>JARDYH010000003.1:126478881-127678881 GCA_029215795.1 Anniella stebbinsi | reverse complement strand
TGTTTTTATTTTTCTTCAAGGTATCAATTTTGAAGAACTTGACACTTACTGCTTAAAGCCCTGTACCATGTTACCTGGCAGATAACCTTCCCCAATATAAACCTGGGTGATAATTAAGATCATTGGAGGAGGCCTTGCTAGTTGTACCCTTCAGACTGCCATCTTGCAGAAACTTGGACCTTCTCTGTGGTGGCACCCACCTTATGGAATGCCCTCCTGCCAGTATTTGGGAAGCTCCATCTTGGTATGATTTAGATTCCAATTGGACTGGCCTTCTTTGATTGATTGGGGTGCCCTATCGATTAGTGCTGGTATTTTGAGTACTTAGTTTTATTTATTTATTTCAACAAATGCTTTATTTCAATGTATTCTTTTTGTAAACTGCTTAGAGAATTTTTTTAAAAAAATATGGTAAGCCAGGGGTCTCCAACATTTAGACCCTTGGGAATTTGAGAAACTGCTGTGAGCAACACCACAAAATGGTTCCCATGTAGGATGTGGCTAGTCACTTAATGGCTGCCTTGGGGACCTGGCTAGTCAAGAGCGGGGAAGAGAAATAGCAAAGCTGGAAGGGAATGGGAAATGGAAAGAGTGGTTTCCTGGCCCACCCTATCTTCTTCTATCCACACAGACTTTTCCCCCTTGTTGTTGCTCCCTTTCAACTCCCAGCCTCTAGCCTTGTTATTTTTCTCCCCAAACCCCTTTCCTCAGTATTTCTCTTCCTTCCCTGTCCTTATCTGCCTTCTTTCTTGCCCTTCCTAGCCCCTAGCCTTGCTCTTACTCTCCCACCCGCCCGTTTATCTTGCCATTTCTCCCTGCTCTTAGCCTCTAGCCTTACTCTTTCTCTCCCCAATACCTTGCTTTTATTTCTATTTTTGAAAGGGGGCAGGAAGAGCTGTGGAAGGGGGCAGGGAATGAAGAACTGTGTGGGCACCATTGGAGGTGCCCGCAGGTGCCATGGGACCCACAGATACCACGTGGGGGACCCATGCGGTAAGCAGTATAAAAGTTTAGATGATGATCATGATGATCATGTTGATCATGATGATGGTGATTCTATACTTCTGATACTCCTGTTGCTAAGAATGCTGCCAGAGCAACATTTACAACTATTGAGGGATCCATAATGAGGCTTTCTCATTGATGCTGCTGCCAAGTACATTAAGAGAGAGAGAGAGAGAGAGAGAGAGAGAGAGAGAGAGAGGAGTGACATGGGAGCCACGTGGGGAGTTGGAAATCCAAAGTTCAAGATGGGCGCAGTATATTTATTTCCATTATTTTGTTTTAAATATTTTGATCCAATCCTATTCTGAGCTGAGCCAAAGAAAGCTTGTTGATCACTGTGTTTGGGAGAAAGCACACAGGTAGCAGAGACAAATTTGCCTTTTCCAATCTTTTCCTGAAAAAGTATTCCTAATATCAAAAACTAAATATTTACCTAGAACATTTACTCAAGCTACATGTTGTGAGGGGGAAAAGACCCTTCACATATTCTCTGTGGAACAAAAGATAGTCTGGAGTCTGTGGAAAAAAAGATAGATGGCAAAAAGGGTGTATTATTGCATGAGAGAGCTGCAGAAGTATGGAGATTCTCCGTCTAAATTTGATAGAAAGCTGGCAATTGCCATAGGGCAATTACTACCTCCTGTGGTGGAGACCTCAAATGTTGGAGCCTCTGATGATTCCAATGTCCTATCAGTACAAGCCCACCAGGCTGGAGAAAAGGGATGAGTGGCATGAGGGTGTGTGTGTGAATTCCCTCCAATGGAAACCAATGGGAGGTGGGAACTGATCTACGCCAGCTCAAAGGATAATGTAGATCAATAGCCAAGTGGGAGATAACTCTGGGGCCCAGGAGAGCTGTGGATGACAGAATACACCTAGCATGCCTCCTTTGCTGCAATTTTGTTGTCAGAGTTCTGCCATAAAAACAATATAAACAAGCGAACAAATATAAACACACACAAACAAACACAAAATACATCATAGACATTTCCACAGTGGCTGTGGCGGGGAGGATTCCACGGCAGGACATCTCCCTCTACCCTCAGAGGGGAAGATCTACTGAATCCTATGGCCACCAAGGGACCAGAGGATTGAAGTACGCCCG
Source organism: Anniella stebbinsi (assembly GCA_029215795.1). Taxonomy (NCBI): domain Eukaryota; kingdom Metazoa; phylum Chordata; class Lepidosauria; order Squamata; family Anniellidae; genus Anniella; species Anniella stebbinsi. The sequence continues at coordinate 127,676,771 of JARDYH010000003.1, read as the reverse complement.
AAAATATCATATTTTATCATTATCGTAATTTCGGGCCAAAAATATTATTATCTCCAATAATATTGTAGGTGAACCATATCGTCTTCATGATAATTATCGGAAATATGATATTTAATTTGCAGCCCCATTGTGCCTTATAGAGCTGACTTGTTTTTTAAAAAAATGCCTATAACTTCTGTATTTTCAAAGTTACAGGCTTGAAACTTGGTCACAATGCTTATGGGGTATGCCTAAGTATGTGTATGACATTTGAGATCGATCCCTCCAACCCTAGATTTTATATGATTTTTTAAAAAGATTCTGCAACTTTTTGACAGGTCTGAATGAACCATGTGGCAAGCTGTCATTCTGACCTGTCAGAACTTAAATGATCTTTAATAAATTCATATAAAATCGAGGATTGGAGGGATTGAACTCAAATTTCATACACATACTTAGGCATACCCCATAAGCCCTGTGACCAAGTTTCAAGCCTCTAACTGTGAAAATACATAAGTTATAGGTTTATTTATATGGCAGTCCGATAATCCAATATAATCGGGCTGAAAATTATCGTCTCCGACGATTATCGTAGGAAGTTGTATTGTATCGTTATTGTTAATTGTATGCACGATAAAGAGCATATCGTATCGTTATCTGACATTTTAACGATACGATACACATCCCTACCTTTTATTAGCTGCAGTATTTAGAGTGACCACATGGAAAGGAGGACAGGGCGCCTGTATCTTTAACAGTTGTACTGAAAAGGGACCTTGTAGCACCTGGCAAAATTCCCTCTTCATCACAACAGTTAATGCTGCAGGAACCCTGCCCTCTTGAACAGATACAAAACACGGCAGGGCTCCTGCAGCTCTAACTATTGTGATGAAGCGGGAACTTCATTAGGTGCTACAAATTCCCTTTTCAATACAACTGTTAATGAAACAGGAGCCCTGTCCTTCTTTTCATATGGTCACCCTAAATATGGCAGCTACTAAAAGGTTATAAAGACCATCCTTTTTTTTTTAAAGGGGGGGGAGAAAAAAATTTAACATTATAAATATTTTTAAGAATGGGTGACAGTTACAGCTTTTACACTTTGTCAGCCACTTTGGAGCAACTCCTTTTTGTGGGTGAAAAAGTGGGGTATAAATTTCTTAAATAAATAAATAAATCCTTTCTCTTTATTTTTTACCCTCTTTCTTTTGGTTATTGCATTATATGATTTAAGAGGAAAGACAGTTCAAAACAATCCAAAGAATGTGTCATCTGTCACTTTTTTCCTTTAGCAGTCCCTTTTCACGCCCAATTCCTTTTTGACTGTGGGAAAGACTTTTTTATTTCTGTAGCATTCCCCCCTCCTTTTTATGTTGGCTTCCATTAAAATATTTCTGGTGGGAATATAAGAACAACAACAACAAGCAACCCTCACTGGGTTATGAATTCTAAGTGGTTTCTTCACGTGCCTTAGTTGAACAAAAACATGACCGTATCCAATTCCTGGCAATATTAAGAAAAAGTTGCCAAGGAAGACTGGAAGTTGTTATCTACGAAGCACTTGAAGCCTGTCAGAGAAAGCCAGGAGACAGGCTTATAGAATTTTAATGTTGAACTAATGTTACATTTGCAGTAAGCTGAATTAGAAAGGGGTGACTGAGAGTTGAATAAAGAAAAGTGAGAAATGGCGCATCTCCTTCCGGATGGGTTCAAATGTTCAAACTGTCCTATCCATGAACCCACCATTTATGGGAAACTCTTTTAGCCTATGTATAATTCATGAGAAAATCTGTACACAATAACCTTAGGTGCAGACGATGGCGTGTGGCAGAATTTTAGAACCATGCAAGCACTGAAGCGCTCAAAATACCTTGAGTTGTGGAGGAGGAGGAGGAGGAGGAGGAGGAGGAGGAGGGAGATTAAGCTAGTGCTCTAATCAATCTGGAGGAAAGGCAATGTTTCTTAACATTTTTTCTGAAATTGAACTAAACATGGAATTAAATATTACCTCAAGAAGAGGTGGTGCTCTGAGTCCAGGGGCATCACCCAACCCTGCCTCTGGAAGGTGATTCAGGGAGATGTGAAAACCCTACCTTTCTCCTTCCCAGAATCTGTTAGGAGGGAGAGATGGAGACAGAAGGTAACTTACTCAATACCACCAAAGTGTGGTTGCTAAGGTGACCAGATAAAATCCAGGTCAGGGCTCATGTAACTTTAACAGTTGTAGAGAAAAGGGAATTTCAGCCAGTGTCATTTGTATGCAATTAGTTAGTGGTGAAATTCCCTCTTCATCACAACTGTTAAAGTTGCAGGGGCCCTGCCTTCTTTTGTATATGGTCACTCTAGTATAGTGCCAGCAACTTTAACTGTTGTGATGAAGAGGGAATTTCACCAGGAACTAATTGCATACAAATGACACTGGCTGAAATTCCCTTTTCTCTACAGCTGTTAAAGTTACATGAGCCCTGACCTGGATTTTATCTGGTCAGCCTAGTGGTTGCTGATTATCTAGTGCAGACGTTAGGAACATTTGTTTTCTATCTAGGATGCATTCCTTGGCTAATCTATTGGAGGCATCATTTCACTGGTGAGCATAGCCCAAGAATGTAGTGGACAGGCCCACTTCCACTGGCTGGCTGTACATTTCTGGACCTGATTCAAGGTGCTTGTTTTGACTTACAAAGACTTACATGGCTCAGGATCACAATACCTGATGGAATGCCTTTTCTTGTATGAATGTACCGGAACACTGCGATGATCATCCAACTGTCCTAGGAGGCTTGGAGACTGGCAGTAAGGAAGAAGACCTTCTCAGTGGTAGTCCCCCCAATGCTGGAATGTTCTCCTCTGTGAGTCCCGGCTGGAATCAACAGTGTTATCTTTATGGTGCCGTGTTGAGACTTCCCTATACTCTGAGACATTTGACAGCATATGATAAGGTGTTGTTGTTGTTTTTACAGGTCCTAGGTGTCTTATTGTTAAAAAAAAGCTTCTGCTATGGGGCAGTAAATAAATGCAATATAATAATAATAATAATAATAATAATAATAATAAGCTGTTTATATTATGTTGCAATATTGTATTTTTATGGCTTTAAATCTTTGTAAACTGCCCAGAGAGCTTTGGCTATTGAGTGGTATAGAAGTGTAATAAATGAAAATGAAATGAAATGACATTTCTACATGGCTGAAAATCTGTTTTATTTAGTGGTGGTATATTTCTAAGATCTGGTCACAGATGTATAGGGATAATTCAATTCACAGTGATGTTTTCTTGTAAAAGTGATTGTATAAGCTTATTAATAAATTATTTACCTTGAGACACGTTTTGCTAAAAAAAAAAATCCCAGTTGTTATGTTTGAATTGCTCACTCCCTTGGAAAAGGCGTTTGTTGTACTGAAGGTATTTAAGCTTTCCTCAAAATATCTCAGGTGTTTCGCTAAAGCCGGAACTCTCACATTTTCCTTGAATTATGCCTTAGGGTGGAATTTGGCACGTACAAATAATTTTCCTTTAGGCAGAATTTCTATTGTGGTGGTTTAAAAAAAAAAATCCCATTTAAATATTGAGGGAAAGTTAAGGTAGGTGATATGAAAAGTGAAATTTCTTTTCCTTCTCAAAGAAATTAAGGAATTTCACTTGATGTATCATATGCTTTTAGATTTCCTCAAAATTCCTAGGGATGACTAGTGGATTTCATCTCTTGCTTTCTCTTTTTTGTTCCATGAGTTTGCTTGTGTTCCATTCTTCCTGGATTTTGGTTAAAATAGAATTTCTAAAATTAATTCCAAATTGGACCATGTGCAGTTTGCAACAAATATCAGTTCCTTCCATTTAGTCATCTCTCCCTCCCTCTCTCCCAATTAATGGTGCAGATTAATAAAATCCTTCTAAAAAATGAAAGCAATCTTGATATTATATTATGTTTTCCTGTTGTAATGAATATTCAATAAATAATAATAGTAATAATAATTATTATAATTATAATCATAATATAACTGCATTGAGATTCTTTTTGTGCAGTGTTTTATTAATGCATGCAGTTGCTCCTGTATACTGGTAAAACACTATGCTGAAAATAAATAACAGATACAACCATATATACAGACACTTTCCTTTTTGTGATGATTTATCAGTATAAATAATAAGTAAAAGACTGCAAGAAAAATGTTGGAGCAATCAAATGTGTGATCCCATCAAGAGTGCCTTTTTTGCAGTGTTTCATCAAACTGCACATATGCATCAGCAACAGACAGAAATGAACTCAAGGGATGAAGGCATCAGGAAACTGTGCATGCACAACACTTCATACAAAATTTGGATTTTGTTTTATTAAAAAAAATGGGGTAAGGGAGTATTCCTAATAAAGCAATTCCACTTTGGCAACAAGAGCACGTAATTTGGCATTTCAAAATCCAGGAAGAAATTTAGATAGGGAGAATTGCAGAATTATCGCCAAACCATCACAGATATTGATGTTATGCCGTCATAGACTTGTCCGTGAGGCCTGCTCTGTGTATCTGGCTAGTTTGCCATCCATGAAGAAATATCTACAGGCATGTAAAATGGAGTTCAAATTGTTAATAAAGAGGAAGACAAGAGCCATTATTAAACGCAGAACAGCTCATCATCTGAAGAGCAGGCATATTTGGTGCAAACAAATTAACATTTAAAGTGTAATCAATTAGCTGAATTCATTTTATCCTTATCCAGACTTTACTAAATTGACAATAAAAAGAGCATATCTCTACCTGTATGACTTCTATAATTACCTCAGCGTTCATCAGTAATATCCTCTGATTATATCCAGCCTGAACGCCTTTCCGCAACACTGGGAAAAATGATATTTTCAAGGAGTTATGAAGTATTGAAGGATTAAGTTTTCTGAGAAAAGTTGAAGAGGTTACACAGTTGAACCAAGATATGATTCTTAATCCAGATAGGTGTCAGTTTTATACAGAGCTTGATAGGTCTCTCTGGGATGCCTGCAAGAGTGTTTTTGTGTGGAGTGGCTGTTCACTGCAGGCGCAAAAGTCCTGCAACTATTTGGGTTCACACTGCAGCTTTCCACTGGAGACATGCTGCAGGATTTCAGCAGCAGATTAGAACTAAGTGTAATGTGATTATGTTCTTCATGGACATCAAATTGGGAGAAGATGGGGGAATGGGACAATGGTATTTGCCATATTTTAGAATTATGAAATAAAATAAGAATACAGGACTACTGGTCTGGCTCAGAGCCTATCTATACTACTGCTTTAAAACGGTTCAAAGCAGTAGTGTAAATAGGCTTTCAATATAAGGACCGTGAAAAACACCACCCTGAAAACCTGGAGAACTGCTGCAGAACCTGGAGAATTGTCAGTTTTGGAAATACTGGTCTAGATGGACCTAACTCAGTACAAGGCAGTTTCCTATAGTCCTCCTAGCTCAGTATTGTCTACATTGACTGGCAGTGGTTTTCCAGGGTTTCAGACATGGGTCTTCCTCAGACCTACCCAGGGTGGGGATGCCAGGGAAAGAACCTGGGAACCTGCATGCAAAACAAGTGCTTGACCCATCAGCTACAGTCCTTTTTTCATTTATTTATTTATTTATTTATTTATTTATTTGTATTGTGTTAAGATAATGCATGATGTGCACACAAACATGAAAGAACAAAGCCTGGATCCAAAGAGGTCCATGTGTCACACAAAGTACTTCCATGCATGAACAGGAGACCGCCTTCCTGGCTGCAGAACCCATGCCACAATTAGTGTTGCTGCTGCTGCTTTAGATTTCTAAGGATGCAATCCTATGCATGTTAAAACAGAAAACATCCTACAACTCCCAGCATACCCCAGCCATGCTAGCTGGGACATGCTGGGAGTTGTAGGACTTTTTTTCTTAAATATTCATAGGATTGTGGCCTTAGACACCTTTCTGAAAAGAAGTTGCAAAGCAACCTCCAGCAAAATCAAGACATAACAAATTTAAAACAGCTAACTACTATAATACAACCACCTCATGAAACATCTAAAATGTCAGTGGTTGAGCATTTTGAACTAAACATGAGGGGTGTGTGCTCTGCACCAGAATTATCTGATAATAGTGAACATCTGCAGTGCATTTGATCTTCCATATCAGGGATTGGCCACTTCTAAACCAATCAACTCATTTCAGAGCGGAGACATGCCCAATCAGAGCTTCTAACATCTCTTAAATTAGTCGACTGTTTCGTGTGTGTGGTGTGTCTAATTGAAAACCTCCCAATAAGGAACATGGAGTGATGGGGTGGGGCTAATCGGTTAGGAAGTGCCACAGTGCTTTCCATGACAGTGTTCTGTCCTTCTCCAATTGCAGTGTTCGGGGGAGGGAATGCCACTCCTTGATTCCGTGTGCTCATTGTGGTTCTTGTGGCGTTCGTTTTGGTCAGAGAGAGAGAGAGAGAGAGAGAGAGAGAGCAGTGAGATAGCATTTGTTGTAAAGTGAGATATTATTGAATTTATTTAGGAGAGAGAGGGAGGGAGAGGGAGGAGATCTTCTGTTGCACTGCAGAGATTTGTGTTGTTGTTTTCCTCTGGTCCTCATTTCAAAATAGGAAAGTTCCTCTTCCAGGAGAGGGTTATCGTCCTGAAGCTTTTTCCTCCAATTTGCCTGCCCATCCTGCCTTGCAAGGCTGGGTTGCACATTTCTGCTTGACTCATAGAAGGCAGCCACAGTGTGAAAGTGCTGCTGGGCTAGCATTGTGAGTTAGGAAACTTCTACACCTGAGTCAGGCAGGCTGTTTGGGCTTCCTGTGCAGTGCAGGGGGCGGCTCCTCCTCCTCATTGTCGTCATCCTCCTCCAAGCCAAGTAGCCTCCTATAGGGAAACTGTTGTTGCCTTGACTCGACTCGCTCCAATGTGCGTGACCAACAATGGGGTTCCTCCTCCTGCAAACCTCCTGTCCTCTCTGAGGATGGGCAAACTGTGGCTGCTGTTGTGGCATTTATTAATATATGTTTACTTATTATTATGCTAAGTGCTTTTATCCCGCTGCTTCATTCCCCTCTCCTTCGCCATACAGATCAAGGCACGAGAGCTGCCTGAGAGGACATTTGAATTCAGACTTTAAAATTCCCTATGAGTCATTGCATGCAGGGATCTGCTCCAAAGGTGGCATGCCTCAAGCCCTCTTTAAACTTGTCATGGTGCCAATTTTCATGTGTTTGTATTTAAAACTGACAGAGCTGTGAGCATTTCTGTTAATTCCCATTGACGAGAATGTACCATTTACCCAAAAATGAGGTGTTTTTTCACCAAACTATCTGGAAGAGCGGAGAGAGGGACCCGCTCCAGAAATCAGGGAAGAGAAATGCTTCAACGGAGCTCTGCCTTGAATTTTAGGGCAGAGAAGACCCACTCTGCACATCCCTACTAAACATTATGGCTTAGCGTGTCATGTGAACTGCTGCTTAACATGTTGTGTGAACCATTCCTAACCATGGTGACTACATAAGCATGGTTTCAACATGCTCACTATTTGCTGCCAAAGGGTTAACAGCCTAACCATGGCTTAGCATGTTACCTGAACAGGCCCAGCGACAACTATAAACAATTCAATCTTAAGCTTTTAACACAGAGATTGGTTATAACTTGGTATGTTGGGAGAAAAAACTATTTACAATTTGAAGTTTATATGCTTATAAATGTTGAGAGAATTGATGAACTTAGGTACTAAACAATGCCATCCTCTTCACTTCTTTTCTTCACTCTCACCCAGTCAAAAGGGGATGCTTCTACAAAGTGTGTTTCTTTAAATATTAAAAACATGATGCTCTTTTGAGTGGAGATTTTCTGAATGCATGTCTTTGTTGACAATGTGTATCAGAACAAGTAAAGTTAAATGTGTGAATAAAATGCAAGGAGAAATATGTAGCAACAGCTAATAAGATGTAAATGCCAAGACATTTTCTGTACTTAAATTAAACATCTGTGCCCTATTTTTGAAGGCTCAGCACTGTAAATGATTCAGTGTGTTTCCCCAAAAGTCTGTGGTTGAAAACTCTTTAGTGCTACAGTGTATCTTGATGGGCATCTGCAAATAGAATATCAACATATCAGCCCCTGATTCTCTATCTCATCCTAAAATAAATAAAAATGCATGCTCTTGCATATGAAGCATTATAAATGTGGCCAGACTTTGAAAACTACTGCTTCAAAGGAAAACAACACAGATAACAGATGTTCAAAATTAATCTATAGCTGCTGGAACAAAGGGGAAGAGCAAATCACCTTAACTCTTGAGACGTCTTCCATAGAAAAGATATTCTGGCACTTCTGAAGTCATCAGGAAGCAGCATTATTTCATTGCTCAACTGCTTCTAGCCTATTAACAGTCCATAAGATCTGCACATTTTAATTGCTAGTTCTGTGTACATTTCTGTGATGAATGATGAGGTCTGAAAGGCCTTTCCATTCTTCACAGCATACCAGAAAGCAAAGCAGCAAATATCACTTCACAGAAGAAAAGATATTATCAGACTGAACTCCACTTAATTCATGCTTAGGGCAATGATAACAAAATGCTTCTCTGATGGTTTAAAGCAGTGGGTGGATTGCTGTAAAAATATTCCCAAGGCTTCAAATTCAGCTGAACCAGTATAGCTGCAAGGCTTTGTCTCTCTCTCTCTCTCTCTCTCTCTCTCTCTCTCTCTCTGTGTGTGTGTGTGTGTGTGTGTGTGTGTGTTTGTATGAGACAGAGAGAGAAAGAGAGTGAGGGGGAGATGAGACAGCTCTGCAAGATAAGCAATAGGAATACCTTTTTGCTTAGGGTGACCATATGGGTGAAATTCCCCGGATTTGTCTGGGTGTTTCCTCCCTCCTGAGGGGAGAATTCCTATAACGTCCAGGATTGAGGGACTCCCAAGGCTTTAAATTCAGCTGAAATAGTTTAGCTGCAAAGCTTTGGATTTTTTTCTCTCTTTGTGTGTCTGTGTGTGTGTGTGTGTGAGAGAGAGAGAGAGGGGGGGGGGAGATCATACAGCTCTGCAAGATAACAAGCAATAGGAATACCTTTTGTTATCATTTTATAATAGGGGCAAGCAACCTGGCACCTTCCAGATGTTTTGGACCACAACTCCCACCCCTGACCATTGGTCAGGCTGACTAGAGCAGATGGGAATTGTAGTCCAAAACATCTGGAGGGTGCCGGATTGCCTCCCCCTGTGTAACAGTAGTGCTGTGAGCATGTGGCCCCTCAAAAATTTTCCACACTTTTTGCAGGCAGAGAAATTGGGGGGGGGGGGGACAATTTCACCAGATTTTCCAGGGAGAGGAAACATCCTTAACAATTTCTTCCAGGTAGGGCTTGCCATTGGCACGGGTTGTAGCACTGCTTTTTTAGTAAGGAGTTAGCACCAATTGTGTTGGCAAGTTGTCCTCCATGTTGAATAAATCACAATGCAGGTGTGAGGGGGAGATGTGCTTGGTCTAGCTCCAGGGAAGAGATGGTGCTAATGCTAGGACAAAATGTCCTGAAAAATTTTCTTCCTCTTTGAAAGAGGCTTCCATTTTTCTGCCTCATTTTCAGGGGTGTTTTATAATTTCTTTTTGTGGCTTTCTTGAACTCACTTAATTACCCTAAGGTGGCCGACGGTGTGTATATTTTCTTTCTATTACACATCCCTCCATTGCTCTCCTGCCTGCCCTTCCCAATCTGAAAAAGCCCTAAGGGGGGGGATTACCTCATGATGCGTTCTCTTGAACTTCAGTGTGGAAAGCTGAGAAGGCTACAAATTACTGGAGAGGGAAATGTAGAATTAAAAAAAATGGGTACACTGGTTGGCTACCTCCTATGTAAGGTAAGCATCAGAACCTGAAACCCAATCCATGAGAATTTCTTTGAAACTTTCTTTACCATTGAATATCTTTTCAAAAGCAAGATCTTTTCTATTAAAGTGAATGAGAATGGTCAACAAATGTGGGAGAAATTTTCGCACAACACTACTTTACAGTATCTTGAGGAAGTGCATGCCCCATTGGTTCCATCACCATGAGCAAAGTACGGCCTACTTAACTTGTGTAACCCATCAAGGTGGCTATAGACCACAGACTTTTATTGTGGCTTGTCAGGCTTTTGGCAACTCCCTTATTTTTGTGATTCAAAATGTGACTGAATCACAAGGTAGAATGCATTATGGTAATCCAGATGGAAGATTGCCCTCTGTAGTCTCCAGCCACACAGTGAGATGAGAATGATAATGTCCTTGCTTTAATAGGAATAGCAGAGGCCTTTCTCAGAAGATTGCAAGAAGTCTGGTAATGTAGTGGCTGGATTGCTGTGGGAGATGCTAAGTGGTCTTCACAATCAAAAGGCCATTTGATATTACCCATATATTTCCCTTGAGCAATATGTGCCTCTCATCCTGGGTAAAATGGTTATAATAGAAACTTTCTTCGAAGGATTGCATGCGACCATACATAAGTGAGATTGTAAAGCATTCTGCAGGCTAAGCATGGTGCCTATCTGAGTTTCTAAGCAGCCACTACACTAATGGCTGAATTATACTATCAGCATACAGTATGTATATGGTGGTGCATCTTTTCTTGGACTATACCACTATATAAAATTGGAGATGGGAAAAACCATATGGTTGAATGCTTCAGGGTGTCTATTTCTGTTTCATTGTTTTCTTTGTATTCCATATACCTTTCTCTTTCCTATTGCTAAACTCCATAAGGACTTTTTTTATAGGCAAATAGGAGAATTTTCAAAGAGGCAAGCCTCTTTTGCCACCCCCACCCAACCCCACCCACCCCCACCCCCACACCCACCCACACCCACACCCACACCCACACAAATAGTCTAAAGAGATATAATCTAACAAGAGTTATATTGTGTGATCCTGTGGATCGTATAACTTCATTTTATAAAAGTGCATAGCAAAGATGGACCTGAACCAAGTTTCCCCTGATCTAGATACAGCTCACACTCATCTAGACTCCTCTGAGAATAATAGCAACTGCACTAAAAGTGTCATCAGCCAGAACACAGTGGCATAACTTGAAACATTCATTAACATTATAATGGTGTGTATTTCAGTAGCTGTTGCTACTAGGAAAATGATGCTGTTGTTATGGTTCTGCTTTGGAAAGATTCTGCAGTCAAAAGTTTATGTTAACCACCCCTTTTGTATCAGCAGAGTTGTGACATTAATTGCATTAACAGCTTCTGTTTCTTTTCTTGAAGATACTTGGAGTTTGCTTAAATCACCAAGGAAAGATAATTAGGGAGTCTAATAGTATTGAAGAAAACAATAATTGGACTTTCCTCCCCTCCCGCCTGCTTTTTGTTTATTATTTTTGTCCTTTACCAGGTAGTTTGACATGGCAGGATAAAAGTGAAATATTCTAAAAAAAAATTAAATTAAAAATGAGAACCATGTTTTGCCACAGGTAATAGGCATTTCCCCTTTTTTGTTATCTACGTGTGGTGCATGTGGATAACAAAACTCAATAGAAAGTGTTTTGATTTCTCAAGCTCATTCTCCAAAACCTTATAATTTATATATGCAAAAGACTGAAGCTGTCAAAATGTTCTTGATAATTGTGTAGCAGATGTGGTTAAATTTCAAGGTATCAGCTTTTTTTTAAAAAAAAAAAGCCACAAAAGAGTAGTCTTTCCTAAATTCACTTCTTTTGTGATTCAAACAGAGACTATTTCACATCAAGGTTATGTGTTTCAGTGCTGGGAAACTGCAGGTTACTTCATCTAGCTGGCAGTTGCTCCTGTATACCTAAAGCAATTGTATTTCAGTGCCCTTTAGGTGGCTGTTTGAGTATGCTTCAGATTTTGGTATTTATCCCCCAAACATAATCCACTTCACTGTTCAGTTCATGGCCTATTTGATTTATCTAAGGTTTTGGCTTGCTTCCCCCCCCTTTTGCAAATTTTGCTTCAGTCTGCATACCCCAGCAAAATTATTCTTTTCTCCATAAAATTGCACCCTTTTCCTTTTGCAGGACATGCATTTTTGTGTATATAGTGGTTGCTACTAAAGAAGAAGTGGAAACTTTATTCGCTTATTGATTCAGTTTCCCCCACTTTTATTTCCTTTTTGAGACTGCAGTCCATGGATTCCCCCTACCCCACCCTTGGCATGACTTTTCAATGCTAGCCAGACCTGTTTCAACTAGATGCATGGTTCATACAAGATGCAACAGTCCTCTGGATGCAATTGAGCTGGGCAGAATTTCCATGGGGTTCCTTTTATGGTAGTAGCGAGACATACACACACATGCAGCAGTTTTGCCCAAAATGGACTCCAATAAGAAATATTGTCCTTTTCTCTCATGGCAAAATGATCAAACTCATACACAAATTATTTTGTGAGATTATACAATGATCAAGATACACGGTTCTGTTAATTTAGGTTTCATATGCATAGTGAATGATTTAATAAGCACATGCTTGCTTTACTGTTGCTTAAAGAAGAGCAGCTTGTACCTCTCTGAGCAGACTTCCCAGCCCTGCTGCCCTGCAGGCATGTTGAACTACAATTCCCAGCATGCCCCAGCCAGTCCTATACATCTGGAGGGCACCAGGTTTGGGAAGGCTGTCTCAGAATGGGCTTGTTCAGATGACACGCTAAGCCATGGTTAGGCCACTAACCCTTTTGCAGCAAATGGTTAGTGAGAAGGTTTAAACCGTTGTTATGTAGCCACCATTGTTAGGAATGGTTCACACAAGGGCCCCTTCCTGCGCTTGGCTTGCCTGGGCGTGGGAAGGGTGTTGCGGTGGGGGTGGAGGACGAGTGAGAAGGGAGCCACTCATTGGTGGGCTCCCCTGAGGCCACCGGCGCTGGGAGGGGACTGGAAGGGTATTTAAGCCACTCACCCCTCCCAGCGGCCACGCGTTGTCTTCGGCAGCTCCGTGCGCAGTCTCCCTCCGTCCTACGAGGCTTCTGGTCGCGGCGGGGAGCAGGGCCCAGGCTGGCGCGACGACGGGAGGCTCTGTGAGCCTCCGTGGCGACTTGGGCGGCGGCGCAGCAGAGAGGGGCACGGCGGCAGTGGCAGTGGCTTCAGCCTTCCCGGCTCGGCGGACAGGCGAGGTGGTGCAGCGGCACACCCAGCCGCAGGGAGATGCGGGCGAGGGAGCGGCTGCAGCGTCGGCCTAACAAGGCCTCAGGTTTTGGGGGCCGGTTTGCCCCCCTGCTCCTTTTTGTTCGGTCATTGAGTGGGGCAGAGGGGAGGTCGCCGGGTGCGTTGGGCAGCCCAGCTCCCTAAGGTCTAAACCCATAAGGAAGGGGGCAGTGTTGGAAGGGCCGGACACCCCCTCCCTCTGCAGCAGCAGCTGGCGCGTGGGTTGGGGTCCCCTCGCGGGTAGGGTGCGGGCGGCTGCTAGTGTGGGTAGCGCATGAGTGGCTGGCAATAGGACTGGGGGCCTGTGGCCTTTGCCCGAGTGTCAAGGGAAGAGTTGACTTTCCCCACTGCTCCTTCACAGTGTGTGGACGAGTTGCCGGGTAAAACTCAACAGGCTACTCCCCCCCCCCTCGTCGCTGGGCAGAAATAAGAGGCAGCTAAGTGCTTTCTTTACTTCATTGGACCCGTGCCAATTCGGTTGCCAGGCGGTTCGTCGTGGGCTGCTAGTAGGCTCGTTACATTGTTCCGTCTGGCTCCTATTACGTGTTGCTAGGCAGACTTGCAGCTTGCCCGGCAGCTTCTAGGCTCATTACATCGTATCGGCCTGCCCTACTCTTGTTGCTAGGCAGATTGCCCAGGCAGTTTTAGACAAGTTCGATACCACTTGCAGGCAGCAGGGGGCTGGGAGTAGAGGCAATCTCTTCACAGCCTTTAGCTTACATTACAGGCAGCTGCAAGGCTGACAGTTCTATCTATCTGTCACGCGTCTTTGAAACACAATGTCCCCCAAGAATGGCATAGGTGGCAAGAAAGGGAAGGGGAGAGACCCACATCCCCCGGCCAAGCGGGTTCATCCTCCGGCCGCACACACTTCCGATGAGGAAGAGAACCCAAATATTTCTGCCCTTATTGCACGAATAACAGCAGTAGAGAAGGAAAAGGGGATTGCCCCCCCCCAGTTTCCACCCCTACAGGGCAGGGAGGAGTATGGGGTAAGAGGCTGACCAGAGCACAGGTGCAAGATCAAGTCTTGACATCTCTTGCAGCCTTCTAGAGCTGAGTGCCCGTGCCGTCGCAACGTCCAGTCCTACGGGTGGGGTCGACGAGCTGGTCACAGAAGCGAGCCGAGTCATGGCGGAGACGAACAGCTATGTTGACCCAATCGCACCTTTGGGGGAGCCCAGCCGGGTCCAAGCGTCAGGTGAGCCGCACAGTACTACACTGCAGCTACATACACAACCACTGGGCCCCATTTCCCCGTGGGCATGGCACCCTTGGCTCAGCGGCTTCGGGTGGCCTATTTCGGCACCCCCTAGTGGGAGCCCACCTGGCTCCCAGCCATTACCCGGGACCTTCGGTCCAGTAGGGACATTTTCGTCACCGTGGGGACCCGCAATGCAGCCCGCAGCGGCGCCTCCGGCAGTATCTCCAGTAACTCCTCCACAACAGAGTAGCAGCGTAAATGGGGGGGCTAGTGCCACTCCACAGGCACCTTCGGTATCAGAGGTGTGCACTGCGGTGTGGCAGAGTCCGGCCGGCATCACGGCCTCGGGGAGGACTGACATGCCTCCTGGCTCGACGGACCCTTACACCGGGGCGGCACGGGATGCCATCCCTACAGGGAGCACGGCGGCGCCACTAGGCTTTCACCTCTTGATGTCCACTAGGGAAAAGATTTTAAAGGGTGACTACATCGACGTCTTTTCCTTGCTCTTTCGGGAACCCGAGGACAAGGAAAAGGACAAACAGGTGGACAAGGATTTCGAGAGAATGACAAGAAAGAAGGTGGCCAGGACCTGGTTCAATTGGCTTCCCGGGTTCTTGATTTATATGGGGGTTGTGCAACAGCGATTTCCCAGTCACAGCAGCATTTTAACTAAGTATCTGGACATAATATATCAAGCCTTCTCCGAATACGAGGGTGGGGCCTGGCTCGCTTACGATCAGTCGTTCCGCAAAAGGGCCGCCTTTGATCATTTCATTCCTTGGGATGTTAAGGACAATGATATCTGGCTACAATTTATGACGCCAGCTCGGCCCGGGATAGGGGAAAGGGCAGACAGTGGGCATATTCTGGCAAAACAGCAACCTGCCTCCAATGTGTCAGGGAGCGCGGGGCAGGGGGTTCAACCCCGCCTGCTTTGCTGGGAGTACAGTGCAAAAGGCAGCTGTACACAACTAGTGTGCAGATATCGCCATGAATGCCCAGTCTGCAATGGTCCACACCTGGCCTTGAGTTGCTTCAGAACACAAGGGGGGCGTGGCAGGGGCAGGGACTCACAGGGAGGCAAAAAACCGGGAGGTCAGCAGCCGCCTCCCAAAGGGACCCAGCCCTCTTAAATTGGGGCCGTTGAAGAGATTGTTGGCGCGATACCCAAAGCGTCAGGATGCATTCTATTTAGAGTTTGGCTTTACGGAGGGGTTTCCTATTCCTTTTAAGGGCACCCATCAGGCAGTTTTTGCAAGGAACCAGGACTCAATCTGTCTCATGGAGCCTTTAGTTTGGGAGAAAATTGCTAAGGAGGTAGATGCTGGGAGGGTCCTAGGCCCCTTCGTTTCCCCTCCTATTCCAAATCTCAGGGTCTCTCCTTTGGGGATTGTCCCCAAAAAGATGCCAGGAGAATTCAGGTTGATACACAACCTGTCCTTCCCCAGAGGTCAATCTGTGAATGATTCCATTCCAGATCACCTATGTTCAGTACGTTACGCCTCTTTCAACGCAGCTGTCGCAATGGTACGTCGGTGCGGTCAAGGGGCTTTGATGGGGAAATGCGACATCAAATCCACATTTCGCATTTTGCCCATCAACCCCAACGATTTTGACCTGCTGGGCTTTTGCTTTGATGGACAATTTTACATAGATAGGGCTCTTCCAATGGGCTGCGCTATATCCTGCGCCATGTTCGAGACATTCAGCTCCTTTTTAGAATGGGCCCTCCGGGAGAGGGCGGGGTCTCACGACTGCATTCATTACCTGGATGACTTCCTGTTTGCGGGCCCATGTTATACCACGTGCTGCGCATCCTTTATGAGGATGTTTCAGGAGTTATCGGAGGAGCTGGGGGTCCCATTGGCACAGGAGAAGACAGAGGGACCCGTGAATGTCATCACATTCCTGGGCATCCAGTTGGATTCTGTACAATTAGCAGGACCGTTGGTGCTCCGAGAGCTGGCCGGAAGACTGGCTCACCACTGATATGTGTGGAGATCTCACATTTTTGGAATTTTTTCCAATATACGTGGCAGCGCTTCTTTGGGTCGACGAGATGCGCAATTCAGTGGTTCACTTTTGGTGCGACAATCTCGCCACGGTGCAGGTAATAAACACTCTGTCTTCTCGGAGTTCCAAGGTAATGACACTGGTCAGGGCCTTTACGCTGCATTGCCTGCGTAACAACATTTTATTCAGAGCGCGGCATGTGCCAGGCCTTGAAAACCCCATCGCAGACGCTTTGTCGCGTCAGTAGGTCCAGAGGTTCCGGGATCTTGCGCCCTGGGCACGGCCACTTCTGGAGGCGATGCCACCAACACTCTGGGAAATTGGCAGGAGGAAGTAGAGTGGGCAGCATGGCAGTCCCTAGCGCCTAGCACACGAGGTGCGTATTCAAGGGCAGGTAGGGAGTTTTTCTCCTTCAGAGCCCGCATGCAGCTCCAGCAGCAATGGCTGATCCCAGTGGAGCATTTGCTGCAGTTTTGCGTGGCCTCTCGGCGGAGAGGCCTGTCCACAGGATCCATTGCAGGCAAATTGGGGGCCCTCTCTTTCCTGTCAAAAATGCGAGGTGTAGAGGATAACATGATTAACTTCCGGGTACGTCGCGTTTTAAAGGGATGGAGCAGAGTAACACCTCGCACCCCTGATACGCGTCGGCCTTTGTCCCCCGACATACTGAAGGGTTTGTTGACTCAGTGTCCTCTACTCTGCCACTATTCGTATGAGTCAGCTCTGTTTCATGCGGCGGCATTGACAGCCTTCTACGGAGCATTCAGAATCTCAGAGGTAGTAGCCCTTTCAAAAAACGTTTTAGTCAAGGACGTTCAGTTCTCACCCCAGGGTGTTTCCTTCCACCTCAGGTGTTCCAAGACAGACCAGCAAGAAAAAGGCAAAGTGGTTACTCTTTTCCCAGCCCCAGGGTCTGAATTGTGCCCTGTTACAGCATTAAATCTATTTATGACACTTCGAGGCAATCGCAGTGGTTATTTGTTTTGCCACATCGATGCATCGCTCCTGATGAAGTATCAGTTTTGGTCAGTGGCTAAAAAGGCTCTACAGTCTCTGGGACTGGGGGCGCACCAGTTCGGAACTCATTCTTTCTGTATTAGAGCATCTTCAACTGTGGCGTCCATAGGATTTGCTGCAGAACAAATTCAGGTGGTGGGCAGATGGCGGTCCAGAGCGTATCTATCCTACGTGAGATAATTAGCCCATACATGGGCAGCGTTGCATTCTAACGTTTCCGTGTTTAATTTTAGATTCTGGTGTGGGCTTCCCCCCGGTGCGTGTGATCATCTGTGGGCACAGCATGATCTTCTGGGCCAGTCGGAGGGCTTCCAGATCCAGCTTTGGGACACAGCTTGGATTGAGCCGCTACGCCAACATCTTGTGGCTTGGTAAACGCGGCATGCATTGGGAGCGCCTCTTGCCCACATTATTTCAGCAGCGTGTGGAATTGGTCCCACCACAGATCCTTCTCATTCATTTGGGGGGTAATGATTTGGGTTTGCTTAAAGGCAAAGCCCTCATCATGCAAGCGATCGCCCATTTTGAAACAATTCGGCTGCGTTGGCCCGGCGTAGCAATAATTTGGTCATGTTTGCTGCCTTGGCTCAATTGGAGAGAGGGCAAGGACCAAGGGGCCATGGAAAAAGTGCGGAGGAAAGTCAACACTCAAATATTTAAAGAACTAATTAAGCATGGCGATTGTAGCATACAACACCCTGCGATCTTGTTAACGCGGAGGAAGCTTTTCAGGCAAGACGGAGTCCATCTGTCAGACCCTGGTAATGATTTATTCTTGAGAGATCTGCAGTTGGGTTTGGAGGATGTTATTAGATCTAGGTGGGGGGGCGTGACTAATCATGTGCATTGTCGCCCCCTGTGGCAGGTTTTGCGGACATCCAAAGCATTGCTAGGGACGGCGAACATTCACAGGCACTGTTAGGGTGATGGGTAATGCCTGAGGCCCCACAGCTGTGAGCTTTACGGCGACAGCTGGAGGGATAAGGGTTACCTTTGAAGCTAACCTTTCTCACCCACTCGGAGCTAAACGGCATGAGGAGGGGTCAACACCGAAAAGTCTCCCTACCCCAAAAGGGGGCAAGCCTGAGGGGTGCCGTTTGGAATCACGCCATCCCTCAGGTGGTGAATGGCTCACCCAGGGTTTAGCAGGATGTTCGCATAGGTTCCACCATACTGCAGATTCATAATAAAAGTGGCCCTGTTTAAAATCCATTTTACTTGTCTCGCCTCGTTATTTCACACCCTACACATTCCACAAGGGCCCCTTCCTGCGCTCGGCTTGCCTGGGCACGGGAAGGGTGTTGCGGTGGGGGTGGAGGACGAGCGAGAAGGAAGCCACTCATTGGCGGGCTCCCCTGAGGCCACCAGCGCTGGGAGGGGACTGGAGGGGTATTTAAGCCACTCACCCCTCCCAATGGCCACGCATTGTCTTCGGCGGCTCCCTCCCTCCCTCCCTCCCTCCCTGTAGACAGTGTGGGTTCGCTTGTTGCTCATTAGGAGGGCCAAGTAGGAATTTTCTGCTCATAATCAGCTTTATGTTATGAGTCTTTTTGCCTACTTCACACTGTAAGACAGGTAAGGAGTAGTAATTAGGTTGATCTGTTTAATATCATTTTGGTCCCAATCTAATGGCAGGTTTTGCGGACATCCAAAGCGTTGCTAGGGACGGCGAGCATTCACAGGCACTGTTAGGGTGATGGGTAATGCCTGAGGCCTCTCAGCTGTGAGCTTTATGGCAACAGCTGGAGGGATAAGGGTTACCTTTGAGGCTAACCTTTCTCACCCACTCGGAGCTAAACGGCTCAAGGAGGGGTCAAAAGGGGGCAAGCCTGAGGGGTGGTGAATGGCTCGCCCAGGGTTTATTAGGATGTCCGTGTAGGTTCCACCATACTGCAGATTCATAATAAAAGTGGCCCTGTTTAAAATCCATTTTACTTGTCTCACCTCGTTATTTCACACCCTACACATTCTGAAACATACTAAGTCATGGTTCATATGACATGGTAAGCCATAATGTTTAGCTCAAAATGCTTAACTACTGTGGCTTAGTGTGTCATCTGAACAGGATCAAAATGTTGGCATCCTTCCTGGCATTTAAAGATAGTATTTCTATGTGTCTTGAAGAGTGATTCAATTTTATTTATTCATTTATTTATTACATTTATATCCTGCCTTCCCCCCCCCCTTAAGAAACCCAATGTGGCATACATAATTTTCCTCCTCTCCATTTTATCCTCACAACAACTTTGTGAGGAAGGTTGGGCTGAGACTCTGTGATTGGCCCAAAGTAACCCAGTGAGCTTCCATGGCCAAGTGGGGAATAGAACCTGGATCTCCCACCATCCAGTCCAACACTCTAACCACTGTACCACAATAGCTATATGCATGTTCTGAGTTCAATTGAACTAACCAAATCAGGGACATCTGATTTGTTGGTTGGCTGAGATTTCCTTCTTGCCATTATTGAAATCCAAGAACACTTCCTGGTAGCACAATATGGCACCTTTATTTTATTTTTTTCCTACTGTCTCTTCATCTTTTATCTAATATGCTGACAAATTGTCAATTACACCTGGTAACTTTTCCACAGCTGCAGGCATAATTAAAGGCCCGAAGATTCACAATATGACTGAACAGCTTCCCTCTAATGTAGATTAAATTCCATCGATGCTAATGCCTTATAGACTTAATTGTTCATCTCATAAGCTGCCATAAAAGCTTAATAAAATGCTAACTATCAAGTGGAAGTATTGCACTGGACTAGGGATGTCAGAGAAGTCTGCAACAAATTAAAATAAAATCAGATTTCTATGAATCCAGTCTATAGATTCAGCAGCAGGCAGGCTTTTTTCAAGTTGCATGGATTCTGTGGACTTGTGGACCAGTTTTTACTACTTCTTTTTTGGCAGGGGGGGATTTGCACACACATGTATTTGCACAAGTGCACATTAGTACAAATGTAGATTTGGAAACAGGAACAAAATGCAAACAGGAACAAATGAAATAAATCCGATCCCGTCAATGGACAGATGACGGAACGAAAGATGCCTGACAATCTGCAAAACACAGAGGAAATTAATCTAACAAAATCCACACATCCCTATAATGGACATGATAAAGTGGGAATCCCTCTACTCAGCAGTTACCATTTTAATTCTAACTTGCATTCACTGCTGATGTAATATGTACCTGTGTGTGTGTGTGTGTGTTCATGTGTCTGTGTGTAAAGATCTCCCTTTATCTTTCACCAGTGGGAGCTGGGGGCTCTGATTTCAGTAGGGTTGTGAATCCATTCTGGGTTTCAGTCAGAACCAGCCACAACTCCAAAAGAGCTATTCAAGGTGTTGATCGCTGCTGAAAAGGTTCAGCGCTTTGGATAGCTCCTTTAGAATTCTGGCTGGTTCGGACTGAAACCTAGAATGGATTCACAGCCCCCCCCCCGATATCGGAGCCACCTGCCTCCGCTGTCTTTAACTTCAAGCAACCCTAAAGTAACCCAGGTGTGCACCTGCTGAGAGAGCACACTGCTTCTGCCTTGCATTCATTTCCAAGAAAGCCATGGGACAGTGGAAAAATCAGCAGGCTCCAGCCTGCAGCATCAGGAATAATGAATTCTTTGTACTATATGCAGGGAAAGTAATGAGCAAATGTATTCCTGCCTGTCCCAATCTGTGCTCCCTCAATTGTTACTCATCATCCTGTCTAACTTCAATAATATTCCTAGCATGATATGTCTAAGATTAATGAAGCATTTATCCCCAGATAAGAAGCTATCACAGAAATAGATTTCTTACCAACGTTGGCGCATGCAAATTAATAATTCCAGCTCTTTAAAAGATGGGCTCAGTAGTGCAGGCCAGTGGCTATAAGCTAATTCTGGTGATGTAGAGCTGCAGGGAAACATAATAGCTTAGAATGGAGAAGTAGGCAACCCATTCACTAGGGATGTGTATCGTATCATTAAAATGTCCGATAATGATACGATAAGGTCGTTATCGGACATCTGATTCATGATAACGACACACTAGAAAAACCTCCAATAAATATCCGATCTGAAAATTTTCAGCCCAATTGTATTGGATTATCGGACTGCCATATAAATAAACCTATAACTTCTGGATTTTAAAAGTTAGAGGCTTGAAACTTGGCCACAGTGCTTATGGGGTATGCCTAAGTATTTGTATGAAATTTGAGATCGACCCCTCTAACCCTCAATTTTATATGAATTTATTAAAGATCATTTAAGTTCTGACAGGTCAGAATGACAGCTTGCCACATGGTTCATTCAGACCTGTCAAAAAGTTGCAGGATCTTTTAAAAAAATCATATAAAATCTAGGGTTGGAGGGATCGATCTCAAATGTCATACACATACTTAGGCATACCCCATAAGCATTGTGACCAAGTTTCAAGTCTGTAACTTTGAAAATACAGAAGTTATAGGCATTTCGTTCTTTAAAAATTTAGCTCTATAGGGTACAATAGGGCTGCAAATTAAATATCGGATTTCTGATAATTATCGTGAAGACGATACGATTAACTTACGACATTATCAGAGACGATAATTTTTTTGGACCAAAATTCCGATAATGATAAAATACGATATTTTTGGGCGTGCACTTCCCTGCCATTCACTACATTCTAACACCTCTGCTAGCTATATAAGAGAAAGGCTTCTTCAGAAGCCACATCATCAATACTTGGCTTCCACCATCATTATCAGGACCATTCTCCTCAGAGGGATGGCAAAACACTTTGCAAAACTCAATACACCTGAGATTGGATCCAGACTTAGTCATGCTTAGAGTAGACACACTGAAATGAATGAGTTTTAAGTCAGTCTTGACTAATTTGTCTCATTGGTTTCAATAGATTTACTCTAAACATGACTATGTTTGGATCCAACCCTTGGGGTAGAAAATCTAGACAAAGTGTATCCATGGCCTTGTAGAAGGAGGAGAGACCTAGAAAGAATGGTACATCTGTTTCATAGTAGGGATCTGAAGGGTTTCATCTCCAAGTCCCATGTCACATGAGGAACTACTGGCCTACTGCCATGCTGTAAGCACATTTTTTCAAAGCTTTATTTTTCAGCTGTTAGGAAGAATATCTCCAAGCAAAAAAAATCTACATGGAAGTGTAGATCATGGCATGCATTGTTCTTCTATAGTCATCCAGCCCCTCTTTATCACTTCTAATAATACACAACTCAATTGCTCTTGTTTTAATTGCTCAAATTAAAGTGAGCCTTTGAACAGGGGCTCATTTTGTACCACACAAATACTCCTTTCAAAGTTAGAAGACTGGCTTTTATCACAATCATTACAGCATAAAGATATGACACAATGTACTTACACACATATATTTTTATATAGAAAACCTCTGCATGGGAGATACAAGACATGAAGACACATCGAGGGATGAGAGATCTTCTGAAATCTTTCTAAGTGGGCACATGCACTTTCTTGGGTCACAGTCATTTCAATCTTTCATCAGCAACAAGTGGTTTGCTGGTAGGTACCATGCTTTGTAATGTCAGGGATGAAGAAACATCTGTGATGGCTCTAAGTATTGGCCCAAAGAAGAATAGCAGAGGGTCCTCTCTGCCACCACTACTTGACATGGCAAGCCTTGCTCCCTCCTTGCAATTCTACTCTCCAAGATTACTAATGGTGTTGTGGATAGGGAGGCTTTGCAGTAGATGATCAAACCTAGCTTGCAGATTAGTCCTTTACAGAAACCTACACTTATATTAGCTGTTTATAAATATCATTCAGAATGTAGTCAAGTGGATGTTCAGAATGTTAAAGAATGGAACAGGAAAGTCCAATGTTCTAAGTCACACTAATACATAGGGCTACCTCTATGCCTAGTCCGGAAACTTCAACTAGTTCAAAATATGGCAGCCAGGTTGGTCACCTGTACATCTAGGGGTGACCATATTACGCCAGCTTTAAAATCACTCTACTGGCTGCCAATAGTTTCCGGGCGAAGTATAAAGTGTTGGTTAATTACCTTTAAAGCCCTACATGGTTTGGGTCCAGGTTACCTGCGGGATCACCTTCTCCCATACAATCCACCCCGCACGCTCAGGTCCTCTGGGAAGAACTTACTGCAGTCGGCCAAGACTAGGCTGACAACCGTTACCCAGAGGACCTTCTCTTCTGCCGCTCCCAGACTGTGGAATGACCTGCCGGAGGAGACTCGTCAACTTAACAGTGTTTTAGAATTTAAGAAAGCCATAAAGACTGTTCTCTTCCGGCAGGCATATCCAGTGGAATTTTAGAATGTTTTAAGGATGTTTTAGGATTTTTATGCAGTTTTAATAATATGTGTCATATTTTAATCAGTTTTATGTATTTTATCATGTTGTTGTTCCCCACCTCGATCCAGACGGAGAGGCGGGTAAGAAATAAATTGTTATTATTATTATTATTATTATTATTATTATTATACTAATTTCTATATGAAGAATTAAGATTGAGGCTGATTCAACCAAAAAAAGACGTTCCATGTACATTGGACACCACAGTGGCTTGTTTAAAAAGAAACTGGTTAGCTCTACTAGATGCTGGCAATGTAATGTGAATAATGCCTCATCGAGGCATATGATGAGGGAATATTCCATGGTCACTTGTTTCTGGTTGGAAGCTATTGTCTGTATATGATAATTCTAATAATTTCAGATGTTCATTTGCTTTCAAATTATATTCCTGTGACATGGGGGATTATCAGATGGATATAAAAATGGACTTTGAGAGCACTTACAGTTGCAAAGAGAGTCGTACCTTCAGCTTGGAAGGATAAACATCTACCACCTATCATTCAATGTTCTGAAGATTTCACTGTTCTCTCTACATTTGAACGTATTTCCTATAGTTGTCAATGTTGTTTGGATGCTTATTTAGATATGTGGACTGCCTATATTAATATATATATTTGAAATAGAACTGTCGAGCTTTTTCTTTTCTTTTTTTCTTTTTCTTAACAATGATGTGAACAGTTCCTGTGAATGTATGTTTTCTGTGTTTCATTGTTGTTGTTGCTGTTGTTTGTTTGTTCTCGTCTCCCCTTTTTTTTGCTACTCTTAGAAAAAGAATTTACAGGATTAAAAAAAAAAACTCAACATACCAGGCACTGAATAGATGTTTTCTTTGATTAGTCTCATCTGCTACTCAGTTTTTGCATCACTCTGGGGAACTGCATCCCACTTAGGGATGTCCATCACAAGGAACTCTGACCCTTTGGGGGCTCATGAACTTCCCTGGAACCCCTGGCTCAGCTTGCATTTTTCAACTTGCATGGGAGTTTTCCCAAAATCCAGGAACTTAATCTTTTGTTTGTTTGTTGTCTTTGTTTCTTTCTCTGTGTTTTTAAATTGCCATTTTCCATGGATCCACAGGGTGTCATTTGCAAATTTCAGCTGTAACTTGTGCAAATTTGCACAATTTACTGCCAAAATTCGTGCTAATGTGTGGGTGGTATTTTTTTTTTAGACAAACTGTTCTTTACAGAAATCCCACCACCTGGACAGAATTGTTGCTCACCAGGTCAGGCCAGCTGGCAGAAGACGGAATGGAGTCAGAGGTCCCGTGTCATCAAAAGCTTGTTGAACTGCACCCCACATCCCTAATGCCGCTGTCACAACTTTTCATATGGTATGTGGGTGAAAGCTGTAAAAGGAGAGTAAAAGGAAGGAAGATGGCAAAAGGGCAAAGACCTCTGGAAATGGACACATTTATTATCATGTAGACACCTGGTATAGTATATATACAAAGGCATTAATTATTGTCTTCCCTAGAAATATTCACCAGTGTTAACTGCATACCGTTTCATAATATATTGCCTTCTCAAAGGAGTTTTGTTGGCATTACTGTAAAGCCCAGAACCTTTCGTTAGCACTAAGATCCAGCTAAATTTATCCATTTTGCTTTGAAGAACCCAGTCAAGCCTGAACCAGTGATGTCATTTGGCTCCAACACAGACTAAAGGTGTTGTTCCCTAGAGGACCTCAATGGACTCATAAATCAAAGTTCAGTGTATCCATTACATTCTATTTAGCCAGAGACAATCATTATTACAGTAATTCATTCTGTTAATTTCCTTGGGGAGCAAGATCTTTTGGCCTAAAGACATTAATAGATTTGTTTTGGTTTGTTCATTTTCCACCCCAGGTTGACTATTCTCACTATCGATTGAATTTAAAAACAATCAGGCTTCGTGTTTCTGGCTTAATTTCTTTCTGTACATTTTAAAACCCAAGTATGATGAAGTGATTCATATTTTTAAAACATAAATTTAAGTATTGAACATATAAACAAATCAGCACCTGGAATGGCATCTTGCAATAATATGTGAATTCCCTGCCCAAGCTATAAAACCATAGTTCTTATAGTTAGGAATCCCTAAGTCCTAGTGAGCTTTTCTAAATTTCATTTATAGAATAGAGAAAACATACAGAGTTGCACATCACCCAGTGTGAAAAGGTTGAGTTTGTAAAGTTTCATTAACGAATGTGAAGGCAAGGCAGGAAAGGTACAATTCTCTAAGACACTTAAAGAAGTATCACTAGAAAATAAGGGTGAGTTAGCAATCTATCGAGATGGCCCGATCACATTCCACTTTACACAAAGTCAGAGTGTGCATTGACCTCAAGATTCGGTTTAGATACCAATTTGGTGATTTAGAAAACAACCCAATTTGATTCATACCAAATTGGAGATTGCGCACTGACTCTGGTCCGAATCCAAATTTCAGTTCAGAAATCCAAATCTTCATGCCTCCCATTGACTATCATTGGAATCAACAAAAGTATCTAACTCTATGGCGGATGTCAGGTGCTTCATGAACAATTCACTAGGCTGGCCTAGTGAATTGTGAGTTGAAAGCTTGGCAATTGTGAGAAAGTCTGTCTCTGTTCTGTGCTTATCTGTGGCTGCTAGCCGAGGCCTTGCGTTCCTTGAGAACAAATGTATGTTTAGAAAAGGTGGGGGCTATCTTGCAAGCTGTCTCTCACATAGGCTCAGTTCGGACGACACATTAGGCAACGGAGGAGGGGGGGACAATCGTCAGTTGTGTTGCTTATTGTGTCGTCTGGAGGGCAGCACACAACGCACACACAACTGACAGTACATTAATCAGGCACTTTAAACAACAGAGCAAAACAACGGGCTTGCCCATTGTTTAGCCCGAAGCCCCATTGTTTAAAGTGTCATCCGAATTCAGCCCCCCCTCTCTCCGTGGACTATTCCGTTTTGGAATAAAGTTCTGCTGCCTAGAGCAGCCAAAAAAACCCAGCTGCTCTATGCAGCCGGCAGAACTCACGGTGCATGCTGGGATATGGCTGGGGGTCACACGGAGGAGAGGCTGCAACCAAAGGCTGCCGCAAGTTCCTTGCAGCCAGGGCATTTGCCGGTTCCAAGCAGCGCCGGCTGCAGCGTGTCGTCTGTGGAGCTCCTCCTGCCTAACGCACGGTCAGTATTTACTCCTCCATTGCTTAATATGTTGTCCGAACTGAGCCATAGTGTCGTCATCAAGAGGAGATTGAACCGTGCCGCCCTGTTGGCACATGAGTTTGGATTACAGGCCTGAAGCTCTGTCTGTCAAAGTGGCTTGGAATTAGCTAGCCTCCATCTTATATAGTGGAACGATCCCTTTGCTAGGAATCATCTATTCAACTGTTCTACAATTACCATCTGTTCTACGCTTGCCATGAAACTCCTCGTGTTTGGGATTCTATCTGGTTTGGAGATGTTAGATGCACTCTGTACATGTTCTGTTGCTATTTCGACTTAGAATTTCTAAGAACTGTGCCATGAAAAGTGCTCTGAGGCTTTTCATAGATTTGGACTTGCAGATTACTGTTCTGGATTTGTGTTCTATGGCCTGAGTGATAGCCTTCCCTCCATGGAGCCAAAGTACAGGCACAGGGAAGCTCCAAAGCTGATCATTGCTGTTCTGGAATTGTGTGTGTGTGTGACCTGTGAGAGAGCCTCCTCTCAGAGCCTTTGTTGCAGGCAGAGAGGTTTCCTAGGTCAAAGAGGTTTGTGCCCTGACATCTTGCTTACGTGATAAGCTCAGTGTTTCTGGCAGGCTGAGTCTGGTTTGGTACAAGATAGATCTGTGTTCTGTCAGACTTCATGCACTCTGTGCTGGAGTTTTTCCTTGAGTTTTGCTCGTGTTCTTGATGAGTCAGTTTGTGTGGCCACTGCTGGCTGTTCGCATGGGACAGGGGCCAACTCTAAATGTCTCCCCCTGAGTGATTGCTGTTCACATTAAACTGTTGTACCTGAAAGCTATCTGGACCATCTTCAGCTTCAAGTGTATGTATGCAGAAATGAAACTGTTATGCTTGAATTCCATGTGATTTCACAATAAAAGAGGTCTCACCGTTTTAGAGTGTGTCAGTTTGCCTAAAGTTCGTGAGCAGAAGCCTAGGGTGGGCTGGGGTCACGACACTCTATCTCTCTGGATATAACTTCTCTTTGTCAGAATTGAATGAACTTTTTTGTAGGGATGGAACAATTAGGGATGTTCAAGCTTGCCAAAATTCTCCAAACTTCACTTTAAAGCTCTGTTTGTTTCACTATCTTTTTATTTATGACTTGTTGGGGGGAAGGTTGGTTCACTGAATGGGGAAAGTGCACACTTTCCCAATTGAATAAAGTGGGAAAATGTTGTTGTTTTTTTAAATGCACATTTCAAAGTGAATTTTTTTTTGAAAAAAAAAATGTATTCCTCTACATGATTGCAAGCTGGGAATGTGTGGAAATTCTTTCCCCCACCAAATAATAACAATAATAATAATTAATAATATGATCTCATTCACCTTTGGGAGTAAGTTTGAATTATTTATGAACTGAAGTGAAATTCTCATACATTTCTAATTTTCAGGCATGTGAAAGGATTACACTTGCCAAATTTCAGATGCATACGAGAATTTTGTTTATGTTCACAAATCATGTGAGCATGCTCCATTCACACTTTCACATGAAAAGACAAGCAGAAGGCATGTTCTTCAAATTCCTGAATTTGCATTCATGCATAAAACATTGTGAGTTTAAAAAAACAAAACAAAAAAAAAATGTGATTCTTGAAAAGTGTGCAATTTTTAAAATGTGAATTTCTACACTTTTCCTGTTCGATCAAAATTGAAGAAAAGAAAAGGGGGGGAGAAGAAAGAAAAAGCATATAAACAGATGTTCAGAGAATCTGGGTGATTGCAGAAATCACTTCTTCACCCATCACTGATCTAGGGGCCTTTGTGCTATATACCTTTAACGTTTCATTCTTTAAAAAAGGAAATTGGTGATAATCCTTTCCTTTTTTTTAAAATTCTCTTCTTCCTTTCTTTCTTTTTTTCCTTCCTTCCTTCCTTCCTTCCTTCCCCCCCCCCCATAATTGGATGAAATTAGGAGGGATCCGGGCTGCCAAATTTAAAATTAATTGGTGGAGGGAGCTTAGTGCTAGAGCACCAATTACTGTTGGGGGCTTTCAAAACAAGATTACACACACTCCAGCTTGCTCTCTCTTCTGGTGGTTATCCACCTTTACTCTGGACTTGGACTGAGAAGCCCTTCAATTTGAGGATGCCTTCAAATGGAGGACTGTCCTCTGACAACCCTTCAAATAGAGAACTGCTCTCTGTAAAGACTATACCCTAACCTGGATGCTGGGGAGCATTGTGACCAGGAAGGAAGGCTCTGTCTTCCCCACTGAAAGTATGCCATTGGATGTACAACTCGTCATTATACATTTACTGTTTGCCTCCTCCATTGAAAATCATTTGTCCTTTAATTGTCATGTGTGTCAACCCTTCCTACCACAGGATAATGAGCACTGTGAATTAGTGCAAGTATAGCTAAAGGCAGTCCTTCACGTTGAGTCATTTGTACTATTATCATTCATTCTGCCAAAATCAGTGTGTCAGCTGGCATCCAATTTATCCTTCATTTGCACTGCTAAACCATCTAGAAAGCCCTGTTCTGACAAAAATAAGAAAATAGCCAGACATTGAACTGACTTGGGCAAAGGTTGAAAATAGAGGTGTGCACCGACCCTCAGGTTTAACTCTGACTCTAATTCAGTGTTTCAGAAATGTCCTGATTCTGCTCAGACTGATTCAGAAGTTGTCTGTTTCAATAGGTATCAACCTGAGCTGAGATTTAGACTTCTGAGTTTCCAACTCCCCCTTCCACTGACTATCATGGGAAATCAAAAAATGGATATAACTTTATTTTTTCTTTGTCAGAATTGGATTATATTTGCAGGCATAGTAGTCCTTTAGGAATTATGCCCTTGAAAAAGCAGGAAAATAGGTACAGGGGTTTAGTATGCATATAGAAAAAAACTGCTCATAACTTTTTTTAAAAAGTCTTGGCAGAATTGGATGAAGTTTTCAGGGATAGTTGCTCCTTCTGATAGGATTGGGACTGCCATGTTTCAGATGAAACGGCACAGAGGTGTTCATGCAAGAACAACATTGACATTTTGAGGTTATTCCAAAGAAGACACACTTATCCACCTATGTTCCTTGGAGACCATTGATCTGGGAATAAGAACCACCTTAGATGTGTCCTCAGACAAGAAGCCTGCAAAGATTCAGAAGGTCAGGTACACAGGCTAGGGAGCTACAATGCATGAAACCAGTTTAAGACTTTTTTTTTCATAGTGAAGCCTGGTGGTGTTGGAAGAATGACCATCTCATAGTTCCATCCTGGCCCTCCTCCATAGCACAGTGATAGGAGCCCCTGGTAAAACATGCCCTAGCATCATAAAGTGGACCTGTCAGTCACTCAGCAACACTCCCTCCCTTCCCAGTCCTCTTGCTCATCAGCATTTTTGGCAAAAGGACATCAAAGGGCACTTTGTGAAGAGGAGACAGAATGCCTGTTTCTCCAAACTAGAATCAGTAACAAAGCCTCATTCTGCTCCTCTTTCAGTTCTGGTGGCTTTGGTGGGGAGCCCACTTTGTCTTAGGAAGCACCAGAAAGAGTCCAAAGGGGCTGAATTCTGCTCAGGCTTCATCCAAATCAGATGCATATCCATAAAAAAACTGAAAGAAAAAAAGTCATCACTAAGCAAAAGAAGTTATGATAGTCAGGTGGCTAAGTCACATAGTACCAAAAGTAATGTGATTTTATTTTTTTAAAGATCTTTTTTTAGGATCCTACCTAAACCAACTGTTTTTACCAGCAGTCTACCTAAACAGACTGGATCCATTGCATTTAGCAAAGACAGTTACCCATGGTGTTAACCTCTTCACTCCCTTGTATACTGGAGGTGCTTGAAATTTATCTTAGTTGCACTATTCTTTTAATCTTTAATTTAAAGATTAAAAGACTAGTGCAACTATTTTAACTATTCTTTTAATTAATTTTAAAATGAGTAATGAGCCTCAGGCATGTATTTGATTTACCTGTACAATATAATTACTTGTTTGTTTCTTTGTTTCGCAATGATAAGTTCGAGATAGCTAACAAGACCACTATCCATCAATGTCCTCAAGATGGCTAATAAGGCCACTACTGCATAAAACAGTGTGCAAAATCACACTGCACATCAGGATCTTCATATTGAAAATGATTCCAAATAGAAATCAGGAGAACCAAATTTGGCCAGTCCCTTAAACTGAAGATTGAAGGTGATAGAAGATTATGTTGCCTCTCCTGCTTTGGACAGGTGTTGGTCTTCTGTAGTAGCAGCACAGACAGAAAGAAGAGGGCTGGCTTTTTATTCTGTTCTGCTGACATATGGCAGGTAACTTCTCCAGCAGCAGATTAATGTTTTTGGACATTGGAAAGATTTGTGCATATGTCAATAAAAATATGTTTATGGTGGCCATCTGGATGGCTTTCCAGATACAAAAGAATACTTAAAAAGTAGCTGTGTGTTTTCTTTTTTAAAAAAATGGAACTGGCAGAACAGAACTGATTTGTTTTAAACCGAAAGTGTCCAAGGAAAGAGCACTGTTGTAACCTAGTGACGAGAGGGATGCTGTGCTCTATGTGATAAATATTTTTATCACATAGATAAAAATACATTATTTTAATAACGTATTCGTTTTATATGTTTTTAACCAGTTTTATGTATTTTATATTTGTATTTAATATTGTTCCTCACCTCAATCCAGAGGGAGAGGCGAGTAAGAAATAAATAAATAAATATTTTTATTTTTATTATTATTATTAAAGGAACAACGGCCAGGAGAACACTCTTCCATTTGGAGAGATTAATTTAGAGCACCCTGAAAAAAGTTTCCAAATTGTGCTTATGAATCGCATCCCCCACTCCACAGGAAAGGCCATGGAAGAATGCTGGAAATAATTTATCCCAAAGTGTGTACTCTTTCAGAGGACGTTCTTAAACAAAGACAATTAGGGATGGACTGACTTCCCCATGTCCACCTTAGTCCTCCACCTGCTGAGCTGTCACTGCCACCCACCCCTACTGACAGGGCTGCATGAGCTTCTTTGCAGCTTGGCTAACAATCGACAAAGCCAGAGCCACCTGCCCCTCGTTGAGAGCTGCCATTGTATGCAACAATGGGTGCTCCGGAAATTGCGTATTTTCAAAGTTGTGTAAATGGCGGCCATGAAGGTCCCGTTCATACAACATTAGAGGCCGGCAGCCCTGCAGCTTTGTCAGGCGATCACTGGGTCATGAAGGAGCTCGCACAGTACCACAAGCAGGGACAGATGGCAGCTCAGGATTCCTGGACCCACAACTTCCTTAAATAGAATATGTCTTGATATTTTCCCCAGTCTCTTTTCAAGTCTTACAGCTCTATCTAGTGACTGGTTGTGCTGGTTCATAAGTGTCAAGGAGCACAATGACTTATATGTTAGTGCAATATTATGACTTGTTGCATTGCATTGTCATCCCAAGGCAACCCAGCATGTCGCACTGCTGTAGGCACCAATAATCATTATCATAGGGGAATGTGAGGCCCTCCAGATGTTGATGGACTGCAGTGCCCATCAATCCTAGCCAGCATAGCCACATGATTCCCAGCCCTGCCATGGGGGCAGTGTACAAAGCTGTTGAGCAGAAGTAAATCTGTATGGAGATGTAGCCTGATGGACATGCCTGGGAATTTCTCATCTAGTATCACAGTGCCAAATAATATATTGATGCTATTTCAATGCCAAGGTAGAAAAATCGACGATAGACCTGCCCATTTTGCCAAGTAGAGTGTGCCATAGTAGCAATGCTGCTGTGAACTGCTAATACCAATGCATCTCTTATCTCTTTGGTGAGCCCATCCTTTCCACCTTACTATCATGTCTCAGGCACCTAGGATTATGCAATGGTAGTATTGTTGTTTCTCCTTTGAATTATATGGAAAAGCAATCTTGTGTTGAAAGGATGTTTTCTTTTGTTTCTCTGATAACTTTAAGCCAGAGGAAAGGGAACTAAGTAGCAATATTGGTCCTCTGCAAACAATCATGACTGCATCTGGTAATACACATCATAAAGCAGCTCATTAAGGATGGAGAAAACAGAACTGATGCTGCTGCAAATCCATGAATACAAGCCTGCCCTCTGGGCTGGCCAAGATGATGTAGCTTGAAATGAGCAACTAGATGTTATACCATTAGCCTGTTCATTTCAGAGAAAGCCAATCTGTTTAGTCTTGGGTATTGATTCTGAAGTAGTAGCCTGGAGACTAGAAGCATTGATCGAGCATATTGACTGGAAGTAACCAAAGCCGGTGCAATTGGTGCTTCTTTTCAGCTGCCATTGGCTCTCAAACTTTTGATTACAGGAGGAAAGAGGGGGGAAAGGATCATGTAGACAGATTATTCTTTTCCTGCTAATTTTTATCTCTAAATTTAGGCTTGCCAACTAAACAGAATGTACTATCCCTTTTCTTTACAGAGAGAGATATCTAGCTTTTAATGATGTTAGCCTTCCATATGATTAAATTAATGGAATATCAAATTACGTTAAACTTTTTTAAAACCAGGGATCCCCAACTTTTTTGACTGTCATGGGAACATCTGGAATATTGAGGAAGTGTTATGGACACTCTCACAAAATGGCTGCCAAGGAGACATCTTTCCCATTTTAAAATGGCTGCTATGGTGGACATGGCTGGTCACAAAAATGCATTTCCAAAAAGGCAAACTGGTTATACTAAAAGAAATGTAATTTCCCCAAGAACCTAGGTACAAGGCAGAGGTGGAGTCTGAACTGCAAAATATAAAACCACACTTCTGAAGCCAAATAAAGATGGTGCTGGGGAGCAAGCCTTCACTTTGCAGGAAGACATCCTCCCAGTGGAGAAAAAATATTTAAGAACTGCCTGCCAACAGACATCTTCACAGGCACCAAGTTGGAAACCATAGCCTTAAACCATCTGAAGTTTTATGCAAACCTTTCTATTATCACTGAGAACATTCATGCGGGGGGAGGGAAGGTGAGGACAATACAATCTCCTACCATGTCTGTCTCCCTCACATTTGTATGTGTACTGCAAAGAGCTATACTTGCTGGTCAAGGCACATGTAGGAAAGGCCTGCATTAGCTACCTGATCATTTTAGGCTATATGTTTAGCTCCCTAACCACATATTTTTGCATGGGTTGGTGACCCAGTGTCCTCCAGATATTTTGGACTATATCTTGCACCAGCCAGCATGGCTGAGGAGAAGGGATTATATGAGTTATAGTAGACCATGTTGAAAGGCACCAAATTCCCACCACCACCACCATATTACTGTTAGGGTTTTCTGACAATTCTTTGGTTTGTATACTAAGGATGTCAGAGGAATCCAGTTTGGGGGTGGGGCTCGGTGAGTTTTTGCCAGTTTGCCCCCCCCCCCAACACCAGCTCACGGATCCCTGAACTGGTTTGAGTTTCCCACATTATTTTATTTGTGCAAATCCTCGTTTTTACAAATTGGGATTTGCACACATTTGTGGCAGAGAATATGTATGGAAATTGTGATTGCAGCAGTAAATAGCACAATTCATGCAAAATTGCAGGCATGAATTGTCCTTTACGCCTCCAATTTTATGCAAATTGCACTAGTTATGGCCACAATTCTGTGCAAATAGCAATTTCCATAAATATTCCCAGCCACAAATTTGCGCAAATCTTGGCTGATGGACAAAAACAAACAAACACATGAGGAAAGTGGCAGGATTCCAACGAACAGTGCAAGAACAGGACACAGGGGAGTTCACCCATGAAAGTAAGAAGAGTCATCCTGGATCAGACCAAAGGCCCATCTAGTCCAGCATTCCATTTACATAGGGAATCCCACAGGCATGATATGAATGCACTAACACCCTCCCATCCCAATAGGAATGGGTATTGAGAGGCATTCTGCCTCTGATACTAGAGACAAGATGTAGCCATCATAACTGGTAGCCACTGATAGTCTTATCCTCCATCCATTTGTCTAATCCCCTTTTAAAGCCATGTTATGAATGTTCTACAGAACTGCAGTATCTCATTTGTATGACCAAAGTAAAACATGTAATTATTATATCCAAATGCTTATTTTGGCAATTATGCATACAGAAATCTCCATGCACAAAATGTTTTTTTCCCAGAATATAAAGATTTATAACCTCAATGAATAATGAAACCTACAAGCAAAACGAGCACTTTTTGCCTTTTTTCAGTGCATCCCCATGTCATGGTTCAATAATAAGTTCAGTCAGTAAGCCACCAGGTTTACTTTTAATGGGCTGGATTGGACCAGATGCTTACTGGATTTGTGTGATAGAGGAGTGAGATCCTCTCCATTCACCTGGTACAAGTGTCCCTCTTCTGTCCGAAATTCAAGCATGAGTGTAACTTTTCAATTGGGCAAATTCACAACATTCCAGCACATCATGCACAAACCTCTTTCCACCTGAGAGATGAATCCAGTTTCAGAGAAGCTCTCAGGGCCAGAGGCAAAAGGGGCAGGGCTAAAGCAAAAATTTAGCAAAAATACCTGCTTATTTTAAGTCAAAACTTTTACTGCCACTAAATTTTAGGAGAAGCTTTCCATCTTTTAGAATGGGGAAATATCTGGGAAACTACCAAACAATCAATTGTTGGAGAAAAGGGTGTGATGTGAGGGGAATGGGCTGTGGCTTTCTAGGTAACCCTGGAAGGATATATTGGGAGTCCAGGTGTGTCATATTTGGTAGGGATGTGTCTGTCAGAACTGAAACGATATTTAATAAATTCATATAAAATTGAGGGTTGGAGGGATCAATCTCAAATTTGGCACATACGTGTAGCAGCATGTTTTAAAGATTTATTAAAGATCGTTTCAGTTCTGATAGATCAGAATGACAGCTTGCTAAGTGTGTTCATTCAGACCTGTCAGAACGGAAATGATCTTTAAAAAAACCATATAAAATCGAGGGTTGGAGAGATCGATCTCAAATTTCATACACATACTTAGGCATACCCTATAAGCACTGTGACCAAGTTTCAAGCCTCTAACTTTTTAAATACTAAAGTTATAGGCATTTTTTCTTTAAAAATAGGGCTGCAAAAATATCATTTTTCACTATAATTATCATGAAGACGATACGGTTCACCTACGATATGAATGAATATGATATTGTTTTGGGTCCGAAATGACGATAACGATAAATGACAATATTTTTTGGCGTGCACACCCTAATATTTGGCCCATGGGCCTGAGGTTCAATGCCCCTGCAATACATGTATATTCCCATGTTATGTGGTTGCCAAACCTACATGTTTTTATTTTCCATTTCTATGCAATATTCAAATGTAACACACATCTGGGGTTGAAAGCAAAAGTTGATAAATATAAAGTCGATGTCTTCTTCTCCCACCATTCAGTAGAGAAAGCATATTGCTCAAGCCAGCCCAATAAGAATGAAGAAACTTTGACTGCTCAGTCATTACCAAAAAATCTGAAGTCATACTGAAAGGAAGAGAAATACATTCACATCCATGATACTGAAGGGAACAATACAACTATCTCATTATATTAACATCTGAGGTTACGTTCAGTGGCCAACTCTGGAATGAAGGACTCTAGAAAAGGCCCTACCCCACTCCCGGAGCAGCTTGGGGGTGGTGGGGCGGTTGCGGCAGGCGCAGAGAGAGACGAGGCGTGGAGGCGCGCTATTGGCGGCCTCCCGAAATGGGCGCCAAAAGGAGGGGGAGGAGGAAGGGGAGCCTATATCAGGCCGGAACTCCTCCCCTCCTTTGTCTTGTTCGCGCGGCTGCTCTGATCGGACGAGCTCGTCGGCTCTTAGAGGAGGCGGCTGAGCAGAGCAGCGGGGAGCAGCGCGGCGAGCGATGAGAGGCTGGCTGGCAAGGGCAGCAGCCTCGTGAGGAGTCCAGAGGGCGGCTGGGCAGCGGCTCGAGGAGCGGCGGACATACCTGCGGTGGCTGTCGGGCGAGCGGAGGCTTCTGGCCGGCAGGCCCGCAGGTTTGGGGGAGGACCGGACGGTCCTTCCCGGTGCAGAGAGGGGCGGCGGGGGAGGCCTGGGCCGCCTCGTTGGGAGCATAGGCGGCAGGCAGGCCTCCGCGGAGCGCCCTCTCTGATGGAGCAGCTCAGCAGGACGGCGGGATCTCTTCGGGGCATTCCGCCCCCAGGTGACGGGGTTGGGCCGGCTGGCCCCCCCATTCCCTGACGACCGGAGGGCGCGGACACGCCTGACGTAAGGGGATTAACCCCTGGCCGCCGGCTTGCCTGCGGCTGCAGGCGGGATCCTCCTCTGGCTGTCAGGGGGCCCTGGGTGAGGCGAGCGCCGGGTCTCTCGCTCACTCCGAGACAACGGGGGTTTGTCCGTGGCGGGTCGGGCCCGTGCGGCGCACGCGCTGCCTCTCCCGCCCACTCATCCCTGGCGCGAGTGTCCTGGGGCAGTCAGCCCAGGGTGGGGATGCTCCCTGGCAGTGGGCTGTGCCGTTGGCTGATTTAGGCCAATTGTCTTGGGCCTTTCTGCGGGGGGGGGGGGTTGATTTCCCCTCAGACCCAGGTTTTCAACAGGGGCAGACAGTGTCGGGCTGGGCCCTCTTGGGTTAAGGGGGGGGGTCCCGCAGTTATTCCTCAGCCCTTGGATTTGCCCGAGTGGTCGCTTGAGCACAACCCTACCGAGGCCTCTGATTTAGCCAGTCTAGCCACAGGGTGGGGTGGGTGTTCTTTTACACAGCACTGATTGCCCAGTTTGACCAATGGGTGGCGTTATCCAATTCAATCCCCTCACTGCAGATCTTGAATAAAAGTGGTCAATTTTATGGCGATTCTTTAGTTTGCCGCCAGGTGGTGCCATTGCAATACTCAAGTTGGTTTCACACGTAATACACAGTTTGGCCATCGGGAGGCACCATTGCATTGTTTTCAGTCATTAATCCTGTTCTTACATTTACTCAGTGGGAGGCAGCATGTCATCTCGGAAGGGTCTTAGCAGATGGATGGGCAAAGGAAAACTCATTTGCCCTCCGGCTAAGTGGCTTAGTGTTAGCAATAATTCTTCCTCTGACGAAGATGTTAACCCAGGATTGGCGGTGTATCTGGCGCAACTACAATCGCTGGAGGAAGGGAGGGGCATAACATCTAGTGTGTCGGATCAGGTACAGACCATCCCACAACGGCAGACCAGGAGACAGATGTTATAATGTTTGTTGTCTTCTATTAATTTCAGATCGGATATTGTTGCAGCTTCCTTCAGCCAGTCAACAGACAGGCAGGTGTCCACAGTGGTGGCGCAGGGTGTCCAGGTGACGGATGGTCAGCGGGCACGACCTTGGGTGCCACCTCAATTGGCAGTCCCGAACAGTCCATCACAGGGACCGGGTGAGCAGCCATTGAACACCTTATATTCCTCGGTGCAGTCTTTGGGTGCATTCCCTCCTTGGGGACTGTGCCCATTGGATGCCTGGGATGGCGTACACAACACCACACTTAGGCGGTTCTTTGGTGGGAGCACTACAGGTGACCGTTCTGCCTCCATCCACTTCGGGGGTGAGCGGAACGATGACGACCCAAAATGATAGGGAACGTTTAGACGGAATTATCACAGCTGATTAACGCGGGTTCTTCAGCAGTCGGTCACGTTAGTACGGTAAGTGACACCAGGGCGACGTCGGAAGCTAGGCTGGACACTTCGAGGGTTATCACATGTTACCGGCCGCTAGGGACATGACCCTTAAAGGGGAGTTTAGATAAAATTTCGCCTTATTTTGGGAACCATAGAACGTGGACAAGGATGGAATAGCAGAGAGGGAAGCAGTGAGGCTATGGAGGAAGAGGGTAGCCGGGACCTTGAACTATAGGTTATAGGATTTCTTAGCTGACATGTTGTTTTGCAACAACGCTTCCTTATAAAGGGTGGATACTCTTTGAATACCTCGATATAATTTATCGGGCATATAAGGCATAGGAGGGGGGGCCTGGTTGGCCTATGCGGAATCATTCTGTAGAATGGCCGCCGTTGTTTGCACTCTGCAGTGGTATACACTGCAGCTTGTACTTCCTAGGCGTTTGTGGGTACGTTACCCGCTTAGGGATGTACGGGATTTAGCCGCATGTTTTACTGTGGGTTTTCGGATTCTGCAGGATGGATGGCGGTTTGCTTTCATAGCAACATATCAGAGGTCCATACGGGTTATGGATGCCATAGTACGGAATAAATTGTGTAAGAAGTGAGTTCGGGGAGGCTACGGGGCCCCTTCGACAAACTGCCTATGCCAGCTTGCGAGTGTCTCCTCTGGGCATGGTAACAGGGATGGCACCGGGGGAGTACAGGTCAATTCTTGGCCTGTCCTTCCCCAGGGGAGCATCCGGGAATGATGCCATTCTAGATCATTTATGCTCGGTTGAAATTGCTTCGTTTGATTCAGCAGTAGCACTAGTGCATGAGAGTGGAACAGGCGCGATGATGGGGAAAGGCGACATAAAATCTGTGTTTTCGGATATGGCCTCCTCAATCCCCATGACTTTGACATGTTAGGAATTTGTTTTAAGGGTCACTTTTACGTAGTGAGAGCCTTACCCAGGGGATGCTCCAATTCGTGGGCCATGTTCAGGGGGTTCAGTCCAATTTGGAATAGGCATTGCGAGATGGGAATGGGCCCGAGGATGTGGCCCACTATTTGAATTACTTTTACTCATTGGTCTGGGGGGATCTAACAGTGCCACTTCCTGAGGCAGCAGTTTCTGGAGCTGGCACACGACTAGAGGGTCCCTTTGGCGCATGTGAAGTATGGAAGTCCCGTTACTACCCTATGTTACCTCGGGATCAAATTGGATTCCGTGGCACAGCGCAGCAGATTGCCCCAGGACGAGTGGCAGACACTTATCCATGAGCGTCACGTAGTGATTGGCTCGCACAAAGCGACATTGTTCTAGCTACAGGAGTTAGTGGGGTATTTGAACTTTGCCTGCTGTTTTATAGCATCAGGGAGAGCCTTATCAGGTGCTTGTGCACGGCCATGCAGGGCCTGGCTCACCGCACCACAGAGTCTGCGTGTCAACCCAGTTGCGGGCAGACCTGATTATCTGGGTTTTGTTTTACATAAGCATAATGGTGTCTTTTTGGCGACGTGACCTGCTTCGCGAAGCTGAGATGCTGGCCCATTCTGACGCCTCTGGCGCTCTAGGAATGGTTAACTCGGTTGTTCACTTCTGGTGCGCCAAGCAGGCCACGGTGTAGGTCATCAACGCGTTGACCTCATGCGGTCCCAAGGTGATGGGATTAGTTGGGGCATTACCGTGGCATGGTTTGTCCCATAACATTTGGTTCGGGGCACGTCACGTGCCTGGAATCGAGAATGAAGTCGCTGGCGCATTAGCACGTCAGCGGGTTCTGAGGTTCTGGGAATTGGTTCCGTGGGAGCGGCCACTGCCGGAAACGAGGCCAGCAGCGCTATGACACATTGGAGGGTCAACATAGAGCAGGCCAGGCGGCAGTTCACGGCGTCTTCCGCCAGGACGGTCTGTGCCGAGACAGGTGGGCTGTTTGAGGAACGCCTGTCCACCTATAATTTACGTGATTGTTGGCCTATTCCGGTCACACGGACTTTGCAATCCTGTGCGGTGTTGCGCAGGTCTGGGTTAGCGGCTCGCACTGGCGGGGGCGAGATAGCGGCATTAGCTTTTCTGGCCAGGATCCGTGGAATGGCGGATTTACCCACTGGTCAACTTTCCCGCACCAATGGGGGAATTATGCCCATTATTAACGTAGAGGACATTCCTCGGGGACAGGGGGAGTGACGTGGGATGTCTCTTTTGGCATACGGACAGATTTTCACTGACCTCGTATCAATTCGGGTCGGTGACAAAGCGGGCTTTAGGGCACTTGGGTCTCCCGGCTGATATGCTTAGGTCTTATTCCTTCCGGATAGGCGATGCATTGACGACGGCCAGCGCGGGTTCTCTCCCACACAGTTCTAAGCTGTGGGGGGATGGCATTCCACAGCCCAACATTAGAAAGTTTATAGGACGGAAGTTGGTTTGTCTGAATCGCCATGCCCATGTTTGCTTCTGGTTACTGGAGGAGGCAGACCCAGTGAGAGTGATTATGTGCGGATACAGCATGGTCTTTTGGGCTGGCCGGCGAGCGTCTTCCTCCAGCTGGGGAACCCGGCCTGGGTTGAATCACCGTGCATCCATTATTTGGTTGGGCGGATGCGGCATGCGGTGGGGGCTTCCCACCTTAATTCAGCAGCAGGTCTGTCGTCCCCCCCCCTCGAATCTGTATGCTCCATTAAGGGGGGAACAGCGGGGCTTGTGTAGAGGCAAGGCCCTGCTTTTACAAGTGTCGGCCGATTGGGAAATCATTCGGCAGTGTGGGCCTGGCATGCTGATCATGTGGCCATGATTGTTGCCCAGGCTTGCCTGGAAGAGAGGGTGTGGCCCTCTGGCATTGGAGCTTAGGCTTGCATGGAAGAGAGGGTGCGACCCATGGCGCTGGAGCCCAGGTTTTGCATGGAAGAGAGGGTGTGACCTTCTGGCGTTGGAGCCCAGGTTCGCCTGGAAGAGAGGGTGTGACCCTCCGGCGTTGGAGCCCAGGTTCGCTTGGAAGCGAGGGTTCGACCCTCTGGCGTTGGAGCCCAGGTTTGCTCGAAGAGAGGGTGCGACCCTCTGGCGTTGGAGCCCAGGTTCGCTTGGAAGCCCAGGTTCGCCTGGAAGAGAGGGAGCGACCCTCTGACATTGGAGCCCAGGTTCGCCTGGAAGAGAGAGTGCGACCCTCTGGCGTTGGAGCCCAGGTTCGCCTGGAAGAGAGGGGGCGACCCTCTGACATTGGAGCCCAGGTTCGCCTGGAAGAGAGGGTGCGACCCTCTGGCGTTGGAGCCCAGGTTTGCTCAAAGAGAGGGTACGACCGTCTGGCGTCTGGAGCGTGCCCACAGGAAAGAAAACTCCGAAATGTTCTGGAGTTATTCAAATATGGGGATGTCTGTACACCGCATCCTGACAGCTGCAGCGGCATGCGGCACAAACCCCACCGCAGGTGTTGTTACTCCATTTGGGAGGAAACGATTTGGGGATGTTGTAGGGCAGGGCTAGGTGCCACAGGCCATCGTTGACTCCCAAATTATTCGGGATTGGTGGCCAGGGACAGTAATCATTTGGTTTTCTATTGTGCCTCGTTGCCAATGGAGAGCACCGTGTGGTCCCAGGGCTCAAAATATACCCAGCATGGAGGGAGCTTTATAGGCCTGACGGGGTTCGTCTATCGGACCTCGGGAATGATATCCTTTTGATGGATTTGCAGAGGGGTCTGCGGAGGGTAATCCCGCGCAGATGGGGGGTTGGCGACAAAGGCCATCAAGTCCAATCTCCTGCTCAGTGCAGGAATCCACGTCACCATGATGGGATCATAATGATTTGACAGAAGGTATAGATCTGGCCAGAGTCAGAAATCCTTGCCGATCTATTGCAAATTGTCCAAAAATCTACCAGGGGATCTGGATGAACCTGCTGCCCACTTCTGCAATAGAACATTTAGCAATAGCATGAGTAATCAATTTTAGAATCAACATGATCAACATTGTGTTTCAGTTTCCACATAATTCTTTCTTTCTGAGTGACTTTGCTTCTTAGGGTAATATTGATGAACATTCACACACACACACAACCACCCACCCACCCACCAGTGGAAGCAACCATGAGCAGGGATGGGCAAATCAGTATATTTCCAATCTGTGTGACTTTCACATGTGTTTTGTTGCATTTTTTGCAACATTCTGCATTTTTTTAAATCCACACAAACATTTGTATTTAAATAGGTAATTGAATAATAATAATAATAATAATAAGAATAAGAATAACAATAATAACAATTTATTTCTTACCCGCCTCTCCGTCTGGATCGAGGCGGGGAACAACAACATGATAAAATACATAAAACTAATTAAAAACATGACAATTATTATTAAAACTGCATTAAAACATCCTAAAAACATTCTAAAAATTACACTGGATATGCCTGCCGGAAGAGAACAGTCTTTATAGCTTTCTTAAATTCTAAAAGACTGTTAAGTTGACGAGTCTCCTCCGGCAGGTCATTCCACAGTCTGGGAGCGGCAGAAGAGAAGGTCCTCTGGGTAACGGTTGTCAGCCTAGTCTTGGCCGACCGCAGTAAGTTCTTCTCAGAGGACCTGAGCGTGCAGGGCGGATTGTACTGGAGAAGGCGAACCCGCATTTTAAAGCACTTTCTCTCAAGATAGTATTTCTGAACACATTTTCCTCTCAAAATTGCATTTCTAAACAGCTAGATCTACACCAAGAAGGATAAAACACATTGAAAGTGGTTTGAAAACGCAATATGGAATGTGTCATGGTCCCCAACCATTATAAAGCAGTGGTGTAGATCCTGTCTTTGTCTTAAAAGATGTGTTTTAAATGTAGTTTGATACTTTCTCTTAGATGAGAAAGGTTGGAACATCCGGCAAGTCAGATTTGCATATTGGTTCAGTTCATCTC
This sequence comes from Anniella stebbinsi, assembly GCA_029215795.1. Classification (NCBI taxonomy): domain Eukaryota; kingdom Metazoa; phylum Chordata; class Lepidosauria; order Squamata; family Anniellidae; genus Anniella; species Anniella stebbinsi. The sequence continues at coordinate 127,633,539 of JARDYH010000003.1, read as the reverse complement.
AGAATTTGCAATTGCAGAATTTGCAATTGAGGATTGAATTCCTCAAGCATCTCTAACCATGAACTGTCTTTGAAAATATATATGCTTTATATGATCTCAGTATTCAGTCTGGGAAGTGTACTGATAAATAGATGGAACGCAATCAAGTGAACTAAAAGGGTCAAGATGTTTGCTTTCTCCAATCACCTAAAACATTTTTTTTTAATCTGTAAAATATTGACTGTTGTTGCCTTCCTTGACCCTGGGATAGTTTATTTTTGCAACACCAGAGGGATTCAACGCTTTCTTTAAATATGTCATAAGAAGCCAGCAGCCTAGTTGAGTTTGTTTTTATGGATCTTTCCATCTACTTCTACTCAATACTGTGTGTCAGGCAATTAGATATGGAATGATGGATGTGTACAAGTTACTGCCTCCGCAATAAATTACTAATACCTAGATAACACTATGCGACTTATAACACACTGTAACAACAGCAGGAGACCTGATTTCTGTTAATGATTTATTAGTGAAGATGGGAAAAGTGGAAGGGGGGGATCAGTGTAGTGATCTAGCGATGGAACCAGCTGCTATAGCAATTCTTTCATACTATCTTCTTACTTCTTGGGTTTTAGATATTCTGGAATAATAATGAAATAATATGTAAGAAAGAGATGAAATAATAATAATAGAATAACAATCAGCAGGAAAGGAGGAAGAGGTCTGCTGGACATTAACAGAATTCATGCTATCACTCAGAGAATTTTTCCACACCAAAAACACCCCCATTCATAAAGCCATAGTAAAAGCAGATAAAAACTACACCCCACTCAACCAAGCACTACAAAATAAAGATCAAACACAACCACTGACATTCGCAGAGAAAAAAGAAAAATTAGCACAAAAAGCACTCCATGGGAAGGACTACAACATAATATAGAATGCACAACTAAACAAAGAACAATTGTACGAATGGCTCAGGAAGGGTGAGCTATTTCCAGAAACAGAAGGATTCCTAATAGCTATACAGGATCAAGTTACAGCAACCAAGAACTTCCAAAAATACATAATAAAAGATAACAGTGTAACAACAGACCTATGTAGGAAATGCCATCAGTTCCAAGAAATAATAGACCATATAACAGTAGGATGTAAAATTCTGTCAGGAATGGACTATATGGACGGACACAATACAGCTGCAAAAATAATTCACCAACAACTGGCCATCAAATTCAACCTTATCTTTATTTAAGTCCATAGACCATTATCCATATACAGCATATATTACAATGCTACAGAAACGACATCAGTTACAGTGATCTAAAAGTATGGAGTTTGAACTGTAATTCGGGTGCCAGTCCAATGGAGATAAGGGGCCCATTTATTCTGTTAATGATGTATTTTATCTTTTATTCGCTTTCTAGTGAATTATACATTCATTTGGGCTCTACAACTGATAGCAAGATTAAGAAACTTTGCAACCTGAATAGAGATTTGCTTATTGTTCCCTTGAAGAAGGACAATTACCAGTTTGTCCTGCGTTCTGCCAGGAAATTTCTGTGTAATTGGCCATATAAGCGATCTTCTAATGTCATTATAGAAACTGCAATTAAACAAAACATGTGCAACTGTTTCTACCTCCATATTATTGCACGGGCAATATCTTTCCTCAGCTGGAACGTTCTTGTATCTCCCCTCCAAAAGTTTGGAGGGGAGGACATTAAATCTTCCCAGAGTTAGCGCTCTCCTATATTTAGGAACAGAGATCCAAGACAGGTATGCCATACCATCTGCAGACATATGAACCGGTAGCCCTAAGGATAAAGGAGAGCATGGGCCAAGGGCAGAAGCGTTCATCATCTGGCAGTCTATATCCATTAGTCTCTGTTTCAGAATATATTTAGCCCCTTCTAGTTCCATATAGAGTAGACTGGGAGTTGATAGTCCCAAGGAGTTTATTTTGTGTGCTAATGCCTTGGTCCAAGGGGATTCGTACGAATCCAATAAAACCTGAGAGACCAAGGCATCTGGGGTAATACTATGGTACAGTCAGAACCAAAAATTCAGGGAATGTATCCAACCAACACAGTTTAAGGAGTTTAGACCGGCTTCCAGATTAAGTGCCGGTCCTGCTACGCACTTTGGAAGACCGAAAATCTGCCTTAAAAAATAAGACTGGAGACCTTCCAGTGAACCTTTAAGCAGGGGTAACCAGATTGGAGCCCCAAAAAGAATTTGGGGAACAAGTTTTGCTTTATAAACACGAATTGCTGCGGGTAAGGATTTACCTCCTTTTTGATTGTAAAATCGGCTGAGCGCTCCCATAGTTGTTCTGCCTTTTGTTTTATATAATTGCTGTGTATGGTCCATTTGAGGTTAGCTTGGAAGTGAATTCCGAGATATTTATAAGAGTCCACTTGGGTTATTTGATTTCCCCCCATGGACCATACATACTTTGCCTTCTTTTTAGCAAACACTAAAACTTTAGATTTCTCGGTGTTCACAGACAGACAATTTTTTTGGCAATAGGCATCGAAACCCTTCAAAAGACGTTTCAAACCCAAACGGGTCTGAGACATAAGTACAGCGTCATCCGCATACAGTAGTAAATTTATTTTCGTCTGCCCTATTTTAGGCGGATGTGATTGTAATATGCTCAATGCTGCTGGAAGATCAGCTAGATATAGATTGAACAAGCCCTGTCTAACACCACGAGTTAGAACAATTTTGTTTGTGACCTGCCCCGCTTGGCTGCACCTAACCTGGGCTGTGGTATTTGAGTATAAAGAGCGTATTAAAAACAGCAATCTTTGTTCAATTGATAGTTTCTCCAGTTTTTCCCATAATAGTTTGCGTGAAATGGAGTCGAATGCAGCTTTTAAGTCTATAAATGCACAAAATAGCTTCCCTCCTTTGTGGGCTGTATATTTAAAAGCCAGGTGCATCAGGGTCAAACAATGATCACTTGTGGATCTTCCAGCAGTAAACCCTATCTGCTCAGTACCTAAAATCTTATTTTGGATAATCCAAGCGTTTAGCTTACCATTCAGGAAGCCAGCATCAATCTTTTCAATTATTGACAGGAAACTGATAGGGTGATAATTTTGGGGGTTGTTTTTTGGGCCCTTTTTATGAATAGGGATTATTAAGGACTTCCTCCAAGTCGCTGGGATAATTCCTGATTTGTTTATTACTGAAAATAAGGATGCGAGAAGTGGAGCCCACCACCCAATTTTGCTTTTTAACAGTTCTACTGGAATACCATCGGGACCTGGCGCTTTGCCCTCTTTTAAATTTGTTATTAACTCCTCAATTTCTTTTGGGTCGACATCAGGCCACTCCAGCACTTCTGGGTCTATAATAAGATTTTTTTTAGGTTCGTTGAGTTTGGAAGGTATTTCAGTAAAATGCTCAACCCATCTTGTGGCTGATACAAAACATTCAGGTTCCCTTGTACTTCTGATGGTCAATCCTGACACCACATTCCAGAAAGTTCTGGTATTATTTGACTTAGTGGCACCAGCCAGAAGTTGCCACTTTTCCATATCTGCCCTTTGTTTTTCCTTTCTTATTAACTTCTTATAGTTTTTTTTTCAGCTCAAAATAGGATGATGGTAATTTACGTTCGTTGTTCTTACGATATTTACTGTAAGACAACTGAAGTTCTTTTCTGGCTATAGTACATTCCCTGTCAAACCAGCCATTATATTGTTTTATTTGTGGTATAGAGTTAGAAAGGTTACCTTGTAATGCTGAACTTAGATTCTTTATTAAGTCCTCATAGGCTAACACGCTATGTTTGCAGTTATCCGACTAAAGTAGTTTAAGTATTCTTTAGTCCCTAACAGTTGTTCAAAGGTTAGGGCAGTAGCCACTGACCATTTGATTTTCCTTCCTGTGAATGACAGGTGATTGTTTGAAAGAAGGGGACAGAGATGTGTCTCTGCCTTGGGGCCAGGAATAACCAGACTGACCTCTAATGGGAGATGGTCACTATCCTGCCGTTCAGCCACTACCATATTACAGCTAATAGACTCCAATTTTTTATGTACCAATATGTAATCAATAGTACTCGATCCGTTAGATGATATGTAGGTGAACTCACCCCAACGGTCACCCTCAGTTCGGCCATTTAATATGGTAAGCTTGTGTCTAGCCGCAAAATTAAACAGACAATGGCCTGCTGAGTTAGTGCAGCTGTCTTTTGAATGTCTAACCTTATTCTCTAAGGGTTCTGTGGACATTCCTCTACCTCTTCTCATCTTCCCAGACAGTGAGTTAACAGTATATCTGCCCATTCTAGCATTCAGATCTCCTGCCAGAATTGGTAAAGCGAATGGGAACCTAGTTGTTAAGTCTGTAAAAAAACAATCTAGTTCTATCCACTGCCTATGTATAGATTCTTTACAAAACAACGGTGGCAGATACACATTAATTAGTAATAGGGTCAGTTTAGAGGTATCCATTTCCAATAACAGAGCTTGAGCGTTATCAAACAACCTACACCATACTATACATATTCATCCGAAACAATCTTGGAAAATGCAGATCATAAACTATACTGGGACAGAACAATTCATACCAACAAGACAATACCTTGCAACCGACCAGACATAACATTCATAGACAAAGAAGAAAAACACACATACCTCATTGACATAGCAATACCGAATGACAAAAATGTTGTTGAAAAGGAAGATAACCACTGGCCATGGAAGTCAAAGAACTATGGCAACAGGAAAAGGTCACAATTATTTAATTAGTCACATCAGTCACCGGCATCACATCAAAAAAATTATACAGAAAATCTCCAGAAACTGTGCCTACCAGACTACATCCACACCAATATCCAGAAAGCAATCACAATTAAAACATGCCTAATTGTCAGGAAATTCCTGAATCAATAAAAGACAGCATGACTTGGCAAAGTCCGTCATGTCTGTCTAGAAAAACCGCCACGATAATACTAATACTACTACTACTAATAATAATAATAATAGAAAAGATGTACACATTGCAATATACACATTGTGAATCTAGATGTGAAATTATGTGAAAACTAGGAGTTACACAGTTAGATCTACTGGAAAACAGCAAGTCTAACATTTGGCGTATTTTACACCTCTGCTGATGTCCAGAATATTATTCAGATTATACCTGTTATTCACTTACATGTACTTAAAGGGAAGTTCGGTTTAATAATTCAGAGAAACTCAGCACCTTCCTGGAACAGGGGACAACCTTCAAGGATTGGAACAAGAGAAAATGCTAAAGACGATTATTTAGAAGAAAAAGTTATGGGAGGCACAGAAAAGAAAAGATAACATGATTTCCCCCTCCCCACACCCTGTCTTTCCTATTGCTAGAACTTTGGTCAGTTCTCTCTTCTGTAATCCTTTGAGTCATTCAGTGAAATTGATTTGCAATAGATGTGAAAGAAACAAAAGGAAGCATTATTTCACACAACACACATTTAATTCACGAAATTCATTACCAAATGATTTGGTGTTAGCCTCTAGCATAAATGTATTTTTAAAGGACATTTTTAATGGGAGGGGGGCATCTTGATTTTCAGTAAAGATTTCCAAGGTGGCTAACAGGAACAACAAAATCTGTGTTTAGCACACAATGGGTTGGATTAAGATTTAGGGGCTGTCTACATGCAGGGAAAGCCCCACGGTGGCTGTGGACCTGTGCCCCATGAGTTAGAAAATGCAGGTGCAGCATCACAGCCACAGTGGGGCTTCCCCATGATGTTCTGTTTTGAAAAAGTCAGGGATTTACTTTTGGAAAGGGAGTGATGTCAATGTAGCTCTGCAGTTAATCCAGGGCCAACCTGGGAGGAGGGAGACTGGTGGAAGGGGACCAGCAATTGCTTGCCTTCCACCAGAAAGAGGGTGGGGGGCTCTGGAACCCAGGTGGCCACCCAAAAACCCTGCAGTCCCTCTTCAGCATAGGGATTACCTGACACCGCCCTGGGAGAGGGAAAGTGAGGGGTTGAAGAGAGAGGCAGCACCAATCCATCACTGTGAAGACAGCCACTCAGTCCTGTTTAGAGTAGACCCAATGAAATCAATGGATCTGAAGTTAGCTATGACTAAATGCAGTTCCAATAATTCCAGTGGGCCTTCACTAAGCATGACTAAGTCAAGATCTCACCAAATCACTTAGCTTTAAGAGAACAAAATAGTAACAAAATATTGCAACCATAGAACAACAATAACTGTTGCAATTAAACAAACAAATACTGAAAGCTGGAAAGTCATCCAATAGAAGTATAGGATAATAAATAGGAGTATAGGATAATATAAAGTCATCCAATAGAAGTATAGGATAATAAAATTCTCCTGGCACCAGAAAGAAGACAAAGAATAGAGATTGTTTTTAGAAAAATCCATAGAGTGTATTTATTTATTTATTTATTTATTGCATTTTTATACTGCCCAATAGCCAAAGTTCCCTGGGCGGTTCACAACAATTAAAACCATAACACAATTATTCAAAATATGTCTATCTTTGACTGATTACCTGTTACTTTAGGCAAGGAACAGTAGGTTTGCTTGTGAATTTCCAGGGGCATCCGGTTGGCCATGGTTGGAGGCAGAGCTATGCATCCAAAGCTGTTCTGCTTGAACAAGAAGCCATGTCTGATTGGTAGAAACTTGGGATTGGGGACAATCATGCACAATCTTTCATTTCCATTGTAGCCACCTGTACTACATTCCATACCATTCAGGATGGCCTTCTGACAAGTTTCTTAAGTCAGAGTCACAGGGCATGTCTTCACCTAAGGGTGTAGAGGAAGGGAGGGGGAGGGTCACGAACATGCCTGCTTCCATGATCCTCCCCCAGGGTCTAGATCGCCGTGTGCCATCCTGGAAGGAAAGAGGGACATCGTGGGTACCATAGGCACCATTTTTTAAAAAAAAACTGAAGAGGAGCCATGTGGCTATGATCTGTGGGAAAGTAAAGTTAAATAAAACTGCTCCCAACCCCCTTTCCATCCTGGGGATGGCAAAATTGCTTTCCCTCCCACCCCCATGGACAGGGAGCCACCCCGTCTGGCTCTGTGCTCGTTTTAGCACCCAGGATGATGGAAAAACCAGGATGGTTTCCATTCTCCCAGGGTTATCCCAAGGTCACCCCTAGGTCATCCCCTGGATCCCCTGTTCATCCTGTGGATGCACCAGGATGACCTAGTAACGACCCTGGGATATATCGCTGGTGTAGACATGGCCATAGACTCACTTTATCACCCTTTTTCCATCAGTGGCACAATTAATAAACAGTACACTAACACCAAACCTAAAAAACACCCTTGAAGGTAATGACTTACGAAACAAAATCAAGTTCCAGAAAATATCCACTATGCCTATTCAAAAAGCATCCTTCTAGAGCAGGTGTAGGCAATCCTCCAGATGTTTTAGAGTATAACTCCCATTAGCCCCAGCCAGCATGGCCATCTGGAGAACACCAAGTTGCCTACTCCCGCTACGTAGACATGTTTGAAGTCAATAAAGATTTCTGAGTTTGAGTTCAGCATATGAGAAAAATAATTCTCTCACTGAAATCAATCAAAAAACTTTGATTGATTTCAGTGAGAGAATTAAATATATGTGTTTTTTTTCCCAGTGAAAACAATGTACTGTATACTTGCATAACTTTAGCTGGATCATGACTTTTGAATTATGTGACAGCTCTAATCTGCAGCCTTTCCTAATAATCCTGCCTTGCCCACTCGGAGTCCCTCTACATGTTTTAGACTACAACTCCTATCAGCCCCAACAGCATGCCCAATGTCGAGGGATGAAGGGAGTTGCGAGCTAAAACATCTGGAGGGAGCCAGGTGGGAGAGCCTTTTCTAGCCATACCTCTGACTGGCAATGCACTAGCGTTGACTGAGTGACTTAATGTCTTTGCACACAAACAGTTTCCAGGGATTTGTTATAGTGAAGAATGTAACAGGAGACCAAGGGTACTTGTGCATAGAACCACAGCTACTTGGTAAGTTTTGTTGTACTTGTGGGATTTTATGTCAGGAAGCTGCAGCTGCTCCAACATCTGCCTTTGACACTAGTGGCATAAAACCTATGTCCAAATGGTATCTTCCCATGATGCATTAGTAACCATTTGCATTCACAAGCCACCCAAGCAGTCCCACCTCTATGGTACCTATATTAAAATGTTTGTTAAATTGGTATGAAAAGACAGTAAAGCAGCTCCCATACTTCTAGTGGTAACAATACATATTTTTGTAGATGACTCCAATCACGTTTACATTCTTCACACAAATGCAGGCCTCTAGCATGTGTGGCCAGGTGCACAAGGGCTCCTGCACCTTTAATCATGTGTAAAAGTGTGAATTTCAGCAGGTGTTGCTTTTCAGTGAAATTCCTGCTTCTACACACTATTAAAGATGCAGGGGCTCTGTCTTCTTCTGCATCCAGCCAGCCTACACGAATCAGACATGTTAAATTGCCAGTAGCTAGCTAAACCTTAGGAGAGGCCTTTCAATCTTTTAGGAAAAACTGCAGAAAAGCCAGGAAACCACCAAACAATCAGGGGCTGGGGAAAAGGGAAATGTGGCAATAGAGAGGGGTGTGGCCATCCAAAAAACCCCAGAGAGCCAGATTTGGCCCCATGGCCTGAGGCTGTTCACCTCTGATATAATAAGTTCCCCTTTCTGCAATCTATGCCAATGGATACTATAATTAGGGTCATGGAAATCCTTGGCATGCTGGCCCTGTATCAGATGGTGAATTCACTGTCAACATATGGCCAGAAGGTGGGCTGTTCACCATGGTTGATGACCATGGGGAAAGCAAGATCTAGGCCAGCTCTTCTTCACCAGTGGTGTTTCAACAGTGGGGATCAACTATAATATTAACAACAAAATACTTGAGTGCCTCCTTAGCATTGTCTTAGGTGGTTCTGAGTATAGAGATGAAATATCAGACACATTACCCATAGTATCCTACCAATACTTTGCCAAGCTAGGTATGCTCTGACACCATGGGGCTCAATGCCTAATGATGAGTTAAATGGTATTGAAAGCTGGGATGTTTCTCTGCAGTGTTCCATTGAGCTTCTCCACAGTGTTTGTTCTGGCCTTCTGCATACACTTCAAAACCACCATTAAAGTGAAACGCTTGAAAGATTTTTGCATCAGCCAGCATCATTATCATTACGAATCTATTATACCATTACTATTTTAAGGACATACAAGGTGGTTTTAAACACTCTTTAAGATTTTGCTTTTTTAATAGCAGTCATCTTTTTTTCTTTTAATCGAGTTCTTTGAAAAGGTATTAAATTGGGCCCAGTAGGTGCTCTGAAGGTTTATTAAATCCTGACAGGAATCTGTCTCAACCCGGAGTTCTGGCAGAACAGAGGAAATTGTCTTCTTTAGTCCTTTTAAATCATTAACTGATTCTAAAGTAACTGTTGAATGCACGAAAGCTGAGATAACTGAAAAAAAACACAGCTGTCTGAGACAAAGGCTTGTGGGCATATTTTTGTCTTTCTTCAAAGGATGTCTAGCAAGGACTTTTTGACTGCGAAGAATTAATTTCATCTTAAAATTAATGCTGTGTAAGATGGACAAGCCAGTTCAGTTAAGTTCAAGTCCCCCATCCTAGGTCGCCGTGAAATTCGGCACACTTGGGGTCCGATGGATTTCCCTGGAGCCCCCAGCTTGGCTTGCATTTGCGAGCTGAGCTGAGGAGTTTTTTTTTTCCCAGAACCCACAGATTTTTGCTTTATTTATTTATTTCCTACTAAAAATGGTGCAAATCGCAGCTGTAATTTGTGTAACTTGGGAAAATTATGGCTGTAATTAGTGTTAATTTGTGCAAATTGCAGCCATAAAGTTCTGAGCTGTGTGCAAATCGCAGCTGCGATTTGGCAAACTTGCCATTTTTAGAGAAAGGAGGAGGGAAATGGAAATCTACAAGTCGGGCCACCTCATGGGCTGGCAGGTTGGAGTCTAGGGGGCTGAGCTGCAGAACACTCAGCAGACTTCACCTTTGGATGGAATCCTCTAACACCACTAGGCCTAGGGCAAACTAGTAATCACCTGATGTCTGGAAAGTCAAATAGACACTAAACCTTCTGTGTATCCAACTAAGGTTGGATCTACACTGCTTTATAGTGGTATTCAAGTGCACTGATACCTACTGCTTTCATACCACTTTCATAGTGCAATATCCTGCTTGGTGTAAATCTGTCCTTTACTGTCCTGTTTTTTGAGGAGATCTTGTACCATCCTTTTGAGGAGCAAAGTGGGGAGACGGAAGGAAGGAACTGGGTCTTCTTCCTCTACTGGAATCTTATATGAGTCACAATGGAAGGGAGTAGAGCATCCAATCCTCTCACTGAAAGAATAAAGGCTGGACCATACACATCATTATTTCTCGGAAGTCAGAGTCAGAAGGGAGGGGCTTCAATTTACTAAGAAACCATTTGTGAGCCAGACTGGGAAGACCCTGGTTCAGATCAGTCATGAAGCATATTGAGCGGTTTTGGCCGATCACATTTTATTGTTGTGGGAATAAAATGCTGGTGATGCTCAGGGGGGAAACTATAAACGCTGCCTTGAACTCCTGGGCTGAGTGATGGCTTGTCTCTGCCAGCCCATCCATTTGGCAAGAGTTTTTTTAAAAAAACTGCAGGTATTATAACTCTGCACTGAAATAATCTGTCATGGAACAAAGCATTGCATATGACAAAGTTTGCCCATCTTTAAGTAAGATTGTCCCAGTATATGATGCAACAACCAGCCTTCACTTCAACACACAAACTGCATACATGACCAAAAGCTATGCTACATTTCCACTGTTTATAATTTCATCTCCAAATTCTCTGTTCTGGAAGCAACTTTTTTATATTAGTTCAGTTGCACCAAAGTTCTGTTCTACTGTAGAGTTTTTTTGGGGGGGGGGGATGGAAAAAAATCATTAACTTCTGTGATTCATGCACTACAGTTTTCACATCATTTCAAATCATTCCTCCCCCGAGCTTCACTGCTAGCTTTCTGCAGCAAAGCAGATGCATTTTCATAAAAATATGAATAGGAACTGTAGGTGTTATCATTTCACAGATGCTCCCCTCTTATAGAGAAAAAAAGAAAGCTTTGGAGAATATTGGCTATTTGTTTCTTTTTAAAAAAATAATACTTGAAAACCATTAACGCTCAAACAAAGAATTCAAGGAACATTTAACAAAAGGGTGCTTGTACTTTAAGATCCCATTCAGTGTAAGATGATAATGATGATAATGATGATGATGATGATGATGATGATGATACAAAACAGTATAGTGTGTGTGTGTGTGTGTGTGTGTGTAACCCAACCAAAAACTGAGACAATTATTCATAATTCTCAGGAAATCATAATTCCAAACATAATGACCTTGTTCCTGTCACTGGCCAGCAGGATATAACACTTTGAAAATGGTTTGAAAATGGTATATGGAATGTGTCCTGGTCCCCAACAGTTGTCAATACTGTTATAAACTGTTATAAAGCAGTAGTGTCTCACCCCTTAATCTGCCCACAGTTACATGGCCTACCCTCATACCCACAAGGGACTTTGAAGGAAACTCATCTGCTTTTCCTCTGTTGAGCTAATCCAGCCTAAAGGCCGAATTCAATTTCAGAGAAGCTCTCAGGGCCCACATTCCAGTGGTGGGTAGGGCCAAAAGCAAAACAGAGCAGGGCCAACAGCAAAAGGGGTGGGCGAAATTACTAAAAAATACCAGCACATTTTAGATGAAATAATAAATCTCTTATACTGCCAGTAACTAAACCTTTGTAGAGGCATTTCAACCTTCGAGAATGGGGGGAAAGCTGTGAAAATGCAGGGAAACCACAAAATGATTGGTGACTGGGGGAAAGGGGGCAGGGCCAGGGAAAATGGGTGGGTCCAACTGGAGAATGCAAGAGGACCAATTTGGGATTTCCCATGTTCACTCTCTCTCCAAAATCCTAGGAAAATAACAGCTTTTAAGGGCCATGCCCTTAACAGATGTTTGATTTAGGTAATATGCATATTGTATGGTATCCTACACTATAGTTATTTCCAGTTTCACAACCACTTCAGAGCTGGATGGCTGTCAGTGGCAGAGGCGTGGTCCCAGATTTGTCTGTTCACATTGGGTCTATACCACTGAAGCTATCATGCAACTGAAGCTACCATCCCATGTTACAAGTACCCAAATGGCAATCAGTAGCATTCAAATAGAAATATAGAGTTGGAAGGGACTTTGAAGGTCATCTAATCCAGTGGTCTTCAACTGGTCCAGACCTGAGACCCACGGCAGATTCCCAACCTGCAACATTTCACAATTGCCCAACATGGCAGCAACAGCTTTGCCAAGAACCATCTGGACTGATCTCAAGATCCACTTTTGGGTTGCGACCCACCAGTTGAAGACCGCTGATCTAGTCCAACCACCTGCCACAGGCAAAGCATTTTACAGCATTTTTCCTTTTAGCTAATTTAGAGAGAGAATTGATACACACATTTGGAAAAAGATGCACTACAACGTAGGGCTGTGCACCGCTTTGATTCCAGATTCAAATCCCAAACTGAAGCAGGGTTCTATGGACCGAATCATCCTGGATTGGGTCCGGATTGGTTAAAAGTGGTCTGGAGTGGGTCAGATTGAAGTGGGTTGGGAGGTCCACAGCCCTACTACAATATGGGAAGTTTTTTTATATGAAAAGAAAAAAGCAAAGCTCACAATCTAATACAGACTCAAGTCAAAGCGAGCTTCAAGGTGGAATTTAGAGAACTGTGGCAAATTTTGCTGATTCACACATCCCTGTGTACAAACCATGACCAAAAAATACATTGAACATGTGCAGATCAGAATTGTTTCCTAAATGAGTCACCCAAACATTTTGCGGAATAGGTTTTAAGATCAGAGAGTGTACCTCCTTGCAAGGTTCTGAACCCTGAAATGGTTAATTTCCCATTGGTTAACACATCTTTTTAAATTAAAAGGGTGGGTTTTTTTTTGTTTGGTGGGGGTTTTTTTGGGTTTTTTTTGGTTAATCGAATCGAATAGAAAAGATAAATTTTGATCGTAACGTGATTCTTTGGTTCAGATCCTCAATGTGTCACACAGCCTTTCTAGGCCACACAATGGCTGAATTCAGACAACACGATAGTCAATGGTGGGGTAATAATCAACTTTACAGTTGTTCATCTAGGGGGTACTCCCCACACAACATGGTAATAAATAATCAACTGTGGTGTGGATTAGGATCAGCGCTGAGTTGACTATGGCAGCATTCAGACGACATGATAGTCAATACAACTGACGATTGTTCCCCCCCCCCAGTTGCTTATTCTGTCGTCCGAGTTCAGCCATAGAGTGGTTGTCAGGGGGAGGGGATCTACACTGTAGCTTTAATACGTTAAGGAAGGGTTACCAGCATTCATTGGACCATACGACACACTCACTGTAATGTTTTATAGGAGTTGTTTATTATTACGCTACAATGAGTTATAACCCATTTTTTTATTAACATAAATAATTGTAAATAGAAGAATGTGTTGTTCCTTACCGTGTTAAAGTCCATGATTTCAAACGTCTGGTATCCATTTGAATTCCCCTGCATGCACTTTCAGTTTCAGTTCTTCATTGAAAGCAAGGGACAGGGAGGGGGGCTTAGGAGGAAGTGGGCTTGAAAACGATGGTGCCTGGAAGGAACGTAACAGGAAGAGACACACGGAGGACAGTGAGACCTCACGGACCGCTTTGAAGACATTTGAAAATATGTACTGAAACATCAGTAGATCATAATGTGGCCTAAGACGTAATAAACTGCAGGAATATACAACGTTTTAAACAGCACTTTAAAACGTTTCAAGCGACTGTGTAGATCCCTCCAGAGTCTCTTTTAACATTCAGCTTTCTGTTTGTATGAGCCTATTAAATATTCTAATTGTTTGTGCTTTCTTCTCAGGTTATTTATCTCTGCACTCTCTTTTTTTCTGCATGCTGTAAGGAGGTAGCCATCATCATTAAACCCCAGACAATACGAGCTGATTGCCTCTTTCGTAATAGTGTTGGAGAACAGAGCTGCGTAATTTCAAGAAGGCTAGAGAGCAGACAGAAGAAAAAGTGGGCAGTTTTAGTAGACTTACTCTAATGCAGGCTGCAAAATGTTCCTCATTAACCCCTGCTATACAACATCACCAAGGGAACCATAACAACCACCTTCGTTAAGACTCTTGGCAGCGTATTCTGTGTTTTTTCTTCTACCATCTTTTCCGAACAGTTATGCATCCTAGCATCATATCTGATTTTAATTTAAATGAGAGATATGAGTCATGTAGATCGAGATTTGGTTTTATCCGGGGTTATTGGCTTAAAGATGTTTCCAAAATGAAACAAATGCTCATGACCAATTTCTACAACCTGCAGGACCAAATGGTAACTGTCTCAAAATTCTCAGCTGTCTCAAAACGTGCACATTTTAAATCACTCGTGCTTTAATCTATGGGGAAAATTTGCACAATTTGGGGAATTGCTTGTGCAACGTTCACATTTCAGAGCTGTTAGCTATGCACATTTTCCCCACTTGTGTAAAATGAATAGTGAGTGCAAATTGAGGAGAGACGAGGGCCAACCTGATGTTCGGAGAATCTTGATGAACTAGAATATCATTCATTTGCCCATCCCTACAGAAATTGTGGACTTCTATGACAGATTGCACTTGAGTCTGTGTTAAAGTCCGGGAGCTGTGAACTGATTAACTAAAACCTGGAAAATGATATGAGAGTGAGCATCATGCGCCATTTGGGCCTTAGCTATTAGACATCTGGAAACACTTGGTTATTTGTAAGCTAATGGTCAGTCTCAGTGATGTATATCCTCCAGCGCAGAATGGGGTTGCGAAACTCATGTAGGATACAGAATATCTCTGGGGAACTGTAAAGGCACATCTTTTAGCCTTACAGCCCTCACCTATTCAGCTGACATTTTGCTTCAAATCGATGGAATAAAGATCAGTTTAGTTACTTCTGTTTTATTTAGCTAGTGATTAATAGCCCAGTAATTTTGAATTCAGGCTGCTATTCATCTTACATCCTAAGCAGTAAGTTTTATAAACCACATAAAGTATTTTGTTACTCTCCTCTCTGCTTTTTCTGAACACAGCTCCATGAGACTTCAAGTGTGCTTACGATTGCCACCCAGTTGCTCTAGGGAACATATACATAATAATCCTCCTTTCCTACTGTCAATCAGTTTATTATATTTCAGATTTTCCTTGGGCAATGTAGATAAAAATGAGCACTTAAGGAATAAATACATATGTAGGATATTAAAAATTGATGCCAAAACACTTATGTATGCTATTAAAAATGTATGGGTAAATGGGAGTGAATGGGAGGAATCGACACGGCCAGTACCCAAAGACAAATGGGTCATGGTTGTTGGCAGTCTCAATAATTTCACATTGTGTTTGAAGTATATACAATTTATTCTCCTTCCTCTCAAACTGCAACAGATCTTTGGCTTAATTTCAAGCCCCAGTTCTTGGAAATCCCGCCCCCAACCCCCCCAACCCATCGCAACCATCTAAACTTTAGAGTGCTTAAACTGCTTTATGTAAAATATTGGTTCACGCATCCCTTCTACCCTCTAGGTTTAACTTTAAGCACCCTGGTCCCCTCAGTACTTTGTGTTTATATGACTTAGAGAGTGTGGCTTTTTCATAGCAAGGAAAGCTACATATAATTACAATATGCTTATCTTCCCCCATCATGGCAATCTGCATGGAGAATATTCTAGAATCACTCCATTTCCTGGTTGGATGCTTAAAACTAAATCAGCTTTCTTTCCTATTTTCCTTTTCATAACACTCTAAAGGGTTTTTTTCCCCTCCTGTGCCCAATTTATTCAAATTTACAACACAATGGGAGCATAAGCAGTGATCCAACTCCAACCATATCCGGATGGATTAAAATATCTAACATTATTTGCTCAATCTTCAATTTGCTTTTATCTACTCAAACACAGACAAGTCTTCAGGCTAAAAAGGGGGCGAAGGAGAAGGAGAGATGTGCATTCCACAGTTCTGGCATGCAGAGCACACTGAAAAATGTGGTGCCTTTTCTTGAACACTCTGCATTTGTCTCTTAATGATTCCAACAAAACTAAATATAACCAGCCCAAGACCCTAAAAGCTCATTTGAATAAGTTGAAAGCAGGCCTTGGATGGATGCTGATTATTATTCATAGCTCCAATAGGCATTGCATAGCTTCAATGTATTCCATTTTTAGAAGAACCAAGATTAAAATAGATACTCTGCTATGGGTTTTATGGATGAGGGAAGGTTACCCATGCTAGTGACAGACATTGCTTCATGAAGACATTATTGGCATTTCCCAAAACTTTTGCACTGGGTTGAGTGTTGAGACAAAGTGGTTTTATTCACTCCCACCGCCACTATTTGTGCTTTCAGGATTATTTTTCATTTGAAATAGTGGAATGGAGTCATTCAAAATAGCTGGATTGGGAGTTAGATCTAATGTCCCAATAAAAGACTTTGCTTTTACATTGGGTCATGCCCCCCCCACCAGGGCCGTGCAGAGGGGGGTCAGTGGGGCCAACTGGCCTGGGGCCCATGATTTTGAGGGGGCACTCCAATGAGGATGTCCCCCCTAGTTTACGCTACTGCTTCCATAGCGTAAGCAGCCCATTGAGAAGCGAGATGCCCGCCTTGCGGAAACAGCACAGAAGCCGTCTGTTGTGAATACCACAGTCAAACTACAAGCTCCTGAGGGCCATGCCATATGCGGGGTGGGGATATATGTGCCTAAGTTGCAATGGTTGTCCTTACTGCGTCTCTTTCCTCAATCTTCTCCATGGCACATAATCTCTGGGGCGGAGGGTGAGGTAATGATGATGATAGTTATTAATGATAATAATGATGATGATACCATGAGGGTGATGATGATGATAATAATGTTTGATAATGATGAAGGACTGTTCTATTGTTGTTGCTTCTATTTGTACGGCAACTAAAAATGTTAATTTCTGATTCAACATTGAGGTGTTGTAGAACAGGTTTAATATGAAGGTGTTATGTAGAACAGACATGTTGGTGGGCATTAAAAACATTTAAAAATACTTAATGAGCAGTTTGAAATGGGGAGGCACACATTTCCCATCTGGCCTGGGCATATTACCAGCTCTGCATGGCCCTGCCCCCCACTGGAGGAATCTTCTTCAGAGGAAGAGTTAGAGTTCCTAGAAATTGAGGGCTTCCCAGATTAGTCACTGCCACCAGACCAGGAGGAGCATGGGCCCTCAGGGAGACAGCTGCAGTTCTATTCCTTCAGCGGGAGGGGACTCTGCCTCTGAGACTGAGGCTGAACAACCCCATGTCCCCAAAGGAGTATTGGCGCCTGAAGCGACAGGCCAGTAGGGATCCCATGGGAAGGACTGCTTGCTTGCAAAGCAGGACTCCTCAGGAGAAAGTGACTCCTGATTGAGTAGGGTTCTGGTCAAAGAGCTCTAACGTACTACAGCTGAGCCGTGTATGGGGCTCAGCAGTCTCTGGTGATGAAAGCCTTTTTTTTAAAAAAAATTCATTTATATTCTGCCCCATAATTAGCCTTCACAGAGCCTGTCTAGCCAGTGCTGGAAACAATGCTGTTCTTTCAACTACAGTGTATTCTACCTAGGCTGACCAGATAAAATCCAGGTCAGGGCTCATGTAACTTTAACAGTTGTAGAGAAAAGGGAATTTCAGCCAGTGTCATTTGTATGCAATTAGTGCCTGGTGAAATTCCCTCTTCATCACAACAGTTAAAGTTGCCCTCTTTTGTATATGGTCACTCTAGTATAGTGCATGCACCTTTAACTGTTGTGATGAAGAAGGAATTTCACCAGGAACTAATTGCATACAAATGATACTGGCTGAAATTCCCGTTTCTCTACAACTGTTAAAGTTACATGAGCCCTGACCTGGATTTTATCTGGTCACCCTACTTCTACCCTGCCTCCCAGACCATGTCCTGTTATTGATACTCCATCCTACTGACCCTTGGACTCCTGCTCGACTCTACTTCTGGACTGTGTAATGTTTCTGACTACCTAACTGTGTCTGACCTCTGCCTGATATCTTGACCGCTCCTGACTCAGCCTGACTCATGTATCTGACTGCTTTTATGTGCTTTGACCTTTGCCTGCTTCATTACTTGGCTTTTTGGTTAGTACCTTCACTCAGAGTCTGCTGCAGCCAACACAGGACAGGTCTTTGAACCCACTCATGTTTTGTTTTTTCCCCAGTGCACAGGGGAGGAGGGCTTCAAAGATGGGCTGTAGATATATTTTAATTGAAAGGAATGATCCCTTTGCAAACAATTACTGCATTCTTGTGGTGCCCCTGTTAAAGGCCACACAACTAACTATATCTATAGGAATACAGGAACCTGTCTTATATTAAGTCAAATTGTTGGTCCATCTGGCCCAATATTGTTCATACTGACTAACAGCAGCTCTCCAGGAATTCAGTAGGGATGGGTGAACAAGCGATGTTCAGATTCTCTGAACATCAACTTGATGTCTGTCTCTCTTTGTTTGCTATATTTGTTGCAATCTCTGTTCAACTTGCATGAACTGTAAAACTGTGCCATTCCCCTTCCTCTACCTGGTTCTTTAGAGACAATATTGCTATTTCATCTTCTGAAGTGAATGGCCTGAAGTGAATGAAATATAGTACTCAAACAATATTGCAGTGCTTGATTGGTGGTTCCTTCCACTGTCTTTGGTTTAGGCATACAATCTTATACCTAGTGTCTTGGGAGTAAGTCCCATTGAATTAACTGAGACCTACTTTTGAGTGGATGTGTATATAATTCTGCTGTAAATCCTTAACAACATGACCAAACCAACCTACCGATGGGCTCTTATTGATGCTTTATTCATTTTATTTATGGCATTTATGTACTACCCTTCATAAATATTTATGGCAGGTTGGTTCACGATGAAAGCTTGTAAAGCTGAGCTTAAAGGCTTGGAGTTGGCATGGCCTACCTGACATGCACCATGGCAGGTAGAGCATGACAACTCTCATCACACTGCAGGAAGGCAGAGTTGTGTATCACACACCAATGCATTTAAGCATATGAGGAGTCATACATCTCCGTTCAGGCTAGCAAATATGAGCTTAGCTAATTCTGGAGAAATCTGTGGTAAACCCAAGCACTGGAACCCATTATTCAAAATCTCACTTCGATTATGTTGCCATGAGGTTAGTTTTCAACAGCTTTTAATTAATGTTCGTGTTTCTCCACAAGGCTGACCAAGTTTCCCTGGAACCTTCCATGCTCTTAAGACGTGCCTTTTCAATTTTCACATGCCTGTATAAAAATCCCTATATGATTTCCTTTTTGCAAAGGTCACATGAAACAAAGAACCTTAGAATCTCAGCATTTCACAGAGATTAATCGGGTTAATTGGCATCGGATCATATTTGCTTCTGATGTCAACACACTTTAATTTCATTAGTAGGTTTCCTAAATATCATGCACCTATTTGCAATAGGAAGGGTTAAAGCCATCTCTTTTGCTGCCGAGAGGCTCAGACATCCTAATTACTATGCAGCAGCCGGATGACCTCTGTCTTAAGGCTAAAAATCTGTTTTACTGTCTGATTGGGTTTTATATAAAGTTCTACATAATTCTAGTTAAACCACAATTTGTAATGCTATGGCAAATTATCATTCAATTAGACTTAGCTCTGTCTCTGAAATAACCCAATATGAGAAATATTGAGGATCCAGAAAGGTGGATGCACAGGTTAATGTTCATGTTCCTTTTATAAACTTAGTTGGACATTTCATTACAGAATCAATAGGCTATTACTGATGTCTTTGTTAATTATTTTTAATCTAGTTAATTTACTCCAGGCAGATATATCTGTACATCCTCAAGTTAACTACTGATTTAGTCCCTGATCTAACCAGGATGAATCTTATATGCATACTTAACTTTATCTCAAAAAGCCCAAATCACAATAAGTTCATAGGGTTTGCTGGAAGTAATTTGAAGAACTTCCAAACATAAGGGGATTGTGGGACTGGCTCCACAGTTACCTCTCAGAATCCACTGGGAACACGGTCCAGGAGCTGCAGGTTCTATTAGGCTCCAGGGTGACTCTACACCCACTAAACCCAATGGTTTTCCCATATTCAGTAAAGCAGAGGTGGCCAACTTGTGGCTTCCAGATGTTTTGGCCTACAATTCCCATCAGCCCTAGCCAGCATAGCCATTAGTGAGGAATGAGGGGAGTTGAAGGTCAAAACATGTGAAGGGCCACAAGTTGCCCTGTCAGAAGAAGAGAGGACTCATAATAACATTCTACTGAAGTGGCTGGTCTGGAAGTAGTAACATTGAAGGATGACATCTGTATCTTTAAAATACATAAATTAGCTGTGCTTGACCTGATGCTAAAGCACGTTATGTCAGCAAACAAATACTTGGTGTGCAGCATACTGACTTTTACACTGGTACAAGTATGTGCTTCAGAAAATGCTGGACTTCAAGTGCATGTTTTGAGTATAATGCCAGAACCAATTTTCATTCTTCAGGTAACTCTGCCACAATGGCCCAAGCAGAGATGGAGATGGACTCTACAATGAGTATCCTGGTCACCAGATCTGGGCGTCTATTTCTTTGGACCCATTTCAGAGCCCACAGATCTTGAACAGATCTTCAAATGCCCCAACTAGCTCAGGCCTCCTGGTGGTTCCTAGGCCTATTTTCATGGTACCATCATGGGCCACACTACAAGACATAGACCTTTCACGTTATGCTGTGAATCTCTTGGCATGTATGTGCTATTGCCTCACTACTGCTTTACAGATTCATCAATGAGAATTCAACAATTCATTTTTAAAAAATGGATCGGAGGGCCTTACCATTTCTAATCTCCAGCAAGAAGGTCTCCAAAGTTATTCATAGCTATGTTTGAATTATTATTATTATTATTATTATTATTATTATTATTATTATTTCTTACCCACCTCCCCCTCTGGATCGAGGCGGGGAACAACATCAATACCAACAATATAAAACACAATATACAATACATAAACTGAATTAAAGCATATAAAATTAGTACATTATTAAAATCAAAAAAATCTTAAAATTCTGTCACTAAACAGCTACAGGTCTGAAGCCTGCACCCCAGACCACTGAGTTTTTCTCACCATGAAAAACAGCACTGCATTTTTTTAAAAAAAATCTGCCCAGCTTCTCTCTCTGGTCTTATCTACATGCCACCTGGCTGTTTCTCATAGCTGTGTAAACTAGGGGTGTACATGGACCCAAGAAATCAGATCAGAATCGGTATCAGAACTGGAACCGGTGCCTCACAATGGATCAGATCGGAGGCTTTTCCGTTCAGAGCCGATTCCGATCTGAAAATCAGATGTCTGATTTTTAGATCGGACGCCATTTTAGGTGTTTTCGCCATAGGCATACATTGGGGGAAAGAAAGCTTTCCACCAATGCAAGCCTGTGGCAAAAACATGGGAGCGGGTGAGTGGGGACCTAACTCCTCCTCCCTCCCTTCCTGTCCCTCCCCCCCACTCGCGCTCCTTACCTGCCGGGGTGCCCGCTTCTGTCCGCTTCCATCCGCTGTTCCAATCTATTGAGAAACAGGCTTCGCGGCCTAGTTCTCAGTACAGCCAGGTGATGACGTCATCACCCAGCGCTTTACTGAGAGGCAGGCCATGAAGCCTGTTTCTCAGTAGATTGGAACAACGGACGGAAGCAGGCAACCCAGTAGGTAAGTGGGGGCCTGTCCCTCCCCCCCACTTGTGCTCCTTACCTGCCGGGGTGCCCGCTTCCGTCCGAGGACAGAAGTGGGCAGCCCCGGCAGGTCCCCCTCCCCCCCCCCCTTGTGCTTCTTACCTGCCGGGGCGCCCGCTTCCATCCGCAGACAGAAGCGGGCAGCCCCAGCAGGTCCCCCTCCCTCCCACTTGCGCTCCTTACCTTCTGGGGCTGTCCAGTTCCATCTGCTGCCGCCTGCAGGTCCAATCTACTGAGAAACAGGCTTCGCGGCCTGCCTCTCAGTAGAACACTGGGTGATGACATCATCACCCAGTGCTCTACTGAAAGGCAGGCCGCGAAGCCTGTTTCTCAGTAGATTAGGGCAGCGGGTAGCACTGGGCGGCAGCGAGGGGGCAGCAGGTAAGGAGTGCAAATGGCAGGAGGGAGGGAGGTCCCCTGTCACCTGCTGCCATGTTTTCCCCATAGACTTCCCCATAGGTCCCCATAATGAAAGCCTATGGCAAAAACATAAAAAATGGAGGTCCGATTTTCCAAATTTTCCCAATCAAAATCGGGGGGAAAAAATGGATCAGAAAAAATCGGACCTCCATTTTTTGAAATCGAAATTGTTAATTAATGTTCTGATTTTGGCCTGATCAGGCCCGGATCATGGATCGAGTCTGATCCATTGCATATCCCTAGTGTAAACACACCAGGGCTTGAACAGTAGGAGGATCTTTGAAGCACTTGAGAGGTATGGTGTGAGAGTTTGTGTAGGGCTGGAAACTTGCCAGTGTTGGCTCCTGACATTACTTCATCTGAAGTTAATTACAGTGTTCCAGACATGGCTGGGAGTAGGGCATCAAGGATGAGCAATGAATCCAAGCCACAGGGGCTGTATAAATGGCATGGGGGAAGATTGACAAGAGGGAGGCAGAGAGGAGTGAGACCTGGAAGTCCAATTTGTGGAGACTGATGAGGACCAAGGTAAGCTTTGTTTCCCTGAGGATTGGTGGAGGTTACAGTGCTAGGAGAGAGATCCATTGAGCTGGGGAGGAAGCATAGTGGAAAGCTTTGACCTCTGTGATGAGATAGTCCTCCTTAGGCAGAGGTCAAGGCTGGGAGATATTTAGCTGTCTCTAGGATTGCAGAGATGCTAAATTGGCTCAGAGGATCTTATCAGTTAGGGAGGCTTTCACATCTGGCTATTCACATATTGGATAACTAAATGGTTCGTTGAATCCAAGGCTTCAAAGACTGAAAACAATCAAGGTTCCCCTTGGCATGAGTAAGCATGGGCTCATTTCGTGAGTGAATCCTGTCAACTTTTGTTTTTATCCTTCTAATACTTGCAAAATAAACACTGGTATTGATATTTCAATGCTAATTAACCACATCACATCTCCAAATTGGTCTGGGGGGCTTAATTTGGTCAATGGTATTTATTTATTTTGCTTTCATTTCCCCATTTTTCGAGGATGTGGGGAATACAATATTTATGGACATCCAGGGCATCAGAATTGTAGAAAACAAAATGTGTCATTTTAGTTTAAAAGGATAATAACTTATCAACCTCAGTTGTATTCTTCTCAGTTAGAGGGCATTATTGTTTTTTAAATGGTTTTGTGTTTAATTCTAGGTTTGAAGTTTGCTGTCTGATCGAAACTGGCTCCCTTCCTTATTGAAAAGCAAAAATAAATTGGTTTGGGATAAATCAAAAAGAGTAAAAAGGAGTTGTGTGCTGGATCTAATCTCTTGATATGTTATTGACCTGGGATTTCATTTGTAGCATTGTGCTTCAAAACTGCAACAAAGATCTGTGGTCACCATTTAAGTCAAATAATTACTTAGGAGTATTATTCAAGTATTGTTGATATGTCACCAGATGGCAAGAAAGATACAAATATTTAGCTGGAATCTCTGAAGCACTTTCAGAGGCTTCTTCAGATTATATCTCACAAAAACTACGTTGAAAGGAAGTAGTCTTTCAGGGGGAGCGAGAAGAAAGTCCCAAAATCACCACACCATTTGGGAACTAATATGATTATTAGGGATGTGCACTGGATCGGATCCGATCCACGATCCGAGTCCGGTTCAGTGGGAAATTGGATAAATTATCCGATTTCCGATCCAACAGCTGGATCGGCCGATCTAGTCCGAACCGATCCGAAAAGGCTCCGAACTGGTTCGGCGGATCGGCGGATCGGCGGGTGCCTGCTGGCGCCCACCACCGCTTCCATTGGCAGGCGCCAGCGGGCGCCCGCCGATGAAAGTGGACAGCGGGGGGGGCGCGGACGGGAGGAGGGGGGCTCTTACCTTTCCGGGCCGTCTGCTCCCGTCTGGCACCGGTGGCTACTACCAGCGGGCTCTGCGGCCTGCTCCAGGATGGCGCGCCGGGTGATCACCCGGCGCGCTACTCTAGAGCAGGCCGCGGAGCCCGCTGGCGGTAGCCACCAGCGCCGGACGGGAGCGAACATCCCGGAAAGGTGAGGAGGGGGCGCGTGGAGGGGAGGAGGGGGGCGCTTACCTTTTAGGGACGCCTGCTCCCATCCGGCGCCGGCGGCTACTACCAGCGGGCTCCGCGGCCTGCTCCAGGGTGGCGCGCCAGGTGATCACCCGGCTCGCTACTCTAGAGCAGGCCGCAAAGCCCGCTGGCAGTAGCCGCTGGCGCCAGACGGGAGCGGGCATCCCTAAAAGGTAAGCAGTGGCAGGGGGGAGGGGGCTTACCCCCCCGGAGCCATCCGCTTCTATCCGCGGGCGCCAGCGGACGCCAGCAGATGGAAGCGGACGGCCCCAGGGGGGGGAGGGAGTGCGGGGGAGGGGGCTTACCTGCCGGGGCCATCCACAGCGGACAGCCCCGGGGGGGAGGGAGTTAGGCCCCCCCTCACCCACCCGCCGCCATTTTTTCCTCATAGACTTGCATTGCAATGCAAGTCTATGGGGAAAAAAATGGCGGCCGATCCAAAAATTTCCAATTTTTGGATCGGGATCGGACTCGATCCGGTCCGGGGGGGGGCTCCGATTTTGTCCGATCTGATCCGTGACAAAATTGGAGGTCCCGATCCCGGTCCCAATCCGATCCGGGTGGTCCGTGCACACCCCTAATGATTATTCCTCAGGATCTCCTTTATCTAGGTTTGTTTGTTAGCAACATTGGGAGCTATTATTTACTGAATCCGACCTTGGTTTATCTAGCCCAGTATTGTCAACACTGACTGTCAGTGGCTCTCCAAGATTTCAGGCAACAGTTTTTCCTGCCCTACCTGAGGATGCTGGAGATCAAAACTGGGACCTTCTGCATGCAAAACATGTGTTCCACCACAGTATCATGCCCCTTCCCTATCATGTTATTTTTGTCATGGGCCTTTCTTGTTGTTTTGCTTTTGTAATTTAATCTTGTACGACAGCACACCTTTAAACTTTCCTATGAATCTGGCCCTCCATACCGAATGTATTTATATATTAATTTGAGGTATTTTCGCCTGTCTTGCAAGGCCAAGCCTTCAAAAGGTGGCTGACATCAGATTAAAAAAACAACCAACAACATCATCATTAAAGACAGCAGTGGGAATCAATACCAATAAAATAGCAGTAAAATCAGAATAGCAATAAATAACCACATTCAGCCCAGTGTACTATCATTCAAACACATACAACAATTCAGCACCAGATCAGTAATGAAATTTTGTCTTCTCCCAGCCTCTATTAGGGATGTGCATTCATTTGGGAGCATGGGGGGAGGGGGGGAAGGACCAGATGGAGCCCAGTTGGTTCAATTTTCATTTGTTCTAAAATGAATGCCATGAGTAATGAATGGCAATGAATGGATTTGTTGTTCAGAACTCATATTTGTACCCATTCTTCATTAATTTCAGGGCTGTGGAAGCTTACCTTTCTCTGATGGCAGTGGAGCTTATTTAAGAACATAAGAAATGCCATGCTGGATCAGACTGAGGGTCCATGTAGTCCAGCGCTCTGTTCACACAGTGACCAACCAGCTGTCGACCAGGGACCAATAAAGCAGGGCATGGTGCAACAGCACCTCCCACCCATGTTCCCCAGCAACTGGTGCACAGAGGCTTACTGTCTCGGATACTGGAGGTAGCACATAACCATCAGAGCTAGTAGCCACTGGTAGTCATTGATAATCTTCTCCTCCAGGCTGATTCTGCTGGAAGGCACTATTTTATTTTCTCAGAATGCTTCCAAAGTTGCACCACTCCAGGATGTTGGGGGGGGGGGGAGTTGTTGGCTGCCACTGAGGGCCATCTTTTTTGATGCAGTAAAAATCTCACCTCCCAAAAGCCCCAGGATGGTAGAAAGCTTTGCGGCTGCTGCCAAAGAGAGAACCTCCATAATGAAAATGGAAATAAGTAACACAATGCATGCAAGTCAAATGAATAAATGAAGAAATGAATATTATTTATTTGTTTATCAAATTATTTATAAACTTTCTTTCAGTCCAAGCTTTCCCTTGGTGGCATATAATAAAATATTAAAAAGCAATACAATACACATCATGTAATGCAAGAAACCTTCCATAACAAGTATTGGGATAATGGGCAGGGGGGAGCAGGGGGGATGAATCATGAAGACTGTAGCATTAATGTCGGGAGCTAAGCATGTTTCTTCCTATTTACTTTTTATGAGTCTATGTGGCCAATGTACATCTTACAAGATGGAGATGAAACTTTTAAAATGTAAAATCTCTTGCTACTATAAAAAGTATATAAGCTATTATTTCAATGTATAAGAGCAAAGTTCTAGGTAGGGTCTACACTACTGCTTTATAATGGTTTTGACAACTGTTTGAGCCCAGGATACATTACATATACCATTTTCAATCTGTTTTCAAAGTGCTATATCTGGCCTAGGCTAGGAAAAATTCAGTGGAACTGGGCATTCCATGTCACCGGGGGGGGGGGGGGGGAGAAGGAATATTTTTGAGCTAGGAATGACCATAGCCTTGTTCTCACCCTCAAAACTGCATTCACTGTGTGGACAGGAACTGGAATCACTCCAGAACACACACACACCTTCCACACTTTCACTGTAGGGTTGAATCTGACTCTGCGTGAGTACAAGTGTATGTGCGTAGTTTCCACCATGCAATCAGGAAGTCTGTATGTACTGAGAGCATCACCCATACCTTCCACTGAATGCTTAGAGCTTTGGTAGATGAGCTAGAGGGTACAATCCCACTCCCCTCTGCATGTGCTCAGTCAACATAGTTTGGAGGCAAGAACAGGGCTCATGCTATTGTCCATGTGATGCCTGGAATGGAACAAGAAATTATGGACACAGTGATGTGTTGAGTTCTGGCGGGGGAGTTACACAGGCCTGAGTGGCCATAACTTCACTAATTACAACTTGAATTGTTTTGGTGGGGGCACAGGGCATGGATCCAGTAATTGGGCAGCCCTTCTCCTGTGTGATATCACCATCCTGCCTCATGTGCCAGGTATGTACTGAGGGTAGGCCGGAGTTGGACTCAACACAGTGTCAAGATTGCAGACCAGTCCATCTTGCACCCTGAATGCTTTTTAAGCTTGCCACCCTCCATGCTGAGCTTGACCCTGATTGCACCCCCCAAAAAAAAAACATTAAAGGGCCCCCAACATGTTTTTCTACACTGTTCCATCCTGGTGACCATGAGCCTATCTACATCAATCAGGATACGACACTTTGAAAACATTTTGAAAACTGTATATTGTTGCCCAAAAGTGACAGGCTCGTTTTCCTAGGAGATATGCCAATTCCCGCTAAGAAGCACAAACTCCAAAGATCTGGTCCAATGCACTTTTATTACGTTCAGCTGAGCGGGTGCACTCTAGCAAGCTCCCAGCTCACTAGAGCCACCCCTAGGGGAATGCAAGCCCCCTCTTTTATACTATACAGCATAAGATCTATGTCATTGCTTTATACAGCGCAAGCGCAAGCAAACCCCCCTGTATTCCAACGAGAGTCACTGCCCTTTGACACACTGTTGAAAGCTACTGCGCATGTTTCAATTGTTACTGGAGTAGACTCTGTAGCTTCTGATAAGATGCGCTGACGGCCTTGCATTAGGACAAATGTTACAACCAGATGAAACCGGGCATGTGGCAAGGCCTTTTCAGCTGCATACGCACTTTAAATTTTCTTTCAGCCTTGAGCAAGGTTCCCAGCATTCTGTATGTGTAAGCAAAGATGGCTATGTTTTGGCTAACAATATGGAGTGTGTGCTGGGCCCCAACAGTTGTCACTACTGTTATAAACCGCTTTAAACAGCTTTAAAGCAGTAGTGTAGATAGGCTCCATTTGTCAGGAAAAAGCAGGACATGTCAGGATTTTTGGTAACAGGTCCGGGAAGGGGGGAATTATGAAATTTTTAAGAAAAATGCAGATTATTCCCATCCTGCCCCCCCCCCCATCCAAAGGGCAGCTCTACTTTATAGTCAATGGGAATTAACAAAAATGCTTACAGCTCCATCATTTTTAAAGATTATGAGATGAAACTTGGCACCTTGATAGCCCTTAGATAGGGCTTTAGACACACCAAATTTGAAGCAGTTCTGGTCATCTGACTTTTAGAAAGTTTTTACAGTTTGAGGTTTTAAATGTGTGTGTGTGTGTGTGTGTCATTTTTAAAGATAAAGAGATGAAACTTAGCAACTTGATAGACCTTAAGGAGGGCTTTAGCCATGCCAAGTTTAAAGCAGATCTGTTCATCCACTGATTTTTAGATTTTTAAAAAACAATTGAGGTTTTAAAATTAATTATTTTTTTAAAAAAAAAACATCATTTGTAAAGCGAAAGAGATGAAACTTGGCACCATGATAAATCTTAAGTAGAGATTTAGCTGTGCCAAGTTTCAAGGAGATCTGTTCATCTGTTGATTTTTAGGATTTTTTTAAATTTTAAGGTTTTAAAATTATTATTTTTAAAAAAACACTGGAGCCATATCCTTCAAACTCAGGTTGCCAACCCTCCTCTTTAGGGTTTGCACCTTGAGCAGTTTCAGCCCTTGGCATCAAGGGGATCTCAAGTTTTTAGCTAAGAAGTGCTGGGCGAGCAGGGCACCTTTCCTGTTGCAGATTTGGTGGGCAGTCAGGCACCTGGAGCTCAGCAGAGGCAAGGCGTCCACAGATTAAAACATGGGAAAGGAGAGGTCAGTCAAAGCAGCCCACAGGGCAAAACAGAATGGGCCAGAGGCCTTTTTCTTAGAGTTCCATATCATGGGTGATGAAGGGTCATCCTTAGAGAAAAACCCTCATGACCAACAGTGAGGTGCCAGTCAAAAGAGAGGCTGTCATCTTTGCAGATGCCCTGTTGCTGTGGAAGTTGGAACCTGGCATGTCATTGCTTTGCTTTGCTTTGCTATCCCTTCCCTTTCACTTCCCTTTGTTCACTTGTGAGCTAGGCTCTGTCTGCACTGCTGGCATGTAATGCAGAACATTTGAAGTGCATGTCAGAGAAAAATAGATTTGCAGCTTTGGCTGGCTGGCATATCTCTTAGAGGCAGAGTTAGACTGAAGACACAACACAGAGATAGCTGTAGCTGAGCCCTGAGAGGCTGGTGTGCCACACAGAGCCCTTTAAGTGCATCTCAAGAGTCCAGTGTTGGTGTAGGCAGAGGCAGTTGGCGGCGGAGGTGGTTTTTAAAGTAAGGGTCACCAGACGTGACCAAGCAATAAGCTGGCACCCTTCCCCCCAGCCACAGGGTACAAGTGCACAGCCCGACTGAACCATTGGGAGACTTTGGAAGAGAAAGGGAGATTGATTGTTTGAGGCTAAACACTTTGGTTTTGCTGCCATGACTAACCCAGAGACACCTGTTGTAACTTAGTAGAAAGAGGGTCTCAGAGTTGCGTATTTATGCAGGAAGTAGACAGGAGTTCAAAGTTTGGATGTGAAAAGTGGTGCCAATGCAAAAGCCTTGAGAAACTAATGTATATAAGTGAGAAGTGTGAATGGGTGAAGTAGTGTCTGCTGCCCACAACACCCACCCTAATATTAAGAGTAGAGAAATTTGTGAAAATCATATACAAGTTTTTAAAAAAATGAACTTTAAAAATAAAAAAGCCAGCCAGCCGACAGCGAGCCCTGTTAAGCAGCAGCTTGCAGTGGAGTGAGGATACAATCAGAAAAGATAATGAAGGGAAGAGGAGAATGTGTCACCCAGAGTATAGCAACAAAGTACAGCAAAAGCTACAAAAGTAGGAGTGAGTGAAGTTAATTTCAGATACATTGGATGTCTCACTTGTTATTTCAGTGATTTTAACACTAAGATGTTATGTAGAACAGATTTATCTTAATTGTGTGCTGTAAAATCAGACATGTGACCAAGGCTATATTCAAGTGGTACATGTTGGTAAGGATGCCCCATTGGGGGCCAACCATGTTGTCCTACTTTTTGGTTTCCAAACTATGGTCACCCTAGTATTGTCTACACCAGGGGTGGGCAACCTGTGGCCCTCCAGATATCTGGGCCTACAACTCCTATCAATCCTAGCCTCCACCAAGGCAACGGTGAGGAATCTGAAGAGCCATAAGTTGCCAGCTCTTGGTCTACACTGACTGGCCTTGGAGCTCTAGGGTTTTAGGAGGAGTCTTTCCCACCTGTACCTGGAGATCTTGGGGATTGAATTTAAGGGGGTTTCTCATGTAAAGCATGTGCTCTACCACCTAACTACACTGAGCCCTTTATATTTTATTTTTATTTATTTTTTATTTATTTCATTTCTAACCCACCTCTCCATCTAGATCGAGGTGGGGAACAACACCAAATATAAATATAAAACAATAAAATAGATAAACCGTTAAAACAGATAAAAACAAATACATTATTAAAAACATCTTAAAATTAAACTGGATAGGCCTGCCGGAAGAGAACAGTCTTCACGGCTTTCTTAAATTCCAGAAGACTGCTAATTTGTCGAATCTCCTCCGGCAGGCCATTCCACAGCCTGGGAGCGGCAGAAGAGAAGGTCCTCTGGGTAACACTCGTCAGCCTAGTTCTGGCTGACTGGAGTAAATTCTTCCCAGAGGACCTGAGTGTGCAGGGCGGTCACCATTCCTCCTTGCAGATCCCCAGATGCCCCCAAAATCTATTTCAGAAGTTTGGGGACACAGGGCATACAGGGGGGATGAGAGGAAGGGGAAGTCCTGTTGCATGAGTGGACATCTGTTCTCCCAATGTTGGATGTTGCCTGTTGTTTCTAATAAAGAGCCAGTGAAAAACAACAATGCATCAACACAAATTACATCAAATGCATCTACAACAGGAATGGGGAAGCTCCATCCCACAAGCCAGGTGCAGCCTCATTATCCAGCCCACAAGCTTCTCCTGCTATTCAGTGATCAGAGATAAAAGGGCATTTAAAAGCATTTTGATGACAAATACCCTGCTCTTAAATACCCTGCGCTTTAAACTGAATGGTGCTTTGTGGGCATGTAAGCTATTGCATAGAAATGAGCTGGGAAAAGGTTCACCACCTCTGCTCTACAACTGTGTATACTTGCTTGTAACAGCATTTAAGGATGTTCAAAGCAGGGGAAATACATGATAATCCTAACAACAGTCCTGTAAGGTATGGCAACACTATTATCTCCATACTGCACATGGTTGTCATAAGAGAATAGAGGCTTCCCTGAAACCACCTATTTGCAGCTGCAGCACATTTAGACCCGAGACTTCCAACTCACCATTTAAAGTCTGGGCCAAGGGCTTATAGCACCACATCCCTTATCTGATTTTTGAATGCTTCTGTGCTTTGCTTTCCAACTGCTACAAGCTTCCAGTTGCTAGCCTGACTAATTCTGCAATCTATTTGATGCTCCCTTTGATTAAATTCTCCTCCCCACACACATGCCAACTAAGGTTTTCTTTAATCACTGATATCATAGAGGCTGGATATATTTTCCCCGCAATCTCTTCTAAATGCTCACATCTGGTTGCACATGTCACACCACAATATGCCAGGGTGACGTGCATGACATTTTCAGCACAAGCGTGTAGATTGTGTTTGTCACCAGGCTCCCTAAATTAGTAGGAAATTCTTCCCTAGTGTGATTTTCTCCCCCCGCTCCCCATTCAGAGAACAGACTCCGTTACACATGATTATCCACATGCTTCATTATGCAAATGTCAATTTCTGAAGTCTAGTAGCCCTGGCTATGTGGTATATCACCTGCAGATGTTAACATGCACAACGAAGAAGTGTTTAGAGAAGTAGGAATGGATCAGTTTTTTCACCCCCATTCTGTTGTAAAGTGACAGCACATTTGTGGCAACAATCCAACAACTACCACTATAATTATTTATCCTAGCAATAGATGAGCTCCTCTTCTCTTGCTTTGATTCTCATTTGCTTTTTGAAAGCATTGAGAAGCAAAGCGATGGCAACATTCAGATCTTTTTTTAGCGCTCATCAGAAAGGATCTCAAAAAGTAAGTGGACTAGGTGACTCTCTGCATGCAGGAGAACTGGAGAATTATGTTTCTCCAGGGGCTTGTTGCACCCAGGATGCTACTGCTGCAGCATCCCATGTGGGCAAGGTACCAGAGGAAGGAAGGGAGAACTTACAGCCCCTGACCATGAAACTGAGACAAGTACATTTGGAAGAAGGGGGCAGAAGGAGGTAACAGGAGGACAGAGAGTGGGCTGACTGACTGGCTAGCAATGGTGGTGATGATGGGTAAACCCAAATATAGGGCAATATGAGCCAAGGCCCAGATTTGAAAGGTTATGCTTTATCCCGTGTTGGAGGGAGATATTTCAAATTGGGGGATTTTGTCCGTCAAAATCTCCAAGTGTGAAATTTTCTTCCATCATTAATTTTGATAGGCCCACTAGGAACCAATGGCATTTTCACAATGCCCCACTGGAGACATACAAATTACTGACTCTGATTAAGAGATGAGGGGTCTTCAATAACATTCAGAAAACCACACCAGTTGGGTATTTATAAGCTTTCTTCATGAGTGCTCTGGAGGGAAGGGGAGATCATAACTTCTGAGAATACTCTCCAAGGTTGTAATGTTGGCTCATGCATGCTGATAGGTTGTATGCATGCATCTTATACTAGCATCTCTTGGGAATTGTAGTTCCCAGCACTAAGCATGACTGACAGACATTAGTGCTGGGAACTAGCCTGAACTGAACAAAGTCATATTTTGAACCAGATCTTTATGAACATTGGATTCAATTAGTTTCCATTTCTAAGTATTTTGATTATGCATGTATCATATGGAGATTTGTCATTCCAGAAGATTACAGCTCTGTATCAGTTAATGCTGAACACCTAATTTCATTAGGATTGAAGGCCTTAAAACAGAGGTTGTGAACCTAGGATTTACGGGCCAGCTGCCCTTATCTGAGATCAGAGATAAGGGATTTCCCTATCTCCATCCCATGCTGCAACTGAGGCTTCAAAAACCAGCAGCAAGCTTCTATTGGTAACAACAGGGGCTTTTAAAAGCCTAATTTCAGCATAGGGACATTTAGGGAGATCCTAGATAGGGAAGGTCTAGGCCCATTTCCCCAACCTGTGACTGTCCCCCCCCCAAAAATCACCCCTTCCCCACTGCATTTAGACTTTGAAAGAGCCTCCATTGCCATGGCAATGATTACAGTGGGGAGGGGTGAACATAAGAGCCATGCTGGATCAGACCAAGGGTCCCTCTAGTCCAGCACTCTGTTCACACAGTAGCCAACCAGCTGTTAACCAGGGACCCACAAACAGGACATCGATGCAATGGCCCTCTCCCGTCCATGTTCCCCAGCAACTGGTGCCTCTGATACTGGAGGCTGCGCTTACACATTGGGACTAGGGTGATGCATGAGTGAGTGAGTGAGTGAGTGTTATGTCAGTGAGTGAGTGAGTGAGTGAGTATGTGTGTATTAGGCTGACCAGATAAAATCCAGGTCAGGGCTCATGTCACTTTAACAGTTGTAGAGAAAAGGGAATTTCAGCCAGGGTCATTTGTATGCAATTAGTTCCTGGTGAAATCCCCTCTTCATCATAACAGTTAAAGTTGCAGGGGCCCTGCTTTCTTTTGTATATGGTCACTCTAGTATAGTGCATGCACCTTTAACTGTTGTGATGAAGCAGGCATTTCACCAGGAACTAACTGCATACAAAGGACACTGGCTGAAATTCCCTTTTCTCTACAACTATTAAAGTTACATGAGCCCTGACCTGGATTTTATCTGGTCACCCTAGTGTGTATGAGTGTCTGTGTGAGAGTGAATATTGTCTGGGGAATGGAGTTAGGGCTGTATGCCAGCAGTGGGGTGGTCCTACAAACTTTGGAGTGAGGCCCCTCCTGCTGCTGGCATGCAGCCCCCAAAATATTGCCCAGAACCAATTGGGCTTTCAGGCTGAAAAATATTCCCCACCCCAGTCTTAAAGGAAAGTTTCCTCTGAAAACTGCTTTGATCGAGGCTCACAGAATAATTTGTTCAAGTAGCCTTGATATATTGCTGGCTTCATATTAGATCATGGACAGACCCATAATTTGTGGCATGCTTGCCTTGCCTCATGATAAATCAAGGACTAAATTAAGACATGTCTACACCGCTGAAAATGAATGCACCTCACTTAGAAGACCATGCATTTCTGTGATGATTTGAAGGCTGACAGGTATCCTAACAGTGTTACATTCTGCTTTTGTTTTTTTAAACCCGTTAAGTTTAAAATTCACTGGTTTCAAATGAAGAAATACTATTCTGCCACCTCACTTTCCCCAAAGGTGGATGCTGTTTGACAGGATTGCTCATTATGCCTCCCAATGAGATGTGCAAATGTTGAGACAGTACAAGTCCACTGAAATGAGAGATGGCTTTTCAAGATAGTCATAGAAATAATGGCTCTTCCCAGGGCGAAACCTCCTCACGCGAGGCTCTTCAGAGCTATTGTGTTGAAGCGGTTATAATATCCTTCACATTGGATGACCTTATCGTGCTGGCATTTTCTGGTGAAAAGAGAAATCTGTGTGTTTTAATGTCATATTATGAATGTGATTTCTACCACATGTTCTGCTGTTTCACACTGTCAAGGTGCCACTGGCCTCTCTTCCCTTCACGTCGTAGGCATTTTTTCAAATGAACTCATTGCTTATCGAGGCTCAAGTGACACAGCCCAACTGCAAGACCCAGTAGTCAGTGGCTTTCCACCAGCATCAGAGATAGACACACAAAAGCATCCATGAGCCTGGAATGAAGTCCAAGATAACTGTATCATTAATAAAGGACCACAATCTTTATTTAGTTACAGGGAACTGCGGTGAACAGTAAATCTGAGAACCTCATTGTCTCATCCCAGGGCATTGTAGGTCACCGAGAGCTCGGAAAACACACTTCTAGTGTCAGCATAGGGTGAGCAAGCAATGTTTGAGATTGCAAGGAATCCATGACCATTGTCTCACCACTTGTCTCATGCCCGATTCCTGTGCATGTTTGTGATCACTGCTTGCTCAGTGCAAACAGGAAAATTGTGCAAATCGAACAAGAAACAGGTACCAATTTCCTCCACTTTGCGCAGACTAAAGAGGAGTTGATTCAGTCTTCAGGGAAATTCTGTCTACAAAATCGAACTGGGAACACTGCAGAACTCGAACACAAACACATTTGCGAATATTTTCAACAGAGATGAGTTCATGCTCATGATTGCATTTGGGGCATCAAACAGGGCATGCTTGCATGTTTTGTGAGTAAAAGCGAAATTCTCATGCATGAACCTTATATGGGAAATTCCTCCCTGGCTCCAAGCACTGGAGCAGTCCATAAACTGAGCCCTATTTATCATCACACTGGCTAACCTCCAGATGTGCTGAGGACCCACATGACTGGATCCTCTCATCTTAGCTAGTCTGCTTTATTTGGAAAGATGCCACCAGACACCAATGGTACCTTCCCCCGTATCTTCTCAAGCTCGTCAGCTGTGGGAAGTTGGTTGGATAACCAATTTCTCCCTTCAGATGCCTAAGGGAAAACTGTCAAACCACATCCCCCCCCCATTCCCCAGCCTTCCCCCCCCCTCTATTAGCTCTCAAACCCACTGTTTTGAAACTTTTGGAACTTTTAAAGTAAAAAATTCATAGCCACAAAATGTCTGGAGCTATCTTTCTGAAATTTCTCACAGATAAGTACCTCACACCCATCTGGCATGTGGGCAAGTTTCATGCTTCTATCTTTAAAAATAAAAAAGTTAAATGGGTTTCTCTCCTCATTTCTCCCAAAATACCTTGCCACTATACGCTTGAACCTATGTTTCTGAAATTTCTCACACATGTCAACCAAAGTGGTATCTCTAATGTGGCCAAGTTTCATGTTTGGATCTTTAAAAATAAAAAAGTTGAAGGCATAACTGTCTTTCCCCACTGCTACCCATTTTTTCAAAAATTAATTGCCACCAAGGCAAGCACCTATGGTTCTGAATTTTACACATGAGTCCCAACATACCATCTGCAATGTGGCAAAGTTTCATGTGTGGATCTTTAAAAATAAAAAAAAAGTTATAGGCATTCCTGGTTCGTTAGTAAAAAAAAAAATTCATAGCTACATAATGCCTGCACCAATATTTCTGAAATTTCTCACAGATAAATACCTCAAACCCATCTGCAATGTGGCCAAGTTTCATCCTTCTATCTTTAAAAATAAAAAAGTTATAGGCATTTTTGTAACACAATACTAGCCTATGGGGAAACTCATTCAAAATGGCACCCAATTTTCCATTTTTTTGTGATTAAAATCGGAGACAAAAATATTCTATCGGAAAAAATAGGATCATCAAGTTACCATATCGAAATATTGTATCGGATGTCCGATATCCTCTGATTTTAATCAGTATCGGATATTGGATCCGATTCGATGCACGTCCCTAGTCAATGGACCCCAACAGTTATCAGTGCAGTTCAATACCACTAAAGCAGTAGTGTGGCTCCTGCCTTTTATATACCACTTTCACAGTGCAATATACTGCTTGGTGTGGATCTGGCTTTGGATTCCTACAGAAGTGTAATCAAAGACAAATTTAAAGGCTCTTACTTGGTCGAAATGCCTGAGCAATGCCAAGGGAAGCAAAAAGAGTTATAATGACTACCAAATTCCTCAGGGGGCTCTCATGCTACTCTACAAAATCTCTCCATTCAAAAGGAGAACTTTATCATGAGTAGAGTCAGCGGAGCTGGCCTGGCTCTCCTCCATGTGGTCTTAATTTGTTCCTTGAGCTCCAGCTAAGATCCCAATCTATCTCTTTCTAATGCAACACAAAGTAAAGCGCAATGAATTGCCACAAAACAATGGGGGAAGAGCAGCTACTGCACCAGGCTTGGGGTAGCAGCGAAGAAGCAGCTATTATTGTCTTGTATAACCAATGAATAAATGCATACAATATTAGCCAGAGGTCCTTTAGCTTCTTACAGTAGCTTAATGACTGACGACAACATTTAATAATGCTGCCAGATTCATAATTTCCCAGCAGGAAAAGAGAGAGACTAGTTATACAGGGATGTCTTCATAGAATGTCATTCTAAATATGGCATGTGTGAAGTTTGCATAAAGTGAGCTCACTGCAGAAAGGCTTACCTACACACACATACACACACACACACACACGAGTTGCCTTTATATTTTGTTCTGTTAATTTCCCTCCTGCTTAAATCTCCTTCCACATCCATTGCATCTGAGCATTTTTAGACACACTGCTGCTGCTCTAACCCCCAATCTACCCACTTTATTTGAAAAGGGAAAGAACCCGGTATTTGCTCAATTGATTCCCACACTTTTGAGCTATGAATTTATCGGCCATTTCCTCCTGTCAGAAGCTCAATGACTGTAAACACTAGTTCATAGGTGGGAATTCAACAGGTGCAGGCCTCCTCCTCTGTGTCTGAGCCTTACAAAGTTATAACAGGGATGGCAGAACCTAATTTAGCTTTTCTTTCCACACTTGGCTTCAATTCTCCTTATCAAATATGAATGCCATTAACCGAGGTGGTGTTGGGGAAAAGAACTGGCGCCCTTTCTGATCTGAGGCATGTTTTCTATTAACGCTAATAGGTATTACGTGTGGAGAATAAGAAGTTGCACACCACTGTATAAGGAAGAAAGGACATAAAGCATAAAAAAAAAGAATCTAGAGTAGTCTTTTTCCCAACCAGATGTGTTGGAATGCAATGCCAATAATCTCCAATGGCCATGCTGACACAGAATGATGGGAGTTGTAGTGCAACATGAATTCCCCAGATTGTAAAGACTGATTTAGGGTGTGCTTTACTTGATATTTAAAAAGAGATTCATTTCACAGCAAGCCAATCTGCTAATAAACTGTGGATGTGGGAGAAAAAAAAATCTGAAGCAAACGCGCTGAGTTGAAAAAAAACAATAGGTGCTGAATATTTATTATTACTCTGCCTTGTGACATTTGCAAATGCCTCATTAGATTTGCACAGATAAAAGGGAATCTTTGGAACCTGGCATTGTATATGATACAATCCCCTCAACCGATATAGAAAGCCATAAACACTGTGATGAAACAGGAATGTTTTTTGTACCTCCAACAAAGGTGTATGTGTGTGTTTGGTTTGTGTCAACTGGGTAAAATAAGGTAATAAGAGTCAAGTCATTTCCAGCTTGCATGTTATGTGGCAATTGCTTAAATGAAAATGAGAGGAGGGTTATTTTATTTTTATTTATTTTTATTTTTTTAGCCCAAGATGCTCATCGCAAGTGGAAGTTGTCACATTTGATAAAGTACAATGGAGGCATGGAGGAAATCTTCTGCTTCTATTTCCAGAGGTACATCTGTTCACAAGCATGCCTTTTCTCCAGTTAATGCCAGTTTGCCTTGAAACACTGGCAATGAACTTTAATTGTGTACTTCAGGAGAAAGGCTTAATTTTGATCCGAATCCCTTTAGGTAGCAATCAGCCAACTAAGATAATCACACCTCCCCATTGCAGATAAAAATAACCACCTTGATTCCATCGTCATCCACCCTGCTCCTCTACACTCTCTCTTGGCTCATTACAAAACGTGTATATTTTTATAACCCTGCTCTTTTGACAGGCAGGGATCTATTGCCCTTGGAACCTAAGATAGTCTTGCAATAACAGCTATTTCAAACCCATTATAATAATTAATCACAGGAGGTGCTAGTAGGGGGGAATCATATAATTCTGAACCTATAATTGAATTTTTAGCACTCTTAAAATGAAAGTCAGTAGACTTTGAGAAAACCAGAGCAGCAGGATAAGTCCTTTTCTTTCTAGCCTTGGGCGTTCTGGTCCCTGTCACTGCAGCTCTTAGAGCCTTTATTTTGGCCCTACTTGGAATGCAAAAATATAAACAGCTCGTCAGATTTATTTCTTTTGATCGTGTATGTTGTTCTATAGTGAATCATTGCTTGTGTGACTCCTGTAACAATGGCTGATCACCTGCTTTATACTAATGATATCATTATGAACCCCAGCCTGGCTTGGCCATTTAGTTTGCTAATGACCCAGGATGTTCAGGGAATGGTTCCTTCTTGGTACAGAGATCACACTGTCAGTCAACGTTTGGCAGGGTGGCCAGATAAAATCCAGGTCAGGGCTCATGTAACTTTAACAGTTGTAGAGAAAAGGGAATTTCAGCCAGTGTCATTTGTATGCAATTAGTTCCTGGTGATATTCCCTCTTCATCACAACAGTTAAAGGTGCAGGCACTATACTAGAGTGACCATATACAAAAGAAGGCAGGGCCTCTGCAACTTTAACTGTTGAGTGCAGTCATCCGGTGACATGCATAATTTTGTACACCTCCATCATGTCTCCCCTTACCCCCCTTTTTCCAAGCTATACAATCCCAGCTGTTGTAACCTTCCCTTATAGGGGAGATGCTCCGGCCTCTTGATCATTTTAGTTGTCTTTTTTATTTATTTATTTATTTATTACATTTGTATACCGCCCCATAGCCGAAGCTCTCTGGGCGGTTTACATAGGATTGAAAACAATTAAAAACAATATACAAAAATTAAAACAGCAAAAACATACAACATATACACAATCTATACATTTAAAAACCACATAAACACTTCAAAAACTACAAAAACAAAACAAAACAAAAAAAACCCAGGCTCCTCAGATATTGCCAAATGCCTGAGAGAAGAGGAAAGTCTTGACCTGGCGCCGAAAAGATAACAATGTTGGCGCCAGGTGGGCCCCGTCGGGGAGATCGTTCCACAATTGGCGAGCCACCACAGAGAAGGCCCTCTCTCTTGTTGCTGACCTCCGAGCCTCCCTCGGAGGAGGCACTCGGAGGAGGGCCTTAGATTTTGAACGTAGTGTTCGGGTAGGTTCATGTCGGGAAAGGCGTTCCATCAGGTATTGTGGTCCCAAGCCGTGTAAGGCTTTATAGGTTAAAACCAGCACCTTGAACCGGGCTCGGAAACATACAGGCAGCCAATGCAAGCGGGCCAGAGTAGGTCTTATATGTTCGAACCTACTGGTTCCAGTTCTCAATCTGGCCACTGCAT
Organism: Anniella stebbinsi; assembly: GCA_029215795.1. Taxonomy (NCBI): domain Eukaryota; kingdom Metazoa; phylum Chordata; class Lepidosauria; order Squamata; family Anniellidae; genus Anniella; species Anniella stebbinsi. The sequence goes on along the minus strand of JARDYH010000003.1, from coordinate 127,593,262 downwards.
TTTGCACAAGCTGCAGCTTCCGAACCACCTTCAAAGGCAGCCCCACGTAGAGTGCATTGCAGTAATCTAACTTGGAGGTTACCAGAGCATGGACAACTGAAGCCAGGTTATCCCTGTCCAGATAGGGACATAGCTGGGCCACCAACCGAAGTTGGTAGAAGGCACTCCGTGCCACTGAGGCCACCTGCGCCTCAAGTGACAGAGATGGTTCTAGGAGAACCCCCAAGCTACGAACCCGCTCCTTCAAGGGGAGTGCAACCCCATCCAGAACAGGTTGAACACCCTCCATCCGGTCAGCGGAACCACCCACTAACAGCATCTCAGTCTTGTCTGGATTGAGTTTCAGTTTATTAGCCCTCATCCAGTCCATTGTCGCAGCCAGGCACTGGTTCAGCACATCCACAGCCTCACCTGATGAGGATGAAAAGGAGAAATAGAGCTGCATGTCATCAGCGTACTGATGACAACGCACTCCAAAACACTGGATGACTGCACTCAACGGTTTCATGTAGATATTGAACAGCATGGGGGACAAAACTGACCCCTGCGGAACACCATACTGGAGAATCCACGGGGCTGAGCAATGTTCCTCAAGCACCACCTTCTGGAGCCGACCCACCAAGTAGGAGCGGAACCACTGCAATGCAGTGTCTCCCACTCCCAACTCAGCCAATCGAAAGCTGCTGAGAGATCAAGGAGAATCAACAGAGTCACACTCCCCCTGTCTTTGTCCCGACATAGGTCATCATACAGGGCGACCAAGGCTGTTTCCGTACCAAAACCAGGCCTGAAACCCGACTGAAATGGATCCAGATAATCAGTCTCATCCAAGAGTGCCTGGAGCTGGCTCGCAACCACCCGCTCCAGGACCTTGCCCAGGAATGGAACATTTGCTACTGGCCTGAAGTTATTAAGATTTTCAGGGTCCAGGGAAGATTTCTTTAGGAGTGGTCTCACTGCCGCCTCTTTCAGGAAGCCTGGGACCACTCCCTCTTGCAAAGAGGCATTAATCACTTCCCTGGCCCAGCCAGTTGTTCCATCCCTGCTAGCTTTTATTAGCCAAGAGGGGCAAGGATCTAATATGGAAGTGGTTGCACGAACCTGTCCAAGCACCTTGTCAACATCCTCGAGCTGGACCAACTGAAACTCATCCAAGAAAACAGGACAAGCCTGTGCTCTGAATACCTCACTAGATTCATCTGCTATAACACTGCAGTCTAAATCCTGACGGATGCCAGAGATTTTATTCTGGAAGTGCCCAGCAAATGTATTACAGCGGGCCTCAGATGGTTCTACCGTGTCCTTGGAGCCAGCATGTAAAAGCCCCCGGACAACTCTGAAAAGCTCCGCTGGGCAGCAGGTTGATGATTGAATAGTGGCAGCAAAGTATTGTTTTTTTGCTGCCCTCACTGCCCCTGAATACAGCTTACCATAAGCACTTACCAGTGTTTGATTGCATCCATCAGGAGTTCGTCTCCATCTGCCCTCAAGCCGTCTCCTGTTTTGTTTCATCACTCTCAGCTCCGGGGTATTCCACGGAGCCATTCGAACTCTACACAGGAGAGGGTGCTCAGGAGCAATCATGTCAACTGCCTGGGTCATTTCTGCATTCCACAGATCAACCAGGGTTTCAACAGGAGAGCCAGCCCTATCAGCCGGAAAACTCCATTAGCCTCCGGGGGCGGACCATCTTAATGGGTCCCCCACCCTTGCAGAGGGGAAAAGCCGCTGTAAGTCTAAACCTCAGCAGGTGGTGATCTGACCATGACAGAGGGGTTGATGTAAAGTCCCCCGCTTTCAGATCCCCATCTCCATGTCCAGTTGAAAAAAACCAGGTCTAGAGTGTGCCCTGCTACATGCGTTGGGCCGATGGTATGTTGGGACAGTCCCATGGTTGTCATGGAGACCATGAAATCCTGAGCTGCCCCAGATAAAGTGCCCTCGGCATGAATGTTGACATCCCCCAGAAACAAGAGTCTGGGGGACCTCAACAGTACACCAGAGACCACCTCTGCCAGCTCAGCTAGGGAGTCTGTTGAGCAGCGGGGTGGGCGGTACACCAACAGAATCCCTAATCTGTCCCGTTGGCCCAACACAAGGTGCAAACACTCCAGACCAGTAGTCACATGGACAGGGAGCCTGCAGAGGGGGATGGAATTCCTATAGACCACAGCAACCCCCTCTCCCCGGCCCTCAAGTCTACCCTGATGCTGAACCAAGTACCCCAGTGGGCATAACTGGGAGAGACTAACTCCTCCCTGCTCTCCCACCCAGGTCTCGGTTATACATGCCAGATTGGCTGCCTCATCCACAATTAAGTCGTGGATGAGGGAGATCTTATTATGCACTGATCTGGCATTTAAAAGCAGCACCCGGAGGCCTGAGGGCTGGCTGATAAGGCAACCAACAAGCCTGTGGGTGTGAGGGGGACCGGAACAAGGCACAGCCATTAACTGTCTGGGCCTTGTTTCCCTAACCTGGCAAGTCCTCCTCACAATGCCATATCTCCCTCTACCCGTCACTACCCTGATTGTGCTCCCCTCAGATCCCCCCACCTGGCCCTGTATCCTCCCTCCCAGGCACATAGCTCAAGCTCTATAAAATCTTTTTGTTTTTAGGTGTGGTGACCAGAACTGCTGGCTTTAATTTGGTTTTATAATGTTGTAATTCTTATAGTCTGTGCTGCCGGTTTCATCTCAGGTTTGTTCTGAGCTGCTTTTATTTTGTGTTTTAACATACTGTGTGTTTTTAATGTATTGTACCCTGTCGAAGAGCAAAAGTTGGTAAGTAACATTCTGCTGTAGGTGACTTCCCCAAGACATTCACTTCTACCAGCTTCTTCCAATGGAGGGGAAGAACCTATTCCCATTAATTAGGGATGGGTGAAATTTTTTTTTACCAAATTTCTCAAAGTTCTCCATATTTGGGACAAAAATGTGAATGTCAGAGAAACCAAAAGTGACAGATTCATCCATTCAAGCCCAGGGCTTGGGGTGCTTTACTCTTAAAGGACTGGGTTTGAATCCCTCTGTATTCAACCATGTTAGTGCTGAATTAGGGTTGCTGCTACCTCTTTATTTCTGGCAGTTTTCTCATTTTTAACAGTTCTATGGCAAGCAGGTATATCAGGGTCCTCTCCATGCTGGAAAAAACTATACCAATTGGATTTGACTGGTGCAGTTGGTGATGTTTTGCGTCATTCGTTTATGATAAAAATTCACCACAATTTGCAAACATGTCTTCATATTTGAGAGAGAAAGAAGTTGGGATTTTACAAATTTGAATATTGGAGAATGTGAAATCGACAGATTTGCTCATCACCACCATTACTGTAGAGGGTGGACTATAGGCAGAGATGTACTCACCATATTACAATGAAAGATAAAACTCCCTCTTTGGCACCCATATTAAAGGCACAAAAACCTTCTCCTCCCTTAAATCTTGTTCCCTTAGGCCAGCCTTTCCCAACTTGGAAAATGTGTGGCTGATTGCAGATAAATTGTAGTCCCACGTATTTGGATATAAGGATGGGTGAACAACTGATTTTCACATTCACCTAGTTTCTCCAAGCATCAGCTTGATGCTCATCTGACCTTCGATTTCCCCAAGCTCTTGCAATCACTGTTCAATTTGTGCAAATGGAAAAATTGTGCCCGCCAAATGGGGAAATTCTGCAAAAATGTGAGTATTTCTTAAAGTTGCACAACTTTTTCCCACAGACTAAAGTGTGAAATGGGGCATTTTTTATATTGCACAATTTGAAACTCCTTTTTCTCTGAAATGTGCACAATTTCCCAACACAAGCACATGCTTGAAAATTTGAAAACATTTTCGGAGAACACATTCTCCTACTTGCTCTCATGTGCCAGAAGTGACAGGGATGTGCCAGAAGTGACAGGTAGGATTAGGGATTGGTGACCACCCTGACACACCTGTTGAATGATTACTGATACCTGAGGCTTGTCACTTAGGCCTGTGCAGTAAGAATGGCTTCTGGAGCTAACATGGATTATTCACTCAGATCTATGTAGCACTGGGGGGGGGGGGAATCCAGTAAGGCTCCCCTCCACATCGAAAGGTGTGGCTTAAGGAACGAAGGACCTAACCTGCAGGGTGTATCACTCTAATCGCTCATAGAGTGATGCCTGACCAGAATGGAGCAAGTTAGCCTCTGGCACAATCAGCCTCCCTGGTTCTATTCTTAGCTCACCACAAAAAAAGGAAGGCTGCAGTTGTACTTATAAATAGGGGTGTGCATTCCAAAAACTATCGTTGTTTATCATTATCAGCATTTCAGACCAAAAACATTATCGTCTTCATTCATATCATAGGTGAACCATATTGTCTTTACGATAATTATTGTGAAAAAATGATATTTTTGCAGCGCTATTTTTAAAGAAAAAATGCCTATAACTTATGTATTTTAAAAGTTAGAGGCTTGAAACCAGGTCACAGTGCTTATGGGGTATGCCTAAGTATGTGTATGAAATTTGAGATCGATCCCTCCAACCCTCGATTTTATGTGAATTTTTTTAAAGATCGTTTCCACTCTGACAGATCTGAATGAGCTCATGTGGCAAGCTGTCATTCTGATCTGTCAGAACTGAAACAATTGTTAATAAATTCATATAAAATTGAGGGTTGGAGGGATTGATCTCAAATTTGGCACATATGTTAATTATTTGTTAAAAAGTGAAAAGTATTTCAGTCCTTTGACTGGTTGTTGTACAACTACTACATATTGAGATAAACTTGTATTGTTTTCTATTGATGCGGTTGTGTGCTTTGGCACTTTCCATTGTCTATTCTTAGCTCAGCCATGGCCCTTGGTGAGGTGATGGCTGATGTGCAGCTTGAAGCGTTGACATCTTAGTTCACAGCCCCATCTCGAACCCACTACACTAATCCAATGTTCAAAACTCAGAGCCAGTGTGGTGTAGTTGTTTTCCCCTTCCTGTAGTTTTTAGATAATAATTTAAAAAAATGTGGCCCATTTTACACCCAATACTGTTCTCTCATCTCTTTATTTCTGCTACCACCACAATTTTCAGAGACTATTATGTTTGCATACTTGTGCTGGCATTCAAGGATGTGGGGCATGCTCAACTGTTGTGCGAGTGGAAAGGAAATGTACACCCATAGCATCAGGTTGGGGATGCCTACCCTTGGCATAGTAAAGCTTTTGGGTAGCAATGGTACTTTTAGAGCCTCATGGCACCTAATCTATGCACCTCAAAGTAATGGGTTCTTGCTTAGTGCTGTGCCAAACATTTTGATTCCTCCATTTTCAGCATTTCATGGGGGGGGGGGGCAAAACTCTGGCAAAAGTGAAAATTTTGGGGAATTTTTAAGTGTAGGAAGTTTTGAGGAGGCTACTTCCTAATTTTATTTTTTAAAAAAAATAAACACCCCCAGCACTTGCAGGAGCTCAGGAGTTCTTCCTGAATGCCTATTGGAGAAGGCAAGGTCACATGGTCTCCAATAGGCAGACTCCTGCAAATGCCAGGGTGTTATTTAATAGATAGATAGATAGATAGATAGATAGATAGATAGATAGATAGATAGATAGAGATAGATAGAAAGAAGGCCCCTCAGTATCTTGCTACACCTTAAAAAAAAGTATGTGGAAATGCTGTCCTCCTCTCCAAAGAGAAAATTCTCCAAAATTCTCCCCCTCCATGTGAAAGAGGCAGGGGGAAAAAAATGCCTCTTTCACAGGGAGAGAAAAAGTCCCCAAAAATAGGGTACAGGATTTGGCACAGCACTAGTTCTTGCACACGAAATAGCAATGTATCTAAATACAACCAGCTTCTAGCAAGTTACAATAATCTTGCTTTAAACACTCGAGTAACGCAGTTCCCAAGCACCATACAGTATTAAACAAGCTGTCAATTCAGATACTTTTAAATGCATGTGTTAACAAAAATAGACACGCACATTCTTTGCATGTACCACTTGGCAGTATACTAAGGCTACAATCCCTGGTACTTTCTATTTTCTTCAGACGTAAGCAAGATCTAATTATAACTAGAGTTTATTTTCAGGCAAATTAAGACTTAACACATACATCAGTTTTTGCCACCAGTAACATCAGCAACTCGGAACAAGATTTGAAAACCACAGCACTTTCTAAATTCAAGTTTTGAATTCACAGGAAAAGAAGTGTAAGGCGATACTCCCTAATGGCAGGCAAATTAGAAATGAAGGAAAGAGGAAAGTAAATGCCTAATGGCTAGCGATGACCCAAAACTAGGTAGCAGATTTTCATGGACATTCATTCATGCCCACCACTAGCACAAAGGCCCTTCCTTGTAGACAATAGTTTGAGGCTTGTATATATATCAGGGTATGGGCAAATTTGCCAGTTTCACTTTCTCTCACATTTCCCCCTTTTTTAAAAAATAAAACAAATTCTTTCTGATTATGAAGAACTTCATGGATTTTGATTTAAAAAATTAAAAAGTGAACTGAAATGAAATTCTCATCCATCTACACTGACCAATTTCAATAGGTGCAGCTATTCTAGGAAATTTGGGCTTGGCTCTAGTTGTCATTCTTCAGGATACAGCACCTTCTGAAGGGTCTTCCCAATGTTAAATTTCTTGCATTTAATGCAGATGCTTATAATACCATGAGAGTCCAGTAGCAGGTGTGAGGGATGCAGGTTTTTTGTCCGGGTCAAAGTGGAGCTAGTGCTGTGCCAAAATCTGTACTCCAATTTCCTGAAAGTTTTCTTTCCGCGTGAAACAGGCCTCAAGTTTTCTCCCTCATTCTCAAGACGGTCTATAATTTATTTTGGTGGTGTTTAGGGTTACCTCATAGGTGCTTCCTGTGTGTGGGATTCCGCCCCCCCTTTCTATTAAACATCTCCCCTTCCTCTGTTGCCTCCTTGCACTTCCTGGTCTGAAAAAGCCCTGTGATGCCTCATGATGTCTTCTCCTGGGTTTTAACTGAGGCGTGGAAAGTCGAGGAGGCCCTAGGCTGCCTGAGAGATTATACAATGAAAGGCAGGAGTCTCACATAAACTTCTCAGCCACTTAATAAGTAAGATGAGCAAAAGAACCCTGAATCCAACCCATGAGAATTTCTCTGAAATTTTCTTCTTCTATGAATTTATTCTCAAAAGCCATTCTTTCCTTTCCTTTATCAAATTGAATGAAAATTGGCCCAAAACAATATGGAACCAAAGTTGGTCACAGCACTACTGTAAACCAGTCTATGTCATTAAATTAGGCTGACCAGATAAAATCCAGGTCAGGGCTCCTGTAACTTTAACAGTTGTAGAGATAAGGGAATTTCAGCCAGTGTCATTTGTATGCAATTAGTTCCTGGTGATATTCCTTCTTCATCACAACAGTTAAAGGTGCAGGCACTATACTAGAGTGACCATATACAAAAGAAGGCAGGGCCCTTGCAACTTTAACTGTTGTGATGAAGAGGGAATTTTCCCAGGGACTAATTGCATACAAATAACCCTGGCTGAAATTCCCTTTTCTCTACAACTGTTAAAGTTCCAGGAGCCCTGACCTGGATTTTATCTGGTCACTCTATGTCATTATCAACTCCCCCCCTACCTATCCACACCTGCAATGTGGGGCAATTGTAATAAATTGAGATGGACAAATCTGTCAATTTCAGTTTCTCTCAGGTTCTCATTTTTCTAATCTTACATGTGGTTCCTTTGGTTCATCTTGAACACTGCGCATTTCTTCAGTCTTAATTTCAGTTCGACCTGAAATTTATGAATTCACTTTTAAACTTCTCATAAGCATTGTTGTACATATTTCTCTGAATACAAGAAGGGGGTGTCTACTAGGGGTGTGCACGGACCCCCCGGATCGGATCGGGACCCGGATCGGGACCTCCAATTTTGTCCCGGACCGGTTCGGACAAAATCGGAGGCCCCCCGGACCGGATCAAGTCCGATCCCGACCCAAAAATCGTAAATTTTTGGATCGGCCGCCATTTTTTTCCCCATAGACTTGCATTGCAATGCAAGTCTATGAGGAAAAAATGGCGGCGGGTGGCTGAGGGGGGGCCTAACTCCCTCCCCCCCGGGGCCGTCCGCTGTGGACGGCCCCGGCAGGTAAGCCCCCTCCCCCGCGCTCCCTACCCCCCCTGGGGCCGCCCGCTTCCATCCGCTGGCGCCCGCGGGCGCCAGCGGATAGAAGCGGACGGCTCCGGGGGGGGGGGGTAAGCCCCCTTCCCCGCCACTGCTTACCTTCTCGGCCCGTCCGCTCCCGTCCGGCGCCGGCGGCTACTACCAGCGGGCTCCGCGGCCTACTCTCGAGTAGCGCGCCGGGTGATGACATCACCCGGCACGCCACCCTGGAGTAGGCCGCGGAGCCTGCTGGTAGTAGTAGGCGACGGCGACGGGACGGGAGCCGCCGGGACGGGAAGGTAAGGGCCCCCCTCCCCCCTCCGCGCGCCCCCTCCGCGCGCCCCCTCCTCCCCTCCACGCACCCCCTGCTTACCTTCTCGGCCCGTCCGCTCCCGTCCGGGGCCGGCGGCTACCACCAGCAGGCTCCGCAGCCTGCTCTAGAGTAGCGCGCCGGGTGATGACATCACCCGGCGCGCCACCCTAGAGCAGGCCGCGGAGCCCGCTGGTAGTAGCTGCTAGTGCCGGACGGGAGTGGACGGGCCGAGAAGGTAAGCGCCCCCCTCCTCCCCCCCCCGCTGTCCACTTTCATTGGTGGGCGCCCGCTGGCGCCCGCCAATGGAAGCGGCGGTGGGCGCCAGTGGGCGCCCGCCGATCCGCCGATCCGCCGAACCGGTTCGGAGCCTTTTCGGACCGGTTCGGATTGGATCGGCCGATCCAGCTGCGGGATCGGAAATCGGATAATTTATCCGATTTCCCACTGGACCGGACTCGGATCGTGGATCGGGTCCGATCCAGTGCACATCCCTAGTGTCTACATCAGCAGTTTATTGCAGGATAGTATCACAGTCATCACTAAGGGGCCACATGACATTCACCTGCTCCTGTGGTGATCTCGGGTTCATCTCAGTTACTCAGGAATATCACTGATTGCACTTGCAAGTTGTTGTTGTTGTTTTGGCTCTATCACTACAATCCTGAAGCCCATGGCTGGTGTGCCCCCCACCCTTCATAAAGCTGTTGCTGTTTGGAGCAAGTTCCCAGCTCAGCGAACACCCAACCAGCTGCCAGGGTCGTGTCCAGCAGTTTCGGAGGTGTGTGGGAGTGGACAGGGCTGCCATTTTGCCACATGTTTTCAATTTGTTTTGGCGTGTTTTGCTCCCAAAAGTGTGTAGGATTTTTTTTTTAATACAAACACATCTGTGTGCAGCATTACAGTTTTGATGGACTTCCTATCCACCCCATGTGTTGCCGTGCATTTGTGTTTTTGCGCATCCCTCAGAAGTCAATAAAAAATCAGCCCTGTAGCTGTGTCATCTGCATAGCCCCGCCCACTTCTGCCGATCCACAAGTGGAAGCATGTCACGGGCCACACACATCCTCCCACAACAGCACTCCAGAAATTGCGAAAAACTTCACCCCTGCGAGTGCCGATCAGGGAAGCGGGGAAACTCGCAATCACCCCTCCTCCCTTGCGAAATGGCTGTAGGTGTAGAAAGGACCGAAGTTTCATGTATTTTCCCCAAAAATACATTTTTGTGAGCAATTTTCCAAATATAATGCATGTTAATGTTATTTTCCCTAATATACATATTTTGTACACATTTTTATTTTTTGTATTGGAGAACTGCATTGCAAAATTCAGATGCTTGTGAATTCAAAGGTTAACTGAATTTCAATTCACATAATGATTTGAAAGTGTAAAATTAGGTAAATTCAAATTAAACTGTGAACTGAATCAATTTCTCTTCCATCCGTAGTCATTTGTCAATCTTCATAAGCCACAATCTGATAGAAGCACCACAACTACCTTGTGAACCCCACCCTTCTCCAAACTTGCAGAAATATTCTGCTTTTGCAGATTTTAAACCAAATTGCACTAAGCAGGTGATTTAGCAGCAACTCTAATTATTATGGCTTTGTATGGCATGCCATATCCTTTTGGATATTTGCTTTTTACCCAATTGGTTACGCTATTTTAAAAATATTTTGCAAATATAAGCCATATATAATTTCAATTAACCATGTTGGGGTGGGAGATGTGGTTGGATTTATTTTTAAGGCTAAAATAGGCACCTATTAGGGCATAGATGAAAGAATAAATGGCAACTGCTACATGTTCAGTTAAAGACTTGTTAATTCAATGCTATTATCTGAACAAAAGTCACTTATATTAAATTAGCCATCTGTTTGGCTTTCACCTTAGAATGTCTGCCAGATGCTGAGTTTGTTTGTACAGAATTCATTTGCCTGTACGACATTAACAACATACTTGCTTCTGTGTACTTGCACAGAGAGTATATCTAAATCAAGACCAATGTGAATTCAGAAGAGGCTCTAGAAATAACATTGATATTGAATACTGCCTATTCCACGTGTTACTGGAATATCCTTATAATAGCACAGACTATTTGTCTAGCTCAGTATTGTCTATCCTGACAAATCTCAGACAGAAGTTGTAAATTAGCAAGAAAACAGGAATAAAAATAAATTCCCCCATTGTATATGGAACATATACATAGAATTACAGAAGATAATAAAGAAACAATATCTGAATTTGCTTAAAACTACAGCATAACAGCACAACCAAAATAAAACCTAACAGTAATGTAGAGATTTAAAATACAGTGACAAATTTAAAACAGCAGAGCTAAAAGATTAGAATGCTAAAATTCCTGGGGAAATAAAAAAGTTCTTCACCTGATATGGGAAAGAGTACAATGTAGGTACCAGGCAAATCTCTCCGGGGAGGTTATTCTACAGCCAGCATGCCACAGCACAAAAGCCCTTCTTTCTGGTAGCCACCCATCATACTTTCATTAACAGGATAGAAAGCAATTGAGTGCTCCATTTAATATACCAGGGATACACCAAGCAATTAGTGCCTTGAAATCACCAGGTATAGATGGGCTATCTGCAGAATTTTACAAGATGTTTGCTCGTATGTTCTTAAGAACTAGATTGTACTAGATTGAGTGCATGAATATATCAAACATTCTGGACTCATGGAATGGGGCAAGGATCATACTAATACATAAGAAAGATAAAAATCCATCACTGACCTCATCTTTTCATCCAATATCACTTTTAAACCAACATTATAAAATTCTAGCTAGGGATGTGCATGCCTGAAAATATCGTATTTTATTGTTATCATAATTTCGGACCAAAACAATTATGATCTCCGATAATATTGTAGGTGAACCATATCGTATTCACGATAATTATCAGAAATACGATATTTCATCTGCAGACCCATTGTGCCCTATACAGCTGAATTTTTTTTTAGAAAAAATGCCTGTAACTTCTGTATTTTCAATGTTACAGGCTTGAAACTTGGTCACAATGCTTATGGGTTATGCCTAAGTAGGTGTATGAAATTTGAGATCGATCCCTCCAACCCTCAATTTTATATGAATTTATTAAAGATCCTGCAACTTTTTGACAGGTCTGAATGAACACACGTGACGAGCTGTCATTCTGACCTGTCAGAACTTAAACAATCTTTAATACATTCATATAAAATCAAGGGTTGGAGGGATCGATCTCAAATTTCATATACATACTTAGGCATACCCCATAAGCCCTGTGACCAAGTTTCAAGCCTTTAACTTTGAAAATACAGAAGTTATAGGTTTATTAATATGGCAGTCCGATAATCCAATATAATCAGGCTGAAAATTATCATCTCCGATGATTATCGTAGGAAGTTGTATCGTATCGTTATTGTTAATCGTATGCACGATAAAGAGTATATTGTAGCATTGTCGGCGATTTTAACGACATCCCGAATTCTAGCATCTATTCACACATTTATTTACAACATTCTCTCAAAATGTATTCATCCTGATCAAAGAGGCTTCCTAATGGGGAGATAGTTACCAGACAGTACAAGGAATGCAGTGAACCTTCTGAATGAATCCTGTTTTAGTAATAAGCAAACTGTTTTTGCTTTCTTGGATGTTGAAAAGGCTTTTGATTGGGTGGAGTGTAAATGTCTATATAAGGTGTTAGAGAGAATATCCATCTTAAATTATATCAAAGCCCTATATGATAAACCAAGTGCCACACTGTGTATTAATAACTGTAATTCTGAATTCATTCAAAGAAGTAGAGGAACAATACATGGTTGTGTCTTATCTGCTCTACATTTTTCTGCTATATTGAATGTTTACCAATTACATTCTGTTCATCAGTTGGGCCAATTTCTCATATGTTACATTTGATGAGAAATTGGCCCAACTAAATTTAAAATAAGTTTATATGTAGAAAATAGTATGATTTCCCTAACAAATCCTCTTGTGTCCGTCCCATGTTAGATTATAGAAATTTATCAGAACATAAAGTAAATGTTCACAAGATAGAATCCATGGGACTTATTGTTCCATTAGAAATTAGGAATATGATAACCATCAAATATGGAATCAGGTAGACCAACAAGCTAGTAAAATATCTAGGTGTTGGATTGAATTCTGGGATTATTTCAGTGTAATTATTAGCCTTTATTTGTCTCTGTGGTGTCACACTTTAGAAAATGGTTCTCTTTGGGAATCTCTTGGATAGGCAGAATTGCTGTTATTAAAATGGATTTTATACCAAGGATATTGCTTATTTCTGAAAATATGACGATACCAATGTCATAAACAATGCTAAAGAAATGGCAGGCTAAATTATTAGATTTAATATGGGAAGGGAAGAGACCAACAGTTGCAGCAAAAAAACTTATGAGAAAGGAGTCCCTAATTTGATACCACATTATTGTGCAATGTCTTTGAAGGTGCTTGCACAATGGCTCAGCGTATGTCTTAATACACCATGTGATTGAGAAAAAATGTGCTGAGGTTCCCCTTGTAATAATGCCATAGTATAGTAAAAAGGAAAAAAAAAAAACAATAAATTACAGGTGTTGGTCAATTGCAATCCATGTATTACTGCTACTATGCTGGTTTGGAATAGTTTTAAGAATATATATATTGCCCAAATGTTTTTGCTTTCAACATTCATTTATAATGATAATTTCACATTAATTGGTGGGATTTCAAGTTGGATTAGTCATAAAGTCTATAGATTCATACAAGTGGTGAGAAATGAGATACATTTTTTTTTTACAAGAAATTACACACAAAATAGGACAGGTTCCCTCTTTGGCTGCAATATAACCAATTAAGTTCCTAACGTCGACAATACTATGTTGAATACAGATTTAACTTTTGAACAATTTTTATGAATGAAAGAAGTTGAACAGTTTGTTATCACAGATTTATCTATTATATAGAGATGAAAATAAGGGCAATAATTCTAATACTAGATCAGAAATAGCAATTGACCATCTAATTGCAGCAAAGATGTGGAAGAAAACACTTTTACAAGGCACAGCATGTGTCTCCTGTATTAATATGAAAGAGAATCATTATAAAATACTACATCAATACTATCTGACCCCTAATCGATTGAATCATTTTGATTGGAACTGTGAAGACTATGCTGGTGATATGGAGATCACAAAGCTAAATCTATGCATATTCAATTAATTAGTTTTGGGGAAAAGTTATATGTGCAGTATCTACAATTTCACATTTCTATATCCTGTGTGAGGATATCTCAAGTGTCCAACTGAGTCCAGGAGTCCGATGGACTCTACTGCATCCAGCCCTGCCCCCCCCCAGACCCAGGCAGGCACCCCTCTAGCCCCATTGATGCAAAGATAAAGGCACGAATGCTTCATTCGTGCCTTTACTCTTGCATAAATGGGGCTGTTATGGCCGCCATTAACGCAGCAGGGAGAAGTGTACAATTTTGGCAGTGGGGACAGACAGCTGCCAAGTGTATGTCAGGCCGAGCTGAGCCTCAGAAGAAGCTCGCACAGCCTGATGAGTGGGGCTGGAGGGCATCAGTGATGGGGCAAGCATCCGACAGGGTGGACATGGGTGAGTTCGCCCACCACCCTCTAACAGTCTTGTTTGGTTATGTAGGTGACGTGATAGATCCCATAAATAAAGAGATGGTTCATAGTCTATTGATTGTTGCTAGGGTTTTGGTTTCCGGAAACTAGAGGAGTAATTCCCCACACTGAAAGACTGGTTGGGTAAAGTCTGGAAAATTGCAGAGATGACTAAGCTAAGTAAATATGTCTATTTAAGAGATGGTAAACAAAAGACTGATTGTTTTTCCAAAGTATGGCACCCAAAATTGTCTGTATAGAGCTAGAGACAACTTAGATATTGACATATATAAATGGTTTTCTTTGTTATAGTCTGACCAAGAGGTGAAATTTTTTTGACAAGCTGTTTAATTGTTTTGCTTTCTCAGATATTTAATACCCTACTAGGTTTAGAATGATACCTTTCAGTAATGTTAGATAATGTAGATACTTGTCTTTTGTATGAATATTATATTGTTTAGTATGTATTATATTTCCATATATATATATATATATATATATATACTTTTTTAAAAAACTGAAGATGCTGGGATCATAAAGATGGGGAAATCTATCAAGCCTAATCTTCTTCAGCTTCTCAGTTTTACACTGCTAGACTCGTTCTGTCCTGGTTCCATGGGAGCTTCTTCTTCTTTTTCCCTGCACCGAAATATGTACACATTTTAGTGTGCATTTTTCAAATACACACATGCACTCATTGACAAAAGCAAGTTTGTGCATATGTCAGAAATGTACACATTTTTTCCTGGTGCATTTTTCAAATGAGCACAGGTTGTCAGGCATGCTTTTGTTTTTATCAAAATGCACCGCAAATTCAGAAATGTATGGATTTCCTAGCTCAAATTGCACTTGCATCCTCATTTGGTTCCAGGAGGGACAAGTGAGATAATCTCACATTAAAACAGGGATACTGGAAGAATCTGTCCAGGGGGAGGTGTGTGTGAAGCTTACTATGATTTCATCAGCTTATCCCCCTGCACCTGTTTACTTTCTCATGAGATGGGCCAACTCAATCTGTACCGAGTCAGACCAGCTTGTGGGTTTTCCTTTTTATTATTATTATTGTATGAAAAGTGTTTTGCACATATTGTAGCCACATTTTTTGCAAATGGCTTTTTATGCAAATAATAAATAAAAAAAAGTTCCCAGATTTCAGGAACATACTTGTGGCTTGGCATTCAAATGCAAGCCGGGTCAGAGGTGCTGTGGAAATCCAGTGAGCCCCAAAAGGGCCAGATTTCATGGCAACAGACATCCCTACATTAAAATGGGAATGCCACAATTTTCTCACTCATTCCTCCTGGGGTTTGACCCGTCTCCCTGCAAGGCATGTGCTCTGGCACCCAGCTATGGTTCCTCTCCTGTTGCTAATCATAATAAGAGGCTTCAGATTCCCCCACATAAGGCACACTATTCTGTGATGTGCCCATTTATGCATCTTATGAATTTCTGTTTAATTACGGTGCAGCTGTTAAATTAATATGCCGTTTTTGTTATTAGTTTGGTACACAAGCTTTTGACTAAGTCTCTGGGTAGCCTTTAGCGGTCCATTAAGTCAATCTTTACCTTGGTACAGGAATGGGGAAATATTTACTGCACCTCAGGCAATAGTTCTATGGATTATTAAATGCCATGTCATGAGGAAGAAAAGAGATGCTGTGTGAAATAGTGTCCATATTAGTCAGATCATGTAATGAACTCAAAGATTGGAGTTCAGAGCATCTCTGTGAGCTTGAGCATCCCTAGTTCTCCCATCCCTATGACTATAACACAATCTATGTGGAGCTAGCTTTGAAAAAGGTTAGGAAACCCCAGCTGGTCCAGAATGCTGTAGGCAGCTGTTGTCCAGGGACAGTTACTAGGAGCATGCGAGACCCCACAGCTGGTATATTTTCTCTGGCTGCTGGTATGTTTTCAAGTATGACCTTTATGGCCCCAAGTGGTTTTTTAACAGGTTAACTGAACATAAGAATCTGCCTTATACCTAGTTCATCTACATTAAGGGTGGGCAAACTGGTCTTCTCAAGATGTTTTGACAAACAACACCCATAATCCCTGATCATTGGCCATAGTGAACCTGTTCAGATGACATGCTAAGCCATGGTGGTTAAACATTTTGAGCTAAACATTATGGCTTAGTGTGTCATGTGAGGACGTGGACAAGCTGCTTGGACAAGTGAGGACGACGACTTGCCCTCTCGATCCCTGTCCTTCTTGGCTTGTTGTCCAGGGAGGAGATGCAGTTCGATCACATCTACAATGTATTATTAATGCATCTCTCAGGGAGGGGAGTTTTCCAACATGTTTAAAAGAGGCGGTAGTACGGCCGCTTCTTAAAAAGCCCTCCCTGGATCCTCTGGACCTTAATAACTACAGGCCAGTATCAAATCTTCCGTTTTTGGGCAAGGTGATCAAGAGGGCAGTTCCCTCCCAACTCCAAGCAGTTTTGGATGATACAGATTTTCTAGACCCATTTCAAACCAGCTTCAGGGCAGGATACGGAGTTAAGACTGCTATGGTCACCTTAGTGGATGATGTACGCCTGAGTATTGACAGGGGGAGTGTGTCCCTGCTGGTACTCCTGGACCTCTCAGCGGCTTTCGATACCATCGACCATGGTATTCTTCTGGAACGCCTGAGGGGATTGGGAATCGGGGGCACTGTGCTTCAGTGGTTCCGGTCCTATCTCTCGGGCAGGTTCCAGATGGTAATGCTTGGGGATAGCTGCTCTTCAAAGAAGGAGCTGCTATGTGGTGTACCACAAGGTGCCATCCTTTCCCCAATGCTGTTTAACATTTATATGAAACCGCTGGGAGAGATCATCCGGAGGCATGGGGCGGGGTGCTATCAGTACGCTGATGACACCCAAATATATTTCTCTGTGCCTTCGACAACATCGTCAGCTAAGGATAGTGTGTCTCCTCTGAATGAATGTTTGGAGGCGGTAATGGGCTGGATGAGGAAAAACAAACTGAAGCTGAATCCAGACAAGACGGAGGTGCTTGCTGTCAAAGGCCACAACCTGGGTTTGGAGGTGTGTCAACCAGTTCTGGATGGGGTTACACCCCCCCTGAAAGACTGTGTTCGCAGCTTGGGGGTACTCCTGGATCCGTTGCTCCAAATGACAGCCCAGATAGATGCGATGGCCAGGAGTGCCTACTATCAGCTTTGGCTGATACGCCAGCTGCACCCCTTCCTAGAGTTGGAAGACCTAAAGATGGTAGTGCACTCACTGGTAACTTCGAGGCTCGACTTCTGCAATGCGCTGTACATTGGGCTACCTTTGTGCCTAGTCCGGAAACTTCAATTAGTTCAAAATATGGCAGCCAGGTTGGTCACCGGTACACCTAGGGGTGACCACATAACACCAATCTTAAAATCACTCCACTGGCTGCCCATTAGTTTCCGGGCGATGTATAAAGTGTTGGTTATTACCTTTAAAGCCCTACATGGTTTGGGTCCAGGTTACCTGCGAGATCGCCTTCTCCCGTATAATCGGCCCCGCACACTCAGGTCCTCTGGGAAGAATTTACTCCAGTCAGCCAGAACTAGGCTGTCGAGTGTTACCCAGAGGACCTTCTCTTCTGCCGCTCCCAGGCTGTGGAATGGCCTGCCGGAGGAAATTCGACAAATTAGCAGTCTTCTGGAATTTAAGAAAGCCGTGAAGACTGCTCTCTTCCGGCAGGCCTATCCAGTTTAATTTTAAGATGTTTTTAATAATGTATTTGTTTTTATCTGTTTTAATGGTTTATCTATTTTATTGTTTTTATATTTATATTTAGTGTTGTTCCCCGCCTCGATCTAGATGGAGAGGCGGGTTAGAAATGAAATAAATAAATAAATAAATAAATAAATAAATAAATAAATTAAACCATGGCTTAGTGTGTCATGTGAACAATTCCTAACCATGGTGGCTATATAAGCACAGTTTAAACCCGCTCGCTAGCCATTTGCTGCAAAGTGGTTAGCAGCTTAACCATGGGTTAGTGTGTTGTCAGAACAGGCCTGGGGTTCCTGGTTAGTTGTAACCCAAAACATTGCAGGAGCATCAAATTGCCTGCCTCTGGTCTACACTGGTTGTCAGTGGCCCTCCAGGGATTCAGTTGGAACTCTTTCCCAGCCCTACCTGGAGATGCTTGGGGTTGAACCTTCAGACTTCCTTCTCCTATACAAAATTTACCAGGTTTTAAAGAGCTTTGAGAGAGACCATTCTATGTGTCCTGCCAATATTTCAGGTAGGTATATCGGTAGACACAAGTAAGGGCCTTCTGATTGGGTTCAAACTGCTTTCCCATGGAGGACCAATTAGTACGCTCTCTATTGGCTTTCCATCCATAGGTGAAGGCTTCTTGTTTAAACACAACTTCAGTCTGATGAGGTGATTTGTTTTTTCTGCTGCTGGCTTTTTAGGGAGCTGGCTGGTTTCTGTTTTAAACCTACTCCATCACTTTTATCAATCCTTGCTTTCATGTACAACTTAAATGCAATAATTAGAGCTTAAGAAATAATTAAGCAACTAGTGCTGCTCTTTCTGTACAATGTGAAGCATTGTCCACATGCAAAGCACAGTTTGGATGAGAAGATCCCAATTTGTTTGGATAGTCTATAATAGCTATCTATAAAACAGAATTAACCACTTGTCATTAAGAAAAAAAATTAAACTGCCATTGACAAAATTATATAAATATTGTAAAAGCCCAGGTTAGTTGTGTGTAGAAATCATAACCAATCCAAGTGCATGCACTTTAGGTGAATATAGCTCTATTTTTCAAAGCAAGACCAAGCGAAAATGTGCCAGCTGTTACAATATTATTTTATTGAACGCCCAGTAATTCTGTTTCACAATGTTATGTTCCACATAATGCAATTATATGCACCTGAGCCTGGCAGCAGAATTCCATAACTATTTTACATCTCCAGGGCAAAGCTTCTGTACATTTACAAGGAGATTCTTCAGCATCGATCATAACTGAGCACAACTACTTATGATAGATACCGTAACGTGCCTGAAGACATATTTGTTCCTCTTCCCGAAAACACTCTGATATTCTACTAAACAAAAGTATTGCTAGTATATATATATATATATATATATATATAATCTTTAAAAGTTGCATTTTGCAAATGGAGGATTTTCAGCACATGTTTTAATTAATTGAGTAATATCTGCTACATAGCTAGTTCCTTATCCTGAACAGCTGTAATATGCAGCGCTCTCCCACATGACTCCTCTCACATCTATATGTGTGGGGCCAATCACATGGGTGTTTCCTAAAACTGCAAAATGATTTTTCCCCATGGATGACAATCTGCAGCACTATGTGATTTCATGGCTTAGAGATGTCTCTGCTCATGTGAGTAGACTTCTTGAGCTAGCAGTGGTCTGTGTGTGTTTACACTCAACCCCCTTCACCTGTTGAACAAATGTTTGAAAGGGGTCATGATGACAAATGGAACAGATCTGTCCACTGCTGTCACCATACATCACTGCCATGTTCCTTTGATTAATATTCCTTTGACATTCATCGGACAAATGTACATGCAGGGAGATGCTGCACATGAGGGTGGATCCTGGCCAATCAGGGTCCCTCCTTGCATGTAGAAGCTTCCTGGGCCATATGTGCATCTGTACTCATGGACAAAACATTGACATTCTTTGTGGAAGTGTGGCAATAGTTCATGGTGCCCTTTTCAAATTCATCCAACATATGCAAGGAGTTGTACCCCCTCTGAGTAAATCCAGGAAGAGCCAACACAGCTATCCTGAAACCCAAAAAAACTAGGTGGTGGCCCTATTTGTTCTTTCATCAGAAATGTCCCTCTTTTCAAAGGAAATGCTGCCTTCCTCTTCTTCCCTATGTTCAAGAAGATTTCCCTCAGTATGAGAATGCCAAGTTGGGGGATGAATCAGGAGGGAGTGTTGCTTAAGTAATAGAATGACTAACTTATGGTTCCAATTAACAATGGATAAATCTGTCTATTTTGGTTTCTCTCCATTTCTTATTTTTCCAGTCGTAAATTTGGTTCATCTCAAACTTTATAGTAGAGTGGCTTAACATCAATCTCTAGCCAAATCATGCACATTGTGATAAAAGTGTGAAATTTGGTATGGTGGTATTTATTAGGGATGTGCACTGGATCGGACCCGATCCACGATCCGAGTCCGGTCCAGTGGGAAATCGGATAAATTATCCGATTTCTGATCCGACAGCTGGATCGGCCGATCCAATCCGAACCGGTCCGAAAAGGCTCCGAACCGGTTCGGCAGATCGGCAGATCGGCGGGCGCCCAATGGCGCCCACCGCCGCTTCCATTGGCGGGCGCCAGCGGGCGCCCGCCGATGAAAGTGGACAGCGGGGGGGAGGAGGGGGGCGCTTACCTTTCCGGCCCGTCCGCTCCCGTCCAGCGCCGGCAGCTACTACCAGCGGGCTCCATGGCCTGCTCCAGGGTGGCGCGCCGGGTGATGTCATCACCCGGCGCGCTACTCGAGAGCAGGCTGCGGAGCCCGCTGGTAGTAGCCGCCGGCGCCGGACGGGAGCGGACGGGCTGGGAAGGTAAGCAGGGGGTGCGTGGAGGGGAGGAGGGGCGCGCGGAGGGGGGGAGGGGGGCCCTTACCTTTCCGGCCCGTCCGCTCCCGTCCGGCGCCGGCGGCTACTACCAGCAGGCTCCGCGGCCTGCTCCAGGGTGGCGCGCCGGGTGATCACCCGGCGCGCTACTCGAGAGCAAGCCGCAAAGCCGGCTGGCGGTAGCCGCCGGCGCCGGACGGGAGCGAACGGCCCTAAAAGGTAAGCAGTGGCGGGGAAGGGGGCTTACCCCCCCCCCGGAGCCATCCGCTTCTATCCGCTGGCACCCGCGGGCGCCAGCGGATGGAAGCGGACGGCCCCAGGGGGTGTAGGGAGCGCGGGGGAGGGGGCTTACCTGCCGGGGCCGTCCACAGCGGATGGCCCCGGGGGGGGAGGGAGTTAGGCCCCCCTCACCCACCCGCCGCCATTTTTTCCTCATAGACTTGCATTGCAATGCAAGTCTATGGGGGGGGGGGGAAAATGGCGGCCGATCCAAAAAATTCAGATTTTTGGATCGGGATCGTACTCGATCCGGTCCGGGGGGCCTCCGATTTTGTCCGAACCGATCCGTGACAAAATTGGAGGTCCCGATCCGGGTCCCGATCTGATCCGGGGGGTCCGTGCACACCCTTAGTATTTATTACCATATAGATTAAAATTAGATATAGGGCATCTTGGGAAATCATTGTAATAGCCGCCATCTTGGAAAATGGCATCCAAAATTCAAAACTCTATTATTTTTAAACTCATAGAAAAGATGTCTCAGTACAAAATTCAAGAGCATAAAATTTGCTACAAAAATGTTCCTTATCAATCTTTTCTAGGAGCAACCCTTGTCGAGATATTAAGGTTTTATTCCTACCCATATGTCTGAGAAGTCAACAAGATGCACTATCTCACCCTCATTTCAATCTTGCATGTTGTGTTGCAAGCCTGAAACTTCGAGAGGTCACATTTTACACCATTTTGAACAAGAATTTGTACTGAGGCATCAATTTGGGGGAGGGGGTTAGTGAAAATAATGCAAAATTTTCATAAGAGGCTGCTTTTTACTTGAGATTGATCTCAAGTATAATATGATTTATTTTTCTTATTTTTAACTTTTCTTTCTTTTTTTGTTTCAGATGATATCACAATGAAGAAGTTTACAATGGAAAAAACTCTATTAAGAATATCCCTAGTCTTAAATTCTGTTTGTCCTGAACTCTGAGAATTTTTTTTCTTTTAAAGCTCACATAAGTTCATGCCTTTTTGGGTGCACAAGTCTCCTAATACTGGGGCTTTTACATGCTGGCCCCAAGGACATGGTAGAACCATCTGAGGCCCGCTGTAATACATTTGCTGGGCACTTCCAGAATAAAATCTCTGGCATCCGTCAGGACTTAGACTGCAGTGTTATAGCAGGTGAATCTAGTGAGGTATTTAGAGCACAGGCTTGTCCTGCTTTCTTGGATGAGTTTCAGTTGGTACAGCTCGAGGACGTTGACAAGGTGCTTGGACAGGTTCATGCAACCACTTCCATATTGGATCCTTGCCCCTCTTGGCTAATAAAAGCTAGCAGGGATGGAACAACTGGCTGGGCCAGGGAAGTGATTAATGCTTCTTTGCAAGAGGGAGTGGTCCCAGGCCTCCTGAAAGAGGCGGCAGTGAGACCACTCCTAAAGAAATCTTCCCTGGACCCTGAAAATCTTAATAACTACAGGCCAGTAGCAAATGTTCCATTCCTGGGCAAGGTCCTGGAGCGGGTGGTTGCGAGCCAGCTCCAGGCACTCTTGGATGAGACTGATTATCTGCATCCATTTCAGTCGGGTTTCAGGCCTGGTTTTGGTACGGAAACAGCCTTGGTCGCCCTGTATGATGACCTATGTCGGGAGAAAGACAGGGGGAGTGCGACTCTGTTGATTCTCCTTGATCTCTCAGCGGCTTTCGATACCATGGACCATGGTATCCTTCTGGGATGACTGGCTGAGTTGGGAGTGGGAGGCACTGCATTGGGGGGTCGGCTCCAGAAGGTGGTGCTTGGGGAACGTTGCTCGGCCCCGTGGATTCTCCAGTATGGGGTTCCGCAGGGGTCAGTTTTGTCCCCCATGCTGTTCAACATCTACATGAAAATGTTGAGTGCAGTCATCCAGAGTTTTGGAGTGCGTTGTCATCAGTACACTGATGACACGCAGCTCTATTTCTCCTTTTCATCTTCATCAGGTGAGGCTGTGGATGTGCTGAACCAGTGCCTGGCTGCGACAATGGACTGGATGAGGGCTAATAAACTGAAACTCAATCCAGACAAGACTGAGATGCTGTTAGTGGGTGGTTCCGCTGACCGGATGGAAGGTGTTCAACCTGTTCTGGATGGGGTTGCACTCCCCTTGAAGAAGCGGGTTCGTAGCTTGGGGGTTCTCCTAGAACCATCTCTGTCACTTGAGGCGCAGGTGGCCTCAGTGGCACGGAGTGCCTTCTACCAACTTCGGTTGGTGGCCCAGCTACACCCGATCTGGACAGGGATAACCTGGCTTCAGTTGTCCATGCTCTGGTAACCTCCAAGTTAGATTACTGCAATGCACTCTCCGTGGGGCTGCCTTTAAAGGTGGTTCAGAAGCTGTAGCTTGTGCAAAATGCAACGGCCAGATTGATAACTGGGACCAAAAGGTTCAAACATATAAGACCTACTCTGGCCCACTTGCATTGGCTGCCTGTATGTTTCCGAGCCCGATTCAAGGTGCTGGTTTTAACGTATAAAGCCTTACACGGCTTGGGACCACAATACCTTTTGGAACGCCTTTCCCGACATGAACCTACCCGAACACTACATTCAATATCTAAGGCCCTCCTCCAAGTGCCTCCTCCGAGGGAAGCTCGGAGGTCGGCAACAAGAGAGAGGGCCTTCTCTGTGGTGGCCCCCCAATTGTGGAACGATCTCCCCGATGAGGCCTACCTGGCGCCAACATTGTTACCTTTTCAGCACCAGGTCAAGACTCTCCTCTTCTCTCAGGCATTTGGCAATATCTGAGGAGCCTGGGTTTGTTTTGTTTTTGTTTTATTTTGTTTTTGTAGCTTTTTTGAAGTGTTGTAGTGGTTTTTAAATATACAGATTGTGTGTATGTTGTATGTTTTTGCTGTTTTAATTTTTGTATATTGTTTTTAATTGTTTTTAATCCTATGTAAACCGCCCAGAGAGCTTCGGCTATGGGGCGGTATACAAATGTAATAAATAAATAAATAAATACATTGGATGTGTGTTTGCATTTTGCCTGATATAATTTCTTTTGCAAAATTTCTCTAATATAATGTATGTTTGAATGTTATGTCCCCTAATAGGGACAGGGGGACTGCGACCATATTGATTCTCTTGGATCTCCCTGTGGCTTTCACTATCATCAACCATGGTATCCTTCTGAATAGGCTAGCTGGGCTGGGAGTTGGAGGTACTGCACTACAGTGGTTCCACTTCTACTTGGATGGCCAATTCCAGAAGGTGGTGCGGGGGGATTACTGCTCTGTCCCCTAGCAACAATGCTGTGGGCTTCGAACTACATCCTTGTCTAATCTGAAATAGCCTAACTGCAGGTATCCATGCTCTGATAACCTCTTAGGTGGATTAGTGGAATGCTTTATATGTGGGACTGCCTCTGAAAAAAATCTGGAAACTTCAGCTGGTACACAATAGGGCCACGAGACAATTAACAGGGCTTTCATCCGCATGGTCTGCCAGTCCTTTTCTGGGCTCAAAGTGCTGGCAATAACATCCAAACCCATTAACAGGTTGGACCAAGGCTACCAGAAGGATTATCTCCTCCGTTATAAAACTGCCCAGACCATAAGATAATTTTCGGCAGTCCTCATGTGAGAGCCCCTGCCAGTGGAATTGAGGTGGGCAGCTACTAGGAAGAGGGTATTTTCTGCTGTGGCACCTCAGTTATGGAATTAACTTCCCATGGAAGTTTACCTGATCCTTATATTGTGCTTGTTTCAACACCAGGTGAGGGCCTTATTATTCTCCCAAGCATTTTAATTTTTCAGTTTGTTTTTATCTGGGACCATATTTTAAATCTTTTGCTACTAGCTTCGGTGTGATTATTTTATTTTTATATTGTATTATTAAACTTTTAAACTTTTATATTGTATTTTATCGTCTGTACCTTATGGTCTTGTATTTTATGTGTTTAATTGTTGTGAACTACCCAGAGAGCTTCAGCTATTGGGTGGTATAAAATTGTAATAAATAAATAAATAAATAAATCAGTGTTGCATGCATTTTTTTTAATTGGAGAACTCCATTACAAAATTCAGAGAAATGCAAACTGAGTTTCAGCGTGCATAGTGGTTTGAAAGTGAAAAATCAGGAAAGTTTGCATTTCTTCCCCATCTGTACATGTAAAGTCAAATAACCAGTGGGCATTCATAGCTACAAAGAAATTCTAAACAAAGGTTGTGGTATACTTTAGTAAAGTTAAAGAACTAATATTTTGAACAGTGTAGGACTGTTACAAGGTTACACAATCAGGCATGATTGTTATTGGATCTAGCAAACTATTGGCTAATGAGGAAAGAATGGTAATTTACAACTATTTACTCCTTATTGATGTTTAAATTAAGTGTAGCTCCCACATATAGTGAGGAACATGCAAAACAAAGAGACAATCTCTCTTTTTTCACCCTAGATGCTTTTGCTAAGCAAGGACAAGGGAAACAATGTAATACTGGGAAGGAACTATACAACATTAATATAAAAACAGGATTTGGGAGCTATGACTTTATTTATAGAAGAATTTAATAAGCCTGTGAGAATCAGGACTTGACACTAAAGTTGGGAGTTCATCCCCCGTTGATGAATTTATTTCTAGTTGAAATTGTTGTTGGTACAGAACTGGTTTTATACAACACACTGTTCTCAATGCTAAGCTGGAATACCTTGTATTGACCATGGAGCAGTCAATCTGTTCACCACTGTAGCAGCGCATGGATTGACGTTGGTGACATACCAAACAGAAGAAAGAAAGGAAGATCACTAGCCATTGATAGCCTTCTCTTCCAGGAATGTGTTTAATCCACTATTAAAGCCATCAAAATTTGTGGCCATCACTACACCGTATGGTAGCAGATTGCATAACTTTGTTGTAGGGCTCAATGGCAGGGCTCACAAGGGCTCATCTCATTTGGATCCCAGAGATTAATCTTGGAACATATGAAATAAGAATAGTTAAGAATTCCTGAGCAGATGCAGAGCACCTTTCTACCACCAATGAGTAACTACACAGATTCCCTACATTCAGAGTGCTTTTCTGCCACCACTGAGTAACTACACAAATTCCCCACTCTAGCCAAATGTGCTGGCTACAGTGCCAGGCAGTGTCTTTCCAGTAATTAAGCACTTCACCAATGTGAATCCTCTTTAGGCACACTAGATGGATACCTATTCCTCCTGGCATGAGTTATCATTTATTCCTTCCACATCATAAAATGTGTTGCTCTACAGTGGGGTAGTGGGGGAGGGGAGAGATTTTTGGCCATCAGATGTTTTGGCCTATAAATCCCTCAGTGCTTGCTAGGGTTGATGGGAGTTGTATACCAAAAACATCTGGAGGACCACAAGTTGCCAACTCCTACCCTAAAGGAACAATAGGATATTGATGTTGGCTAGGGTGACCAGATTTTGGAACCCAAAATCCTGGTCCCCCCCCCGCCAACAACCCCCCCACCAAGCCACCCCCCAAAACAACCCCCCAGGCCACCCACCCACCCAAAACAACCCCCCCACCAAGCCACCCACCCCCAAAAAACATCAGCCCGGACCTACCGGGGCGGGTTCTCTTCTGCTGCCTCTGCCGCCGCGCCGCCGCCACCGCCGCCGGGTCCCCCGCTGGCTCGTAAGGCCAGCGGCCGCACGGAAGAGGCAGAGGAGGGCCGGATCCAGAAGTGACGTAATCGGCCCTCCCCCGCCTCTTCCGCGCGGCCGCTGGCCTTACGAGCCAGCGGGGGACCCGGCGGCGGCAGCGCGGCGGCGGCCCCGGCGGCAGCGGCGGCCCCGGCGGCAGCGGCAGCAGCCCGGCGGCGGACCCGGCGGTGGCGGCGCGGCGGCGGACCTGGCCGCCCCAGCAGGTAAGTGCCCCGCACCCCACGCCTCGCACTCCTTACCCACTTCCCTCCAGTGCTCGAATCTACTGAGAAACAGGCTTCGCAGCCTGTCTCTCAGTATCGCGCCAGGTGATGACATCATCACCCGGCGCGCTTCTGAGGGACAGGCTGCGAAGCCTGTTTCTCAGTAGATTCGAGCACCGGAGGGAAGCGGACGCCCCTGCGGGTAAGGAGCGTGAGGCGCGAGGGAGGGCACTTACCTGCTGGGGCGGCTGCTTCCCGGGCTCCTCCGCCGCCACCGCCGCCGGGTCTACCACCACTCCTTGCTTGCTGCCACCGCTGCGTGACCCCCCGCCACCCCGGTTTGTACTCCCGCCCCCCGGTTGGGCCGGTTCGCCCCTGGATTCCCAGTTAGGACCGGGAAACCCCGACCCATCTGGACAGCCTAATGTTGGCCCTGCTTTTACAGCATCTTCATATATTCATTACTGTGTTGTTTACAGCTGGCCATTTTCTTTTTACATGTCCTTATTGACTTGGTATTTGTATAACAGACTAAACTAGTACTGTGCCAAATATTTCAACCATTCCATTTTTGGCATTTCATGGGGAGTGAGGGGGGAATGAAAACATAGGTGGAAGAGGCTGTGAGAAGTGAGAATTTTGGAGACATTTCTCCTTGGGAAGGGGGACAGGATTTCCACATAGCTTTTTAATTGTAGCCAGTTGTTGAGGGGTCTTCTTTTTTTTTATTTTTGTAAAACACTCCTGGCATTTTCAGGAGCCCTAGAGTTCTTCCTGAATGCTTATTTGAGAGGGCAAGTTCACATGGTCTCCAATAGGCATTCACTAAAAACTGCTGGGCTCCTCCAAATGTTGGGGGAAAGGGGGGGGGGGGTTGAAAAACTAAAAAAATAGGAAGAAGCCCCCTCAGCAACTGGCTACACTTTAAAAAGGTAGGTGGAAACCCTGTCCCCCCTCCCCAAGGAGAAAATTCTCCGATCTTCCCCCATCCCTGTGAAAGTGGTGGAAAAAACATTGCAGGGAGAAAGTTCCCAAAAATAGTGGGCAGGATTCAGCCCGGCTCTAGACTAAACCAGTGGGAAGTGACATTTTTGAATGCCTCCCTATAACCCCCTGCAAATGGAAAACTAGCATATTGGGGAGACTTCTGGGATAGAATCTTTTTCCCTGTTTTGCTAGTCTTTTAACTCACAGGGGATAATTTTTATCTACAGAATATTCCAATGCATCATATCCTACCTCTCAGGTCCCCAATATGGTGTCTGTGGTAACTAATATGCCACTGGATACCTCCCTTGGTGCCCACCAGGCTCCCTGTAGCTCCTGATAGTTTTAAAGTATTTCAGCCTCATCAGTTTGCCTTCTTGGAAACAGATGTTTTGTGATCACCCAATGCCCACCATGGCAACCCTTTGTAAATGGGAAGCCCCCCAGTTTGTGAGAGTACCCATGATACTGTCTCAAAATTCCAAATGTGCCCATTGGCCCCCCCAAAAATTTGGGACCTCTGATGTAGGAATTTACAAAGATATAATTTCTCAAGCATCCATACCTAATTTTTGATAGCTGGCAGTAAAATATTCCATAGATCTGGTATACAATAGTGGCTAGAAGTATGAGAAATGATCAGGGGAATTCCCAGTTTACATTTCATCTCAGCCATAAACTTATGATGCTCAGACAAGGGAGTATTTTCTCAGCTTCACCCCCCCCCCCATCTACAACATGGGGATGATAACACAGCCTACCTTATAGGATTTTTATTAGGAAGGCTACAACATCAATCAATTAATTGAACCTATTCATTAATCATTTATTTTAGAGATTTCAATGTGTATGCATGTGTTCCTTCAGCAAAGCTTCCAGGGCAGTTTAGAAAAACAAGATGAAATACAATGTTAAAAAAAGAATAAATAAATCCTGTACAAAAAAATAATAATCAGATTTTGTCAATGAGCAGACAACAGAAGAAAAAATGTCTGACATAGAAGAGATTTAACAAACTCTGTGTATCTCTACATGCACATACATGCATACATCCACTGGGCAGTCTGCATGTATGTGTGCATCCAATGCTGCCTACAGGCTAGCGGGATCTTTTGCTAGTGCAACAGGAAGCTAGCAGATCCTGCAGCAATTGGAAATGAGCAAAACTTTCATTTCTGGAATGGAACATATAATTGAAGCTTGTAGAAGAGTGTTCCACTGACCTGTCCCATTCTAGAATTAAGTGTTTCTCTGGAATTACTGTCAGAAACGCAAGTTCCTGTTGTACAAATGTGGATCCCATGAGTGCACAGAACCAGAACAAGCAAAGGGGCAGTATTGGATACTGCCTATACAATCATGCATCCTTCCTAACCCATCTGGAAGGATGGATTTTCTGCCCAAGTTCAAGAGAAAAGAAGCCAAAGAACTGCAGTAGTTTGGTCCTTTGGTTGTAATACTTCACTTCTCAATCCAATGAAATCATTATAATCAGATTTTTAACCATCCATTTCAGACTTCAGTGGCAAATGAAATAGCATTAATACGGGTGGCTGGCTAGCTCTTTTCCAAATGAAGGAGTTGGATGCTTCACTGCTTCTGCATACGTTCTAGCCGATGCAAATTCATATTCATCACCATGGAAGCTTGAGGATAAATGTATTATATTGCTTGGGCCACCAAAAGCCAAAAGGAAGTCAGTTCCTATGAAAGATAAAAGATACATCAATATGCAAAGTGTACCTATTCATGAATGAAAGCCGAATGATTTATGCAGAATAGCAGGCACAGGTTAACAGATTTGGGCAGGGCTAACCTGTTGTGAACAGTACTCTTATGAAGCCAATGATCTAACCTGTTCTTTTGACAATCATATTGTCAGTGTTTACAAAGATTCTTTGGCCTCTTTGTGCATATGTTCTGCCAGTAATTTCTTCCTTTGCACTGTTAGGTTTAATAACATCTCTCCAAAACATAATAGATGATATTTCCCCCTGAGGTGAAAGTTAAGGATGTGCACAGCCAGAAATATCAGAATCGGAATCGGATCAGAATTTCCAATGTTAAAAATATCAGATCCGATCAAATCGGGGGGTACCTGGATTTGATCGGATCCAATATCCGATAAATATCAGAAGTTCCGATCTGATTACGGACTGCCATTTCAGGTGCTTTCCCCACAGGCTTGAATTGGGGGAAAGCTTTCCCCCAATGCAAGCCTATGGGGAAAAACACTGGGCTGGCACTCCCTCCCCCACTCGCGCTCCGTCCCCCCACTCACTCTCCTTACCTGCCGCCGCCACCGCCGCTTCCACCACCTCCACCCCGTACTACTGCTAAACAGGCTTTCCGGACTGTTCCTCTGTACAAAGAAGCGCTGAGTGAAGCCTGTTTAGCAGCAATAAGGGGCAGCGGTGGTGGCAGGGAAGGCTGCAGGTAAGGGGGGACCCCTGGGGACCCCTCCCTTCCCTCCCCCAGTCACACTCCTTACCTGCAGCCCCCCCCCGCTGCCCCCCCCGCCCCTCCGTACTACGGCTAAACAGGCTTTTCAGCCTATTCCTCTGTACAGAGGAACAGGCCAGAAAGTCTGTTTAGCAGTAGTACGGGGCGGCGACAGCAGCAGGTAAGGAGTGCGAGTGGGGGGAGGGAGCATGAGTGGGGGGAGGGAGGGGGGTGCCAGCCCAGTGTTTTTCCCCATAGGCTTGCATTGGGGGAAAGCTTTCTTTCCCCAGTTCAAGCCTATGGGGAAAACACCTGAAATGGCCGTACGAATATCCAATATGTCCGATAGTTATTGGACATATGGATATCGGATCCGATCAGATAGGGCCACCTAAGGAAATTATCGTTATCAGTAATTGGATGTCCGATAATGACCTTATCGGACCGATACGATACACACCCCTAGTGAAAGTATCTGTGTTTGCTTGATACCCCAAAATGCATTCCAGTGTTTAAGATCTTAGATTGTTAATACCCTCTTCCAGCTTGGTGGGATGACAAACTTATGTCAAGTGTAGTTTTGCAGAATTTAGAACAGAAGTAGATCTACAACCAACCTATGACATTGATAGTTTTGCTTTGTCACCTGCTCAATGTCCCCGAATTTCATCTTCTTACCACTTACTGATTTCGTTCTGGAAATAAAAAAACACACACACGGGGCATAAAATATCTCCAGAATCCATTTATTGGAATGTCTTGATGTCCCAAACAACAACGAATGTCCTGGAGTGTTGCATCATTTTTTCCAAAGAAAACTGGTCTTGGGAATCAAGTTTAAGTATTCTAGATGACAGTAGGTTGGCCCAGGCATGGGGTTTCATTGGGGTGATATTTACCTCACATATTTCTTATGGGGTTGGAAAAACATCCCACATGATTAAAAATGTTAGTTTTTAGAATTAATCAAGTTTTGCCTAAAATTTTACTTTGACAGTTTATACTTCTGTAATATTTACAATATTTTCAGTTTAAAACATACTTCTTCCGACACCACAGGCACATTTGAGATTGTGAGGTATTTTACCATCCCAGTATGCATTGGAAAAATGGCTTGCGATACTAAAATGACCCCCAATCACATATGTACTTAATTTTTTTTACTGCTGGATGAGGTTAATATAAAGCTCTCTTGCAGTGCAAGCCTTTACATGTCTACTCAGATATGGGACTTATTCCCAATGTAAGGCCCATCTCCCTCCAACAAGATTTGCTTAATGCAAGTTGTACAAAAGTAATGCACCATTGCATTGCTCCTTGTAAAAGGCTGTTTGTATGTAGGAGCTTAGAATGCCAAACCATGCTCATTTTTTTTCAAAAGTCCGCCTTTGTAGGATTTAATTTGTGTAAAGATCTTTTTTAAAAGCAAACAAATCTCTCTTTTCGTCCAGCTGCTCAAAGGAGTTGAACCTGGAAGATGCCTAATTTTATCCTCATAACAACGTAGGCTTTGCTCAGAGATCATGTAGCCCGAGGCTACATAAAGAGCTTTGTGGCTGAATGGATCCAAGTACCCTGGTCCAAATCTGGCACGTCATGTGCTGGATCTCTCCAAGGCTCAAGTAGGGATGGGTGAGGATTTCAGTTCAGTTCAGTTTTGATTTCACCAAAGAATCCACCAAAATTTGAAAAGCTTTCCATATTCGGGATAAAAAGAACTTGAATGAGGGAGAAGCCCAAACTGACAGATTCGTCCATCCAGGCCCAAGATTTTGAGTGCTTTGTTCATAAAAGTCTGTGCTGGAAACCCTCTGAATACAACTATGTGAGTGCTGAATTAGGGCTGCCACTTCTCTTTCTCTCTCTCTCTCTCTCTCTCTCTCTCTTTCTCTTCTAGGGTAACCAACTGTCAGGATTTCCCCGGATTTGTCCAGGTTTTTGTTCTATTCTGGGTGGCAGGGGGGATTTTCTGTAATTTCCTATAATGCCCGGAATGCACTTTCTATAATGCATTTTCCCTTCCTCTGCTCCAATCGCACCCCCAGGTGTCCTCTGTTTTGGTTTCTCAAAAATGGTCACCCTACTCTCTTCACACTGGTGCCTCACCTTTAATAGTTGTATGGCAGGCAGGTACATCATGGGCCTCTCCAGCTGGGAAGGGCTTTACCTATTGAATTTGGCTGGGGCAGATGGGTGAAGTGTTGGGGCATGTCTACACCAAGTAAAGCAAGGTGTTATCCTTAACAATAAAAACAAAACAAATCTAGGCGCTAAGGAGACTAAAAGTAGCAAAATTGTTTCCAACCTATACCAAATATGCTTAAAATACAATGCAAATGTACAATATTAAGGCATAACAGTGTGCTACAGTCAAATTCAATACAATATTTAAAAACACAAGTAAAATTCAGGCCAAACGCATTTCAGGCCTTCTTCAGTGACCAGTGCCAATCCTTTTTGATGCAAAAGAAGTTATAAGGAGGGCTTTCTTAGAAGAACACCCTAAACCGGGTAGCCAATATTTCTCCTATTCGTCAACTGGATATCTATTTAATTCTCTCCCAGATATCAGGAGTATCTATCTTGAAACAGCTGGTGTCCAGTGTTGAAACGCATGTCTACACCAACCATTTATCCTGGGTTCAGCTCGAGGACATCCCTGTGCATCTAAATGATGCACAGATGATCCCGAGGTCAACCAGGGATGACCTCATAGTTGTCCCGGGATAACTGGGACTCCACTTATCCTGATTTTTCCCACAGTCCCGAGACAACCTGAGGACTGCGGGTGGTGTGGCGTGGGCTCCTGGATCCTCTCTCCTCCCCACGAGTAGCGGGGCTCTTCAAATGGGCATGGAGGTATGCAGGGGGCTCTGTGCCCATCAGAGGTGGGGCGGCATTTTCACCATCCCCAGGATGGCTCTCAATGTGTTAGGGCACCTAATTTGAAGTTTGTTAAAAAAAAAAAAAAACCTTACCTTTGGCACAGGATCGCACCCGCACAATTGTGCAAACCTCTCCCTTCTTAAAAAAACAACAATGCCATGCCAGAAACATCCCTCTTGACTTCCGGGATGTTGTGCTGGTGAGTGCTCTCTGGGGGACAATCCCAGAAGCTGTAAAGACCGAGAACCTCCCCCCGCCCCAGCTCCCAGAAGGCTTGCAGGTATAGATGAGCCCTAGGTTTCAGTTCGGGTTTAATAAGAATTTACCCAAATTTGCAAAGGTCATATTTGTGAGAAAAAGAATTTTAAGATTATTATATTAATAATCATAATCATAATAATAATAATAATAAACATGACAGAAAGTGAAACAGACAAGTTTAGCCCGTGTCTAGGTTCAAGGCTCAAACTAACTTCAATGCTACAATTATAGAAGTGCTGTCCCCAAAGCAAAGCTAAATACTTGGCTACTCTAGCATTTTAAAAAAAACCACTCTGCACATGCACAAGGTCCCATTCCGAGTACTGAACCTGGCAAGCCCTGGCTTGGAGTCAACCCTGCCCATCTATCTTTTAGTTTGCTTCTAATTTAGGGGATTTGTTTGTCCTATTATTGTGTTCTGAATGCTTTCTCACTGGTGTGGATGACCTGCCTCAGTGAGGCAGCATGATTTGCCTCTATAGCCTATGCAGAACCTTTTATTGGACCTTCATTTAGTCCCTCGCTCTGCCAGCCATGATATAAATTTCATGCCTGAATTAAATGCGATGGCGATTGGCTAACAACATATAAATTAGTAAAGGAGTGGATGCAGTTAAGGCTCCTTAATGCCATAATGAAATGCTTCTTCTATGATACTTTTGCTCTCAGAAGCATTTTCCCTATTATTGATAGCTAATTAGCCTGCATATAAAGAGCCTAAGAAGAACTAATGGCAGTAAACAATTAAGCTGATTAATTTTGCCACTTACTATGTCTGACTTGATTTTTAAAAAATCTTTGATGCTGTAGGAAAGGATTGTACAAGCAGATTTAGGGTGGTGCCTTGCTTTGGTTCATAAAAAGGTTGTAAGCCCTATGTAACATTCACAGTGCCCTCTGGACGTAGAGGTTGGTCTCCCAAGCTGCTTGGCATTCTGTCACAAAACGGACTAAGTAGCAATTATTTGTAGAGTTTTTATGCTCTGACCAAATGCTCTGAGCATGAATATTCATAGATGCATTTCTCTCAAAATAATTTTATATACCATCACAAGTTGCAGCTACTGCAACTTGGGTCGAAACATAATTTTTCTGGCCCTGGTACAAACTTCCTACTCCTGATCCTTGGCCTCCTTTGACAAGAAAGTCCATTAGAGATTGTTCCCTATCTATGGGATCTAGTTGCAATTCTTCAATGCCCTCTGGAAACTCATTTGCTCGCATATATTCTGATTTGGGTCCTCCTGTAACTTCTGTCTGTGAGAGACGTCCCATTCTGCCTTTGAGATCTCAATTCTATTCCCATTCTGCCTTTGAGATCTCCTTTCTTCTTCCTGTTGACTGTTACAACCCAGCTGAGCCTTCCCCAACATGGTGCCCTTCAGATCTGTTGGACTGCAATTCCCATGGTCAATGACCAAATTGGAAGGGGATGATGGGAGTTGTACTCCAACACATCTAGAGGCCTCCCTAGCCCTTTTCACAAGTTGTGCTTCATATACTGGGCTAAATGCATGGGACTACACCTCCTGGCCCCACTCTTAGCATGCACAACCCAAATGGAGGGAAACGCAGGAGGAGGATGGTGGACACTGTGACAGGAGACATCTCCTCTGGCATTGGGAACATTAGGTGCTGACACTGGTTCTTCTTCCCTCCAGAGAGTTACAAATGGTTTGCAATCACTCAGGGGGTGGATAGCTGTTGTCCTCAATTCAGTGATTCATGTGGCCTCACCTGAAGGGTGGGCCAGGAATGTTGGGCACCATCTTAATCCCAGTCATGAGCCCTCCCACTGGTGGCATATACATCCTCAAGCACAATCTACTATTTAGCCTGATTTTTTTGTCACTCATGGTAAGGATTCGATTGGGATCTCAGGCCTGGTAAAATATATATATTTCCCCCCTCCCTCTACTCCATGCTGTGCCATCAGGATCCGAGTCCATCAGGAGAGGGGGAGGGGGCGCAATCACGTGCGGGTATATTTTTTATATGCTCACAGTTGCGGAGGAGTGCTTGTACGCTCTTCCTTGGATCTTCGAGGGGAAAAAAATGTATGCTGTGACTTGCAACGGCCCGGGAGAAGCCTGAGCCATCACATTCGTGATGTGGCTTCAGCGTGCCGAACCTGGAAATGACTACGTCTGGATTTGCCTGCTTCCCGCCCTCTCCACCCCTATGGTGTGGAAAGGGCCTATGTATGCTGCCTTGGGTTCCTTGGAGGAAAAAAGATGGGCTATACATGCAATAAATAAATAAAAATAAAATAGGATATGCATCACCCAAAAAGTGGATATACATAAGAGGACAGTAATTTGCACAACATTTGCATATGTAAATATACAAATTTAAAAATAATTATAATATGAGTAGAAACCGAGTTCTTATGGTTCTTTATCTTTAAACTGGAATTGGACTGGAAAGCCCATCAAACAGGATGCTTTCAAATAGAGGATGGTCCTCTGAAAGCTGTTCAAATGTAGGATTATCCTCTGTACAACAGGACATCTGACATCAGTAGGCCAAACACACCAGGGATCACTAATGGCTGTTTGTTCAATGGGCACCTCAAACCTAGAGCTCGCCTGACTACAGTACCCCTTAGAACACAATAATAACTTTTCTAGTCTTAGTGATCATAAACAAACCTGTTCAAAAAGGATGATTATGCATAGGAGTAGCCAATCAGGCTCGAGTGAGCACTATCCCCAGTGTGGCACAGGGACAGAACAGAGTGTGCAAAGGTGCTTACACATTCCCCATTCCTGTGAATTTTTAGTAGCTGCACGGATTTGGGGGCAGAGGGGAGCACAGCTTCAGATACTTTAATTCAAACCCAGATTTTACTGCAGCTTCCAAACAGCAGAGTCAAACACAGTGGCTATTGAAAACATTGGTACATAAAATGCTTTTACTGTGTTTTGTTAAACAAGTGATTTCTGCTCTTGAGCTTAAAATCTACCACCATAGAGACTAGAACAGAATTACACAGACATTTCTCATTGCTGTAACGATGATCAGGCTATGATGGAACATATTCTTACCAGCTGTATTCCAGTGTCTAGTAGGGGTTTTAGCTTAATATATTATCAAAGCTTGCCAGGAATAGAACACTTGCTCAGATGTCAATAGCAAAATCAATTCTAACAAGCTTTTCAAGTTGATACTGGGGATTAGGAAATGGCTTTCTAAGCAAGATTGGGTCCTTGACACAACTGTATTAAGTGTATGTGTGTGAGAGGAGGTGTTATGTGCACATTCAAAAATGATTGACTGTTGACATTCACATAGAAATGCTGGCAAACTTGGAGGAACTCTGGAAATGTCCAAATACTCGAGGGATAGACTAGTCAATATTGGCCTAAACGTGACCATCAGTTACTAGGAACATGGGTAGGAGGGTGCTATTGCTCTCATGTCCTGCTTGTGGTTCCCTGGTAGACAGCTGGTTGGGCACTGTGTGAACCGGATGCTGATCCAGCATGGCTCTTCTTATATTCTTATGTTCTTATCAGCAGACACTAGTTCCTTCCAAACCACACAACAACCCAGCATTCTTTAGTACCCTGGCTGATGGATAGGGTCAGAGTGTCTTTCCCTTTAGAGTGTCTTTCTCGGCAGTCCTACAGCACCTGGCAGTTTATTTTAATTTTTTAAAATATATAATAATTAAGAAATAATACCACTTTTCATTCAAACAAAAACAAAAATCCCATTTGTAGCTGAATTGGTGTTCATTCTACCAGGGACAGTTCTGTGCAGTTGCTCCATCTCATAATATTCTTCCTTGGAGGCAGGGGGGGCAACCTCGCAGGGGCCCTTGGTCTCCTGACTGGTGACAGAGGTATGAACCCTTCAACTGAACTGTTTCAGGGTATTAACATGTGAAAGTTAATAATGCCAGAAAACTTTCATCATTGGCCCAAAATGTCCTAATGGTGGCTGTTCCCCAATATTATCTGGTGCATGTGCTCAAAGTGGGATGGGCTGGGATGTTACCACTTATTTTCAATGAATGTAGTTGAGTCATTCCTAACTTGGAATTACATCATCCCACTTTCCTTTTATTCTTTTTTCCCCCTCGTATATTGCTGGTGTGGTTCTGGTTTGATGTGTGTGTGTGTGTGTGTCCCAAAATTTGTCTCCTCTTTTTTTATTATGTTTTATTATTATTATTTTTACCATTCTCATTCAATTTGGTAGAGAAGAAATTCAAAAGACAAGATTTTGGGGGGAGAAATTCTCATAGGTTGAAGGGTTCTTGTATGTACCTTACTTATGAAATGGTTGAGGAGCGTGTGAGAGTGTCCTGTCTTTCATTGGAAACGCATCTCTCCAGCAGCCTATAGTCTACTTGGCTTCTTGCACTTCAGTTAAAACCCAGGAGAAGACACTGGGAAGTAATTTCTCCCATAGAATTTCTTTTTTTCAGATCAGGAATTGCAGGCAGCCTGGCAGACTGCAGAACAATGGAGAAGTATTTAACATAAAGAGAAAACACTCACACACCACCACCACCACCACCACCACCACCACCCTTTGTCAACTTGCAGTGATTATGTATGCTCAAAAACACTACCAAAAAAAAATTTCAAAATAACTTATAAACTGCCCTGAGAATGAGGAAGAACAATGGAAGCCTTCTCTCATGGGGCAAGAAAGCTTTCAGGAAATTGGAGGACAGTTTTTGGGCCTGCACTAGCTCCACCTCTTCCCTGGAACTAGACACAACGCTGCCCTCCTCTCACCTGCATTGTGGAGGATGCAAAATGGGGGCTAGGCTGCAGACATGGTTGATGCGTTTCACCTTGCAATAGCAGTGCAAAACCCCCAAAACCTTCAGGAAAAAAAGACAGAAACTGTGCTACAACCTCTGTGAGTTGTTAGCCCTACCGGTGAGAAAATATGGGGAATTTCTTCTTCCCCTGGAGAAATTTGGTGAAATTGTTGCCCCAATTTCTCTGCCCACAAATAAGAGTGAAGAATTTGGAGAGGCCATTTGTGCACAGCTGTAACACACATACAGACAAAATGTGGTGGATGTTGACGTTTACATGTTAATGCTGATAGGTTTGTGTGTGTGTGTGTGTGTGTGTGTGTGTATGTGCGTGTGCGTGTGTGATTTTCAATTAGTATTCATAGGATCGCGCAGTTACACATTCAGGGTGATGCAATAATGTAAGGAAAGGCCCAGTGGAAATTTTATCAATGCTCTCCAATGAGAGCAGCATTTGTATTCAATCCTCACTGCTTGAAATGTGCTGCAATTTGCCTGGCTGATTGATTGTTCTTGCTGTGTAAGTGATCTCGCCAGATTTTGATGATGCTTGGGAACTTTTCAGTAGGCTCGATGTCAAGATGCTTCAGGGATCCTCTAATTTCTAGCACCTTTGCACCGTAATGTATTAAATCTCATCTTTAAGATTATCTTGATGATTGCTACCCAAGAAGGTGACTTTTTCAGACTAGCGGGTATCTTGTTTCTAATTCTCATCATAAGCCTTGGTGGTGGCTGAATGAGGAGGAGGATTCTAAAGAGATTCCGTCCCTGAAGCGAAATTTTATTCAGCTTCACCGTCATACTGAACATCGGCTCCCTCCTTCAACAGCCTGTCTGAGCGATAGGTTGATGCTGCCAGCAGTACTTAAGGTGGCATCACAAGACAGAGGAGATCTTGAGCAAGAACCACCAATATTCTTGGATAAGAAGTGGAAGAGGACAAAAGGAGGTGCTTCCCTCATGTCCCTGCTGCAACAGTGGCAGTGACGGGGACAGGCGACTCAGATAGGGAGCGGGCAGATGCGCATTTGCCTAACTCAGTGCATGAGCGGCCATGAACTGGTGTCCAGGGAGCTGAGCCTGATAGTGTTTACTTAATCTGCTGTGCCTTCCATGTTTGTCTAGGAGAAGTTCCCTGGCTAATACACCATGTATCTACTGCTCATCCTCTTCACGTGATCATCTAACAAGCAAATTGTGTGACTGAAACTATAAACAGGGAAGGATGTCTAAAAGTGAATCGACCCTAAACGTGGTATATCAACCTTAATAGTCATTTCCTGACATTCTAGTTTATTCAACCTACACGGCATTTGTTTACAGGGACCCGGGGCTGTGATTCATGACGTTTAGCAAATAAGGCTGAAACTGAGAAGGTTACGACCTTCAGTGATTTCATAACAAATGAAATTCCTGACTTTGCATATATTAGTGAAGGAGAAAAGGATGGTAGTTTAAGGCCATTATTGAGCCAAATGTCTTCCTCTTTGGTTCTTGGCTTTATTGTGAATTGAAAGAGGATCAAGAAGGTGATGTT
This sequence comes from Anniella stebbinsi, assembly GCA_029215795.1. NCBI lineage: Eukaryota > Metazoa > Chordata > Lepidosauria > Squamata > Anniellidae > Anniella > Anniella stebbinsi. The sequence continues at coordinate 127,553,668 of JARDYH010000003.1, read as the reverse complement.
GCATCAGACAAAGCCTTTAAGAGAAAAAGCTGCAAAAGAAAAAGAAAAAAAAGTAAATGCCATAAAAGTTTACTCTTGGAATAGTAAGTCAATTATTATAGGTCAGGCAGCTGTTCTTTCTTCTTTCTTTCTTTCTTTCTTTTTTCTTTCTTTCTTTTAAGAGTCACCCCATCTTTTACAGATACAGTCTTTTAAAATCCCCAAACATCAGTGAGGGAACAGTTTGGAAAGTGGTAGTGTAGAGTCAATAGGGAATGCAATGCAACTGGGAGATGTATGATATGCCCAGGCTCACTGGAATCAGTGCTAAATCCAGGAGTGGAGACACTGACTGAATTCGGACAACACATTAGTCAATGGTGGGTTGAGGAGCCAACTCACAGTTGGTTATTTTGTGGATACTCCCCACACAACATGTTCCTACACAACTGTGGGTGGTTGGGGCTGGCGTTGAGTGGACTAATAGTCAACTGACACAGCCCCCACCCCGTTCCCCACCCTCCCTCCTCCCTCAGTCCTCCCAGTTCTATCCCAGCAGCCTCTGCAAGTTGCACCAGTTGTAGCAGAGTGGCAGCCACCGCTTTGGTCACTCTTGCCGCCTGCCTCTATGGGCTTGTGTTTTAATCCACTCACCACACGCCATTAACACACTCACCCCTCCACACAACATTTTAAACAACTGGCTTCAAGCTAAACAACTTGCAAGCCAGCTGTTTCTTTCAGTTGCTTATTTGGGCGGAATAGCATACCGTGAGAAGTTTGTGAGCGGTGTGTTACCCTCCACACAACACAATAAGCAACACAACTGATGATTGTCTCCCCCAGTTGCTTAATGTGTTGTCCGAATTCAGCCACTGTAACTGAAATATTTTCAGACCACAGTAGCCAAATGCAAAACAAACGAATGAACAAACACTAGGGCTCCTGCATCCCTGAAAGAGGGACTTCTACCAAGTGTAGCTTTCATGACACGCTACGTCTGCTGAAATTTCTTCTTTTACACAGCTTTTAAAGGTTCAGGAAGCCTGTCCTGTTTTTCATCTGGCTGTATTATTTTAGACTACCATAGCAATGAATTTCATATGACTGAAATATACATTAGATTGATATGCTATTTAGAGGGTCTCTCATTCATCCGAGTAAACAGTGATTCCATAATCAGAGAAACCTCACCATCCAAGCCTATGAGCTTCTGTCTAATAAAGCCGCTCAGAGGATCAAAAGATGAGATTCCATGTCAGGATGAGGATACATCCTTACAATACCAGCAGTGACCTCAGCACTGGGGCAATAATCATCATGACTGTTGGTTGCCTCATGCCCTTATCCAAGATTCTGTGATAACAGGATGCATGGAATAGAACAACTAGGACAGTGGTGGACAGCCTTTATGTCTGTTGAGGGCTCATCTCATGCCCAATTCTTTTTCACATTTCTGATCGTTGCTCACTCTACATGAATGGGAAAATTGTGCCCACTGAGCCATGATCAAACATGAAATTCGCACAACCTCCCCCTGTGCGATTTGCACAATTTCCCCAAGCTTCCTCTATAGACTGAAGTGGGGCAGACTCAGTCCATGGGGGAAATTTGCTCAAATTACAACATTTGCATACATTTAGGAAATGTATATAATATAAAGAAATTTGTGTAAATTACACAAATTGCAACCACATATATATATGTGTGTGTGTGTGTGTGTGTGTGTGTGTGTTCCTGGATTTCACAAAGAAATCCACGGCTCAGCCCACAAGTGGGAGTTGAGTTGAGTGGCCAGTGGGAGTCCATGGAGCTGAAAAAGGACTGGATTTCCCAGTGACAGACATCCCTAAACAGAGTGCAACTGGATTCAGTAGGTAAGACTTGGGAAGAGATTACCACATCAGAATACACAAGTGGCTGACATCAAAATAAAAAGGCAATTTTTTTTAGCCTTACAGATACAATCCATGTATTCCAAGAAATGATCATAAGCTTAGAATTAGGGGTATGCATGGACCCCCCAGATTGGATTGGGACCGGATCGGGACCTCCAATTTTGTTCCGGATCAGATCGGAACAAAATCGGAGGTCCCCTGGATCGGATCTGACCCGATCCCGATCTGAAAATCAGATGTCCGGATCAGCCGCCATTTTTCCCCATAGTCTTGCATTGGGGGAAAGAAAGTTTCCCCCAATGCAAGTCTATGGGGAAAAATGGTGGCGGGGTGGTGAGTGGGGCCTAACTCCCTCTCCCTGTCCCTCCCCCCCTCATGCTTCTTACCTGCAGGGGCCTTCTGCTTCTGTCCGCTGGCACCCCCTCCTCCCCTTCACGCTCCTTACTTGCCGGAGTCAAGCGGATGGCCGCGGCAGGTAAGTGGGGGCCCCTTCCCTCCTCGCAATCCCCCTTACCTACTGGGCCCATCCGCTGCCATCCGCTGCCGCCCAGGTGGCAGCAGATGGCAGCGGACGGGCCCCAGCAGGTAAGCCCCATCCCCGGCGCTCCTTACCTGCCTGGGACGTCCGCTCCCCTCCGCTCCTGGCTGCTACTGCAAAGCAGGCTTTGCGGCCTGTCCCTAAGTATCGTGCCAGGTGATGACATCACCTGGTGCGCTACCTAGGGGCAGGCCACGAAGCCTGCTTCGCAGTAGCGGCTGGGAGTAGAGGGGAGCGGACGTCCCAGGCAGGTAAGTGGGGGGCCCTCCCTCCTTCCCCCTCGTGATCCCCCTTACCTGCCGGGGCCCCTCCACTGCCATCCGCTGCTGCCTGGGCAGCAGCGGATGGCAGCGGAGGGGCCCCAGCAAGTAAGCCCTCCCCTGCTGTCCGCTTCCATCGGCGGGCGCCCACTGGCACCCGCCAATGGCAGTGGACAGCCCCCCCAGGTAAGCTCCCCCCCGCTCCTTACCTGGTGGGGTGTCCTCCCCTATCCATTGCCAGCTGTAAACTACTGCGAACTAGGCCTCACAGCCTAGTTTACAGTAGAGTGCCAGGTGATTACATCATCACCTGGCGCTCTCCTGTAAACTAAGCCGCGAGGCCTAGTTTGCAGTAGTTTTCAGCCGACAATGGGAGGAAGAGGAGGATGCCCCGCCAGGTAAGCCCCCCCCCCGCTGTCTGCTTCCATCGGCGGGCACCCGCTGGCGCCCGCCGATGGAAGCGAACAGCCCCACCAGGTAAGCCCCCCCCCTGCGCTGTCTGCTTCCATCGGCGGGCGCCAGCGGGCGACTGCCGATCCTCCGATTTTTCCCAAACCAGATCGGGTCCTTCCGGACCGGTTCGGAAAATATCGGACGATCCAGAGGGGGGTCGGAAATTGGATAATTGTATCCGATTTCCCCTGGATTGGCTCCGGATCGTGGATTGGAGCTGATCCAGTGCACACCCCTACTTAGAATACTCTGCTTATCAATTTGAGCTACTACTTCGTTCAGTGTCCATTCTGGGCATTTCTACTGTTGAAACATAGCATTTCTGGTAAATATACGTGTGGGACCTGCAGCCAAATGTGACTGCATGGAGTTCTCCTGTTCATGATGCCAGCCAGCCATGCCCTCTTCAAGTATACTCCATTCGATCCCCGTTTCCCTGGTTTACATTCTCAGACACACACAACAGTCAAAATTCTGAGCATACAGTCCTCATTGAGATTTGGGCTTTTTTTTCTTTCAAAAGCTGTATTTCTGAAAACCTTGGGGTCCTCCCCAGTCAGCCAACTCCTCCCTTTTGTGTGTGGAATATGCCCTTTTGCCACTATCAGGATAAACACCCCAAGAATGAGTGAACTATCAGTATACTGTATAAAAGAAGATGCTACCCTGTGACCCTCCAGATGTTGTTCCCTTATCTCTGATCATTGGCCATGCTGGCTGGGGCTGATAAGAGTTTGGAGTCCATCGGCATCTGGCCACTGGCTGCCCACCCTGGTATATAAGTTAGTTATATGTGTATTTAATTGTATGTGCATTTAATCCATGTTGTGTGTGTCAAGGTCAGTGTGAACTCTGGGCTCATTAGTTCCTGTCGAATGAGATAATGTGTGAAGGGAGTGTGTGTGTGTGTGTGTGTGGCATGTATTAGTGATTTCTTTCCTCTCTGTGTCATTTTACTTTCATGCAAAGACAGCTAATTGTCTAAGCTAGGCAATTTGCTTGAAAAGCTCCCAAATGCCCATGTTTTATCAGGTTTCTTAACTTTCCTGATACCACCAAAAAAATAATAATAATAGCTGGCTGTTATTCTTCAGCGAAATCCTTCAGGCAAGAATCTGCCCAAAGTTACATCAATTGTAGTCTCATAAAAATTCAGCCCCACTACTAGGACATGGAGGAGGAAGCTGACAACTTAAAGAGTGTAGAAGAATGGAAGGCACTGGAGAAAAACAGAACTGAACGCTCTGTATGCCTCCTCACACCACACGATATTTGAGAATCCTGCCCCAGAGTTTTGCTCTATAAGGCATACAATAAATGTTCAGTTTATGTATGAATGGACATTGTTAGTACTACTTATTCAAATTACCTTCTATTTTTTAAAATTAGTTTAACAGTCTTGTTACAAGTCCGAGCGCTCAGGCTGTGGACTGATAGGTTCAGAAGTCACATATGCATCCCAATGGGCTCATACCCTTCATCACCTGCCACACATATGCCGGTCCCTTTGTGGCTTGAAAGCAGGCTGACGTTATGGTTGGAAAAATGTTTTCCCAGCTTTTATGTGTTCAGTTCAACCATAACTCATGAGCCACTATAGGTTTTGCCACTAATATCACAGGTTTTGTTAGGAAAGTTTGGGGAAGTGCTCATGCCTGGGTCTGCTGGGTGGGGGCTCATGCTAGAGATGGGTGTCTGGTGTCAGGGCTCATGCCTGGCGTGGTAACAGGGGTGCCAGGCTGGGAGAGAATGAGCCAACTAGCAGTGAGGTCAAAATCCAGCAAGGTCGGTTAAGGGGGAGGATTTGAAGCAGCCCTCCTGAGTCCCATGGCAGAGCAGATTGGCCCAGGTCAATCAATCAAGGCAGGGGTGGAGTCTTGAGTGTAACGATGGGGGTTCATATCGCATGTGGGTGTCTGGAATTTGGTGTATGGGGTGGGAGATTGGAGGTGGAAGCTCATGCTGGGGATGAGTGCCTACGGATGGGGGCTTGAGCTTGTGGGTTGTAGTTAGAAGAGCAGTTGTGGGAGTCAGTGTCTGGGTCTGCATGGTGAGCACTCAAGGGGGTAATGCCTAGGGGTGGGGCCAGGGGATCAGAGGCCAGGCATGCTTTCCCCCCCAAAAAAACTCTTGCATTATCACCCCTATACCAAAGGTCCATGGCCCTGAGCCCCTATCACCCCCTGAGCCCCACCCCAGATATCACTCCCCTCTCAAACATCATCCCTACCCCAGACATTACCCCCTCCCCTGAGCCACTACTGTGCAGACCCAGGCATGAGCTCCCAAACCAGAGATTAAGTACATGCCCCCAAAACTCCTGAGCCATGCCTGTGATTGATGCTCTGTTAACTAACCTTTTGGACTGCCTCATGACCTTGCTTCTGGACTGCATAACATACCTGACTGATTTACTGCATTTACAACAATCTCTTGCTTGTTATCCTGACCACTGCTGCTGTTGCCTTTTCCTCTTGTCTGCCTGCCTGCCTGTGTTGTGACCTCTTACTGGATTTAAACTACCTCTGTTGTAACCCGAACCCCATCAGCTAAGCCACCTGTTGTTGTTGTTGTTGTTGTTGTTGTTATTATTATTATTATTATTTATATAGCACCATCAATGTACATGGTGCTGTACATAGTAAAACAATAAAACAGCAACGCCCTGCCACATAGGCTTACTTTCTGATAAAATCACAATAAAACAATAGAAGGAAGGGAATGCACCAAACAGGCACAAGGGACAATAAAACTAGCAGTATAAAAGCAAAAGCAAAATCAAGTTCTAAAAGCTTTAGAAAAAAAGAAAAGTTTTCAACTGAGCTTTAAAGATTGTAATTGAACTTGTGGTCCACAAATACTCTGGAAGAGAATTCCAGGCCTAGGGGGCAGTGAGAGAAAATGGACCAAGTCAAGCAAGAGAAGTAGAGACCTTTGGACGGGTAAGAAACATAACATTTGATGAGTGAAGAGCATGAACGGGGCAATAATGTGAAATAAGAGAAGATATGAAGGAGCTAGTCTGTGATAAGCTTTGAAAGTCAACAGGAGAAGCTTATATTGGATTCTGAGGTGAATTGGAAGCCAATGAAGGGATTTCAGGAGTGGAGTGACATGATCAAAGAGATGAGCCAAGAAGATGATCTTAGCAGCAGAATGATGAATGGAAACCAACGAACTAAGGTGAGAAGAAGGAAGGCCAGTCAGGAGAAGGTTACAATACTCCAGCCGGGAAATGACCAAAGCGTGAACAAAAGTCTTGGCAGAAGAGACAAATAAAAATGATCAGATCCTGGCAATATTATATAAGAAAAAATGACAGGACTTAGCTACTGCCTCAGCATGAGGAGTAACGGAAAGTGAGGAATCGAATATAAAACTAAGGCTACAAGCTTCCTCAACTGGATTAAGTGTAACATTATTAATAGTAATAGAGAATGAAAGGTGGGTTGAAGGTTTGGGAGGAAAAATTCTGTCTTTGCCATATTTCAAACGACGATGAAGCATCCAAGCTGAGATATCTGAAAGACATACCAAGATACGATCCTGAACATCAGGAGAAAGTTCCGGAGATGAAATATATAATTGTGTATCATCAGCATACAGGTGATATTGGAGGCCAAGGACAACATATATAAAGAAAATAACAATGGGCTACAGAACTTGCTACAGCAAAAGTGGGACAGTATGTAGCGTTAGGTCATATGAACCATGAACAGATGGATACCTGGCTAGTCTTGCCTCTTCTTCTCATAGAAGCAGGTCTTAGGACAGGGGTATAGAGCCTCAGGCCTAGGGTCCTAATCCAACCCTCCAATCTGGCCGTCTAAGGGTCCCAGTAAAAGCTTTCAGTTAATATATGCTGTTATTGTTTTGTATTTTGGTCATACCCCATTTGCCTTCAGCCCCTCCCACCACTGGAATGTGGTCCCCCAGACCTTCTCCAAAATGGAATGTAGCCCCCAGGCTGAAAGAAGTCCTACATCCGAACTCTAGGATGACAGGTGCTTGCTTACAAGTGGAGGGAAAGCAGATTTCCATTTGGAGCTGAAGCCAGACCTTCCCACCTTCTGCAATGTAGTACTTGTCACATAAGGAAGCATACATGGCTGTCTCTTAAGACCCATGATGGATTGGGACTATAGCAAAAGTATAGAGTACCCCCGGTTCCCAATACCACTGCCCTGATTTGACTTGTGGGCATCTGCATATTCAGTTTTTCCTTAAGTATCTTAACATCTGAAGAATAGGCTCCATTTTGCCAAAAATCTATAAAAGCCTTCCAATTCTGAAACCACACTTTTCAAGATGGAGCTCTCTAACCACCTATGGCTACACTGCATTTCCATTCCCACTCCGGATCTCAAAGGAACAGAGGAGTTCTTCACACACACACACATTCTGTCATGCTCTACTCCCATATGAAAACAAAACATAACTTTCCAGCCTTAAGGATATCTTGAGCATGGAATTCACACATCTAATGAACTGTCCTGAGTGCTCTAAACATTGTGTAACTCTGCACAACCAATGCCTAACACCCTGGTATTCCAATGTGCTTCCTGAACTTGGGTCAAAGGGTGGGATGCTCTTTTCTGGGTGATGCTAGTGAGCAGGGCAGAAAAAGCTGTATTATTCTAGATGTCACCTTCACTTAAAACTTGCCAGCTGAAGTAGTCACAGAAGGACTGGCATTCCACTTCACTTCACTTTTAATTTACTCAGGACCAGAAACTCTCCATGTCACTGCTGTCTCTTGATTGAATTGGGAATGAATGATTGGAATGAAAAGGTAATGTGTTAAAAGCAAATATCCTGTGCCCCCCCCCACACACACACGTTGCTCACTTTCTTACTAAATTATTACAGCATATCCAATTATAGATAGAGTAAAAGCTACAAGATAAGTGGCTTTTTAACTGGACACAATAAAGACCATATCCCCAGCTTTGTATATAGGGTTGGTGGCAATTGAATGGCAATTACATCCTTTCTAAAATAAAATTAGATTATTGTTTCACTTCATAGCAAGGAGAAATCTCTCTCGGGTCAAGAACATCAACACACATGTGCTCACACACGTACGTGCACACACATACAGCAATCAGCAAGCTTTTTTATGTGGATATGTTTTGGAGACCTAGTGTAGCTGAGAAGTCATCGGTTCAAATCTCAGCATGGCCACAAACCCAATAGGTAGCCATAGATAAGCTACTATTCTCTTAGCCTCAATCTCATGCCAGGTTGTTGTAAATTATCTTCTATGTGAAGCACTTTGAAACTTGCAACACACTCCTTCACAGTCATATAATTTGTTTCTGAATTAGCCTAGAGCAGTCTTCCCCAACCTGACATCATCACCCGGAGCGAGCAGGAAAGAGGCCGGCCGGCATCGAGGAGGCAGGATGCCATGGAGGATGATGCAGAGGAGGCTGCAGGTAAGCAGGGCGATTGGGGGGAGGAAGGGAGGAAGCGGGGAGAGCAGGAGGGAGAGCTCTGCACAGATCCAGAGCGGATCCAGATTCAGATCCAAGACTGATTGGATTGGTCCCGATCTGACACAGGTTGGATTGGGCCCGATCCGGACCTCCCAGATTGGGATCCAGATCGGATCGGGGGTCCATGCACAGCCCTATTTTGGACTACAACTCCCAGCATTCCTGACCATTAAATATATTAGCTGGGTTGATGGGGGTTGAAGCCCAAATCATCTGGAAGGCACCAGACAGGGAAAGGTTAGCCTACAGTATCTTGTAATTTGCCCAACCCGTCAATTCTTGAAATGTCTAGCAATGGCCATCCAAATCTTGAGTTGAAAGGTGCCACATCAACATTTTTTTCTTTTCTGCTGTGCAATTCTCATCACTTCTTGCCCCAACAACGGATTTTATCTCACTTTTGTTCCCCATCTACCGCAACATATTTTGTTTTCGGGGAGGGGGAACAAAAGTGAGATAAAATGTGTCTAAACTTCTGTAAAGATCACGGAGTGCCCTCCTAGCTCCATCCTGTTGACTGAGACTAGATAAACGAAGCGCTTCTATAACTTCAGGAGTGTTGTGATCAATTTGCTGGTGCACTACTCTGGGGAACCAGCTGCTTTACCACCTTGATTGCAATGATAAATCCATCATTATGTTCAGTGCAGTGGAAACAGTTCTGGGTCTTGCCATTTGTGGCAAATCTTTTGTATGGCAGGCTCATAGTAAATCAGTCTAACCCAAGCTGACAATGATTGATTCTGAGCAAAATGTCATGGGCAATCAAATCCTCTGGTTGTTTTCTTTTCTTCGCCTTCTTTACAAAGAGAATAGAGTTAATACCCTGAGTCTAACAAAATTCAAACTGGAATAAAATGGGATCCCATCAATAGTTGTGAGGGATAAGATGACACCTTCAGCACCTTATACTTATCCCCCCCCCCCGTTTTAAATGGAATGGCACAGAAAAATCATGTCTGATGCTTGTCACTCAAGCTTTGATGTGAATTCCAGAAAGAAAGAAAGAAAGAAAGAAAGAAAGAAAGAGGTAGACCACTTCAAAAAGATGGGGAGAGGGAATGAGAGAGAGAGGAAGATTTATAAACCTTTGCAGAAGATAGAAATGGGGTTGCTTCTTTACCCTGTGATCATAAAAGATCCTGGCATAAATGGGATCCTAATCTTGACTAGTGTCTCTGGGAAATCCTGCATTATGGATTATAAATATGATAAGTTGTATTACCAATAGCTTTCCTCATTTTTGTATGCCTCTCTAAATGTGATTCATGGAGAAGCGTCATCATTTCCAATAGGATGCTGCATAGACACAGATGAGACTGTAGAATTTGCACTTAGGTGTTTATGGTTTTTCACTTGTATTCTACAATACAGTTCCAGGCGTTCTGCTGAAAATGTTAAAATACTAATTTTTAGAGGCTTTTAGAAATTAGCCCATGCAAATATGAGCCTAACACAATAAAATTATTTCATTATTTGTATCTAGAACGGTTTCCTTCCCAACAAAATGATTTATATATTTATTTATTTTTATTGGGCATATTTTATTTATTTTTTTATTTTAAAAAAAAACATACTTTTTTTTCCTCTGCAAAAGCAGAATGTGATGTAAGGGGGAAAGGGGTCTGATATTTCCCCCCACTTATTTCTCTTCCTTGTGCCTGTGTGTACGTGTGTTTAATTACTACTTCCAGTTGAGAAAAGTGGACTATTCACCAAAGGAGGTGGTGGGAATAAGTAAAGTATCAGCGAGTACCTTTTTGTTTGTGAAAATCAAAAACATTTACTGTAAAAATGGGTTGGATCCACTATGGCCCTTCTGCAAATGGGAAATATCCTGTGTTCCATCTAATTTCTTTTTTCCTCTAATCCTGTCAAAATTGCGCACCTTTCTCAATTTAACATGGAGACCCAAAGTCCATCCCCAAAAGGGAGGTCTTTCAATGCTTCCAAAAGCAGATTAAGTTTGGACTTCGGTGAGTCTGGACTTGGAGCAATCCCTTTGTCTTATTAAAAGGGCATCCTGATGGATCTCAGACATAATAAAGGTTTCAGAATAAACATGCTGAATTGTGCCCAAAAGACAACATAGAACCAGTGCAGACATTAGCACTTGGTGTTGGTACCTGGATAAAGTCAGCGTGATAATCGTTCAATAAAATTATGTTCCACCAGTTTTTGTGGCAGTATCTCACAACACCAAAATAGACCAAGGACTCTGCATTCACAGAATTATTGTTCAGCCCACTTGATAGTTATTTCATTTCCCTAGAATGCTAGGGGAGGAAATCCAGCGCCAGCTAAAAATAAATAAGGCCTGGGCAACTTTCAGATGTACACAGCGTCTCACAGACAAAGATAAGAGAATTTGAAGTGCTGGTTAACTTGTTGTGAGGCACAGCATATTGAAACATTTTCAAACTAGGGAAAAAAGAGAGAAAATCTCAAAACTTTATAAATGTGTCAGGATGAGAGAAGTTCCTTTTATTTCATTTGTTCTTGCTTTGATTATTTCTACCTGAACATATTCATTATGACACCCACCTATATTCAGAATTTTCATGAATTGCATGATGCAATTATAACCAATTATAACCAAGGAAGACATTGGGCCCAACTCTCAATGGCAACATTGCTTGATACACTCCTGTCAACGAAAGGAGATGATGATGGAAGAAGTACAGAGGACCACTTGGCATTGCTTTGGATATATCTAAATCTATATATCTATATCTATGCCTTTTGGTTTCTTCTTAGTCAATTTGTCCTTTGGCCCGCTCAGACGACACTCAGGGCTTTGTGGTTAGCTTAACCATGTCCAGCTGTAGTTAATGCTAACCACATGCTGAATGCTTGCAGACAACACTGTTAGCCCTTTCATGGTTAAGTTTTCCTTAATCACACGCTAACCACAAAGTCATTAGTGGAGCACCTGATTCCTCCAAGTCATCTACCTCATATCCCAGCAGCCCTAGAACTAGGAGCCCTGGCAGGTACAGGTGTCATTTTAGTGCAGGTACCAATGAAACCAGCAATCACTCCATGTAGTCAGCAGTTCCTTTGCTTTCTGCATCCCCATGCCTGCTATACCTCTGCAGTCATCACAGGGGAGGTGGAAGCCTTCCGAGATGGCCACGCTAGCTATGTCATCAGGCAGTGCCACCACAGTAATCAGAACCTGAGGGCTGTAATGGCACTTCAACAAGGTAGGAGAAACAGATACTTCATATGGGGAAGTTGCAAACGGGGATTTAAAAAGCGCTACTGTAAAAATTGCTCCAAACAACTAATGTGAAACATGAAATGGCAGCTGCAGTGAGCGTATCAATCAGCAGTCCAGAGTAGCCATAGAGCTCACTGGCTAGAGTGGTCCCGCCTAGTTAGGCCGCTCTGTACTTAAAGCTCTATGCCTTAACCCCTTAATCCCTTAACCCCTTAACAACGGCCCCTTAACCACAGGCACATGTCAGATGACACTTTTAGCCATGGTTAGTGCCGCTAACCATGTTGCACAACATGGTTAGTGAGCCTAACCACAATGTGGTTAACGGAGCAGATGACATCATTAACCATGCTGCCCTAACCACACTAACCACAAAAGGATTAATGGCATGGTTAACAGTGTCGCCTGAATGGGGCCTCAGCTTTCCCCAACCTTGTGCCCTCCACATGTTTTGGACCCCAACTCCCATCACCCCCATCCAACATGGCCAATTGTCAGAGATTATGGGAGCTGGGATCCAAGACAACTGGAGGCACCAGGTTGTGGAATTCCAATGTGAATGACTGTATGAAGGAATATGAAAGCTTGAATGACTGTGTCTATAGGCTTATAGAAACAAGATCCAAGGTTTTCAATCTACAGTTCTTTTTAAAGAAGGTAGAAAGGAACAGTGTGATCTGGGAGTAAGCTTCATTGGTCTCAATGAGACATACTTCTAAGCAGACATGTATAGGATTTCTCTGTAAAGATGGAACAAAGCATTTGGTCCATGCATTTTTGTAGGTTTCTGGGATTCAGAGTGATCTTCCCCACTCCCCAAAATCTTCCTCCCCTCCATCCCATTTGCTTGACTGCCCTACATAAAGCTACTGGTCACTTTGAAGATTTAATATCAATGGTATCTAAGTAACTCTTTATAGGATAAGATTTATAATTTAATATACACCTTTTGTTGACCATGCAGATTTCTTGCACTTTTCTGCCCTCTCTGGTAATATAGCTCTTTTGGACTATCATCAGAATTTAATTAATGGAATTACTGCTACTGTAATATTATCTTAAAGGTTTGGCTAATGATACTGAACTCCAAGTTATCATGAGCCTACTTACACCTGCCAAAATGGATGTGCATACTCGCGATCTGGGATAACTGCTCTGCCTGTTTTTAATGGTACAGTAGAATGTGGAATATTGCCATTTCATCAAAACCAATTGTTTTATAGACGATCAACTAACAGAAAACCAGTGAATCAGTCCATTGAAAGATCGACTTCATTGGCAGTATTTTGGAACAGAAAATATAGGGACAATATTCAACCATACATTCTATTTTCCTTATTGTAGTACATTTTCTTCTCTGCCTTTTTTTGGGGGGGGGGGGGAGGGGGAGTATCCTTTTATTTGTGAATTAATCTGTTTTTGCTCCGATCTCCTCTGTTAGGCAGAAAGCATTCCCTACCTCTTCTTCCTCCTCCAGTGTACGGAATTCAGTTTTGGGGAAAAGTGGGCAGGGATTGTTTGAAAGCTGTGTCTGAACCCTCACTGATGTTAGCCAAATACCTCTATGATGAATGAGAGCCTTAGGAATCAAGTCTGAGAGGTAGGGGATTGAAGACAGGGAGTACAACTGGGGGAAGGGATGGAACTTTCCATCTATTCTCTTCTCTCTTGCCTGTCAAGCTTGATGAGTCTTTATCTAGTAAACAACAATAAATGAAATCCACACTCACCCACATCCTGTTTGCAAATCCGCCACTAAAGCCAACCAGTCTGAACTTAAATGCACCAACGAATCTTTCCCTTTAAAAAGTGCTCCAGAAGAAGCCTGTCTCAGAGCTCCAAGCCTGATTTATCTGATACAGCTCAATAAAATATTGAAATTGCTAACCTTGCAGAAAGATTCCCTGAAAGGTACACAAACTAACAAGCATAATGGAGCTTTAATGTTTCCCTTAACAGATGTAACTTGCGGCCGTGGGGCTTGTGATGGGCGGTTATGTTTGTGCATAATATTACAAATATTTTTGAGTATGTCACAGCAGTGCAGGTTACCCAGTAGAACTATATTTTTTATTAAAACTTTACAGATTAAAGGGTTTCTAATTTAATATGCCAGGTATTTAATTGCTATACCATGGGTATAACTGATAAAATATGCTTCTGAATGGCAGACTCTTCCTGGGGCTTTAGCATCCCCCTCTGATTAGCAGATTAAAACATAAAAGAATTGTGAGCAATGCAAGTATATCTAATCTTATAAAATGTTAGGTGTTTCTTTCCCCCTAAATCACATATTTGCATGCAAATATGATTGCCAAAAACAAAACAAAACCCCACAACCCAGCTGTGAAGTTTACACAGCAACAATAGAATGAGAAATATAACTTCAAATAGTTTGACTGCTTACCCAATTCAATTTCAGAGAATCTCTTGGGGGTCACATTCCAGTGGTGAGATGGGCCGAAGGCAAAGGGAACAGGGCCCCCAAAAGCAGCATTTTGTAGCTTAAAGCTCCTACCACCAGTAACTAAGCCTTAGGAGAGGCATTTCAACCCCTCAGCATGGGGGAAACTCGGCCCCAAAGCCAGGATGCCTCAAAACATTTAGTGGGGGGGGGAAGGAGAACCCCAGAGGGCCATACTGGGCCCCCATGTGGCTGAATTTGTGGCCCCCAGGCCTGACTTTCTGCCCTTCTGCTACGCTGGTGCACATTAGAGGTTGGTGAAACCTTCCTGGGCCTGATCTACAGATGTCTCATACCAATAAATACCCATCATGGTAATACTATATTCCTCTTGCACATTCATACCATGTACAACACACAATTACATTTGTTGCAGTATTTAGGATAATACGGGATAGAAAGGGGGAAATGATGCAAGAAAAGTGGTATATGGAATGTGTAATGTGCCCCACCAGTTTAAGGTTATCGTAAGCATCTGACTGGGTCAGTGAGGCCGGCGGACCCCCCTGTGTCCACCCCTGAACCAGTCAGAAGCCCCCAGCAGTGAGCACGGACCACTGCCGATCACTCATGAGGCCTCGGCAAGTGCTCAGCAGCCACCCACAGCCTCTGCCAAAATTGCGCACTTCCCCCTTCCACGTCAATGGTGGCCGCCATTAATGCAGAAGGGGGAAGTGTGCAATTCCGACATTAGCTGCGGGCAGCTGCTCAGTGCTTGCTGAGGCCTCACGAGTGCTCGGCAGAGGCTCATGTGGTCCAGCTCATGGTGGGGGCAGCGGCAGGGCGAATCCCCACTAAGTCCAGTGCTGATCCTTTCACCCATCCCTGCATCAGTTATCAATGCACTTGAATGCCGATTCAAAACTCTAGTGTAGATGTAGCCCTGGTAAACTAAGCCATTTTCACAAAGAGTTTGAAAAGTAGTCTGTTTGTTTGTTTGTTTATATGCCCAGTTTCAAATTCAGGATCCCCATTGTGTTCCTCGTGACATTTTCAAGAGTTCAACAGGGATGCTGCCCACCCAAACAAACCTTAATCATTATTCCTCCCACCCCTTGAAATGAGGGGAGGCTATTTTGGCTCAGCCCTAAGAACAACCATTTTGTGAATGGAAGATGCTTTCTATATGGCAGTTTTGGGATCCTACTTCCAACCTCTTGTATTTTCCTTCATCTGTGGTAAAGCAAGCTAATAAATCAGTAAAATTCCAAAATGTAAATCACAAAACAACAACAACAACAACAACAGTTTGTGTTGGTTATGGAGAGTTGCATCAATGGGCCTAAGGTGGGTGTGGGTGTACATTTCTGAAACTATTTTAGATTGCAGCCATTACTTACTTACAGTATTTATATGTTTCTCCCTAATAAGAAAAAAATCCCCTGGGCAACATACAAGATAAAATAAAACAAGTTTTTTTAAAAAATCATTGATAGTAGCAGATCAGCCTCTACACAAAAGAATAAATGGACATGAATCTGACATCAGAAATGGTAATGTTCAAAATATTCCATCAGCTCAGGGCAGTCTGTCAGTGACTTTACGGCGGACATTTTGAACAAAGCAATTTGGAAGACAGATATCAATAGTAAATGGCTGAAGTACAACTCATCAAGTGATTCCATTCTATTTCCTATGGTCTGAATAAGGACAAAGGTTTTTTTATATATAATGATGGGCAAACTTACCCCAAGGGAAATCATAATTTGATTATGAGGTTGAAAATCCCTCCATCCAGTTGTTCGCGCATATTTAGGAGCTGCGAAAGGGACACCACCATCTGCCAAATGGTGGCTGGCAGGTGAGGAGGATCTCCTTCTCACCTGCCAGGCTCCCCCCCCCCCCCAGGCTGTACCACTCTCCTCCTGACCTCCTCCTCCTTGGATCCCTCATGGTGCCACCCACCAGCACCCAGGGCTAAAGTAAACTTTTATTTACCAAACAAGGAAACATAATTCTAATACTGGAGAGAAATGGCCTCAGCTGACTAGCTGGATATAGAAAGAAAAATAAAGCCACAAGTGAAAGGGGAAAAAATAACATCAAAAAAGAGGTGGATACATATCTGTTTCTTCAAACATGCTTGGTTTGTTGAAGAATTTCAAATCCACACTTTTACACTGATTGGTTTGGAAAGCAATAACCAAAGGGGGAATCAATATCACTTCACGACCATGAACACCACAAATGGGATATTTGCCTTTTCCTAAGAAAGTAAAAGGTTAAACAAGCTAATATCAGAGTTCAAGCAAAAATGATGGGGTTAGATACTTTTTGTCATGCAGATGCTCAGAATCAATCTTGGTTTGAATAATGAAAATATAAACATTTGTGAAATAGCCATCCAAGATGGGTAAACCTATGGGCATTACAAACTTAATAGATTCTACCAATGCAATGCCTTAATTTTGAGTTTTGGCACTATCCCTAGTTTATTTTATCACTACATATGCTAATCTTCTCACCATTGCAATGTTAGCTGTGTTATCACCCAACAGTGTTTTCTGAATGGCAAATATCAAGGTAGTGGTCACTGTCTGTACTTCTTGCATTTCAGTTCCCTCTGACCACGCAGTTTACATTCCCTCCCCCATTATGTTTATATAGATCTACCAATTTGAAGTTAACTTTCCATGCATTTGATGAAGTGGACAGAGTCTACGAGCATCATCACACGGGGGGAAATCACCTTTCCTTACCGTCATTTCTCCACATGTATGTTTGTCCCTCATCACTTCCTCTTTCTTCCTTTAGGTAAACAAAGACTATGTGGCCCATTCAGGGGGCATTTTTATCACACAGCTTTTCCTGCGCACAGCAGGAGATTGTGGCACATTCCGTTGTGTGTGTGTGTGTGTGTGTGTGTTTTAAAGTCAGATTAAAAGGGGTCTATTTTGCAACGGAAAAATGAGGGGAAGAAGCAGGAGGCATGCAGGAGGCAGCTGTTGTTGTCTAAAGGACGCACTTGCATCCATAAGTGGGCAGTAGCGAGCGTGCGATAAAACTCTCATCTGATGAACCTCTACAAAAGCTTATGCCATAATAAATGTGAGTCTTTACACAACTACAACACTCTTCATTGTTTTCTCAGGGAAGGGCATCTCATAACTACAGTGCCACCGCTGGAAAAGTTCTATGACAAGTAACAACCCATCACACCTTCTCATGGTGGGGGAACCCAGAGAAGGGCCTCTGAAGAAGATATCAGGATCCAGGTAGAAAGACATGGAAAGAGGTGACCCTTCAGGTATCCTGATCCCAAACCAGAGTCTTATTGGCAAGCATTCTTCTGTTTATAGAAAAGATCGAGCATAACTTTTTAAATAAATGAAAAATGAACAGCTAGGTAAAGCCAACAAAGTAGTAAACAATACTCATATTCAGCTGAGCATCTTTAAGTGAAATGTTCACTAAAGGTATATCAGACATGACTGATCAAGTTTCCCCATGTCCCTATCAATCAATACTTTCTCAAGTCTGATTGCAAATCAAACATACTGTAAAATGTTATTAATCTGTTCAAACATGATACTTTGATTCAGCCTCAGACACGTTTTCCTTTTTTTTTTTCCTTTTAGAAAATGACACAGTTTTTTATTTGATTTGCCAAAAGTATGTTTTCATGGGATGATTTTGAAGACTATTTTTACAGTCTACGTGTTAGGATCATTCAATGTTGCAGGAGCAGACACCGGCTCATGCAATGGGGCTTCTTCTTTCTCTCCTCCTTCCTGTACCTCCAATTCTACCACCTCCCAATCTACTGTGGCAGAACTTCCAGTGCTCTGGCACAGATTTTGTGTGACACATTGGAAGCTGCAGAGGACAGGGAGAATCTGTCCCTCTAATGGTGTCCATTCCATTGGCAGATGGATTCTGTAACCATTGGATTTCACCTCATATAACCTAGATTTTAGATGCAGGTTATTTTAAGGACTTGAAGGCAGGAACTGTTCGTATTTTTGAAACTATAATATTTACGAAATTCATAAATAAAATTAAATGATGCCAGAACTTCCCATATCCTTATCCTACAACAGCCGTCCTAATCTTGAGTGGAGGGAAATTGTGAAAAGCGATTGTTGTAATTGGATTATTTTTAGTATTATTATAATGAACACTTACATTACAATTATAATAATGATGCTATGATGATGATGATGATGATGATGATGTGACAGTGATAATGATGACACTAATGATGCTGTGACAATTAAGCCAATATAATTATTAGCAATGATAGTGTTGTTCTGTGCCCTTTCTGTTCATGTTGTCCTGCACTTCTGTGATACACTGTAACCTATTTGGTAAAAGTAGCTGCTAGCGATGGGCTGATGATCCATCCAGGCCCACAAGGGCAGCTGACGTCCCACACCAATGGGGGCCATCATTAGAGTGGATCATCCCCTCCCTACCCCCATGCCAGTTGTGACCTTAAAGGACCCCTTAAACTTTAAATGCCACTGTTGGCATGGGGGGTAGGGAGGCAAAATGTGCTTTCCGGGGCCTCTGGAAAATGCACAATTTTCCTGGACACACTCCTGGAACAGACCCAGATGAACTCTCCATCCGTTAGTAGCTACCTCTAAACCAGCTAGAGAAGCTTGTGACCCTAGATGGATGGGGAATCATGCATACTAACAGGTCTATTGATTCCTCAGTCCGTTTCAACAGCTGGAAATTGTGTGTCCCTTTTCTAAAGATCTACAATTCTGCCCATCAGCTGTAGGAAGGACTAGATTCACCCCCTACTCAATTTCCCCTTCCCTTCCAAACAGTTGCCCACCTCATTGCTCTGTCCATAAGAAATTGTTGTAAGGGAATACTTAAAATAGGGCTGAGTCAAAATATCTCAGAAGATGATATTCTAATAAATGTTTGGACATTTTTTTCTTCAAGCTCCTGCTGAACAGTATGAGAATTTCAGCCCTCTCCTGCAGAACGTTCAGTTAATTGTGCTCCTCGGTTTCTTCACCTAAGGCATTAAAATTGGCTAGAAGTTCCTGTACCACATCTTTACTGATCCATCCCCTCCCTTGTAGTGAAACTGGCCTGAGCTTCAGTTCCGTTAATTCCTCCTCGCTAGCCAGTGCAATAAAAATATTTTCCAGTAGGGGGAAATGGAGAGGTAGTTTCGCTCAACAGACAGGATCCCAGTCAATCCCATGTCTTCAAATTCATCCCCTTCCCCCTTTTCATATCCTTTTGTATGGGAGTGCCTTCATCATGCAACAAAGAAATTTAGGACTAATCTCCTTTTCATTTTTACTACCTTTCTATATTGATAGACATCAAGAAAAATAGGCAACTAATCTATAATATTGGATGATCTTCCCAGACAGTACAAAGGATATAGCAGGGAAGCAGAAATGAAGAACTAAGATTGCAAGAGATGGGACAACGAATGTGTGAACACATTTAATGTATCTGTGGTAACAATCACAGCTCTGTGTGTGCATGCATGTGTGTGCACATGCATACACATGCATGTGGAGTGGGGACTGAGCAGGGTTGGACTGAGGCAGCTTTCCCCCACCAGGTCCCAAATCTCCTTTGAGCCCCAGAAGGATGCTTTCCTAAGAGCCGGTGATACCCAGCCTGAGTTCCTCCATCTGTAAATAGAAAAACAGTAGTAATGTATCTGTAAGAATGTTTCTGCTACCACTCCCAAGCCAAAAACTAGGGCTGTGCACAGACCTCCCGATCTGATCTGGATCCAGATCTGTCAGGATCTGATCGCGGTGGGTGACCAGTAAATGTGGCAGCCCACGGCAGGAGGAGGCAGAGGAGGTAGCAGGGAAGCAGGGAGAGTGGGGGAGGGAGAGAGAGAGAGCGGGGAGAGTGGGGAGAGCGGGCTGTGTCCGGATCCAGATCGGATCTGGATCGCAGATCCAATCCAGCCCAATCCGGGCCCAATCCAATTCAGATCTGGATCTGGAGGTCCAGATCACCCTGATCCAACTTGGATTTGGGATCTGGATCCGGATCCTGTCACAGCCCTACCCAAAATATAGAGCAAGCATTAATTTTGTCCATCTATCTATGCATTTCTGTATACATACTGCAGGCCTGATGCTGCCATTGCAATAATAATAATAATAATAATAATAATAATATATTTATTTATTACCCGCCTCTCCCAACGGATCGAGGTGGGGAACAGCATTAAACATAAAATACAAAACTGATTAAAAGCACATAAAACCAAATACATCATTAAAATACCAATAAAACACCAATGCAATCCATTACAAAGATGGCAGATGGGGAAAGAATGACTCCAGGGAGAAGTGCATGCAGGACGCATTGGCATTCCTTTCCCATATGCCTCCTCATCCCATTCCTTGTTTTACTCCTTCTTTCAGACCCTTATTTTTCCCCTTCCTCCCCTTTCCTTCATATAGACAATTTCTTTTCCCCAGGTTTCATGTCTGCCCCTTCCTTCATCCCTGTTACTTCTGTCTCTCATCCTTCAGCCACCATTTGCTGTCATTTCTCCTTCCTCCCAGTGCTTTGTTCCCTAACTCCTGCCCCTAAAACTCACATTTTCCTAGGTTCCATGTTCTTCTTTCCTTTCATAGCCTGCTACCTCTTTAGACTTTGCCACCTTCACACATAAGCTCCTCTGCCTGCCCATTACAGCTGTACAATTCAGTCAATGCAGAGAGAGCAAAAGGCACATAATAATCCAGTGACATGTGCCTACAAAGAGTCACAAGCTTAGAAGATGACAATGCAGGGCCACTCCCTCATCAATGGCAAATGCAATGCTTAGAGACCAGTTTATGCTGAAGACCAATGGCTTCAGGCTCCTCCCTTGCTCAAAGGTAACCGGGCAGCAGCCATTCCATCAGACAGGAATAGAGAGATATAGGAAGCAGGATCATTCCATCACCTCTGTTGAACGGCCAGTTCCATCAGGTTCCTCCCTCACCTGTCACCTGGCAGCAGCTATTCCATCATACTGGAGCAGAAGAAGATCAGCAGTGTTGAAAGACCAGCTCCATTGGGCTATTCCCTCAACTGTCACCAAGCAGCAGGCATTCCATCAGGCTGCAGCAGAGGGAGATGAGAAGCAGAACCATTCCATCTGCTCTGCTGAAGGACCAGCTCCATCAGGCTCCTTCTCTCCCCTAACTGTCTCCATGATTATAACTTCTATTCAAAATTTAATGCCCAATAGTCACCTCCTACTGGGAGCAGGGCATAAAATGGACAAACTTCGTTTTGGAACACTCTTTAATATTGAATGATGTGCATGTCCTCCTAAAGTATTTACCGTTTTTTTGGAAGTTTATGTATGGTCAGCACAAATGGATTTTCCAAGCCCTAATGACAGCCAAAAGATTGATATTGCAACATTCTAGGAAACATTCCTCAATTACCACCCCTGTATTTATTGGCACTTTGTTTAAAAATAAACAATTTTAATTTGCTGATCTTAATCTTCTTTCATTTTACTGTTTTATTCCTATGTTCACCACTCTGGAATCTATTTTAGATATGGAGAGGAATATGAACATTGTAAAGAAATAAATAAACATTGGAAGCATAAATGTTCGCCTCCTTTAATGCAATGGATTGAGGATCTAACAATGCTATCAACATTTGAATGCATGTTATATAGGCACCACTCAGGAATGGATAAATATATGAATATTTGCTGTCCTTGAAAGTTACATATAACCTCTTTTTTCTTGTTGTTTTTGTTTGTTTGTTTTTAGAATGTTGTATTTGCTCGAATATTAATATTTCTATGCATGTAATTTCTTGTTCTTTTTCCCCTTCTTTTCACAATTCATTTTTGTTTTTGTTCCTTTAAGAATTTGTTGTTTTTCTCCTCCCTGCAGGTCCTTTTTCCTTTTGTTTTGTCATTTGGATTATATACCTGCATGCAAGAAGTGTTTTACTTGTAATTGATCCTATGTAAGCTGCTCTTAGTCTCTTTTTGGCTTGAAAGTTGGATAAAATGCTTTAAAGAGAGGAAGGAAACAATCATACCATAGCTGTTATATAATGAAAGTGTACACATTTCCCCCAAATGAGAAGATTGTTTCTTCTAAACATAGTCAGATGCTGAATATTTTATTGTTGCTGGCAGGTTGGATATTTACTTTATATTCATAAACTGAAATGAGTGCTTGATTGATCAGCCAAGTTGGTTTGCATTGTTAGGAAATCTAAATTAATGGGTGATTTATCTCTTGACTCTGGGCAATTCCATTGACAGTCTCAGATTTAATGTTTATTATAAGCACTTTTTATAATGTTCCTAGGAAGGGTCACTAATCTTTTGTCAGTAGGGAAAAATGTGTTCTCTAACTAAAAGAGATCAGCCATGTGCTGGGAGTTTCATAAAGGTTAAATGGCATATGACTACAAGAAAAGAACTGTAAATCTGATGATATGCCAGGCAGGGTAGGAAATAGATCAGCTCACCTAAACGAGAGACTGTATTATACTGTGTCATTTAAAGAAGAAGATGTGACTGGCAGCTCATTCCATAAGGACACAGAACTGAAAGTTCAGAGGAATAATAAGGGAATAAAGTTCTATTGAGGAAAACAAAATGTCATATTTCCTAAGGGATTCTCAAGCACCTCGTGAATCAAAGAGGGTGAGGATTATTTATAAGAGCTCCAAGAGAGAATCTAAAAGACTGCTCAATAAAATGTTGAGTGGAGAAGTCAGTGAGCACTAAATTCAATGACAAAATGTACATTACAGAGCATATCTGAGCAGAACTGAAAGGAATTCAAAGCGCTTTTCTTAAAACTACAGAAACATGAAATGGTGGAGAGGAAGGAATGACAATCCAATCATTTGGTCACTGGAATAGGACCTCATAGATGCAGTCCTGGCATAATATACAGTACACCTGCATTACAGTCCAAATCCATTTTTAAGTGGTTTAATGGGCATTGTTCCCCTAAGAAACCCTGTCAATTGTAATGCTATACAGCTCCTGAGAATTTTTTTCCTGAGATATTATGGAATTACAAACCCACAATGGGCAGGAAATGGGCAGGAAAACATAACAGTTGAATTAGTTTAATTTGAGACAAAGACATAAATTTAGGGATATACGGAGTGTATAAAATCCATTCCAATCCATGTTTTGTAGATTGTCAATGCCTTTCATTCTGTCATCCACTCATCGACAGAATCAGATTATTATTATTATTTTGCATTTCTGAATTTGTGCCAATTTGCACTTGTGCAAATTCACAGTTGTGTAAATTTGTGCTTGCAAAAATACACAAATCCCCCCCATGAACATTTTCATGCATTAGCTCATGGGGGAAATGCACATTTTTGGCTGGGTTGTTTTTTTGGTGTGGGGGGGTATATTTTTCTATTAGCAAATCTGCGCAAACTTTTGGACCATTGGTGGCCCACAAGTCCACGGAGTCTGCCTGACTAGGGAAAATCTGGTTCAAAAACCACAAGTCAGATTCATAAAAATCTAAACTCGTTTTATTCTATTGCGGATTTCTCTGACATCCTACATGTATTAGATGATATAATGTTATACTTCTCATAAAAATGCTTTTGTCTTTTTCTTTTCCCAGTTTAAATGTTTACTTTACTCCCTGTGTGATTTCTGTTAGATATTTAAACCAAGCTCCTCCAAACCTGGCATGCTCCAGAGGCATTGGACTATAACTCCCACCATACTGTGTCAAGATGGAAGTTTTAGTCCTACATATTTGGAGAGTGCCAGGTTGTAAAAGTCCAGCTTAAAGATATGTTTAATGAAGCAAGAATTGAGACAAGCAGTGGGGCAACTGACAGAAACTTACAGGTTTGGGAAAAGA
Source organism: Anniella stebbinsi (assembly GCA_029215795.1). NCBI lineage: Eukaryota > Metazoa > Chordata > Lepidosauria > Squamata > Anniellidae > Anniella > Anniella stebbinsi. The sequence continues at coordinate 127,529,537 of JARDYH010000003.1, read as the reverse complement.
GGCCTCAAGAACTGAGGTAAAGGATCTTTGGTGTGGGCACAAACTACAGGGTGAATGAAAACATAACCCTTCCCAGTTGCTTGTTATTGACCTGTTTACTCATATCTATGTGTAAATTGTAAGGGGACACATTGATTGGTTGGATCCTAAGATAAGTTAATTTAAGGATACATATGGAAAGATTTCTATTTCTTTTTCATTCATGTAGCCATCTGTACCCCCAAGAAATCCTCTCTAGAGGGTCAGGGGCTATCAGGAGGTCTAGCTTCCTCACCAAAGGATTGGATGACAGAGACATTGATTTAGCAACTTAGCTTTATTTAGTTGACACAGTTGACTCAGTTGACTCAGTTGACACAGACTACACTTCTGAAGTCACAGCACTTCAGCTTAGAAGTTGTAAATCAGTTAACTTAAGAGCTAACAGCCCACGGCTTAGAATTCAATCATTGGGGGAAAAGTCACAGCACTTAAGCTTAGAAGTTGTAAATCAGTTAACTTAAGAGCAAACAGCCCATGGCTTAGAATTCAATCATTGGTGGAAAAGTCACAGCACTTAAGCTTAAAAGCTGTAAATCAATTAACTGAAGAGCTAACAGACCATGGCTTAGAGTTCAACATGTGTGGGGGGGGGGGGGGGACTGCCAGTTTAAAAGACCAGAAGGCTTTCTCACCTTGGCCCAAACACCACAAAGCCAAGAAATTGGAAGCTAAGGCTGATGCCTTATCTGATGTGCCATGTGATCAGTCATAATGTTGTGCAATGTCACCAATTTTGCTTGCTTATAACTTACCCGCCATGCACCCACACTATTCTTGGTAGGGGTGTGCACGGACCCCCCGGATCGGATCGGGACCCGGATCGGGACCTCCAATTTTGTCCCGGACCGGTTCGGACAAAATCGGAGGCCCCCCGGACCGGATCGAGTCCGATCCCGACCCAAAAATCGTACATTTTTGGATCGGCCGCCATTTTTTTCCCCATAGACTTGCATTGCAATGCAAGTCTATGAGGAAAAAATGGCGGCGGGTGGGTAAGGGGGGGCCTAACTCCCTCCCCCCCCGGGGACGTCCGCCGTGGACGGCCCCGGCAGGTAAACCCCCTCCCCCGCGCTCCCTACCCCCCCTGGGGCCGCCCGCTTCCATCCGCTGGCGCCCGCGGGCGCCAGCGGATAGAAGCGGACGGCTCCGGGGGGGGGTAAGCCCCCTTCCCTGCCACTGCTTACCTTCTCGGCCCGTCCGGCGCCGGCGGCTACTACCAGCGGGCTCCGCGGCCTACTCTCGAGTAGTGCGCCGGGTGATGACATCACCCGGCGCGCCACCCTGGAGCAGGCCGCGGAGCCTGCTGGTAGTAGTAGGCGCCGGCGCCGGACGGGAGCCGCCGGGCCGGGCAGGTAAGGGCCCCCCTCCCCCCTCCCCCCTCCGCGCGCCCCCTCCTCCCCTCCACACACCCCCTCCTTACCTTCCCGGCCCGGCGGCTCCCGTCCGGCGCCAGCGCCTACTACTTCCAGCAGGCTCCGCGGCCTGCTCTAGAGTAGCGCGCCGGGTGATGACATCACCCGGCGCGTCACCCTAGAGCAGGCCGCGGAGCCTGCTGGGAGTAGTAGGCGCCGGCGCCGGACGGGAGCCGCCGGGCCGGGCAGGTAAGGGCCCCCCTCCCCCCTCCCCCATCCACGCGCCCCCTCCTCCCCTCCACGCACCCCCTCCTTACCTTCCCGGCCCGGCGGCTCCCGTCCGGCGCCGGCGCCTACTACTTCCAGCAGGCTCCGCGGCCTGCTCTAGAGTAGCGCGCCGGGTGATGACATCACCCGGCGCGCCACCCTAGAGCAGGCCGCGGAGCCTGCTGGGAGTAGTAGGCGCCAGCGCCGGACGGGAGCCGCCAGGCCGGGCAGGTAAGGGCCCCCCTCCCCCCTCCACGCACCCCCTCCTTACCTTCCCGGCCCGGCGGCTCCCGTCCGGCGCCGGCGCCTACTACTTCCAGCAGGCTCCGCGGCCTGCTCTAGAGTAGCGCGCCGGGTGATGACATCACCCGGCGCGCCACCCTAGAGCAGGCCGCGGAGCCTGCTAGTAGTAGTAGGCGCCGGCGCCAGACGGGAGCCACCGGGCCGAGAAGGTAAGTGCCCCCCTCCTCCCCCCCCCGCTGTCCACTTTCATCGGTGGGCGCCCGCTGGCGCCCGCCAATGGAAGCGGCGGTGGGCGCCAGTGGGCGCCCGCCGATCCGCCGATCCGCCGAACCGGTTCGGAGCTTTTTCGGACCGGTTCGGATTGGATCGGCCGATCCAGCTGCGGGATCGGAAATCGGATAATTTATCCGATTTCCCACTGGACCGGACTCGGATCGTGGATCGGGTCCGATCCAGTGCACATCCCTAATTCTTGGGTCTTTCAGTCTTGTCTTCCATAGGCTTTTATTAGGAAATAAAAAATATTTTAAAAATAAGTAAATTGAATAATAAAAAAAGAAATTCCATTCCACCAACTACAGTAAAAAGAGAATATGAAAACTGCAACCATTAAAACATAGAGGATATAGTGCATTTACAAGAGATGGGCACAAATGGTTGCCAATACATTTTCACAAACACTTTTGTGTGACTGAGGGTCCCCCCCCCGTTAACTGCCCTTTCTCCCTCAAACTTCCTGAAATTTTCAGGTTATGTAAAATAAGCGTTTCTTTGTGGCATGTGCAATTTTCAGGTAGATTGGTGAAACCTTTCAATTTTAGTAAGTTTATAACACGCTCACCCCAATTTCCATTATGGAATCCTTAATTTACTGATTGCTTTATCTATTGGAGCCACTACTGTGATTTCATTAATTAAGGAATGGTCCAGAAGCAAGTACACAGACTAATCAGAGACTTAAATCCTTGAATAACATTAGGATTTCAAGGCACTTAGAGATCTAGGTCCATAATACAAGAATAATAGATTATCTGTATCTCAGTTTATCTCTACTTTTGTCATATTGCTAGGTGATCCTAAAAGAAATTCCTTAAAATTGAGGATACACAGTGCCCTATGAAGAGATTGCTGTTCATACCACTTATCCTGTAATAATATTGGTTGTTCACTTCTGCATATGGTCATTTTAGCAGTTGATGACTTGCATAGGCCTAATTCAGATGTTTCATGTATTTGATGTGACTGTCAGCACCTACACATGAGAAGTAGACCTGCAGCCACTTCAATTTTTACAAGCTGCTAAGGATTGTCACATCATGGTGGCTACATGTCCAGCCCTCAATGTAGAAGCATTAGTTCATATCATTGACACCTGGTGAGGTGGGTGGGAGCGATAGAGAATCATCTTCAACGATGCCTCCACTTTATCCTGCCTGGACTGCCAGCCTGTCAGCAATCCCTGTACACTTGCACGGGTGGTTGTATCTGCCGAGAACCATAGACTCTATTGGGTTGGTCTTTTTGTTTGCTTCACTGATTCTTTTTTTCTTCCAAGTGCTAACGGATATTGAGTTTTGCCTTATAGTTTTTGCATTTTTTTAGTCTTGTGTATGGATTTCTCTGTCATTTGACTACATGCTTACACAAGTACATAACAATGAAAATATTTTAAAAAATATTTGCTCCATGGTTTGTTAGAAGCTCAGTTTTCTCTGCAAAGAAGCACAGATTTAAATGTAAAAGAGATTGCATCTGCAAAAATCCATTCAACCAGATCTGGAAAGAAAAGCATCCTGCAAACTGTCATGCCCCTGCTGGAGGAATCCTCCTCAGAAGAGGAAGCAGAGTCCCCAGAAACCAGGAAGACACCACACTAAGTACTGGCACCAGACCTGGGCCTTCGGGGGAGACAGCTCCAGGTCCTTCTCTGACATGGGGAGGGGACTGTGACTCTGGAGCAGAGGCTGAGCAACTCACTGACCCCCAGGAGCATCGTCACCTCAAGCAACAAGCCAGTAGGCCTCCTGTAAGAAGGAGTGCTTGTTTGCAAAAATGATCTCCTCAGGAGAAAGTAACTCCTCCTGAGTAGGGCTCTGGCCAGAGAGCTCTGATGAACAGCATCTGAGCCTGGGTGGGGCTCAGAAGCCTTTGTGAATAAAAGCCAGCCGTGAGAGCTTGCTCACTGTTGGGAATAATGTCTTATTAGTGCTTCTTAGTCCTGTCTTCTTCCTGAGCCTTCATGCTATGACCTTGGACCTCTGCTTGATTCTGCTACTGGATTATGCATGTATTGGACTGCCTAACTGTGTTTGACCCTTTGCCTGTTTGATCACTCCTGCTTTGCCTAACTCTATATATTGGACTGATTGCCTGTGCCTTGATTCTGTGCCTGTTATCTGGACTACTTCTGCATTTGCCTGAACTTAAAGCTTGTCTGCTGGGACATCGGTCTGGGCTATAACTAAGACTGCTACAGCCAATGCAGGACACAAACTCACACAGATCACCATTTCAAGAGGACTCTCAAGAATTTCCAATAAGCAGACCATATCTTGACAAATCTATGAACTAAATTTCAGGATATTTTTCATTAATTGTCCTTAGTATTTCAATTATTTTAGTCTCCCACCCCATGTTCCCAGGAAATACTGGAGAAAACCTGATGCAAGTACTTGTCCTAAACTAGATAGCAGTACCTGTCCTAAATTAGAATTTTCACAGGAAATTGCCAGACCTGGAAATAACTCCCATGGTGCTGGAAAGATCCATTTACAATCCACCATCTTTTCATCTACTCCCTACATTCAGCACTAAAAATGGGTCTCAAAATACATCAGTGGGGGCTGTTTCCAGCACCCTGGACAGCTATGTTGCCATTGTGTTTAGTTTCTTTTGCCCCTAACATTGGCAAACCTCTGAACACTCTGTCTGTCTGTCCATCTCTCTCTCTCCACACACACACACACACACACACACATCTCTATCTATCTATCTATCTATCTATCTATCTATCTATCTATCATCTATCTATCTATCTATCTATCTATTCCACAGCAACATGGGAATATAAACATGTTTCAGTCTCTCAGAAACATGGAGAAAACCATCTGCTTTTGCTGGTGGTGATATGCTCTAAGTGACATTACTGCATTGAACTGACAATATTCTGTTTCCAGGCATGAGTGGAAATTTTTGCAGCCTCTGCACTTTCAATATATTGCCAAGGTGATAGGAGTGTTGGCTCATTCATTGTCTTGTAGTTTCATCCAGTGTTGTGGACTTGTTTACCTCTGACATACTGAAAGAAACATTTAAAACTTCTAGAATCTACAGAGCTTCCCCATAACCATCACCACACAAATATAAATTTTTTGATCTTTGTTTTCAGAGGTCAAGAGGAATCAGGGATTATTCTCATTTGGTTAGGAACCAAGCTTTATTGATTTAAAATATATTTATATGTAAGATATTTATTTATTTTGGTCAATGGCAACAATCCGTTGTGATACTTACCTTTCAAATGATGCATATCTATTCATATATTTTGTAAAACAACAACAGCAAATAAATAAATTTAACAATACATAACCAAAGATTACAGTAGTATTTCCAGTATTAAGGACATTGGAAAGGAATAACTTATGTTTATATCTATAGATATAGATATATTGTACCAGACAATATTCAAACTCTTTCAATGTTGGGTTCTTAATTTCCATCTGCACCAAGCCCAGTTAAGTGTTCAGAAAATAAGAACAGATTGCTTTTGAAAGTGCTGGATGGATCTGAAACAGAAATGTCTTACTATCACTTAAAATAGAAGGCTGAATATTTTTGGCCTGTATATTAAGTAGGAATGGATGAGAAATTCACTTCATCAAGGGTTTAATGAATTTACCAAATTTACATACACACACGACTTTCAGCAAGCTGACACAGAGTTGTGTTCTGAAATCCAAATTTTTGCCAGCTTCCTGATGCAACCCATCTCAGCAAAAATGCACACAGAAATGTGAATGTTGGGGGGGGGGGAGCGCACACAAAATTTTCTTTTATTTCTGCAATATCCAATATGCAACACTACCACTAATGTAAATTATGTTGAAATGTTGCAATGGTTTCCCCCCATTACCCATTAAGCTAGTTTGCTTATGGTAGAGCAACATAGTTTATGTTAGTGGTAGTTTTGTTTTGAACATTGCCCTTATTTTTATTCATTTACTGCATTTCTATATTTCCCATAGACAAAGCTCTCTAAGTGGTTCACAATTATTAAGAATACATATATTTGAGAAATGTGTGCATAAAACAGTGATTCAGTGATTAAATTAGTTGGGAAATTGTGTGCATTTTGAAATGTGCACAAAGAATGATAGGGATGTCCATTGCTGAGAAATCTGGGCCTTTCTGGGCTCCCCGGACTTTTGTGGTATGCCCACCTCAAGCTTGCTTTTGCGAGCCGAACTGAAATCTTGTCCTCTTCCCCAAGTTATTCAGATTCCTCACCTCTCCCAGGCTCTTTCACCAGAGTTTTCATCCTCCCCACTGAAATGTGCAAACTGGAAGAATCAATATTTTTGGCACAGCACTAATAATTATGAAAAATGAGAATGAGGTTGACAAAACTATCAATTCCTAATATTAAAACATAGATCTGGTTGCAAATCAGCTCAGCAATCCAAAACAATGTGACCTAAAGCTCACTGTATTCAGTGAACATCTTTACATTAGGCTCAGATTCTGAGCACATTTTCAATAACATTGCTCTGGGTTCAGTCCTGGTTTTGGGACAGAAACTGAAAACCCTCCCTCATGCGGTTTGGGAGGCGGAAAATGTAACATCTGTTCAACGCCTCCTGAAAATATACCTTTTTACACAGGCTTTCCCTGGTTTTTAACTTAGCTGGTTTTTATATCATTTTTTTAAAAACTTTCATGTTTTAAATTTATCTGTACTTGTTTGATGGTTTTTAATTGTGCGCTGCCCAGAGAACTTCAGCTGTTGGGCAGTATAAAAATTTAATAAATAAATAAAATAATAAAAATCCCCAGATCATATGTGAACATATATGCAAGAAAGAGTTCATCTGAGCACATGTATCCTTCTCCAATTAATAATCCCAACCTACTCCTATATATCTTGGATTAGAAAGAAGAACTTTCAATTCAGAATGATTTTCCATTTCTCTGTTGTCTTTCTCTTTCTGTAAGCCTACAACCCCCTCTACAAGAATTCGGTTTGACGCCTGGTTCTCCGATTATGCGCTTCTTCTCGGAAGCGGGAGGTAATTGAGCGCACAACTGGTGGCCTTACCGGTTGTTTGAAATGCTCTTTAGAAGTAGTTAATGCGGAGAATCGCTTGTTCACATAGTCAAAATGCGCTTTAACAGCCGCAGCAAAATAAAACTCGCTATTTAACACGCATTCGATAATACACATAATCGGATAGATAACGCGCCTCAACTCCCGATTTGTGCTCCGCTCATGTAGAGGTAAATTTTTTAATGAGAATTGAAGGAGCTTTAAACCTCTCATGTAGAGGCAGCCTACATCTCTTTGTCCAAGTGGATGACTGGATACTGAGCGAACAGCATGGCTGTTGAAACTATATTGCATAGTTTGTACAAAAATTATACCTTATTTATTCTTTTCTGCTAAAAGCTGAGTTTCTCTTAATTTCATGGAAATAAGGGGAAATAAAGAATAAAATAGGGATGCTATCTAGGAAGGAGAGGGTGTCATCAATTCATTAGGTTTCATGTGATTATTACTCAAAATATATATATTTCAGAATAGCTCACTAAACATTAAGTGCTTGTTATAAACAATTCAAACGGTCTTCCATGCTAGTTATTCATGCTGAAGGCTTAAAAAATGTGTGTGTGTGTGGGGGGCTTTTTGACCTGTGCTATGTTAATACAACAAATGATCTTAAAATACATGGCTTTTTGCTATTTAATCTTGGCTATATCCAAGTGTTGGCCTTTCCTTTCTTTCTTTTCTGACATTTATATGCTTCCCTGCAGTTTAAACAAACTCCCAGGGGTTGTTCACCACAATAATAAACAGTACAAAATACAACAAAACTCAATAAAAAAAAGATTAACACTGCAGCTCTTGGGGAAGGGAGGACACAGAGCAAAGAAAGTATGAAAACAGTTTAAAAATAGCTTAGATGATACGTTGAAAGGACTGGGCAGCTGAAACGGAATCTTTGCCTGGTACCAATAAGGATTGGTGCATCGGTCAACTTCAGTCTCATTAAGGTTCTCATTTTTCCACTACCAAGCCTGTTCTTCCCCAGTTTTATGTGAGCACCACCAAACCACCCCCAGCACACTAATTCATATGTGTGAGTTTTGTTCACATTTTATATGTATTTTTTTTCAAATGTACACATTCTTGTACACATGCACCTGTTAAGTAAAGCATGTCTGTGCACAGTATATACATTATGCATTTTAGAAATGTCTGCATTTTTCTTTGGGAATCTTCCAAATAGTGTCAAATACATGGGGGTGGGGTGCAATAGGACACAAATTTAGGTCTTGGGGGTGGGAGTCCAAATTAGGTAATCTCACATAAAAATGCAAACTCAGTTTTTCAACCATCCCTAGGTAACAAAAATGAGGAACTCTTCTTGCAAGGTGCAAATAAATGTCCTGTATTTAACTGTTGTTGCTAAGTAATGTTTACTCTGGCCATGTCTACACCTGCCTTTTTTCTTGGGGTCATCCCTAGGTTGTCCCTGTGCATCCAAATAATGCACAGAGGATCTTGGGGGCAGGAAGGGATGACCCCTCCATTTTCCCAGAATAACTGGTTCCCCAGCTATACCAGTTTTCCCTGTGGTCCCGGAACTATCCGGAGGACCACAGGAGGTGTGCAGAGCACTTCCATAGCCTAAAATGGGCATGGAGTCGTGTGGGGAGGCTCTGTGCCCATGTGGTGTACCAATGTCGCCATCCCTAGAATGGTGGGAATGGGGGTGGGGCTCGGGTTGGGGTTTTATACCTTTTGTTGGAGGATCGGGGCTGCTCGGCTCCTCTTCCCTTCTGGGACATCGCGCTGCTGTCTAGACCCTGGGGGAGGATCGCAGAAGCAGGTAAGTCCGCGATCCTCCCCCTCCCTCCCTCCCTCCCTCCCTCCCTCCCTCCCTCTACACCCTTAGGTGTAGATGAGGCCTCTGTGTGGGCTCTGTGAGGCTACATATATCAAAGTAGTCCTGAGACCTTGTTTTGTTCCTTTCAAAGGCCTGTGCAGTAGTTTCTTAGTGATGTTCTGAATGTGGGGGGGAGGGGAGAGAGTATCGCCTGCATCAGGTAAATTTGATTCTGATTGCCTGGGAATTCTAGCCAGGTGGAAAAGAGTGGTTGGGAAATGACAGTTAAGATATGAGTTAGGGAGAAAGTTTGCTGATTGGTGGGTGGTGTTTCGGAAGGACTAAGAGAAAACTGAGGAAAAAGTGAATAGCTAAGTCCTGAATACTGAGCTGTTCCTTCTCTGTTGGATAACCTTGTATGACTAGGCTGACCATATGAAAAGGAGAACAGGGCTCATGTAACTTTAACAGTTGCAGAGCAAAGGGAATTTCAGCCGGTGTCATTTGTATGCGATTAGTACCTGGTGAAATCCTCTCTTCATCACAAAAATTAAAGTTGCAGGCACTATACTAGAGTGACCAGACACAAAAGAGGGCAAGGCCCCTGCAGCTTTAACTGTTGTGATGAAGAGGGAATTTCACCAGGTACAAATTGCATACAAATGACACCGGCTGAAATTCCCCTTTCTCTACAACTGTTAAAGTTACATGAGATCTGTCCTCCTTTTCATATGGTCAGCCTATATATGACTAGTGAAATCTGGAATATGGAACAGGTGGGCTGTGTCATGCCAGGAGGCTGCCCTAAGTTCTTGCCAGAAGAAGGTTAAACAAGTGACAGTAAAACTCCAGATGAACTGTCCAAGCAGCCAGAAATACAACAGGAGGAGCTTTGGTATCAGAGTAATATTGTACCCAATACCTGGACCCGGATGTGAGTACGTTTGGCTGGGGTGGAAGTTTAGGGAGTTTGGCCTGAGGTAAAAGAAGTAATTAAGCAGCTTGTAGCAGCAACAGCATCTCCTGAGTCTTTAAGAAGTATCAGCAAACATTCGTGTGAAAGCCTCAAAGTAAATATTAGTATTGCCTTATATACAAAATATTCCTTTAATAAATTAACTTGTTTAAATAGTTTATCTTGTCTCTAGTGTTGGTGCTCATCTCATGCCTCAGTAGGGTGACCAGATAAAATCCAGGTCAGGGCTCATATAACTTTAACAGTTGTAGAAAAAAGGGAATTTCAGCCAGTGTCATGTGTATGCAATTAGTTCCTGGTGAAATTCTCTCTTCATCACAACTGTTAAAGTTGCAAGGGCCTTGTCTTCTTTTGTATATGGTCACTCTAGTATAGTGCATGCACCTTTAACTGTTGTGATGAAGAGGGAATTTCACCAGGAACTAATTGCATACAAATGACTCTGGCTGAAATTCCCTTTTCTCTCCAACAGTTAAAGTTACACGAGCCCTGACCTGGATTTTATCTGGTCACCCTATCTCAGGCTTTTACACCAAGCTATGCCAAATAGGGTATGCCAACCCTAGTGAAGAAGCAACCAAGAAGACCCTTTCACTGTTTACTAGTTGCCTTACTTCAGAAGATGGAGGGATGGAGGGATCCAAGAAGAGCTTCTGGTGATGATCTTTACATCAGGCAGTCTCATGTGGGGGGAGGCAGCCCATCAGATATCTCCATTCCAAGATCAATGCCGACACAATGAATTGTGCCTAGAAATGGACCAGTAACCAAAATAAATATGCAAGAACTGGTTAGATGTGTTTCCTTTAGCTCATCCTAGTTAGCAACTTGGCAGCTGAATTTTGAACTTACTGGAGTTCCTGAGACATGTTCGATGAGAGCCTCACACAGAATTACATTGCTATAGTCAATCTGGAAATTGCAGGAACATGGTTGTGATCTCTGTGCAGGAAAAGACAATGCTGGTTCACCAGCATTCGGCTAAAGAGAAGGGTTCCTTGTTGTTGTTGGTGGTGGTTTTTGCCCCAAATGCCAGTTGGGCTCTAAGTGAGAAAGAGAGAACTATCAGCACTACTAAAATGTGATCCTGACCCTTTCGGTGGAGTACCACTCCATCCGAATCAGATTGAACAGCATCTCCCCAGTCATACAAATATTCCACCAAGAATTCCTCCATATTGTCAGGACTGAGCCTCAGTTCATTGGTCCTCATCCAGTCTGTGTTGCACCCAGAGACTTGTCATGCTCCAGAAGGGATTCTGTTGCCTGTTTTGCAACAGCTCAGACAAGAAGGCATGAATGAGTGGAACAGAAGCTAAGCACCACAGCTATCAATCCACGACTGAGAATGAGTTCAGGATCTAGAGTTCTGACAAGTTACTTGAGCACTGACTAAGAGCAAATACAGGGTTTTATAGAGTTTCATAGCCAGGCTAGCAGATTCTTTATTTATTTATATTTCTATACTGCCCCATAGCCAAAGCTGTCTGGGTGGCTCACAACCTTCTGGGAATTCTACCTCCTCAGGTGCTGTCTTTGTTTTTTGTTTGCTCTGCTTTGCTCTGTTTTGTTTTAATCTAGTGCCCTTTCCTGCAGTTGCTGACTTCTTCAAGGGTTTGAGAAGTGAGGAACTGGTCAGGGAATGCTCCACAGGGCCATCCCTCTCATTGCAGGAGTTTGAGGTCACTCCTTGGAGTCAGAGGGCAGTGGCACTTCATGGGGATCAAGAGGAACAGGTGGGTGAATCCTAGGTGGAAAGCCCCACTTGTGGAAGTTCAGAAACAGGTTCTCTTCAGAGTCACTGCAACCAGGAACTATAGGCCAGGGGTGCAAAGCCTCAGGCCTGGGAGCTAAATCTGGCCTCCTGGGGTCCCGGACGTACAGGTGGAAAGAGGGCCCTCCAGGATTCCCCTTCTCCTGCCCCCCTTTCCCCCAACTACCAATCATTAGTTGGTTTCTTGGATTTTGTGCAGTTAGTTACAAGCAATTAGAACTTTAAGCTGAAATATACCAGTATTGGGTAGGCTAACCAGATAAAATCCAGGTCAGGGCTCATGTAACTTTAACAGTTGTAGAGAAAAGGGAATTTCAGCCAGTGTCATTTGTATGCAATTAGTTCCTGGTGAAATTCCCTCTTCATTACAACAGTTAAAGTTGCAGGCACTATACTAGAGTGACCATATACAAAAGAAGGCAGGGTCCCTGCAACTTTAACAGTTGTGATGAAGAGGGAATTTCACCAGGAACTAGTTGCATACAAATGACTCTGGCTGAAATTCCCTTTTCTCTACAACTGTTCAAGTTACATGAGCCCTGACCTGGATTTTATCTGGTCACCCTAGTATTGGGGGTATTTTTGCCCCACCCCTTTTGCCTTCAGAGATGCCTGAGACTGGAATTCAGTCCCCAAGAGATTCTATGAAATGGAATTCAGACTGAAAGAGGTTCTCCACCCCTACTTTACAGGTTTATTATTATAGTGGGCCATGTGAAACCTTATAGTACCCTGTAGCACATGGGCAAAGTAATGTTCTCCCAGTGCCAGCTTCTGGAATCTGTCATCCAGTCAAAGGGGAGCCACTAAGCTTTTGCTGAGAATCTGGGTCATCCTTCCCAAAACCTCTTTGTCCTCACCCACGCTGAAATCTGAAATTGTATGTCTGCACTGAAAATAAATGTAAATTTGAGGGGTTGTGAGTGCATGTGTTTTTTTAACTAAATTAGAGCTACATCAAATTCTGGGTTATTTTGATTGGGATTTCAAAATTAGAGCTTTCAAATGGGGTCAGGAAAATATCCCCCCCCCCCATCTTAATTATTGAGAATAGCCATCATTTTTTAATCTGTGTTTGTCCTATCTGCTGATGCATCGGGTCCTTGGTTTCTTAGGCTGAGTTTCCTGGACTGAGCGATCTCAGGCCTACCCAGTTGAATTTTAAGAGTTTTATTGGTATTTTAATATTGTATCAGTTTTATGTGCTTTTAATCAGTTTTATGTATTTTATATTTGATGTTGTTCCCAGCCTCGATCCAGAGAGAGAGGTGGGTAAGAAATAAATAAATATATGATGATGATGATGATGATGATGATGTCTCTACATTATGTGGGTAATCAGATGTGGCTATATGCTGACACCTCTGAGGACAAGCAAAGCTGGCATATAGTGTGGTCACATGGAGTGGTCACTTGCTAAGCCTAGCCAATCAGGAACATGCTGATCGGCTAGGCTTAGCACGTCTTAGGGCAAATAAAGGTCCCCTCTACAAGGATTCGCTTTTGCGCCTGGTTAGCCAATTATGCGCATAATCGCTGAAGCGCACTTACGCCTAATACCTCTGCATGAGAGGCGTCGAGAAGCGGAAAAGTGCATTAAGGGATGACCAAAATGCGCTTTACAAGTAGTTAATGTGCATAATCGCTTGTTCACATAGTCAAAATGCGCTTTAACGGCCGGAGCAAAATAAAACTTGCTGTTTAACACGCATTCGATAATGCGCATAATCGGAGAGATAACACGCCTCTACGCCCGATTTGCGCTCCGTTCTTGTAGAGGTAAAAAATTTTAAGCGCCTTGAAAGAGCTTTAAACCTCTCTTGTAGAGGCAGCCAAAGTCTAGCCAGCACAATGTTTCTGAACAGACGATCTCATGTGAACCTTTTCCTTGTCATAGCAATTCACCCCACCCACTCCAAAAATGTTGTGGGGGTTGGTGCTTTCGACTAGTGTCCATGAAAGTCCCCCCACTCCTTGGTTCAGCCCTAATCCAAAAGTCAGAGAAGTTCCCTTTGCTATTGTGCCCAACTCAACACTGTGTGTGTATTGACTTGAAATGAAGCTAGGTGGTATCTGTATTTTGTGGCCTCGTTTGGTACCCCCAAATAGGAGCCTGATAAGGCCTCTTTGTTCCCTACTCAGCTGTGATTATTTCAATAGCCTGCTGCCCCTTCCCAGATTACTACTTGGGCTCTGAAAATGAAGGCAATCTGGGGCTTCTTTTCCCATTTTAATAAAGAGGCACAGTTCAGATCGAAAGTGTCATTTTAATATTCCCTCCCACTCCCTGTTCAGTTTGGCAGCTTGCAAAGCAGAGGTGTCGTGCATTCCCAAGTAGGCAGAGGACAGCAGATGGACTCTAGCTAAAATGTGCTGGGTGAAAGTAATCTGAAAACATTTCATCTCCATGTGTATTATTTCTGTGTGGCTCTGTATGATGCCAAGGGCTGTGTGACTGTCAGAACATCCACCTATAGAATGCATTTATAGATTCCTATCTATAACAATATCTATGCTTAGAATATTGTGGGAGTTGAGAGATGTTCTTTGTGAACAAGAATACAAAATAGTTGGGACACAGTTTTAGTTTACATTTTGGTATCTGTATATACCCTGTTTGATTAGATACAGATCCACTTAAAATATATATTTTATTCTCTCTTTGGGTGTATTTTATTCCCCAGCATAATCCACAATCTTAACTCCTCACAAATATGCAAAATAAGAAGTTGCATTGGAAACCTACTCAGAGTGTATTCGCCAACACAATCTTAAAGATTATTGCGCTTACCAAAATATGTTTCTATGAATTCTAACACATTTCCTAAGGGCTGAGATGGGATTAGTTGAAGTTACCACTACACCTTCTGCATAGATTTTGAACTTCATATGCTGTTATATTCCTTTGTTGTCCAATGGCTCTTTCCAATGGTTCTATTGCTCAATCAAAAAAGTAAAGGGGACAAAGGATACCCCTGCCTAGTTCACATTTTTGTTATAAAGAACGGTCTCAACATATGATTGTCTGCTCTAATTCTACAGAATTATTTGCACTCTGTGGAAATCACATTTTAAAGAAGACCGCATCTACGGGGACCACTTACTTACACATGGTATTTTTCCGTTTAAACTGAGCCAAAATAATTCTTATAACAACCCTGTCACGTAGGCCAGCAGTATTTTCCAAATTGGATAGTGTGTGAACCAACGAAAAGATGAGTAAGACAGATGCACCAGTAGCTGCAACCCTTTGCCTGTTCAAGAACCCATTTAGAGTCATTAATCCCAAACCAAGTATGTACGTGCTTAAAGCCTTGATATGAAGCAACCCTCACAGCAGCTGTTTAGCTTATGATCCCAACTCTATTTGGAAGCAGCTTAAATACATTTTGCTGTACAGCCCCTGCTGCCATATAATATAGATTTTCTCATTTTGAAACTATTGCTATCAAGCATCTTGTAACACTTGCACTGCTGTAAGCCTTTCGTGTGATTTACTTTGACAGGAGGCAATGGGCACTTTATTGCTTGACCCTTTGTGATCTATCCATGTACCTTTCTCTTTTAGATAGGATTGTTTTGATTTAATCTTTCAGTCAGTAGCACGGGGTCTTCAAGCCATTTTTCTTTGCCCTTTGTAGGAAAGGTGTTACTGAGATTTTAGAACAAATAACACAATTCCAGAGATGTGTAGGCACCCTGCAAAATGTTATGCAACTCTCATTAAAAATAGCCAGAGTAGATAAAAGGCACAGTCCATTGATCACTATTTCCATGGGAGGATAACTCATTCAATTGAGAGCCAGTGTGGTGTAGTGGCTAGAGTGTCGGACTGAGAGTCAGGAGATATGGGTTCTATTCCCCCCACTCGGCCATGGAAGCTCATTGGGTGACATTGGTAGGGTGACCAGATGAAATCCAGGTCAGGGCTCATGTAACTTTAACAGCTGTAGAGAAAAGGGAATTGCACCCAGTGTCATTTCTATGCAATTAGTTCCTGGTGATATTCCCTCTTCATCACAACAGTTAAAGTTGCAGGCACTATACTAGAGTGACCATATACAAAAGAAGGCAGGGCCCCTGCAACTTTAACTGTTGTGATGAAGAGGGAATTTCACCAGGAACTAATTGCATACAAATGACACTGGCTGAAGTTCCCTTTTCCCTACAACTGTTAAAGTTACATGAGCCCTGACCTGGATTTCATCTGGTCACCCTAGACATTGGGTCAGTCATAGACTCTCAGCCCAACCTACTTCACAGGGTTGTTGTTGTGAGGATAAAATGGGGAGTAGGAGGAGGATTATGTATATCACCTTGGGTTCCTTGGAGGAAAAAAGGCAGGCTATAAATGTAATAAAAAATAAATAAAATAAATTCAATTGAATCATGTGCAAGCCACGTTCCCAGTGAACTGGGCCCAAAGAGAATGGCATTTAAAATGTATAAACCACACGAGGTTTTCTAAATTCATTTGACACCTAGTTCTCTATTTCTTTTCGATACGACTATTCAACCAAACCTGGCATTATAGAGGACAAATTAAATGCTCTCAAACATGAGGTCAGTTTGTTGTAGCCCCTTCAACATTCACTGCTGTGTCATGACCCCATGACGCCATCGGCAGACCCAATGCATGTGTGCATATCATCCTTCATTTTCTGTGGCCAAATATTATGAAAATTAGTAATGATGTGCATAATAGTAAAACTAGTAATGATATGCATGACAGAGGTGGCCCTACATGAGAAACCTGCAAAATTTCAGAATGAGAAGTGCAAGGATTAGGGTAATATGATGGCTGGAAAACAGTTTAAGAGAACAAACCTATGGAATTGCTGCCTGTTAGAATAAAATCCTATGGCCTGCTGGGCTGTTATCAGCAGACTAAGTGGAAGATGGATTTTGCCTCCTGTTCCTCCCCCTCCCAAAAGTCTGCTAGCTGATGGGCCTCTGAGCCCATCTAGCTCACTTACCAGTGGTATACAGGGATGGGTGATGGAGGGGCCATAGAAGATATTACTGCAGGACTGTTCCGGTGTTTTGTGGACACTTTGGGAGGGGGTCCCTCCCCAAAGCACTATAATGCTAAAAAAATCCACTGTTGTGGATAAAGCTGACAATTACAAAACTACATCACTTCATCTCCCTTATTTCCTCCCTGGCATTTTCTTTATCTGAAGGCCTTGGGGGAAATGTATCCATTTTATTTTATTTTTTACTATCCCCATATCTGCGTCCCTCTGTAGGGTTGTGTTTTAATTTGTTCCATGTCAGCAGAGCCCCACTTTGTCCTGGACATCTCCTAAATCTCTCAGAATCATCCCAGTTTAGTACTGGCCTGGATTTGTGATTTGGTCAAATCCAGTGCATCCCCCTAAGTATCTAATGATCCTACTGCACTAAAAATCTTGCCTTGGTTCCAAAGGGCTGCACTCAATATTCTAGGCATGTGTCATGAAGTTTTCCTCCATCCCCAAACCAGCAGCTTATGCTCCTCAAGAAGTCACCTCTGAAATGGAGTGCCCTACAGAGTGGCATTCAACATGACATGGGTGACTCTACCGAGAAATTCAATTTGGCAACTTCTCCCATCCTAGGAAAAATACCAGCAGTTCCCAGACAGGCCATTTCTTTGGAAATCTTTCTAGTGGGTATATATAGAACTGTTAGGTTCAGCTGCTGCTCAGATTTCTTTCTTCCTTTTTAACTTTTAAGGCATCATTTTAACTGTGGCTCGTGTTCATTCTCAATCAACCTTAGTTCATCAAGTTTCATGGTTTAAATTCAATAGAACACATTAATAAGTGGAGAAATTAATTCCAGCACGAGAGTAGATCAATCAAATCCTCCATGAGAGAGTTATTCAGACTGTTCCCCCCTCCACCACCACCACCTTTCTCTCTGGTCAGTAAGTCACAACCCTGCTACTATGGCAACAACTTAAAGAACCCATTTAGGAAGGAGCCCTGGTGTCTCTAATGAGAAAGAGGTGGCAGTTTGGAAAGGGAAAAAAATCGGCTCTATATCTCAATCTTTTTAGACTGTGAAGGGAAAGAGCTGCTTCATCCTAAACATGTATTGTCCTGGCATGGATAACTTGCTCTTTCTTTCTTTCTTTCTTTCTTCATTTAAATCTTTTATATATTATTGTTGATAAAAATCCAAATATAGGCATAGTAGCCAACAGGGCACTTACTAGCCTGCCTATTGTCTTGCGCAAGCAGGACCCAATTCTTACAGAACAGAGATATCCCCCCCAAAAAAGGAGCCCTGAAATGAGCAGACATTCTTGTTTCTGGATCTGCCAACCTGCCCTGTTCAGGAAACAAGTGTTTTCACTCATTTCTGGTTATCGCTGGAAATGCTAAATCTCTTTTCTGCAAGCAGTGGGTGCCACTTGCAGATGGGAATTGGCAGGGTCTAGGAGAACTGGTAAGATGCAGGAAAAATAGCAAGGTGCAGAGAAATCATGGGGGGGGGGTGTAAGCACCCCATTGGATACTGCCCAATAAAAACAATGAAAGAGAGAGATGAAACTCAGCAAAAGAAAAGTAAAAGTAAAGTAAAGCCTATCTGAAGGATCACCTCTTCCTAGGTATACCTCCCCTTGCACTGAGGTTATCAATGGAAGTAGCATTTCCAGCTGGCGTATGATATGTGGCCACACAAGAAAGGGCCTTTTCAGTAGTAGCCCCATATTTATGGAACCCCATCTCCAAAAAACCTTGCAGAGTATAGATCCCATACATTCCAGCAACATCAAATAAAACAAAGGTTGTTGTTTTTTGAAGATACAAAATGTATGTATTTATTTATACTATTTATATACTATTTCCATGAATGTCAACAAGGAGTGTACAACAATTTAAATAAAAGTGAAAAAAGGTCATTATTATTTGATAATTCTGTATTTTCATCACTGAACAAGGTGAAGCATCACCTTTCCCGCTGTTGCCCCAAGATTGCAGAATTATTACCCCAAGCAATGTTATTTATTCAATTTGTATCCAGCCTTTCCACTCAGTGTTTGAAGTGACTAACAGTAAAATATGGGGAGGCAGTTATGATTAAAACATTTCAAAACATTTATCAATGAAGAACTTGTGCAATAAAAACACATCAAATGAAACACAAATAAAAAATAAAATTCAAATACAAGAATATGCAAGACATAATTGCACCCACCAGATTAAAAACCCAATTCAGTGGCAAATCAGCGTAGATGTTAGCAGCCTATCTGAATAAAAATATGGCTTTTTGCAAGCATTTGTGTTGATCCATGGATAATAGGGTGATATGATTGGTAGTTTGGGCTGCTGCAACTTTGTATTGTTTTGGTGGTTGGTATCATAATGAAAAGCATACTTTGATTAAAGTTGAACCAGAACTACTCGCTGTTTTTTGTGAAAATTTTTGTCAGTACAGAAAACTGCCCCTCTTTTCTGACAAATCTTGTTATTTTTTGCAAAGACATGTGCTTATGATTTTAAATTCTTGTTGCCCTCATTCTCAGTCACCGTCATTGACATCATCACATAGCCAGATCCAACTGGCTAGGCAGTATTATGACCCATTCCTTTCACTTTGTGATTTCGGATTGCTGGGACCCCGTTCATTATGTGACCCCTGATTGCTTGGGAACCCAGTCATTATGTGATCCCGGATTGCTTGGGAACATCCATGTGATTAATCCAGATAGAAGGGAAAAGACGCATCCCAAGGCAAAATGATACCAAAGAAGCAACTGGTATGTGAACAAAATCAATGGTCCTGAACTGGGTGGAAAAAAATTGAATAGTCTATATATGTAGATATCTTTTGTTGAATTCAGGAAGCAGCCTTGTAATTGTGCTTGGTTTTTATTTCTCTCTAATAGGCCATTAGTAGAGCTGAATGCTCAGCTCCTTAATATCTTCCCTATTTCATTTTATTTCCAGCTGTCCTTTCAACCTGCATTAAAAACCCTCAAGATTACAATGGGGATATCTGTGACAGACAGAAAATGAGTATATATCTTCATTTCGGAGCTTCTTGGGGACTTACCTACTTGTACTTCTCTAGCAAAGGTTCTGCATCATAGCAAACCACCATTTAAAGTTGAGGAGGTCTGGATAAAATCACTCCCTCAGGATTCCATCAGTGTCACTGTCTGTGTCAATCAGAGGTATTCACTGAGGAGCTGCCTGAGGTATATTCACTGCTCCTATGGGACCAAGCATGCTAGTTCTGCAAGTCTCGTGTTTCTATACAACCCAGGGAAAGAAGTTGGATGGCATTATACTTGATAAATGGAAATTTTATGTACCATAGCTTTCTCTCATGGGCGATTCTTACTGAATTCAGTGGGAGTTCTCAGTCTATCCCAGCCTATATGCTGTCATATAATAAATGAAATCTTCAGAATCTTCTGCATTAGCCTAATTTTGTTGTCCCTGGAAATCCTAAGTGGAATTGGTCTATATTGCTCTCATATTTATCACAAGCATGTGTATCTCTTCATCGCAAACATAGTTGAAAAACAATACATTTTTGTGAAGAAATTACATTTGAGTAGGGATGTTGAGGGTGTCCGACAAAGTCTAGGAGTCCGACAGACACCAGTATGTCTCCCCCCCCCCAGGGACCCAGTGCCTGTGGTTGCACAATGGAGGTTATGGACAATTGTGCATTTCCCCCATTGCCTGAAAGGGGTCTTTATGGCCACCACTTACGCAACAGGGGAAATATGAAATTTCTGGAGTGAGAGCAGACGGCGGCCGAGTGCTCGTCGGGCCTAGCTGAAAAAAGAAGCTCACACAGCCCAATGAGCGGGGGCAGATGGCAGTTGGGGTGAGGCAAGCGTTTAATGAATGGAAAGGGAAATGAAGCACTTCAAAAAATGGCTGGGATATTCAAAATGTAGCTTGTTGGATCCCCTGTCGAGTGTAATCTTAAGCATGTCTATTTGGACATCAGCCCCACTAGGAAGTATGCCCTTTCTTTCATCAAGAAAAAACTGAGCCTTCTTGTAGTCAGAGAGACATGGTGAAATTCCTGCTTGCCATCTCCTCAACTATTGCCTCAACCAGTCTTCCAGCGTCTTTCAAACACGTTTAAGCTACATCCCAATAAATGCTTATCTTTGAGTCAGCCCCCTTGAACATAGTGCAGATTACTTCTGGGAAACATGGATAAGGTTCCACAGTCAAAGATGATGATGGTGGTGGTGGTGGTGGTGATGATGATGTTTCGCCAACAATAACACTATCACTAACAACGTTGAACTCCTGCGACATGTACTTTTCCAAACTTCAGTTGGCACAGAATGAGGCTGCTTGAGTCCTCATTGGGGCTAGTCAGATCGTACTACACTAATGCTGTACCAGCTGTACTGGTTGCCAGAGCTTTTTGGAAGCAATTCAAAGTGCTGTTTTTGACATTTAAAACTCTAAACAATTCAAATGGTCACCCAAACCTGTATGAACCTGACCGTGTTTTAAGACCAGACTATTCTCACTTAATGCTCACTCTTCCAGCAAATGGGTGAATAAAAAATTAAGCAATTCAGATAGGATGTTTTTGCTTTGAACATCTCAGACTTTTGTGTATGCTCCCCAAAAAGTAATGTTGCTGGTAGGGATATTCCATATGTCACTTTCACATGTGTTCACTTTTAAGGCCATTACATCCTAATTCCTTATTAATCTGCACTTTTAATTGAAAAAATATGAAATTTTGCAACTAACTTTGTTTTTAAATGTGAATTTCTGAACATTCTTTCAATATCCATTGGAAAAAATAAGCATTTTAAGGACATTTTGATATGGGTGTTGACTGAGAACTGCATTGCAATTTTCAGATGCACTTCATCCAATGAATGGCAGCATCTGTATCTACACATTTGTCTGGGGCATGCAGATCAGGCCTGTTTTATCAGGATTCACAGAGATTGAATTCCTCATCAAGCATCTCAAGTTGCTGAGCTGTGATATATAATGCTTCCAAGGTACCAGTCCTCCGAGATAGCTGACAAGCACTGAAATACAATCGAGGGATGCACATGTAAACAGACTTCCAAACACATTCACTCACACAATTTTTTCTGATGTGTGAACACATCATCTTGTCATAGCCCAAATTCACTAGTGTACCAGGAAGACAAAGTGACTGATATTCTATCATGAATGACACTCTGCACCCCCCCCCCCCAAATACTATACCATTATAAAGAACTGGTGTCTAATGTGGGGGAAGAAATCTATGGATGAGCTTCTCTACAACAGCTGAACTTGTGCAGCAAAAGAACTATTAAAATGGCCACGGCAGGCTACATTACAAATGTCTGCTGCATTATTCCACATCAATGCGCACACTGAAGTAGCCCGTCATCCAGGAGTTGACAAAAGAACATTCTAAAAAAGAGCACATGCATTATTTCACATTCTTCCTGACAATCTGGATAGCCTACTTAAGCACCAGCCTTCTTCTTTTTTTAAATAATGCATAGCATCGCAAAAAACAACAACAACACCCTAGCCATTTTTGCACATCATATTCATATTTATTTTTATATCCAGTTACTCCCGCAGTCTAAACTCAGTGTGGTAAATAGCTCGTGCTAATTACTTAAAAATCCATTACATTTTAAAGTCTCATAGCAGATGCAAACACCATTTCAAATGATCTCACTGTGTTGTCTACATAATTCATAAACCTTTCTTGGAATGTGAGGGAATTTGTTGTGTGTGTGTGATAGTAGAATGATGCAAAGCATTATGGGAGTCAAATGATGGAATCAGTATTGTAGATGAAAGAAATTGCTGCATTGATTTAAAATGGTTGCCTACTTGATCCTAAAGACTCAAAATTGATTGTGTAAGCACACACACACACAAATTGAAAATATAAAATTAATACATAGCCGATGAATATATACTCCCTTGAAATAAATCAACACTAGTTTGTCCTGAGGTACCAAATCACCCCCTCCACTGGAAAAAGAAATATTTTATGGCGTCTTCAAAAAATTATCACTCAGATGTTAAGAAACCTTGAAGGGAGGGTATGTGTATTCAGATGTTCTGGAAATCAGATCCAGATTCAAGGGTTCAGGTTAGGGATGGACAAATCAGTCTCTTTCTGGCCCATGTCAGTTTCACAGGTATACACTTATAAGTCCATTCTGTGTGAAATTGTTCATCAGTCTGAGACATATATGTTAAACTGTACAAGAAATTCACATTTATTTCTCTATGCCATTTCCCTGAATGTATGCACTTTCTATGCCATTTCCCCAAATATACACCTCTTTGTATGTAATATTCCCTAATGCTTAGGTTCTGTAATACCATTTCCTCTAGTATATGCATTTTTGTATATAATTCTTGAGCTGAGAACTGCAGTGGAAAATTTGGAGAAGTACTCACTTGGAAGGTTAGTTGTGTTCCAATTCTCATATTAATCCATGAAGTAGGAATTAGGTTGATTTGTTTTATAATGTAGACCAAATGCAATCCCCCCATGCCACCTTTAGTTCAGGGAAGGAGGGGGTCTCTTACCCTCCCATTGCCCCAGACCCAGCTCCTCTCCTTGTTCCAGGTCCTTACTTAACATCCAATTTCTCCTAAAGTGACATTAGAAGCAAACACCCAAGAAACTAAGTTCCATAAGAAGAACAAAACTCCTTCAAATGGCCCAGCTATTGGGAGGAGAAGCATCTTTTGTGACTGGTTCTCCATGGGGAGATGCAGCGAGGGCCCCTAGCACAGCCTCATGGGCTCCACCTCCCCTCCCGTCATGTTTCTCAGTTTTGTAGAATGTGGGCTATTGGGGTTGCCAATTTAATTTGAGGGTCACGGGGGATGTATGAGAAATCCATTTCAGTTTGGTTTTGAACAGTCGAAGTCCGTACATTTATGAGTTTTCGACATGGTGCACCGACCACCCCACAAAGCATTTGACAGCATGAGTACATTTGAAAAATGAAAAATGAAAAATGCCCATGAAAATATTTATTTATTTATTTATTTATTTATTTATTTATTACATTTGTATACCACCCTATGGCCAAAGCTCTCTGGGCAGTTTACATAGGATTAAAACAATTAAAAACAATATACAAAAATTAAAACAGGAAAAACATACAACATACACACAATACACACATACATTTAAAACCACTATAACTGTTGAAAAAAATTGCACAAATACCCTTTAATCATACATTTCAAACATGGGTGCAGACAGAAAAAGCTTCAAGATGGAATTTGGAGAACTTTGGTGAGCTTGGGCTCTGCTGATTCACACAACCCTAGGGATTTCTCTTCCTTGAGGCCAGGTTGACTTCGGTCCCAAACAGGAGTGTTCTTGTTCTCTGTGCTTGTCACATTGTCCAGGCAGGATGGCCTGGATTGAGAACCACCTGGCCATGCCATGGAGGAGTCATTGTGCCCTCCACCACACTCTGAGCACAACTGGATCCCCCTTCCAGTAAGAGAAGCCATTGATTTGTTAAACTACAAGCCATAACACTAACACACTCTCAGGTTGCACTCCCAGCTATCCTACTGTTCCTCCTTGTCTCCTGTCCAAAGAAATACAAAGAACCAATGAGCTGCAACTCCTAGGCTAGGTCTGTACAACTTGTAATCCGACCAGTCCTATGCAACCCACCAACCATATTTGGTGGGCCATTCCACCAGGGGTTCAGCAATGGTATAGTTTTGTCCATCTGCAAAAAAAAAAAAAAAAGAGGGGGGGAATTGCTGGGTTGTGAGGTTTGATAGAAAATGTCTAGTGATGGGGAGAAATTTGTTAGGTTCGCATTTTAATGCGAATGTACCTAATTTCACATATTCAAATCAATATGTCAACTGAAATTCAGCTGTCCTTTGAAATTTGCACTCCTTCATTTGTTTCAATGGAGTTCTCCAACTTTTTTTTTTTTAATGCATACAAAACTATTGAAGGCCATGTTCAAAAATGCATGCTCAAAAATGCATGTGTATTAGGTGACATTACACACAGATATGCATAGTCTCATCGTTCAGGGCAAACCGAACATAAGGTTAGAGAAATTCTCAAAGTTCAGAATGAACTAAATTGAAGACTGGAAAAATGAGAGATGGAGAGAAACCAAAAGTGACATATTTGTCCACCCCTAATAATAATTCATGAGCTAGACTTGCACCCCTAGGCCTGCTATGTCTTCCTTCTCACAGGACTAAGGGAGCATTTAGACATGGACGGTCTACACCCCTGGGTACAATAGGGAACACAGAAATTGTGTACACATTTTGCAGAAGTGTGCACTTGTGCAAGTGCACACTTTCAAATGTGAATGCATGATTGGGAGATTGCTGACATTTCCCAAGGATCACACTCCTGCTTGCATTTGAATTTGGAGGTGCAAATGGGACATGTTCGCATGATTTGCAAGCAACCAAAATTCATCTGCATCCGTATGCAGTACCAGATGCTGTCATCTCTGCTGAGCTCTAGAAGACAGTGAGTTCTTATCCGACAAATCCCTCCCGCTCCGAATATGTGCCTGGCTCGTTCCCCACCTGACTTCGCTGGGCTTGACATCCTCTAGGAAAAATGGATACATCATTTGCACTGTGCAGACAGTCAGCATATTTTAGTGCTTCTTATACATATTTTAAAAGCTTTCACATAATACTTTTGGCTATTCCTAATGCGTGGGCTTCAATTCCCCATTCTATCCTGTAATATTTTATCGGACTTCTTCTCTGATCTTGCACTTTGATACCTGTTGGAAAACCGTTGGGAGACTGATCTCACATCTCTCCTGCTGTATCTTTCTATTCTTCTCCCACTTTCCAATGTGCTTATTTAGCTGTTTAGTATCATTTGTGTAGAGCAGATATGTCACATCTTCCTTTTTTTCTCTTTTATCACAAGACCGTGGGGTCAGATCACCTCCTTCAGTTCCAGCTAAGAACGAGATGAAAGCCTCACTGAACCACTACGTGAGGGCTGTAGGCATGCAGGGAGACTGTTTAATGAGGCAATGTCCCTTTTTTCCCTTTGAGTGCTACAAAATCCCTCCATATAAGAACACAAGAATAACTTTACTAGGTCAGACCTCACTTTCTCCTGAACTTATGCCGTGTTCTCACTGTACCCGAGTCAAAATTTCTCAAAAGATGTTTTTCCGCGAACATGTCTGAAATGTTTCTTTTTCTGACTTGCACAGAAAAAAAAAAAGAATTAGTAGAATGTTATCCAAATATTGTCCACCATTTTTGCCTGGTGGCTACCATTTTACACACACACACACACACACTGCCCTTGAATGTCACTATTAGGCTGACCATCTGAAAAGGAGGACAGGGCTCATATAACTTTAACAGTTGTAGAGAAAAGGGAATTTCAGCCAGTGTCATTTGTATGCAATTAGTTCCTGGTGATATTCCCTCTTCATCACAACAGTTAAAGTTGCAGAGCCCTGCCTTCTTTTGTATATGGTCACTCTAGTATAGTGCCTGCACCTTTAACAGTTGTGATGAAGAGGGAATTTCACCAGGAACTAATTGCATACAAATGACACCTGCTGAAATTCCCTTTTCTCTACAACTGTTAAAGTTATATGAGCCCTGTCCTCCTTTTCAGATGGTCAGCCTAGTCACTACATCTTGGGCATTGTAGCAGATGCAAAATGGTGGCCGTGCTGCCAATAAAGATGCTGCTGTAGCAAAAGTAGGGGGCAGGTTTAAGGGGGGGGGGGGAAGAAGCTGTTCTATTGCCCCTGCTAATGTTGAACCCCCTCCTTCAACACACATACACATAACAAACTTTTGGAGAATTTCTCCTCCCACTGGAGATCTTTAGTGAAAGGCCCTTCCAAAATCTACCTGCAAATACGATGGACAAGTTCAAGAGTCCCTTTGTGCACAGATATACCAAATGTTTCAGAAAACACATATAAGAGAACCCAGTACAATAAATTCCCATATGGCTGAATATAAAGTGGAAACACCAGGTGCCAATAATGAATTCAACTAATAATACAGTCCATAAGAGAGTGGGCAAAGGGGACAATTGGCCTGATTCACCTTTTCTAGTACTACAAAAGCAAATGATTGTTTATCCCTGACTTTGATGCAGGTCTGTGTCGTTGCTTGAGACTCAACGTTAATTCTGCACCACAAATTTCTTTTAGCATAAATTGAGCCCATGGCATCCGAACGTCATCATCATTCATGCACCCATCTTGCTCTTAATGGCATCATTTCTAAAACTGTCATTAATACATACCATGACAATGCTTTGTCTCCCGTTATTATGACGAAAGGCTGCCTATGGATCATACTAGACCTTCATTATTCATACCAGCAGTTTTGATTCCTCTGAATTGAACGGAAGGCTATAATTGCCAGCAAGCCTGCAGGAGCTCCTTTCCTTTTAGAAATATATATATATTTCAAATGACTGAAGTTGGGGAGAAATTATTTTGATCCACACTTTAATCTGAATGTATTTAATTTCACACTTTCAAACCAGTACATGGAGTGAAGCTCAGTTTTTTTCTTCAAAATCTACACTTCTCCAAATGTTGCAAAGGAGTTCTCCATTCAAAAAATCCATAGAGACATTTGTACATTAGGGGAAAGCACACACAAAAGGCATATATATGAAAGTGATATTCAAATATGCATTATCTTAGGCAAATCACTTGCAAAAAATGTGTATGTTAGGAAAACAGCTTGCAAAGAACGTGCATATTGCAGACAAAAATGCATGCATTCTGAGAAATGCACACCAAAATCCATATCCGTTGTCATGCAAACTTTTTCATCAAAGTTTGAGACAAACCTAACTTAAGACTGGAAACTTTCTCAAAGTTCAGGATGAACTGAATGTAATATTGGAAAAATGAGAAACGGAGAACACCCAAAAACGATAGCTCTGCTCATCCCTGGACTGAAAACACTACCCTACCTTTTAATGGGCTATCAAACACTGCTAGTGGGATGCATTTGACCTGGTAAGTTACAAGTTGTGTGAGCATGAAATATAAGGAACACTGGCAGCCAATTTATAATAGATCAAAACCATGGGATATTCAAATTGACCCTGGGGGAGGTTCCCCATTTGGGGGAGGGCTTGGCATGGAACCACTAGTGCCACCATTGTGGCAGGCACCCTGTTTCCTCCTCTTCCTCCAATGCATTTCTTCCCAGGCTAAGGGCACAGTCTTACTACCCGAGGAAGAGATAGCAACAGTAGCAGCACTCTTCTGATGAAGAAGAGTAGCTGCCCACAATACCCGGTAGAGTTGTGCAGGTCATTATAGGTAATTACAATGGCGGCCACCCAGCACTCATCAGAACACCAGAAAAGAGTGCTCAGAGCAGCAGTGTTGGTCCTCACAAGTTGCCCAAAGCTCCTGCTTTCTGATGGTTGGGCCTCAGCTGCCACGAAATAGGAACACACTTGAAGTGATACATTATGCTCTCGCAGCTCATGATCAACCCAATGTAGGTTGGCCATTGTGAATGAGAAAGGGGAGGGCCTTCTCTGCTGTGGCACCCCGGCTGTGGAATAAGCTCCCCAGAGAGGTTCACCTGGCATCTACATTATACTCCTTTAGACGCCAGGTGAAGACCTTTTTATTTTCACAGTGTTTTCACAGTTGTTCAGTTTGATTTTTAACCTTGCTGTTTAAATTTGTATTTTAAATCCCTATCAATTTCTGCATGGCTGCTCGGTTTTTATCCTAGTTGTGCTTTTATGCTGTATTTCAAATTATGTTTTTATACTGTCATTGTTTTATATTTTGAATGGTTTTTATGGTTTTCATTTTTGTAAACCGCCCAGAGAGTTTCGGCTATTGGGCGGTATAGAAATGCAGTAAATAAATAAATAATAGATAAACATCAATACAATTCCTATGGGAAGGTATCCCTTGGCAATTATTTCAGGGCAGTGTGGGTTGTTTTCCTACATTTCAATTTCAATTTAAGTTTAATTAACTAGACATCTGTCTTTTAAAAAGAAACATTCCGTTGTCTCCTTCTAAATATTTCCCATTTCCACTGTTGGAGTACCCCCACACACATTCCACCACCTTCTGATCAGCTAATAACACGCCAAAGCCATTTCCTGTAGTCTCAGAAAATCATTTTTCCCCTTCACAGATAGTATCACTCTTACAATAACTTCCAGCTCCAATATTTTACTACATTCAATCTATCAGCGTGAGATGCATTTACGGCATTCTTATCCATCCTGCACATTTGGTTTGTCCTTCTCCCTCATTATGTCCCTATCCCACTAAATGATTTACATTGCTGTCTACTTTATTACATTGTAGAGAAGAGGGATGATGAAACCAGAACTTATGTTACAATGTGATAAAATTAAATTCCATGGAGAATGCCGCTTTTGTGCCATTCAAGTGATAATCTAGGAGTGGGGGATGCGGGGTGGGGGAGAGAATGTCAAATCCTTACTGGCTAGACTGCTTGGACTCTTCTGGGTTGAGTTAAACGATTGAGTAAAGTTATTATTTTAGACTTTTTAAAAGCCTCTCAGTTGAGCCTCTTCCCTTCGTAATTATTAGAAAATGACCTTCAAGGCTTTGAAGAAGCTTCTGAGTAGAACTTCCTTGAGGGCTCTGGAGCTATTTCAGCCATGAGGTAAATAAGTCATAGCTGTCAAAGGCAATACAGGTATGGAGGAGGGAGAGAGAAGGAGAGGAATATAATGTAGAAGAGCAGAGGCCTGAACCCTCATCCTCAGAAGATTCTGAGTTCTTGTCCTTGGAGGAAGAGGCCCCTTGAATTCAAATACGCAGCAAGGGTGCTTTTTGGCATTAGGACATTCTTAAACTTCAGTTTTCAATATTTTGGGGTTTTGTCTCATTTTGACTGCTTTTGTTTCCTGTTCTTGCTGCGGTTTTACTGGTTTGTAGGGGTGTGCACTCCGCACCGAAAATCTGGGCAGTCTGACAGACCTCGGACAGACCTCTGAAATAGCCGTGTGGTTAGGGGGCAGTTTCAAAACTGTCAGAAACCTGCGGTGTGGATAGATCATTCGGAGTCCCGAATGGATCCAAAGGGATATAGAGGTTTTTTAGGCAATGTGAGGGCTCGTTTTATGTTGATGGACAACTAACTGAACACTTCCGTATTAGGAAGATGCTATCGCTGAGGGGTGAGGTGGGGGGTAGTTTTGCAATTGACATCTATGGCTAACCAATAGTCACAGTCTCCACCCTGTCCCCCCCTCCACTCACATTGCTTAGGGGGAGGGATTGCAATTATATAAAAACAAAGAGCAAGTAGAACTGCTCTTTCACAATGAAGCTGAGGCTGACTGAATGTCTTGGAAACAGGAAAGTTCCATCAGCTTTCCCTAACACCTTCCTATCTGGGTGCATTTTGAAGCCCCCTCTGCCCTTGCCCCACTGTTTCAGCATGGCCTGCCTCTGGGCACAGGGGGAAGTCTTGCCCATCACACTGCCGCTGCTGCCAGCCTGACACTGAGCGCTGGCATGAAGGGGGCGCAGCCTCTTAAGATCTAGCATACCTGGAATCCTCTGCCACCAAAGAAAAATGATTCCAGGCGCTAGACTTGCATTTTGCAGGAGAGGGTGCGGGTGGAGCCTCAAAACCACCCATACCTGACTTCTTCTCCGGCACTTCAGAAGGACCAACAGCAGCAGAGAAAAGGGTGCACCTAATTTTGAGCGGGGGAGGGGGGAATCAAAGAATCACCTCTCCCTCTCC
The DNA here is from genome assembly GCA_029215795.1 of Anniella stebbinsi. Taxonomy (NCBI): domain Eukaryota; kingdom Metazoa; phylum Chordata; class Lepidosauria; order Squamata; family Anniellidae; genus Anniella; species Anniella stebbinsi. The sequence continues at coordinate 127,499,043 of JARDYH010000003.1, read as the reverse complement.
CAACAAGGCCAGAGGCAGCTTTCTTTGCTGGGTTTTCTTTCCTCTGTGTGGGTCTGTCCACGCTCCCCTTTGTGTGTTATTGAGTGTGTGTGTGTGTGAGCATGTGTGTGTGTACGCTTATTCCACACGTGGAGACGGGGACTTTGATTGTTGTAAGAGGTTTCTAGTTTCTGAAACGTCTGCAAGCTCTCTTGAGAAAAGATGAAGTGCATCTGAAGTGTGTGTGTTTGTGGGGGGGGGGGGTTGAGGGGGAATGCTCTGAGGCAGATTTTTTAAAAAAAAAATCCTAAAAATCAAGGGATGAAGAAATCTGCTTCAACCTTGGCATGGCAAAAGCCCTACCTAAGAGCTACCAGGGTGCCAAGTTTCATTTCTTTATCTTTAAAAAATGATGTTGATGTAGGCATTTTTGTTAATTCCCATTGATAATAACACAGTTACCTGAAAACGGAGCGGTTTTCTGATGGGTAAACAGATGATGCGGAGAGACAGACCTCCTCTGAAAATCGGAGAGAAGAATTGCCTCATCGGAGCTCCACCCCGAATTTCTGGGAGAAGCAGACCTGCTCCACACACCGCTACTGGTTTGTGATTTCATGATAGTTTATAAGTGATGTTTGAATTGCTAATTGTAGGGGTTTATGTTTTTTGTTAGCTACCATGTTACATTTTGAAGGTAGGAGATGTTATTTTCCCTTTAAAAAAATAATCATATGTTCATGTTATTAGCTTTACTCTGATTATATTGTATAGAAGTTTTACTAATACTATGCTAATACGTCCTTGAATAGCCGTCTGGCTAAGCTTTTCCGAGTGGTGCGAGGGTTATTGTCATCTACCCTCAGAAGCTCGCTGCAGCATGTTTGCATGAGACTTTGATGATTAAACCAGCCCCTTCTTGCTGACTTGAACGCAGTTATTGCGACTGATGCAGTATCTGTTGAGGTGTCCAGTGCATTGTCTTGTCCTGTTGTATGGGATCAGTTTCCATTTTTAGAGCCTGAGGATGTGGACAAGATACTTGCATATGTACAATCCCCCCACATGCTCTCTCAACTGGATGGAGCACAGGTATCAGGGAGTGGTGATTCCACCATTGCATGATTGTGTGGCCACTATTGCCTTGAAGAAGGCAGTGGTGTGACCACTCCTGAAAAACATCCAGTGGAGGGTGATGGCTCTTATTTCGGTGGGGCTGCGAATCCATTCTGGGTTTCAGTCAAAACCAACCAAAACTCTAAAAAAGCTACCAAAGGTGCTGAACATAGCCACAAGATAGGTTCAGTGTCTTGGATAACTCCTTTAGCATTCTGTCTGGTTCTGACTGAAATCCAGAATGGATTCACAGCTCCACTGAAATCAGAGCCGCCAGCTCCCACTGCCAGACCCAAAGATCTAGACCAACATTTGTGAGCCACTCACAAATACCCCCTTCCTTGGTATGGTGCTGAAATAGTGGTGGCATCTCAACTGCAGGTGCTCTTGAATGCAACTGATTATCTGGATTCATTCAAGTCTGGGTTCACCCTGGTTTTGGGATGGAATTGGCCTTGGTTGCCCTGATGGATGATCTTTTCGGCAATAGGACAAGGGGAGTGTGATCCTGTTACTTCTTCTTGATCTCCCAGTGGCTTTCAATACCAGTGACCACAGTGTCCTCCTGGACTAGCATAATGTAGTGAAAAGTTTAACTTGTCAGTACCCATACATTTCATCCTTTTAGAATAGGGGTGGAACTGCACAAAAACCAAGGAAGCACCAAATAATCCATAGCTGGAAGAAAGGGGGCAGGGGAAGAGTGTATGGCCTCCAGGGGAACATTAAAGGGCCAGATGTGGGTCCCAGGCCTTAAGTTACCCACCCCCATCAGGCCTTGATTGAGGTGAGTTCTGTACTTCTTTTCACTCCATCATCACTCCATGTTGGACCTCAACTCAGAGAGACCATAGACATACAGCAGCAATTAATAACAGACCACAATTAAGCACGCCACAAGCTGTGTTGATGAACACTACTTTAGATGGCTTTGGAAAAACGATTAAGACAAATTCATCCATCAACAGTCAATAGTCATTACAATTAAACAGAGCCTCCAAATCCATTATACCTCTCAATACCAGATGCTGGGGATTAAAAAAAAGGGAGGGGGGAGATGGGCTTATGGTCTATATTCTGCTTCTATGTTTCCCAGATGTCTTGCTGGCCAGCGTTGGAAACAAGATAGTGAACTACATGGCAGTCTTCTCCAACTTGAGTCCCTCCAGATGTTTTGCCTCCAATTCCCATCACTGCTGGTCAGCATGGCTAATGGTCAGAGATAATGGGAGCTGTAGTCAAAAAATATGGAGGGACTCAGATCAAGAAAGAATAACTCATGCACAGACACAGCAGGGATCATTTTTATCCTAATGATGTTTTATCTTCTGGAAATAAAAATTTATTGGAAAAGAACCCATACAAAACATAAATGGGAGCAGGGGGAGACAATCCCAAAAATATTCAGCAGTTCCTTTCAAAATTACCCATCACATTTCTCTCTTCAGTTCTTTATTTAGAATAAAATGTAGTGTCAGTGCCCTGGTTTATTCAAAGCAACCCTCTGGCTCTAATTTGTTGTTTGCTTCTGCAAGATGAACACCTGTCGAGGCACCTTTTCATTGCAAAATGGTACACAGAGACTAGGCTTCCTTTTACAAATGGGTTTGTAGCTTTTACTTGAAATAACTGGAAGCCTGGATTGAAATAACTGGAAGCCTGAAAAAAATGGTAGGCTCCATGGGTTCCCTTCAATCAATGCAACTTATTTTCCACCCAAATGGAATTGGTTAATTTGTTGTGGAGTTGTCAAGGAATCACCAAATAAACAAATTCAAAGTTAGTCTCTCAAATACTGAAAGGTTATTGCAGTGGGGTATTGCAGTGGGGGGGAACTAATAGGTATAATAAATGAAAATAGCTGCATTCATTTCAGTAGTTCTACTGTATATGTAACTGATGGCTATCTAGAGTACATGTGGATAATGAATAGGAAGTATTTTCTTTACATTTTTCAATCATTTTAGAACTAGAATTCGCTCAATCAACATAATGTACAAAAAAATTTAAGTGAAGTAGAACAGGGATGGGGAACTTCTGGCATGATCCAGTCCATGGGACTTTGGCTCCCCCTATAGACCCCTCCCCATCCCCTCTCCAAGCCCCACTCCTTGCTGGCCAGTGGGGGATAAGGCGGGGAGGATACTCGCCCTGTTATCTTCAACCAACATCCCCTTACTTAGCATGCTACACACCCTCCCAATTTTTTTTAGTGTTTTGTCCATCCCATCTCATTTGATTCTGTTGCAGAGTTCTCTGATATCCCTAGACAGAGCAACTATTAGTCTCTGTACTGCAACCCCATCTGCCCTTAGAAAGCTGCTCTGGAGGATTGGGGATCCTCTGGAATAGTTTGGGAGGTGGTACCTCCTGCCTTCCTCCAGCAGTTCCTTCCACAGATGGAAGAAACTGCATTTCTTATGCAATTCTAAATACACATGGACCAATTGTACAACCTGGGTTTGGAGGTGTGTCAACCAGTTCTGGATGGGGTTACACCCCCCCTGAAAGACTGTGTTCGCAGCTTGGGGGTACTCCTGGATCCGTCGTTCCAAATGACAGCCCAGATAGATGCGACGGCCAGGAGTGTCTACTATCAGCTTCGGCTGATACGCCAGCTGCGCCCCTTCCTAGAGTTGGAAGACCTAAAGATGGTAGTGCACTCACTGGTAACTTCGAGGCTCGACTTCTGCAATGCGCTGTACATAGGGCTACCTTTGTGCCTAGTCCGGAAACTTCAATTAGTTCAAAATATGGCAGCCAGGTTGGTCACCGGTACACCTAGGGGTGACCACATAACACCAATCTTAAAATCACTCCACTGGCTGCCCATTAGTTTCCGGGCGACGTATAAAGTGTTGGTTATTACCTTTAAAGCCCTACATGGTTTGGGTCCAGGTTACCTGCGGGATCGCCTTCTCCCGTATAATCGGCCCCGCACACTCAGGTCCTCTGGGAAGAATTTACTCCAGTCAGCCAGAACTAGGCTGACGAGTGTTACCCAGAGGACCTTCTCTTCTGCCGCTCCCAGGCTGTGGAATGGCCTGCCGGAGGAGATTCGACAAATTAGCAGTCTTCTGGAATTTAAGAAAGCCGTGAAGACTGTTCTCTTCCGGCAGGCCTATCCAGTTTAATTTTAAGATGTTTTTAATAATGTATTTGTTTTTATTTGTTTTAACGGTTTATCTATTTTATTGTTTTATATTTATATTTGGTGTTGTTCCCCGCCTCGATCTAGATGGAGAGGCGGGTTAGAAATGAAATAAATAAATAAATAAATAATAATAATAAAAAAAAACAGGAAATAACAGCAATTGTCTACAGACTTATTTTGCTTAACACTTTTTCCAACATTTTTTGCCAATTGTTTTGCACAAGCACATTAGATAATTACTTTTACAAAGTAATGTCAGAAGAATACTAAATGCTTGAAAGGCTCCTGGTATGTTGAAAAAAGAAACATATGGCACACGGCCAGTATTCAAGAATATTTGAATTAATAACTCAATCAGCCTTGCAAGTTTATGACAAAGACAACTGTCTCATGCCCTTGGGTCTGAGATCCCAATGAAAAGCTGAAGCATATTCAACAGATCAATGAACAGTCCATCAGCATGTAATGGTCTCACATAGGAACTTTTCCATTTCATAAAAAAGGGGGACACGTGTAAAACATCTTTTTTTTCCCAAAATAAATAAATAAATAGGACTGCCTTTCTCATGACAATGTAGTTTTCCAGTGTTCACAATGGTCAATGCTTAAATCTCTTGAATAATGTGAATATTACAAATGTTAAAAATGTGAATAAATATTAGAAGGGGGCCCAGGGTGGTGGGAGGAAGCTCACCGATGAAGGGGGGCACCACAGTATGCAGAACTGCCATGGAATCCCTCAACCCTGAAGCTGACCCTGAGGAATGCCCTTTGCAAGTCAGACCAATGCCAGGACACAAGGATGTTTATGGAATGAAGCTTTCTGAACTGGTATTGCCTGTCCCTATCATCTCCTGAGTACCTGGGCAAATACTAAACAGAATAAATGGGGGACATTGCAAGCCATTTTCCTGCTAATTGACTTGCAATATAGATAGATAGATAGATGATTGATAGATTGATTGATAGATAGATAGATAGATAGATAGATAGATAGATAGATAGATAGAGTTAGAATGGCTTTCCTCTGTCCCCAAAGACATTGTGTTACCTATCCTTATCTTCTCTTGAGTACTTGGACAAATAAGTCACAGAATAAGGGGGGCATTTTATTTTACCATAATTGGATTGCAATATAGATAGATAGATGATAAATAAATAGAGATAGATAGAATGGCTTTCCCCCAACTTAATTCCTATTTCCCTCCAATATTTTCAGTTAGGGATGTTCTTGGATTTAGGGTTTTTATGAGGAAGATGGTATGCAGTGTCAAAGTATTGAATTTGGCTGGAATTCATTGATGCTGCTGGATTGATGCTCTGCAGCTGAACATTTTATACTTTTGATTCAAGATTAACCCGACATATTCTATTTCTGTTTACAGAAATTAAGGTTCACCATGGGTGGTGGCCTCAGAATAGAGATTGCCACATTATTACTGCATTACAGGAGCAGAAAGAAACCGAGGTGCAGTGCTCTGAACAAGCATAACAGTTTATTTTGTTTTTACAAAGACAACATTGACTGTACAGCTGCACCTCACTCCTGTAGACAAACTGAAAATGGATATTGGAGTTTGTGTTTACTAAAGCAGATAAATGTGATTATCTTATGGGACAATGTCATGCTCCAGTGGTACAATATGGAACATCATGTTAGCTCATGCATGCTATGTCATGCTTTGAAATAGAATTAGGCACTCAGAACTGTCTGAATCTGTGAGCTTTACAAACGGCGATGTTTCGGAAGCACTTTAGGTGATGGGGAAGGGGAAAGAGGATTTCTGAATATCCTGATGCTGGGATGTACTCTCAAGCATCACAAGTCACAAACTAATCCAGTCTCCTACATGTATACCAGCAACAAATCAAAAGGGAAAAGGGAAGGAGAGTTAACTTCAGATTAGAAGAGAGATTTTTTTCCCAACTGAATGGGAATGCCCAACATGTTATTTAAATAAATATGCCTTCAAGAGTAAATGTGCATCCCCTTTGAACAAAAAGGATGGTTGTTTTTCAAAATCAAATCCAGATCCTTGGGGAATTTAGAACTGACACAATTGTATCTAACCTGAATGTGCAGAATTTGGAACTCTGGTTATTTCCCTGCTTCCCCATTTCCCAGATGTTCTGACATAGTTCATGGAATTTTCAAAATACATTTTCAAAATGCACTATATTTTAAGAGAAAATAATTTTAAAAAGCATCTTTTGCTAGCAAATATGCACACAAGTGCATTTTTTTTAAAAAAAATATTAAATTGAACATTCACAGATGAATGTGAAAGTGACTCTACCACGCCTCAAATGTCATTTGAAATCCAGGTATATATTAATTAGGGATAAATGAATGAGCAAAACTCAAGAGCGTCAAGGTTCTCCGAATTCCACCTTGAAAGTTGTTTTGACTCATGCCCATATCAGATTGTGAGCCTTATTTTATTTTATTGCAGTTATATAAAAAGTGATCATTAATTTTCCAAAATAAACTGCACATTTTTGAAACATACACATTTTCTCCCACCATTAAAACATGTTTGTGTGCCTTTTTCAAAAGCCCTTTCTTCAGGTACATTTTTCAAATCTACACATTTTTCAAATTCATTTTTCTGTCCATGATCAGGTATGGAAGGTGCAAACTGAGTAAGTTCTGGTCAGAAATGAACTGAAAGAAATTACTCGCACATCCCAAATATTTACAATATCCTTTTTTATCTCAGCATTTTCCTTTGAAAACATGAATTTACCCACAGCAATGTAGCCTCTCCTCCTAAAGTATCATTTTTTAATTCCTTTTCTGAAGATCTCTGTTCTCATTTTCATTAGGGATGAATACTAGGGATGTGCACTGGATCGGACCCGATCCACGATCCGAGTCCGGTCCAGTGGGAAATCGGATAAATTATCCGATTTCCGATCCCGCAGCTGGATCGGGCGATCCAATCCGAACCGGTCCGAAAAGGCTCCGAACCGGTTCGGCGGATCAGCGGGCGCCCGCCGATGAAAGTGGACAGCGGGGGGGGAGGAGGGGGGCGCTTACCTTCTCGGCCCGTCCGCTCCCGTCCGACACTAGCAGCTACTACCAGCGGGCTCCGCGGCCTGCTCCAGGGTGGCGCGCCGGGTGATGTCATCACCCGGCGCGCTACTCTAGAGCAGGCCATGGAGCCCGCTGGTAGTAGCCGCCGGCGCCGGACGGGAGCGGACGGGCCGAGAAGGTAAGCAGGGGGTGCGTGGAGGGGAGGAGGGGGCACGCGGAGGGGGGGAGGGGGGCCCTTACCTTCCCGGCCCGGCCACTCCCGTCCGGCGCCGGCGACTACAACTACCAGCAGGCTCCGCGGCCTGCTCTAGGGTGGCGCGCCGGGTGATGTCATCACCCGGCGCGCTACTCTAGAGCAGGCCGCGGAGCCTGCTGGTAGTAGCCGCCGGCCCCGGACGGGAGCGGACGGGCTGAGAAGGTAATCAGGGGGTGCGTGGAGGGGAGGAGGGGGCGCGTGGAGGGGGGGAGGGGGGCCCTTACCTTCCCGGCCCGGCCGCTCCCGTCCGGCGCCGGCGACTACAACTACCAGCAGGCTCCGCGGCCTGCTCTACGGTGGCGCGCCGGGTGATGTCATCACCCGGCGCGCTACTCTAGAGCAGGCCGCGGAGCCTGCTGGTAGTAGCCGCCGGCCCCGGACGGGAGCGGACGGGCTGAGAAGGTAATCAGGGGGTGCGTGGAGGGGAGGAGGGGGCGCGCGGAGGGGGGGAGGGGGGCCCTTACCTTCACGGCCCGGCCGCTCCCGTCCGGCGCCGGCAACTACAACTACCAGCAGGCTCCGCGGCCTGCTCTAGGGTGGCGCGCCGGGTGATGTCATCACCCGGCACGCTACTCTAGAGCAGGCCGCAGAGCCTGCTGGTATTAGCCGCCGGCCCCGGACGGGAGCGGACGGGCTGAGAAGGTAATCAGGGGGTGCGTGGAGGGGAGGAGGGGGCGCGTGGAGGGGGGGAGGGGGGCCCTTACCTTCCCGGCCCGGCCGCTCCCGTCCGGCGCCGGCGACTACAACTACCAGCAGGCTCCGCGGCCTGCTCTAGGGTGGTGCGCCGGGTGATGTCATCACCCGGCGCGCTACTCTAGAGCAGGCCGCGGAGCCTGCTGGTAGTAGCCGCTGGCCCCGGACGGGAGCAGACGGGCCGAGAAGGTAAGCAGGGGGTGCGTGGAGGGGAGGAGGGGGCACGCGGAGGGGGGGAGGGGGGCCCTTACCTTCCCGGCCCGGCCGTTCCCGTCCGGCGGCGGCGACTACAACTACCAGCAGGCTCCGCGGCCTGCTCTAGGGTGGCGCGCCGGGTGATGTCATCACCCGGCGCGCTACTCTAGAGCAGGCCGCGGAGCCTGCTGGTAGTAGCCGCCGGCCCCGGACGGGAGCGGACGGGCTGAGAAGGTAATCAGGGGGTGCGTGGAGGGGAGGAGGGGGCGCGTGGAGGGGGGGAGGGGGGCCCTTACCTTCCCGGCCCGGCCGTTCCCGTCCGGCGCCGGCGACTACAACTACCAGCAGGCTCCGCGCCCTGCTCTAGGGTGGCGCGCCGGGTGATGTCATCACCCGGCGCGCTACTCGAGAGTAGGCCGCGGAGCCCGCTGGTAGTAGCCACCGGTGCCGGATGGGAGCGGACAGGCCGAGAAGGTAAGCAGTGGCGGGGAAGGGGGCTTACCCCCCCCCCCGGAGCCGTCCGCTTCTATCCGCTGGCGCCCGCGGGCGCCAGCGGATGGAAGCGGACGGCCCCAGGAGGGGTAGGGAGCGCGGGGGAGGGGGCTTACCTGCCGGGGCTGTCCACAGCGGACGGCCCCGGGGGAGGAGGGAGTTAGGCCCCCCCTCACCCACCCGCCGCCATTTTTTCCTCATAGACTTGCATTGCAATGCAAGTCTATGGGGAAAAAAATGGCGGCCGATCCAAAAATTTACGATTTTTGGGTCGGGATCGGACTCGATCCGGTCCGGGGGGCCTCCGATTTTGTCCGAACCGGTCCGTGACAAAATTGGAGGTCCCGATCCGGGTCCCGATCCGATCCGAGGGGTCCGTGCACACCCCTAATGAATACACACTCATTTTTTTTTAAAAAAAAAAAAAATCTTTCTTTGCTATTTCTTTGTTACATTTATGTTTTTGAATTGCCTTTTATTAATACATGAAACATTATGCAACATAACATTATACAACACAATTGTTATACAGTATCCATTATTTTAGCTATCCAAGAATAAGATAAATAAGTTTGGTACCAAATAGATTCTTTGCTATATTTATTTTCTGCCTCTCCCCTCAAGGAGCCCAAAGTGGTGTACATGACCCTCCTTCTCTCCATTTTATCCCCACAACAACCCTGTGAGGTAGGTTAGCCTGAGAATCAATGTCTGGCCCAAAATCACCCAGTGAGCTTCATGACTGAATGGAAACTGGAACATGGGTCTGCCATGACATGGGTCTGCCACAAGCTCTTTCCTTCATAGTTTTGAAGGAATTTGTGGATGTTGGTACATTCTCATCAAAAATAAAATGACCAGAAGAAAATTCTCACCCATTTGGAGTAGCTAAATTCAATAGGTACAGCTGTTTCCACAATAGAGAGGACCATGTGGTACCTTGCCTTTTAAAGTTTAGAAAACTGTCCAAACTGTTAGGTGACAACCTAAGTGTGCAACACAAAGACTCTCTCAAATCCTGGTTCTGGATGGACAAATCTGTCAGTTCCACTTTTCCCCCACATATTTTTTTAAATCTAAGTTTTTGAAGAGATCAGTGAATTTCATAAGTTCTCCTCCGCAAAAAAGAAAAGGGGGGGGGGGGAAGGAACAGAACAAAATTCTCACCCACGTCTAGTTTCCATAGCTATTCCATAGCTGGCACTGTCCTGCTTTCTCACTTGCTAGGACACAGACAGAGACTGTAATGATTTCTTTCAAGTTTGTTTCTTTCCCCCATGAACACCTGCTTTATGGGTGGCTGGATAGACTTTTCCCCCACTTTCCCCCCATCTTACACTCTGTGTGACCTTACTGGAAGCTGCCATCAAACATATCTGCTTTCTCCTTTTTCCTTTTTTAAAAAAGGAAGGGAAAGTATAATAAATAAAATATGATAACTTGCACCCCAACAAATGGCTGGATCTTGTGCTGCAATCTTTGCAGCTTAGCTTCAAAGTTCAGTATCAAAGTAGAATGTGTATTGTTGGGTGACCTTTGGTACCAGCTCTTCAGCGACCAATTAAATGAGTGTGTGGGCGCAGGGGGGGTCCATTTTTATTTGGTTTTGTTTTGTTTTAATGCCACAAGGAGACCCATATGGTCTTCTTTTCTTTCAATTAAGGAACAAAAAGCAGCCCTGTTAGAGGCAGCAGCAGTTTGCTTTTTATTAGCAGCAACAGCAGAAGAAGAAAAAAGTCAGAAAAGGCAAAGCAGTCACACTCACCCATGTCAATGTGCCAATATCAGTGCGGGGAAATAATTTGATTTCTGACTGTGAAGTGATAGGTACTGCGCATAACTGTAATTTTGATATTAGTGCACAAATAACACCAGACACATTCAACATTTATATTTTCACCTACTGCAGAGAATGGGAAGCCAATTTCCACGTGTGATTTTAATGTGCAATGAAACACATGTCCAAGAGAATACCAAGCAGCATAGACTGACATAAATGAAGGACTCTTGTAAAATCGTTTAATACAAATATTCTTTTAAAAATACCCTACTATAAAATAAAAATGTTTCAAAAATAATAAAACACAAACAAAGAAATAAAAGAGTGCACAGTAACAGCTTTCTGAATCTGACAAATATTATATCCTAATTGTGGCACATCATTCCCTTGTTTGTTTTGCATGCTTGCCCCTTGAAAGTTTCTGTAATTAGATTATTAAGACTACAATTCCCAGCATGCTCAAAGAGATATGGGTGGATCCACTAAGTTGCTCTTGTTCATCAGATTACTACTATTCAGTTCATTCCATCCCATTTCTGCCTCAATTTCTGAATTGTTTTTAGAAGTTCACACAACCATATGCACATGTTATATGTGTGTTTTAAAAAGTTCATATTATCCCATGATACAATATAGTTGTTTTATGTGCAGTTTTATTATAGATGATGATGATGATAGATGATAGATAGATCCCACTTTTTTCCCTCCTTAAAGAACCCAAAGTGCTATACATAATTCTCCCCCTCTCCATTTTTATCCTCACAACAACAACCTTGTGAAATAGGTGGGGCTGAGAGTCTGTGCCTGGCCCAAAGTCACCCAGTGGGCTTCCATGGCTAAGTGGGGACTAGAGCCCAGATCTCCCGACTCCCAGTCCAACACTCTAACCACCACACCACACTGGCTCTCTTTTCCCTAACGTGTTCATTTTTTTAGCACTTTTTCCCGTAGTATATGCACTTTTTTCTGTGCATTAAGTGGCTAAAATTAATTGCAATTAATATGCAGATTTTAGAGCATGACTGCTTTCTGGTTCATATATAAGTCTGAGGTGTGCAGTTTGGGCCAGTAAGCTTGCATTAAAATGTGAATCAAACAAAATTCGTACTCCAGAAGACTGGAAAAGAATTCAGAAAGTAAGTTTTATATTTGTGAAATCTTGCCTGGTTTGTGCACTCCTTGCTGTAAATAAACTACAAAACACATTAAGGTGGTGATCCTATACACATTTTCCTAAGACTAAGTCTAGGGATGGGCAAATAAGTGAAATTCATGTTCACCCAGATTTTCTGAGTAATCAATCTGATGCTTGTCTCTCCTTTGATTTCTGCAAGAGCTTCTGGTTGCTGTTCGATTTGTTTGAATGCGTGTTCTGTGCAAATCAAACATGATCAAACTGGAATATTAGTATTTTTCCAAGTTGCACAACTTTTCCCATAGACTAAAGCTGAAAACTGTGCATTCCCCCCCCCCCCAATGCACTACATCAAATGGCTTTTTCTTTAAGATTTGTGCAATTTCCCAACACAGGTGCATGTTTGAGAAATTAATGAACATTTTGGAGAACATGATCTCCTGCTCATGCTCATATTCAATGTTATAACTGGAGCATGTTCAACTGTTTTACGAGTGCAAACAAAATACCCGTACATTCCTAAGTTCCATTAAACTCAGCAGGACTTACTTCTGCATAAGCATGCATTGGGTTGCTTTATTAATCTCAATGTAAAGAACAGGTTCCTATAAAAGCCATTTCTACTTGGAAGCTAGGATAATGGGAGTTGTAGGCCATCATGTCCTCCAGATGTGATGGCCTACAACTCCCATTATCCTAGCTAGCATGGTCATTGTCCAGCACATCTGGAAGGCAGAAAGCTGGGGAAAACTGCAATATAAATGTGCGACTTACTCACTTGTTTCAGATGCAACATATTTGAGAAGTCTAGCTAGTCTTGCTAGATCAAGGTTAGTACTGTGTTTACTGTAAGGCAGAGATTGTTCTGATGATCTACAGAAATGTACCCATTCACTTTCTCCCTTAGAAGTGAATGATTGCCCTTCTTTCCTATGAGAAAAGGGTAAACATGTTCCTTGGGGAAAGACTAGGACATGCTGGAGAGCACCCTGAGGCATCAAGGCAGCAAAAGGAGGCTTGCCCAACTGGCCTGAGGGATCATGGTGAGGAAATGTGATTGGGGGCTACGATAGGGATGGCTAAAACTGTGGGTTTCACTTTTCCTCTCATTTGATTTTTAAAAAGAAAAGAAATCAAGTTATTCTTCTCCTGAATATAAAGGACTTTGTGAATTTTGTTTTTTAAAAAAATTGTAAATGAAGTGAAACAAAATTCTCACCTATCTGCACCAGCCAAATCCAATAGGTTCACCTATTCCCGCCCTGAGCCTGGATGGATGAATCTGTCGGTTTTCCTTTTCTCCTACATTTGGATTTTTTTAAAAAAATCTCATTCTTTTTGTTCCGAGTAATGGAGAAATTTATGAATAATGGTAACATTTTATCAAAAACTGACCTGAAGCTAAATTCCCATCCATCCCTAGGCCTGGGTCCTTCAGTAGTACACAGGGCTTATCAGCTCAGAGGTAGCTTACAAGATTGGACTTTCCTTGACACACATTAAATAGGTAACAAAAAGCCAAGAACAACGGCACATGATGCTTATTTCAGCTTTGGGTGAACCAGTCTGTTTCTGCTGTGTGTCACTTCTGCAGGTCTCCACCTATCAGTCCACTCCATCCTGCATTCATCTGTGATTAAAACAAAAACTATTATTATTATTATTATTATTATTATTATTATTATTATTTACATTTATATACCGCCCCATAGCCAAAGATCTGAGGGCGGTTTACAAAAATTAAAACTTTGGACATTAAAGATTGATATACAAAATTTAAAAGCATTAAAACAGACAACATATAAAAACAGAATACATTTGCATTGCATTGGCTGCCTGTATGTTTCCGAGCCCGATTCAAGGTGCTGGTTTTAACCTATAAAGCCACAATAACTGATGGAACGCCTTTCCCGACTTGGTGCCAACATTGTTATCTTTTCAGCGCCAGGTCAAGACTTTCCTCTTCTCTCAGGCATTTGGCAATATCTGAGGAGCCTGGGTTTGTTTTGTTTTGTTTTGTTTTTGTAGCTTTTTGAAGTGTTGTAGTGGTTTTTAAATGTACAGATTGTGTGTATGTTGTATGTTTTTGCTGTTTTAATTTTTGTATATTGTTTTTAATCATTTTTAATCCTATGTTAACCGCCCAGAATGCTTCGGCTATGGGGCGGTATACAAATGTAATAAATAAATAAATAAATAAAATAAAATAAAACAACTGTGAACTCTCAGCCAAGCCAAAATATAGTTCTGGGGAAATTAAAAACTCAGTATATGCTGATAAATGCCTGGGAGAAGAGGAAAGTCTTGACCTGGCGCCGAAAAGATAACAATGTTGGTGCCAGGCGAGCTTTGTTAGGAGGATCATTCCATAATTGGGGGGCCACCACTGAGAAGGCCCTTTCCCTTGTTGCCATCCTCCGAGCTTCAGCTTATAATGTTATAAGACTGGGGATCAGGCTGTGACCATATACAAAAGAAGGCAGGGCCCCTGCAACTTTAACTGTTGTGATGAAGAGGGAATTTCACCAGGAACTAATTGCATATAAATGATACTGGCTGAAATTCCCTTTAACAGTTCCCTACAACTGTTAAAGTTACATGAGCCCTGTCCTCCTTTTCATATGGTCAGCCTAAAAATGCCACATATGTCCTGTGATCTCATTCCAAAGGGTAAGCATTTCATTCCTCACCAACTGGAGAATTGGGATGCCCGTGGCAATATTTTAAAACATATTTCCCCTCTTTTTCTCCCAAAATACACTGTTCTAAATTTCTTTTCTCTCCGTTAAATATTTATGTATATAAACATGTTTTGATATGGTTTTTGAGTCAAGAGCTATGTTGGAACATCTGTTGAGTACAAAGGATGGTTGATAACTAAGTTCCAATCAGGTGGGCTCCCTAACTATCAAGGCAACAGGACACAATGGTTTCCTATAGCAGGAACATAGAAAGCTGTCCTATACTAGGTCAGGCCATTGGCCCATCTAGCCCAGTATTGTCAACATGGACCAGCAGGTGCTCCCCAGGGTTACAAGTAGGATTTTTTCCAGTCCAGTTGGAAATGCCAGGGGTCAAACCTGGGACCTTCTGCATGCCAAGCAGATGCTTTATCCCTAAAAGACAGTTATTCCATACTGGGGTTGGAAGGTAGAGAAGTTAACCAGGGATTTATGTCAAAATTTGAAAATTCACCAATAAAGTTATGACCTTGATTTATCCTTTATTCCAGGTTATAGGTTAAACTTAATAATCATTGTGGAAATGCAAGATATCCATGGTGTGATCTTTTATTCTATCTCTTCTATCCTTTATTTTTACAATGAATTGTTTTGCATTTCTTGCCCTCTGAACTAACAACTGTGTGCACTAAATACTAATTTTGGAGCGAAAATAATTATTTCCAGATGCTGGACTCCCAGAAAGACCTTAACAAAAGAGTTTGGGATGTTAGATTATACTGCCAACAACAGCCTTTTTTTCAGAATCTATTGAATTTTCCACATTTTAACATAAATCCCAAGTATGTGCTTTCCAGTCCAATCTTATCTGTGTTTACTCAGATGTAAGTCTCTCTGAACTCAGTGGGACTTACTTCTGAGTAGATATGTATATTGCACTGTTAATTAAGTTATGGTGTATGGGCAGAACAAGATGAAGGAGGGAGGGAATGTCTCTGAAATATGAGACTGATAAAAACAGGCCCTTACATCATTTGGAAGCAAAACCATTTTGCTATAACAAATGAACGTAGCAGATCAAAACAAAGTACTTCTTTAGGAGAACAGCAGGCTCCATAAAATTTATCCCAAATGGAGAGGGGGGGGGAACTATCAAAGCAAAAAGGCCATCAGAATAAGTGAACAGTTACGCTTTTAATATAGTTTTCAGTTGTGTAAAACAAGTCTGTAACAAATACAATCATTTGTTTAAAATGCTTAACAGATGGAGCCACAATGTCAAGCTCATAACAAAGCAGAACACACACATGGCTCCTCTAGGACAAATGTAGATAAAGACGTCCTTCCCCCGTGTCCCGGCACGTGGATGCGGGGAGGCAGTTGCGGGCAGAGAGACGTGCCTTCTCCCCATTAGTGGGAGTGTGGTGGCGCCATCAGCTGGGGTGGGGCAGAGGAGCCTATATCAGGCCATGGCACCCATTTTCCCGCCTCTTCTCATTTGCGGCTGGGACAAAGGAAGGACATCTCTTTACCTTGAGAGGCTTCTATGTGAGGAGCCTCCGTGGCAGGCGTCTCTTCCTTGGCGCAGTGACAGAAGAGGAAGCAGATCGGAAGAGGCCACATGGAATGCAGCTTCTCAGGAGGTGTCTTTTGCCCATGCGGGCCTGGCTGGGCTGATGGTGGGGGAGCAGCAGAGTACACACAGGGCGCAGCAGAGTCAGGCGGCCTGGGATTCTCCTGGAGAAGTGGCAGGAGAGCAGCCCTGAGGCTGCAAGCAAAGACGGTTTGGCGCAGTGAGGGCACGGTTATGAAGACAGCAGTCCTGGGACTTCCCCTCAGCAATTCAAGGAGGAGAAGTGGCTATCCCTGGGGGGGGGGGGGTTAATTCCCATGGCCAACTGGGTTCAAAACACAGCGTTGCTGGATCAAGGTGAGCAGGGTCAGGGGCCCGCTACTCCTGCACAGACTTGGGGCCCACTTGGCCCTTGGGGCTTGTTACCACTACTTTCGGGTTTTAATTGGCCATGGGCACCTCCACAAGGGGGTCCTATTGCAATGGAAACTGCAATAGCAACTCCTCACATTACTCCAGATCAGGAGGGTGGGAAAAGCACGTCACAGGTGGCAAGGCACAGGAGCCTCTCACCACATCTGTGCATGTTCAGACAGAGAGTCCTGTGCTGGTGGTCAAGGAGGTAGGAAAAGACACAGCACACATGGTAGAGTCTGTAATTAGTGAGCAGCCCACACACCCCTTTCTACTTCCAATAGGTGCAGGGGTAGAGACAGGGAATGTGCAAGCGACTGCTGTCATTGCAGCCTTTGCATCTGTGTGGTGTGATCTGGCAGGCCCAGTTGCATCCACCTCCACACAATCAATGCCAAGCAATATGGATCTGTATGCCAATACAGGGGAGGGCAGTATCCCTAGGGGTGCAACATCAACCCCGTTGGGCTATCACCTTTTACCGGCAACCAGAGAGAGGATTCTGCAGGGGGGAATTTATTGACGTCTTTGCCCTTTTGTTTCGGGAATTTGTGACTAAGGATAAAGAAAAACACAGTTATAAGGATCAGGACAGGGTGAAACAAAAGAAGGTAGCCCAGACATGGGCTAATTGGTTGCCCGGATTTTTGATATATATGGGAGTTGTTCAACAGAAGCTTCCAGAATGGGGATGGATGTTGATCAAGTATTTAGATATAATTTATAGGGCATACATTGAGTATAAGGGCAGGGCTTGGCTTGCCTATAATGATGTATTCTGTATGAGGGCAGCTTTTGACCCCACCCTCAGATGGGAAATAAAGGAACAGGACTTATGGCTTCAGTTTATGATGCCAGCTAGGCCAGGCTTTGGGGCAACGTCTGATAGCATGAACATGAACTCTGAGCTTGCATTCCTTTACTGAATGGAAGGGAGAGGCTGCATAGGTGCTTAGTAGACCTTTAATCTCCAGAATGGCCTGGCAGAAAATATGCACAGAAAGCCATTCACATGATCCAAGGAGAGGGAAGAAAAGGGCTCTCTTAACACCATCTTGAAACCATTTATGCATGATGCATCTTTACCCACACTGGATCAAGCCCCAGGTGTGTGTGTGTGTGTGTGTGTGTGTGTGTGTATTTCCATCTATTTAGATGAGCCATTTCTTGGTTCAGCATTTATAAAGGAAATCACTTTTAAACCAAGAGCTATGTTTGAATAGGTTATTTGCAACATAATAACCTTGTGAATTACTGAGACGCTGTGGAGCAGAGGAAAATGTGATTGTGAAGCGCATGATGAGGATTCAATTGGGTTGGCAGCTCTAATGTTTTCCTTCCATAGGATGTTTAGGGATTTGCTTTACATTTTATATGCATTATTTCTGTTTTCAGAAATTCTCAACTGATGAAGGTGAACTCATTTCTCTCATCTCAATAGAGCAATTTAAAGAATTTGGGGGGCATGTTTCATATCCTCAACTGGCATGTAGAGAAAAATATTGGCAGTTTCCTATGTACTCCTTGGGGGAGGGTGACACTCACCACCCATAATTTAAGACTAGAAAGTAATTCCCCCAATTACATCTCTGGGTGCATCCAGATGAGTGGGTTTTTTATGAACTATTTCTGACGATCATGGAAGGTGATGGCTCAGTCCACACCACCTCCCTTGAACTATATCACCGTTCATTCCAAATTAGGAATCTTGTCCTGATACTATTATTCTTTCATATTTTCATACCACACTGAATGAAACCAACCCCTTCCAATTTGCCACGGACAAAAATCTTGCATCTTCCTAGGGAATGTCTTGCCTCTTTCCTTTTATTACCAGAATAATGTGTATCTTTCAGAATAATGGATTTTCACTATGGCAACCATCTGAAAATTCATGTTCTTTCTTCTTCTCTTGGATTCTTCTGTTAAATTATTTCAGCAGAAGCATATAAAACTGACTACTTAACAACTGGCTACTTTGGCATCCCAACATGTGGTCTCTTTCCTTTCCTTTCCTTTTCTTCCCCTTCCCTCTCAGGCTTCTGCAGTACAGTCTATCCTATTTTCAGGGATCCTTAACCTCTGTGTAACCATTTTTGGAGAGTCGGAGGAGCTACCATGGTAAGGAGGGTGCAGGGAAGTCCACTTCCACCAGTCCTGCTGCATGGATCTAAATCTAGATCCAACCCATTCCAATTTATATTTATTATTCATTATGCCATCTATATCCCATTTTCCCTCCAAGGACCTCAATGCAATGCCCCCCCCCCATTATCCTTACAACAATCCGGTGAAGTTAAGCTGAGAGATGGTGACTGGCTTACAGTCATCTAGTGATGTTCAGAGCTGAGCAGTGATTTGAACTCTCATCCTGCTCTTCCACTATAAGCCAGCTTTCCCCAACCTGGTACCCTCCAGATGTTTTGGACTTCAGTGCCGATCATTCACAGATGGTATGGCCAATTGTCAGGAATTCTGGAAGTTAGAGTCGGAAACATCTGGAAGGCACCATGTTGGGAAATGCTGCTCTAAGCATTACAATGTACTAAGTTGTCAATTGGGGCTGCTGAATTTTTTTTCAGTTTGAACACCAGATTCCATTCTGGAGAATCATAGAATAGTAGAGTTAGAAGGGGCCTATAAGGCCATCAAGTCCAACCCCCTGCTCAATGCAGGAATCTACCTTAAAGCATACCTGACAGATGGTTGTCCAGCTGCCTCTTGAATGCCTCTAATGTGGGAGAGCCCATCACCTCCCTAGGTAATTGGTTCCATTGTCGTATTGCTCTAACAGTTAGGAAGTTAGGAAGGAATCTGTCTTCCTGTAACTTGAGCCCATTATTCCGTGGCCTGCACTCTGGGATGATCGAGAAAAGATCCTGTCCCTCTTCTGTGTGACAACCTTTCAAGTATTTGATGAGTGCTATCATGTCTCCTCTCAGTCTTCTCTTCTCATGGCTAAACTTGCCTAGTTCTTTCAGTCTCTCTTCATAGGGCTTTGTTTCTAGACCCCTGATCATTCTCGTTGCCCTCCTCTGAACACGCTCCAGCTTGTCTGCATCCTTCTTGAAGTGTGGTGCCCAGAACTGGACGCAGTACTCAAGATGGGGCCTAACCCGTGCCGAATAGAGGGGAAGCAGTACCTCGTGTGATTTGGAAGCTATACTTCTATTAATGCAGCCCAAAATAGCATTTGCTTTTTTTGCAGCCACATCACACTGTTGGCTCATATTCAGCTTGTAATCTACAACAATTCCAAGATCCTTCTCACGTGTTGTATTGCTTAGCCAAGTATCCCCCATCTTGTAACTGTGCATTTGGTTTATTTTTCCTAGGTGTAGAACTTGGCATTTTTCCCTATTAAATTTCATCTGTTGTTTTCAGCCCAGCGCTCCAGTCTATCAAGACTTTCCTCTTCTCTCAGGCATTTAGCAATATCTGATGAGCCTGGGTTTGTTTTATTTTTAGTTTTATAGCTTTTTAAAGTTATTACAGTAGTTTTAAATGTATGTGTATATTACGTGTATATTGTATGTTTTTGCTGTTTTAATTTTTGTATATTGTTTTTAATTGTTTCAATCTTATGTAAACCGCCCAGAGAGCTTCGGCTATGGGATGGTATACAAATGTAATAAAATAAATAATAAAATAAAATAAATCACTTTGGAGTTTGTTTCTGTTTTCCAAGATATTAGCGATCCCACCCAATTTTGTGTCATCTGCAAATCTGATAAGCATTCCCTGCACCTCCTTGTCCAAATCATTAATAAAAATGTTGAAGAGTACTGGGCCCAGGACTGAGCCCTGTGGTACCCCACTCGTTACTTCCCCCCAGTGTGAAAAGGTACCATTGATAAGCACTTGGGAATACAGCTTCATGGGAGCTGTATTCTAGAGGTGGTGGAGCCAAAGGCAAAATTAGGCAGGCCACGCACAAAAGTGGGCAGGGATGGAAAAAAAATACAAACTTCCCATTCCATTGTTACTAATTTGGGACACAATCCTATGCATATTTAGACAGCAAAAAGTCTTACAATTTGAGGCACCCCTTCAGCTTGCTAGGAGCGCATGCACACAGTATTTCCTGGAGTGCTGGGGGCATGGCTCATTGGAGAATTTCACCCTTATAAATGCATAGACAAATTTTAGTAGTTTGGGAGAAACTATTGTTCTGAAAAAAGTGGATATGCATAATTTGATTGCTTTAGCAATTAAAGTAGCAATTCAATCAAGGGTCCTAGTTCTTAAAAGTTATAAAGCATCTACAATTATCTAGACCATCTTAGAGAGTGAAAAGAAAGTTCATCCCAGCATTGTTGAGGATATATTGAACATTAGGCATCCATTCAATGATCATGAGTGTTTGAGTCAGACTGAACTTACCAAGGAAAGAATGCCTTTAAAGGTGAAGCAACTATTACTCCCCTAATGAGGGGATGCCTCCTAGAATCTTTTAAAGTCTGTAACAATGGACTCATTTACAACGAGATTGTCCCAGGAAAGAAAATTTATGTGTTTGAGTCTTGTTAACCTGAGCAGACAAAGGTTAGCCCCCCTCTCCAACAGAGACAGAATTAATCAATTTAAGTACTTCTTACAAGAAACTACATTTAGATGCATGTCCACACTTTAGATGAAAAGCATAGGGGGATGACATTCACAATAGATGGGCAGAAATGACTGATAGAGGCTTAACCTGTTACTATTTTAACAATATATTGAACATGTGAAGATAGGAAGCTGCTGTGTCCCAAATCAGACCAATGGCTCATTTAGCTCAGTGCTATCAACACAAGGGAATGGCCACGGTGGCCCTACAGATATTTTAGCCTACCACTCCCTTCAGCCCTAGCCATCCTAGCCAATGGCGAGGCAAGCTGGGAGTGGTAGGTCACAACATCTGAAGAGGTGCTAGTTGCCCACCCCTTGTCTACACTGATTGACAGTGGCTTTCCAGGATTTCAGTCAGTGTTCTTCCCCAATCCTATCAGGAGATCCAGGAAATGAATCCGGGACCGTTTGCATGCAATAGATATGTGAAAACAGATGAGAGTGGCTGAGAGGAATCTCTTGGAGTACCAATCCATCCCTTTGGGTGTCCAGAGATGGCCACATCCTCTTCCCTTGCCCCCACCCCCCTTTCTACCAAGCACCAATCATTTGGTGTTTCTACAGCTTTTCATGCAGTCTTTTCCTTAGTTCCAAAGGTTGAAGTGCCTCTCCTATGCTGATTGTTTATTTTTGTTTTTTTGGCTCCACCTCTTTTGCCTTTGACCCTGCCCAACAATGGAGGGCAGGGCCTTGAGAGCTTCTCCAAAACTGAATTCAACCCTCAGCTTGAAATATGCCCCCCGCCCATACGTTATGGGGACCAAAGGCAAAGCCATGGGCAACTACACATAACCCATATGTCACCTGCTATTTTCCACACACACATAATAGTAGTAGTACTGGGCTGAATCCTGTACCCTATTTTCAGGAAATTTCTCTCTCTCTGGGAAAGAGCCATTGCCTTCAGAGGGGGAGGAGGAATTAAAAAACAAATTCTCCTTGGGGAGGGGGGACAGGGTTTCCACCTACCTTTTTTAAGTGTAGCCAATTGCTGTGGGGCCTTCTTCCTATTTTTTAGTTTTGAAAAAACCACCCCCTCCCCCTCCGCATTTGGAGGAGTTCAGCAGTTCTTAGTCAATGCCTATTGGAAACCATGTCACCTTGCCCTCTCCATTCAGAAAGAACTCCTGGACTCCTAAAAATGCCAGGGAGGGTGTGTTAAAAAAAAAATCCTCCACAACTGGCTACATTTAAAAGGGTATGTGGAAACCCTGTCCCACCTCCCCAACATGAAAATTCTCACCTCTCCCAGCCTCTTCTACTTGAGTTTTCATTCCCCCCCCCCCCCCCCGGCTATAAAATGCTGAAAATGGAATGGCCGAAATTTTTGGCACGGCACTAATAGGCTCAAACTGCAATGAGGAAACTGACAGTTGCAGAATAGCATTTCTTTAAGATCTAAGAGGTCCTGAGGAGGTCGTACAGCAGTTTGTGCAGGTGAGCTTGGGTCGCTGTGGCAAATGAGGATGTGGGACAAAATCTCCCACCCAAATCCCCACATGTCAAAACCTTATGTGCCCTCTCCGTTCCATGCAGACTTCTCTTTTAATCACTTAACTGGGAATTGCCTGATGCCTTTTGACCAGGGTAGATACACATTGGGGTTTTTTTATATATAAAATAGAACATAGTAAATGTCTTTTGGTATGTAATAAGGTATATTTTAACAAGAAGTCGATATAGGATTTCACTTTTAAAAAAAATCATTTGTGTCAAAGGTTTCTTTATAAATCCTTTATCACACCTACCCGGTTTGCTTCTGCGGGTTCCCCCTCTGTTTCTTATGCGAATGTAGCCTTTTGATCACACGTGGTCGCTTTTGCTCCAATACCTCAGCCAACTTGCCTGAACTTGCCTGCAAACGGACAATCCCCGTTCAGGGATATTTCGAAAGAGGAACTGAAAAAGGAGCACTCAGGGTGCGAGAACAGCGAGAGGGGGACAACATCGTGTGAAAGAATTGGATCAAATTCACGGTGAGTGTGCTTCAAACCGCCCGTGTGATAAAGGCCTCAGAAACTGGTTAAAAGGGAAATCTACATTTAATGTGAACAGAGTAATTTCTAAACTCAGCAAAGACAGTAACGTCTAAATTTATTATCCCTTAAAATGGAATTGTTTACCCTCTATCAAAAAAACCTTAAATTAAAGCTTGCTTTTTCTATGCAGAAGAATGTTTTGGGGCAAAAACAATGTCACTTTTGAGGTCAAACATTATAAATATGAGAGAATAGGACATTTAGTATAGTGCAAGCTATCAATTTGTACACTGTCAACAAAAGTGCATGGACATTTACTTTTGATCCCATGGAACAGTGATGCTACGTAGTAACTGCTAGGTCTTCAATGTTTTTTTTTAGTTTCTACCCCCACCTTTCCACCAAAAAAGGAAGAAGAAGAAGAAGAAGAAGAAGAAGAAGAAGAAGAAGAAGATTAGTAACAGGGACCAGAAGGTTCAAACATATAAAACCAATTTTGGTCCACTTGCATTGGCTGCCTGTATGTTTCCGAGCCCGATTCAAGGTGCTGTTTTTAACCTATAAAGCCTTACATGGCTTGGGACCACAATACCTGATGGAACGCCTTTCCCAACACAAACCTAGCCGTACGCTACAATCAACATCTAAGGTCCTCCTCCAAGTGCCTATTCCGAAGGAAGCTCGGAGGACGGCAACAAGGGAGAGGGCCTTCTCTGTGGTGGCCCCCCAATTATGGAACACTGTTATCTTTTCAGCGCCAGGTCAAAACTTTTCTTTTCTCCCAGCCATTTTAACAGCTTACGTTGAGGTTTTAACTGACTTTGTGGCCAGGCTTAACAGTTTAAAATGTTTAAAATGTCAGCTGTTTTATGTTTATGGTTTTAAATTTTGTATATTGTCTTTTTAGTGTTCAATCTTTTAATTTTTTGTAAACCGCCCAGAGAGCTTTGGCTATGGGGCGGTATATAAATGTAAAGAAGAAGGAGAAGGGGAAGGGGAAGGGGAAGGGGAAGAAGAAGAAGAAGAAGAAGAAGAAGAAGAAGAAGAAGAAGAAGAAGAAGAAGAAGGGATGCTCAAGCAATTAATGACAAAATCTAGATTAACAAAATCTAATTAAAACATAGCTAAAAAACAAACAAATGCATTAAAAACACAAAAATTAAAGAAATGAACAGTATTAAGTCAATTAAAACCCCTTCAGCAACTTATATGCCAAAGCCTGCCTGTATAAAAATGCATTTGCCTCCAGCGGAAGGACAACAGAGGAGACTGAACTGGCATGGCGTTTCAGAGACTGGCGGCATCCCTGAGAAGGCCCTCTCTCACATCCCCACCAAACTCACCTCTGATGACAGTGATACTGAGAGAAGCGCTTCCCCCAAAGATCTTAGAACCCAGGTGGGCATGCTTTCAGGTAGCCTGGGTTTTATAAGTTATAACCAGCACTTTGAACTGTGCCCAGGGGAAACAGACCAGTAGCCAGTGATGCTGTGGTAACAAGTAGGGATGACTGCAGGACTCTCCCACCTCCACCTCCAAAGACCCAGTCAGGCACTGGCAGCACATTTGTCAACCCACGCTCTGAGCACCCACAAGGCCTGACGAGCACTAGGCAGCTGTCCGCCCTCATTTGGGCCACAACGGAGGCTTTGGAAATAACATATTACATCCCCATTGTGTAAATGGGGCACGCAACTGACAAATCAGATGTGGCCTTATGAGTGGGGGCAGATTGCCATGGGCAAGCATCCAATGAATCGGATGTGGGTGTGTTCACCCATCCCTCGTAACAAGGGAGTCACATGCTCCCTGTACCTAGCCCCCGATCAACAGAACTTTCCAAACAGTTCCGAGGGCTCTTTCTTCTGTCAAGTTCCATGCCGACTCTTTAAATCATACACATTTAAAGAAAGAGCCAATCACACACACACACACAAAACGTAATTACGTAATTGCTCTTTTGTCTCTAAGCTCCAGAACAGTGAAAAAGGTGGTGGGGCAGTGAATTTCCACCCCTGTCCAAAATCAAACTAAACATTTTTAATTTTTTTAGAACTTTGAGTTCAGCTCCACACAAAACAGGACTTCACTAAAGCATATGTTTGCAGTAGAGCATGAATATGCATAAAAGACTAATGCTAGACATATGGGAACAAGCAACCAGTTGGAAACCGTGCTTCATGTAGAACGCATAGAGGGGAAAACTCTCACTTAATAATGCTGTTGTTGTTGTTATTAAGTTTGCTATCATATGCTATCATTCAGCCATTGCCTATTAGAAGTTAACTTCATTGTCATTAATTCTATTGTCATTATTGTCATTAATTTTCATCCTCCATCTGTTAAGATAATGGTGACTGATTTTAAAATTAAAACATTTATCTTTATTATAGCATCAAATAGGGAGAGGAGGAAGGGACTCACAACAATAAATCACTGGTTTGCCAACCTCTCTAATCTGAACAATAATGGCTTTTTATTGTGTCCCCATGCACAGCCCAGCTGGATATGCACACACTAAATAGACTAATTTTGAGTTTCTCTACTTTTTCTTTGATTGAGTTAGGCATGGGGTTGTACCTTCTCCAACGACAGACTATCCCATGGTGCCCTACAGCAACCCTAGTGGATAAGGCAGGACAAAATTTCTCAGTCCATTTTGGTGACTTAGGACAGGGGTGGGCAGAAGGCAGATGTCCAGATGTTTGGAACATCAACTCCCAGAAGCCCCTGGCAGCATTCCCAATGGTCAGGAATGCAGGGAGTGGAAGTCCAAAACATCTGATGATCAGTGGTATAGTGCAACCAGAGCTCATAGGGTTGCAGGAGGGCCAGCACTTTTTTTGTTTTTGCTATTGTTCCTTGTTGTAATTGAAAGTATTGTGGGGTGGTTTAAGTCTTGAACGGGCAATTAAGACTATTTGCTTTACAAAAGACCTACTCCTAGTAAGATGAAAACTTTGAGAACTGGTTAGTTGATATGGATCAACACAGCTGCCTGCAGTTTTGGACTCTCCTTGGAGTTGTGGCTAAAGGGACTGTCATGATGAGTCCTGCACTTCAAAATTTACCACTGCTACAGATTTACTTTCTGCCCATCCCTAACTAGGGATGGATGGACTCACCTGGGTCTAGAGAGGCCCAGTAATGTTGACACTGAGTGGCAGAAATGGCTCTCCAGGGTTTCAGGCAGGAGTATTTTCCAGCCCTACCTGGAGGTGCCAAGGATTGAACTGGGACTTTGGTCATGCAACACAAGGGCTCTGCCACTGGAATACAGCCCTACACCACTGGTCCTTGTGGAGAAAATGGGATACATACTTGTGTGCTTCAAATTACAGCATGCTATAGATAGAGTAGATAGGCTGTGTTTTATGGCCCAGGTAAAGGTTGAAGCTTGGCTTCTCCTACTAGTCAGTAGTGGTGTTGCACATGGTTTTGGGCTGAGGAGGCCCAGAGTCAAGTGCCAAAGGTCATTGTGTGCTTTTGACACAATCCCCATCGTCAGTAAGGGAAAAGCTAGACATTAAGTGGGATGTCCATGATCAAACCAAATAGGTTGAGTTCAGAGAAGAGCAAGTTGAATATAGGTCAAACAGCAGGGCTTTCCCCACACAAACACTACTAATCTATGTTCCCACAAAAAGGTGTTCCTGAGAGTTGATGTACCCTCTGGAATGATGTGTATGGTGGGGAACAGGGGGCTGCAGTGGAATGGGGAAATGGGAAGGCTTCAGCAATGCTGCCTTACACATATAAAAATGTCTTTCCATGTGTGCAATACACCTTTGGATCCAAAACCTCATATTTTGATTTTCAGTTAAAGTCATACATGTAGGCATAAGAACAAAAGAAGAGCCGTGCTGGATCATACCAAGGGTCCATTTAGTCCAACATTCTGTTCACACAGTGGCCAACCAGCTGTTCATGGCAGACCTGCAATCAAGTCATGAGAGCAATAGCATCCTTCCACCCATGTCCCCCACAACTGGTGTACATAGGCATACTGCCTCTGATATGGGAAGTAGCATAAAGTCATCAGGACTGGTCATCACTGATAGCCTTCTCCTCCAGGAATTTGTCTAACTCCTTTTTAAAACCATCCAAATTGGTGGCCATCACTACATATTGTAGTGAATTCCATAGTTTAACTATGTGCCGTGTGAAGATGTACTTTCTTTTATGTGAATCTCTGCCCAATCAGCTACATGGGATGACCCTGGGTTCTACTGTTATGAGAGAGGGTGGGGAATGTCTCTCTATCCACACATTGCAAATATGCCAATAGGCATGTTGCAGATGTGGTGTAGAGAGCCAGGAGTTCCCCTACCCCCATATGCTCATTCAGAGGGGAATAATGCCTAAACATCTGAAGAGGGCTATTAATATGTCTTCCTGTAAATACTAGGGGTGTGCATCGGATCGGATCCGATCCACGATCCGAATCCGATCCGCCCCAAAATCGGGAAAATCCGATCCGATCCGATCCGATCCGATCAACCTCCGATCCGATCCGATCCGATCCGACGAGGTCCGATCCGGATCGGACGCCATTTTGAATGCTTTTTCCCATAGCCAAGTATTGTTTTACAAAAACGCCTATAACTTTTTCATTTTTAAAGATAGAAGGATGAAACTTGGGGACATTATACACTGGTTAGGGATAGTTATCTGTGAGAAATTTCAGAAAGATTGGTGCATGCGTTTTGTGGCAATTAATTGTTTAATAAATACCCAGAAATGCCTATAACTTTGTCATTTTTAAAGTTACAAACATGAAACTTTGCCACATTGTAGGGGGTACCTTGGGACCTATCTGTGAGAAATTTCAGAAACTTAGGTGCTTGCCTTGTGTGGCAATTAATTTTAGAAAAATGGGTAGTAGTGGGGTAAATACATTTACGCCTCCCATTTTTTTATTTTTGAAGATACAAACAGGAAACTTGGGCACATTACAGGTACCACTTGCCTTGATATGTGTGTGAAATTTCAGAAACATTGGAGCTTGCCTTGTGTGGCAATTAATTTTTGAAACAATGAGGAAAGAAACACCTATAACTTTGTCATTTTTAAAGTTACACACATGAAACTTTGCCACATTGTAGGTGGTACCTTGGGACCTATGTGTGTGAAATTTCAGAAACATAGGTGCTTGCCTTGTGTGGCAATTAATTTTTTAATAAATACCCAGGAATGCCTATAACTTTGTCATTTGTAAAGTTACACACATGAAACTTTGCCACATTGTAGGCGGTACCTTGGGACCTATGTGTGTAAAATTTCAGAAACGTAGGTGCTTGTATTGTGTGGCAATTAATTTTTGAAACAATGAGGGATTCATTGGACAGCACTTGCCCATAGGGATTCATTGGACAGTACTTGCCCATAGGGATTCATTGGATAGTACTTTCCTATAGGAAATCATTGGAAAGCACTTGCCCATAGAAAATCATTGGAAAGCACTTGCCCATTGAGAAATACAGTTATGCCTCCCACTTTTTTATTTTTGAAGATACAAACAGGAAACTTGGGCACATTGTAGACTGGTTAGGGATAGTTATCTGTGAGAAATTTCAGAAAGATTGGTGCATGCGTTTTGTGGCAATTAATTTTTTAATAAATACCCAGGAATGCCTATAACTTTGTCATTTTTAAAGTTACATACATGAAACTTTGCCACATTGTAGGTGGTACCTTGGGACCTATGTGTGTAAAATTTCAAAAACGTAGGTGCTTGCCTTGTATGGCAATTAATTTTAGAAAAATGGGTAGTAGTGGGGTAAATACATTTACGCCTCCCATTTTTTTATTTTTAAAGATACAAACAGGAAACATGGGCACATTACAGGGAACACTTCACTTGATATGTGTGTAAAATTTCAGAATGATAGGTCCAGGCATTTGGTGGCTACGAATTTTTTAGATTAAAAGTTATTAACCTTTTTTACACAGAGGCTGGGGCTGTCAATTGCACCCTCCCGCCTCCCGGGAAGAAGAAGGAAACACTTTCTCTCATCTCTTTGATCCTTGCACGCTTGGCTGCAACTGAGCTAGTATCCATTACAAAAGGAGAAACAAAGTAGCACTTGGCTCGTGTCTGCTTTGATACTTTCACTCAAGCAGAACGGCTGAGCCTAGGATCACTCTCTCTCGCTGGGATCGTTACAGGAGAAATTTTCTACAGTCTTCAAAGTGGTGTGTGCAGACACCTTGCCACCACATGCCTGGACCTATCATTCTGAAATTTTACACACATATCAAGTGAAGTGTTCCCTGTAATGTGCCCATGTTTCCTGTTTGTATCTTTAAAAATAAAAAAATGGGAGGCGTAAATGTATTTACCCCACTACTACCCATTTTTCTAAAATTAATTGCCATACAAGGCAAGCACCTACGTTTTTGAAATTTTACACACATAGGTCCCAAGGTACCACCTACAATGTGGCAAAGTTTCATGTATGTAACTTTAAAAATGACAAAGTTATAGGCATTCCTGGGTATTTATTAAAAAATTAATTGCCACAAAACGCATGCACCAATCTTTCTGAAATTTCTCACAGATAACTATCCCTAACCAGTCTACAATGTGCCGAAGTTTCCTGTTTGTATCTTCAAAAATAAAAAAGTGGGAGGCATAACTGTATTTCTCAATGGGCAAGTGCTTTCCAATGATTTTCTATGGGCAAGTGCTTTCCAATGATTTCCTATAGGAAAGTACTGTCCAATGAATCCCTATGGGCAAGTACTGTCCAATGAATCCCTATGGGCAAGTGCTGTCCAATGAATCCCTCATTGTTTCAAAAATTAATTGCCACACAATACAAGCACCTACGTTTCTGAAATTTTACACACATAGGTCCCAAGGTACTGCCTACAATGTGGCAAAGTTTCATGTGTGTAACTTTACAAATGACAAAGTTATAGGCATTCCTGGGTATTTATTAAAAAATTAATTGCCACACAAGGCAAGCAACCTATGTTTCTGAAATTTCACACACATAGGTCCCAAGGTACCACCTACAATGTGGCAAAGTTTCATGTGTGTAACTTTAAAAATGACAAAGTTATAGGTGTTTCTTTCCTCATTGTTTCAAAAATTAATTGCCACACAAGGCAAGCTCCAATGTTTCTGAAATTTCACACACATATCAAGGCAAGTGGTACCTGTAATGTGCCCAAGTTTCCTGTTTGTATCTTCAGAAATAAAAAAATGGGAGGCGTAAATGTATTTACCCCACTACTACCCATTTTTCTAAAATTAATTGCCACACAAGGCAAGCACCTAAGTTTCTGAAATTTCTCACAGATAGGTCCCAAGGTACCCCCTACAATGTGGCAAAGTTTCATGTTTGTAACTTTAAAAATGACAAAGTTATAGGCATTTCTGGGTATTTATTAAACAATTAATTGCCACAAAACACATGCACCAATCTTTCTGAAATTTCTCACAGATGACTATCCCTAACCAGTGTATAACGTGCCCAAGTTTCATCCTTCTATCTTTAAAAATGAAAAAGTTATAGGCGTTTTTGTAAAACAATACTTGGCTATGGGAAAAAGCATTCAAAATGGCGTCCGATCCGGATCGGACATCCGGTCCGATCCGATCTGACCATCCTCCGATCCGATCCGATCCGATCCGACCCCCCAGGTCCGATTCCGATCCGCTATCCGATCCGATCCGGGGGGTCAGTGCACATCCCTAGTAAATACCAGCTAGGAGGCCTGCAATGTAAAGAGCTCAAACTAAGGGAACTAAAAGGAACTAAAGAACACCAATGAACCCTCCAATTTTTCCAAACAGACCAAGAAAGTGGACGTGGGAAGAGGAGGAAATGGAGAACTTGCTGCATACAAGTTTGTATGGAGAACAGAGAAATGTCACCCAGGCGTTCAGTTTATTGTCCTCAGGACTGAGCACAGACATAAATATGGCTCTGTAAATACATATTTGGAAGTTGATAGAGCCTTAGGATGTTTTGCCAGATGAATTTTCAAAGGCATTTTTGTAATGATATCCTTTCAGAACTATCCGTTTTTCCCTACCTCTCTGTCTAATGTGAGTGGGGAAAACAATGAAAGGAACACAAACAACTGCGGACAGACAGTTTTTTCGGGCTATATGTCTACAGTTTCCATCATATCCAGCTGGTTTGCAGCAAACTGTGCCTTTGGAAAAGTAGCCCTACAGACAAAGTGGTGCAATATTTTATTCAGCAGTGTCCCATAGGGTTGCTCGCTGCATCTACTGTGCTACCACCTGATTTATAATGGAGACCTTCCAAAGAATGGCATGATATGTTTCTTCCAGCAGTTCTTTGTTTGGGGTGAATTCCTCATGGTACATTCCATTGAGGTACAGCAAATAAAACACGACAGACATGAACTTAGCAGACAGCCAATGACAGAATAGCATATCCTTAGATTTCGTTTTAGGGGAGGGGGAACCCTATGAAATGAGCTGGACATAATGTATGGCAGCAATATAAGCTATAAAAGAATTTGAAAACAACGTTTTCTATCCTCATGGTCCATGCCTCTTCACGGCAAAGGTGATTCCCAGCCTGGTTTTCTTTCATTTGGCTTTCTGAGGAGATAAAAATGGCAAATCTATTGTTTCCCAGATGTGAGAGGACTATGTTTTCCCACATAAAAAATATAATAACAGGGAAAGCCAAACTGTCAAAAGTTCTTCCAGTGCATACTATCAGGTAGCATAAGCAAAGTAGCTTTTCTCCTGTCCTATCCCTTATTAAGGCAGCTATGACATGAACACCTGTCCCCTCAGGTGAGTGTGAGTGAGAGAGGGAAAGAGAGCTCTGTGATAAGTGGCAGTGTGAAAAATCCACTTTTTATGCCAACAGACAAACCCCGTGTCTCCCTTGCACTTGTTTATGGCTCTAAAGTTCACTATATCTCACTTCACAGAGATGAGTCAATGCTCTCAGACAGCGCAGTCAAAGATGCCACCCTGGAGGCTTCAGCCTGAAAGAACACATTACAGCATGTGTCACTAGAACATCACCCCCGTGTTCCAGGAGCAGGTGAAGGGAGAAGCCCGTGTAGCTTACTACTCCTTCGCATCTGACATGCTGAGAACAAGGTTTACCTGTTGCAGTTGTGGTTGTTTCTACCAACTCAAAGGTGAAATCAAAACAGGTTCAATGCCATTTGTAGCCCCACTTCGAGGAAAGAGATGAGACACAAATCTTGGGTCATTATGAGTAGTATCTGGTGGTGTCATTCTACCCTCCTCCCCTGCAGCCCCTCCCCACACACAAACCCCTCAGATCTGCATTGGAGGCTTGGGGAAACCTCTGGTGCAGATTTGGGGGCAGAAAGGTCAGCGACATCTCATCATGTAAATGAATGTTTGCTGGTGCAATGCTAGCTCCAACCTTAAGGCTATGTTTTATTAATGATTAGCAAGAGATTTGCAGCAAATCAAGTGTGCATAAAGTGGCTGAGGCAGTAACAATCCTCCTAAACTCAACTGCTGAGTTGTGTGTGAACTGGATCAGCCTCAAAGGAGGTCCTTTACCTACTTCACGGATCCCAATGCCCAGAACGACTGACCTAGGTAATCCCTAGTCAGCACAAAGATACCTCAGGGTGGTCCCAACTGGCTCATGCTATTCTTCTTTTCCACGCACTACACTGCCCATGTGACAAACCTATGTAATGTCATCACCCAACACTTTCCCATATAGAAGCAGCACAATAGGGCACCAAACTTCTTTCACCCAAGGGCCCAAATTCAGTTTCAAAAAAGTTATTGTTGGCAGCATTCCGGCGGTGGAAGGGGGCTGAATGAAAAATGGGGCAGGACCAAAAGTACCAGCATATTTTCATTTACAGTTCTTATTGTCAGTAACTCAACCTTAGGCAAAGCACTTAATTTTTTTAGAATTGGGGGGGGGGGGGAATCCACACAAAAGCAAGTGAATGCCCCTCAAAATGAGGGGGGCAGGAATCACTTGGTCATGAGGGGAGTGGGGAATGGCCCTATGGGGAATCCCAGATGGCCAATTGTTGACTCGAGGAGTGTAGATTTGAGCCCTGGGCCTGAGTTTTGATAGCCTTGCAGGACAAGGTAAGGGGGAAAACGAGCCACAGGTTAAAAATTCTGCTCAGCCCCAATGTTGACACCTCTACAGCAGGAGGGTAGTTGCAGAGTGAGTAGGGATGTATGAGAAATCTGTTTCAGTTCAGTTTTGATTAGGATCAACCCAGTTCACACCTTCCCAACCAAACATAGACTCAGAACACCAACTTTGGCAAGCTTGAGTTTTGCTGATTCACACATCTCTAGCAGTTAGGCGAGAAGAGGCTGGAGAAAGGTTTATCCTTATCTAGCAGCCTAAGCTGTACCCCTCCTGGTCAACATGCCGTTCCTCTAGAAAAGGAGGCAATATCGCCCTACATCCCACATGTCCTTTCCAGCGGCAGAGAGGAGAGGAAGTGCATTACAATAAATTACTCCTCTTAGCATTTGAAATTGCTAATGTTAGTAATTACTAATTAAGGGAGGCACGGTAGTGCCTCCCTTGTTAAGGGCGGTCAGTAAAAAACACGTTCCACCAAGTTAAAGTGATAATTGGGGAGGGGTCATTCTAACAGCCATAAAATCAAAAATGTTTCACCAATCTCTCTGAAATTTACAGGTGCCAGAAAGAAATGTTTGTTTTACATTACCTGAAAATTTCAAGAAGATTGGTGAAAGACTGAGGGAAGGAGAGCAGTTTAAATTAAAAAGATTAAAGAATCCCCTGAATCCGAAACCGAAAATTGAACTCAGGGGTTGCAACCATTTTTGCGCAGCTGTCCTTACCTTCAGGGAGCCTTATTCATTAATCCAATGGCACGATCTACTGCCTCCCATTCTAGTGTAAGTGGAACTGCTTTTCTTTTTTAAAAATTCGCTTAAGTGGATTTTATTAAATTTAGGGTGACCAGATTTTGAGGAGCAAAATCCCGCCCCCCCCCCCGCCACCCCACCCACCCAAAACAACCTCCCCACCGCGCGCGCGCCCTGCCCCGTGCCACCCCCCCCACGCCGTGCCGCCCCCCCGCCCCGCCCCGCACCACCCGCCCCGCGCTCCTTACCGGCTGGGGCGTCCGCTTCCCTCTGGTACTCGGAATCTACTGAGAAACAGGCTTCCTGGCCTGTCTCTCAGTAGCTCAGTAGCACTTACCCAGCAGGTAAGTGCCTCACGCCGCCAGCCTCACGCCACTGCCGCGTGACCCCCGCCACCCCGGTTTGCCCCCGCCGCCCCCCGGTTGGCCCGGATCACCCCAGGGCCATCTGGTCACCCTTTTGGGGGGCTAAATTTCCGGATTTGGCCCCCCAAAACAGTTTTTCCGCCCGGATGCGGATTTGCTCCCCATTTCCCAGGCATGTCCGGACACTCAGTAGAGTCTCCCCCCCTCCCTCCTGCATCAGCTACAATGGCCGCTTCCTCTAGCAAAGACATTGCTGTAGTCTCTTCTCAGAAGTAAGTTCCATTGACTGAATGCGATGGTCTTACTCCCAGGTAAGTGTGTAGAAGATTGTAGCCTTTATTTTAAAAAAACAGTCTGGAACCTTGGAAGGTGGAGAGGGAGAGATGTGAGTGAGAATTCCCTCTCCTTTACAGCACTATAACTCTACAATTAACAACTTGCTTGCATGCTTTGCATGTGTGTATGTTCATTTGATTATGGCTGCTGATCATTAATTTCCATATCAATTCAATCCAAGGCATGTCTACTCAGAAGTAAGTTCCACTGAGTGCAATGAGTCTCATTCCCATTGCACTAGCTTGAAGGGGTATGTGGATTTGGCTGTACTTCTCTTTGAGAGCTCTGTGTATTTAGGAACCAAGGCTTTTTGTAAGAGAAGAGGTTAAGCTCCCCCCCCCTTTTTCTTTTCTTTTTAAAAAAAATCCATGTATTTGATTTTTAAAGAATTTTTATTCCTTAATTGTTATTATAATTAATAATAATAATAATAATAATAATAATTAGTAATACGTTTATTAATGTTACATTTATATCCTGCCTTTTTTTCCTCTTGAAAGGAACCTAAGGTGGCTTACATAATCCTCCTCCATTTTATCAGCACAACAACCCTGTAGGGTAGAAGAGTCAGTGACATTCTGAATTCTCTTAGCTTTTCTAATATTTTTTGATCAGGTTGAATAAAACTATTGTGTATTTTTAGAGCAAAAAAAATAAAAATAAATTATTAAAATTAAATTGAGCAATATTTCTAAACACCCACATGGCTATTCTTGGTACTGGGTCAGATGTAGTGATATAAGAGCATGTTCAGACTCCATTTAGTTGATCAGTTGCAAAGAAGCTTCTCTAGTAAGGAGAAAGGGGAAAGCCCTAGACTGATCATTCTTTCAAGTGCCATTTCTCCCCCCACAAAAACCCATGAGATAGGTTAGGCTAAGAGTCTATGACTGGCTCAAAACCATCTAGTGAGTTTCTTCCGCTGCTCACTTTCACAGAAATGTAAAACAAACGTTTGGTAATGTTTGAGTGTATGGCATGTGCTACTTTGACCATAACAACAACCCTGTAAAATAGATTAGGCTGGACATTTAGGTCTGGCCCACTATCTATGTCTGTGTGCCTGTAGGGTGACCAGATAAAATCCAGGTCAGGGCTCATGTAACTTTAACAGTTGTAGAGAAAAGGGAATTTCAACCAGTGTCATTTGTATGCAATTAGTTCCTGGTGAAATTCCCTCTTCATCACAACAGTTAAAGTTGCAGAGGGCCTGCCTTCTTTTGTATATGATCACTCTAGTGTAGTGCCTGCAACTTTAACTGTTACGATGAAGAGGGGATTTCATCAGGAACTCATTGCATACAAATGACACTGGTTGAAATTTCCTTTTCTCTACAACTGTTAAAGTTACATGAGCCCTGACCTGGATTTTATCTGGTCACCCTAGTGTGCCTGCCTCTTTCATATATACACACAGAAAGGCATCCTTAGGTTTGTTCTTTACTTACTACATACCATAAACTATGTATGAATAGAGCTGTCACAAAAGATGCAATACACTCACTTTTTGCACTTCCTAATACATTTGTTTCCCAACTAACTTACTGCTAATTAGGGATGTGCACTGACCCCCGGATCGGATCGGATAGCGGATCGGAATCGGACCTGGGGGGTTGGATCGGATCGGATCGGAGGATGGTCGGATCGGATTGGACCGGATGTCCGATCCGGATCGGACGCCATTTTGAATGCTTTTTCCCATAGCCAAGTATTGTTTTACAAAAATGCCTATAACTTTTTCATTTTTAAAGATAGAAGGATGAAACTTGGGCACATTGTAGACTGGTTAGGGATAGTTATCTGTGAGAAATTTCAGAAAGATTGGTGCATGCATTTTGTGGCAATTAATTTTTAATAAATACCCAGGAATGCCTATAACTTTGTCATTTTTAAAGTTACACACATGAAACTTTGCCACATTGTAGGTGGTACCTTGGGACCTACGT
This sequence comes from Anniella stebbinsi, assembly GCA_029215795.1. Classification (NCBI taxonomy): domain Eukaryota; kingdom Metazoa; phylum Chordata; class Lepidosauria; order Squamata; family Anniellidae; genus Anniella; species Anniella stebbinsi. The sequence continues at coordinate 127,462,443 of JARDYH010000003.1, read as the reverse complement.
GTGTGAAATTTCAGAAACGTAGGTGCTTGCCTTGTGTGGCAATTAATTTTAGAAAAATGGGTAGTAGTGGGGTAAATACAGTTACGCCTCCCATTTTTTATTTTTAAAGATACAAACAGGAAACTTGGGCACATTACAGGTAACACTTGGCTTGATATGTGTGTGAAATTTCAGAAGGCTAGCTGCTTGCCTTGTGTGGCAATTAATTTTTGAAACAGTATGGAAAGAAACACCTATAACTTTGTCATTTTTAAAGTTACACACATGAAACTTTGCCATATTGTAGGTGGTACCTTGGGACCTATGTGTGTAAAATTTCAGAAACATAGGTGCTTGCCTTGTGTGGCAATTAATTTTTTAATAAATACCCAGGAATGCCTATAACTTTGTCACTTGTAAAGTTACACACATGAAACTTTGCCACATTGTAGGTGGTACCTTGGGAACTACGTGTGTGAAATTTCAGACACATAGGTGCTTGCCCTGTGTGGCAATTAATTTTAGAAAAATGGGTAGTAGTGGGGTAAATACAGTTATGCCTCCCATTTTTTTATTTTTAAAGATACAAACAGGAAACTTGGGCACATTACAGGTAACACTTTGCTTGGTATGTGTGTAAAATTTCAGAAAGCTGGGTCCTGGCATGTGGTGGCAAGGTATTTTTGAAACAATGAGGAAAGAAACACCTATAACTTTTTTATTTTAAAAGTTAGAAGTCTGAAAGTTGCTCACATTGTAGATGGGTTAGGGGTAGATATGTGTCAGAAATTTCAGAATGATAGGTCCAGGCATTTGATGGCTATGGAATTTTTAGATTAAAAGTTTCAAAAGTTTTTCCACAGAGGCTTGGGCTCCCCCTCCTCCCCCTCCCGCCTCCCGCGAAGAAAAAGGAAACACTCTCTCTCGATCTCTTTGATCCTTGCATGCTTGGCTGCAAAAACTGAGCTAGTATCCATTACAGAAGAAGAAACAAAAGAACTCGGCTCATGTGTGTAACTTTAAATTTTCATGTGTGTAACTTTAAAAATGACAGTTATAGGCATTCCTGGGTATTTATTAAAAAATTAATTGCCACAAAATGCATGCACCAATCTTTCTGAAATTTCTCACAGATAACTATCCCTAACCAGTCTACAATGTGCCCAAGTTTCATCCTTCTATCTTTAAAAATGAAAAAGTTATAGGCATTTTTGTAAAACAATACTTGGCTATGGGAAAAAGCATTCAAAATGGCGTCCGATCCGGATCGGACCTCATCGGATCGGATCGGAGGTTGGTCGGATCGGATCGGATTTTCCCGATTTTGGGGCGGATCAGATTCGGATCGTGGATCAGATCCGATCCGATGCACACCCCTACTGCTAATACAGTCATGAATCTAAAACTAAAATACGTTATTTTTACTATAGTAAGATTAAATAATCCACATACATCAAGTGCAAATCAGAGAACCTACTATTTTTCATATTAGTCTTCAAGAATTAGGATTCTTTTCCTAATTACGCCTTACACGGAGGTTGCCTTTTTCACAGCGGCCGGATCAACATTTTCATCAAGCTGTCCACCTCCCCTGCTCCAAACTCTTTCTTGGTCAGTCACTGCTAATTAGCTCAGATCCTGTTAGTGTATATGTGAAATTGTGATCCCCCAATGTGCATCACTTTACACTTGCTTACATTGAACAGCATTTGCCCTTTTCATGGCCATTCTCTCGGTATGCAGAGATCTTAATGGAGCTCCTCACAATCCTCCATTGTTTTAGCAAGACTAAATAATTTGGTATCATCACCAAGCGTGGCTACGTCACTGCTCACTTCCACCCTCATTCTAATATTATGAGAAAGGGAGAAACTGCCTCCCTATCCACTTTCTTCACAACATGCATATAGGAGTGAGCAGTGAGATGGCCAAATTTGCTGCTGACCTCAAAATATTTAGGATTTTTAAAATGAAGTGAGATTACCAAAAGCTCCAAAAGAATCTCTCTATAGTAGGAAAATGGGCATCAAAATGGCAACAACAGTTCTACGTAAGCATTTGTAAAGTAATGCACACTGGAGCAAAGCATCCCAACATCATATATACACTGATGGGATATGAGCCTGCAGTGACTAAACAAGAAAAAAAAACTTGGAAATGTGATTGACAGCTCAGTGAAAATGTCAACCCAGTGTGTGGCAGCTGTAAAGACAGCAAACTCCATGTTAGGCATTATAAGAAAAGTAATTGAGAATAAAACTGCCAGTCTCATACTGCCTTTATACAAATCTATGGTGTGACCACACTTAGAATACTGTGTACAGTTCTGGTTAACTATAGAATTTAGTATCACAAGATGTTGTGCTGGCCACCATTTTGGATGGCTTGTACTCCTTTCCATGTGGTCACCCTATAACATGACACTATTACCCCTTCTGAAGAGGTCTGGACCTCAGACTACTAAAGACAAAGTGGCAGACCATAATAACTGTGTTCATATGCCCATTGCTTTATGAGGCTTCTGCAGGCTACCAAACACAGATCTATCAGGCCATAAAGTTGCTTAAATGGGTCTGCCAGAAACCTGACCTCACCGTTCCTGTTAGGTCCATGTCCTACAGGAAATGCTCTCAGCTGAACTTGATGGAATTCCATCCTTCATCCCTTGGTTTAATTTACTGACTTCCCCTGGCTGGGCCTTGCAGGGAACAATAGGGTAGACAGAGCAGGCATACATAGCACGCGCAGAGTGCTGAGAGTGGCAAATCTAAAATACGTTGCTTTTAAAGAACCAAGGAAATTCAATGGGTCTTTTAAGTAAATATCTATGGATGGAAATGCAGCCCATGCAGGCTTGAAACTTGACCACAAACATGATCACAATCTGCTACTTTAAGACGCAAACAGGAAGAAAAAGCATGTAGCATAAAATAAGCTAAAATAATTAATATAGTAAACTGTAACTTATTCTAATTTAGGATATTTTCCTGTATCGTCTTGTGTGCTTCCAGAATAAATCGGGGAGTTTTTAGTCCAGTAGAATTTTTTTTCAGGTTCTCTCCAAATACAGACACAAAACATGAAATGCTTCTTTTCATGAGTCAGTCATAGAAAGCTTTTATTTCTGGTCATTGGCTATTGAAAAATTCAAATGAGACCCCTCAGATTTCAAGTCAGAGAGCATAACTTCTGGGGTTCATTTATTATTTTGAAAAGTGGGTGCAACACATATCACTAGCTTTGATTTTATATTGGATGTCAAAATGGTGTAACATCCTAGCTGACGCTGGCTGCTTGTCAACTGTATAATATCCAGTCATCCGTTACACAAAGCCATGAAATTCATTAAACAAAAAACCTATAGTTTACAAAAACAATGTTAAGGCTCCACAGTTTCCAACCAAGCACCCAAAAGCAGGGAAATTGGGAGTTAAGGCTCCATGGTCAGCATTCCTGACCATGGGACATACTGACTTTCAATGATGGGAGTTGTAGTCCAACACCTTTGGAGGGCACCAGGTTGGGGAAGGGCTGCTCTAAACAAAAAAAAGAGGAGTAGGTGGCCCTAAGTTGTTCGTGATCAGTTTTCCACAACCCCACAGTCACCTCTGCATATCATATTCTCCATCCTGTCCTCATGGTTTATCTGCTTTGGGAGAATGAGAATTTCACTTGCACTTTCTGCCTCCTTAGGGAGGATGTGGCGTTAAGGCTTGGGAGCCTTAACTCCCAATTTCCCTGCTTTTTGGTGCTTGGTTGGAAACTGTGGAGCCTTAACATTGTTTTTGTAAACCGTAGTTTTTTTGTTTAATGAATATATAAGCCAAACTACCTTTCTGCCCTTGGACTCCATCACACCTACTTTTTCCCACCGGTTCACGTCCACGGTTTTCACCTCTGTTTCCTTAGTGAGTCAAGCGCTAGGCACTTTCACGTCTGTGCAATGTTGCACTATTTCATCTAATGTATCTTTTCACCTGTATAGCTATTATACCAAAGAAATCTCCAGTCCCATCCACTATGTTCTCCTTCCCCCTGCAGTATCTATCTATCTATCTATCTATCTATCTATATGCACAAATACAATAGCACAGCAGCCTAAAACTGTGCAATTATGGTAAAACAACACACTATGCTTTCCCCTAATATCATATTAAACCATATAAGTGAATAGAAAGTATTACAATTAGTTTTTGGAGAAGTTTGTGGTCAATGTTGGCATGGCAAGACGAAGCCAATGTTGTTCTGGTCAGGAAACCTAGACATGCCTACTCAGGAGTAAGAACCATAGAATTGAATGGGATTGAGTCCCAGGCAGCAGTGGCCTTGCTCACCTTCTCCGTGGGATGTTCAGGTGCCCTCTCTCCCTCCCCCTTCACAGTTGAGCAGTTAAGTGGAGAACCACCCACCCTCCTCTTTTGTCAGCAAGACTGCCCTTCAACACATACACCCCCAACAAAAAATGGGATGATCCGATATCACACCAGGACAGCAATACATGGGAGGGAGGAGCAGCTTTATTGCACACAGAGGAGGGAAGCCAGACTTTCCCCACTCCAAAATAAGATGGAAAACAGAGGGGAAGAGGCGAAATGAGCACAGGACAGGGACGACGTCATATGAGTACCGCGCTGCAAAAACACATACCAGGCACGGCAAGAGTGTGATAAATCGCTGGTGTGGTGGAGCTTATCTCCCATATGTCAGTGTCTATGAATTTCAGTCTTTCAGCACTATAATCCACGGCCATCTAAACACATACTGTTCTTCTCTTCAATCACTCCTCTCTTGGTGCCCTTTATGTCTGGAACTCCCTCCAGGGGAGCTCTTTCTCTGAAACCTCTTCTATGGAGCCTTTGGTTTAATCTTCTTAATTCTGAAGATGGGGTGGAGAGATGTTTTTCTGTGTCCCAGTATGAACTGATGCAAGGCTGGTTGGGATGTGCGCGCCCAACTGTAGATCTCTCTTCCATGGGAGCCTCATCTGGCCACTTCACTTTTTACTTCTGCTCTCTGGTTCAGACAACCTCGTCCAGGTGGGTTTTTTATTCACTGTGCAATTTCATGCTGACACTGATATTTGAATGCATCTGTTGTAATGCCTCTTTATCATTTGAGGATTTTAGTAATGCTGATTCTGTGTGTGTGTGTGTGTGTGCGCGCGTGTGTGCTTAAATTATGGAGAAAATGAATTTATTGAATGTATCAATTGTTGGCCATTTTGAGAATGATGTTTTTAGTGGGAAGGTGGGATATAAATTATTCTAAGGCCCCCTCTACAAGGATTCGCTTTTGCGCCTGGTTAGGCGATTATGCGCATAATCGCTGAAGCGCATTTACACCTAATACCTCTGCACGAGAGGCAGCGAGAGGCGGCGAAGTGCATTAACGGATGACCAAAATGCGCTTTACAAGTAGTTAATGCACATATGTGCTTGTTCACACAGTCAAAATGCGCTTTAACGGCCGGAGCAAAATAAAACTCTCTATTTAACGCGCATTCGATAATGCGCATAATCAGAGAGATAACACGCCTCTACGCCCAATTTGCGCTCCGTTCTTGTAGAGGTAAATTTTTTAAAGCGCCTTGAAAGAGCTTTAAACCTCTCTTGTAGAGGCAGCCTAAGAAAAATGAAGTAGACATCACTGCATTTGTCCCTTGTTACCACTATCTGTCTCCCATTTTCACCTCTCCCTTCCCTCTCCCTACCATTGTCTTTCCCACCACATGTACACATATATTGAAATTAAGACTGTATGTTCCTTGTAATATTCTAAGGCACCATGTACCAGGGCCAATCCAAGACATTTTGTTGCTTGCGGCAACACAACAAATGTCATCCTGCTCCAAGTTAAGATGTATAGCAACCAAGGCTGGCCAAGTTATTTTGCCACCTGAGGTAGAAAGCCCCTCCGCCTCAAAGAAGAAAAATGCATTATAATAAACCATTGCCCTTTCATGGAACACAAAACCAGCAGCCGGAAGTGGCTGGCTCTCTCTGCCTACTGGTAGGATGGTAGTGTCAGCAGTACATACTGATGCAGTATGAAACTGCAGTGTCCATACTCCTCATACTAGTACTAGAGCTACTGCTATGCCTACTATTACTACTATAGTAGTGATGTTATTGATATTCAAAAATTTGCTAAGCATCTCCCAAAAATATATGTCCAAGTTATGTCTTCCCTTATGCAAATCTCTGGAGGTTTTCTTGCACTCGGCTTAAAGGAGTTCTTGCTTCCATCAGGTTTAATGTGCATGTAAAACTTACATTGGCCATAATGCTTCTCCTCTGCCTTTTCTTCTACATTAACAAGGGCCAGGCATTCACATCAGTAGCATGAGAGCGGCTCAGGGGTGATTTAAGCCTCACATATGAATGCACTCTAAATTCCAAGTGGAAGAATGGCAGGCAAGGGAGATGAAAGGATAACAAGGGGATAGATGTGAGGAAATGCGTTTACACGTACTTAGGCTTCATTTCAGTGGGGACGTGGATTAGTGGCAAAAACATTCACATGCAGTTTAAAATGGCTCTCGCTTCAGTTGGGTTGGTATAATCTGAATGTAAAACCTACTATTGGCAAATGCTACAATTGCCTCTTCCTTGTTTTCTCTTCCTTATTAATGATGGCCAGGTAGTCTCATAAATACACCATCAGAGGCTCAAAGGTGATGTATTCAACACCTATTGCAACTACATGAAATGACAACTACTATTCAGCAAACCCATTTAAAGGGATTTTTTTTGGAAAATATTAAATACCTTATACAAAACATGTCTATTCTAATTACTTCCCTTTCAACAAAACCATACAAAGGGCTTTTTAAATAATAATAATAAATATCCTATACACCTAAGGAAATGTTCCATGGCATGATTATACCTAGAGTACTCGGTTTTCAGTTGTGGTCCCATGGTCATAAAAGCACATCACAGAATTTGACACGCTAGATCAGAGAGCATTTGTTTCTGTCTGGAGCCAAGATATTTTAAGTCATATAGTACAGCAGCCTTCCTCTACACGGTGCCCGCCAGATGGTTTGAACTTAAACTCCCATCAGCCTGAGCCAGCATGGCCAATGGTCAGGAACGCTAGGAGTTGTAGTCCAAAACATCTGGAGGGCACCAGATTGCAGAAGGCTGCAGTAGATAGACAAGAACATTGAACACAGTGGCTAGCCATTCCCTCTTGCATTGCTTCCTCTTTCTGCTCAGACTGGACTATTCAACTGCAATCATCTCATCATGAGAACAAAGGCCCAGAACTAGTCCCCCACCCACCCTGCAAATAGGAGACTGGTTCTATCAGTCTCAGCCATGTTGTGTCAGTATAGCCCTGAACCAGTCAGGAGTAATTTTTTCTTTCCATCACATAGCAAACTGTTGAGTTGAAGAGATCAAATCGCACGAATCATTCTTGGGTTGGTTCAACTATGGCCTCCTCCACACGAGACGTTTAATGAGCCTTAGAGGCTCATTATAATTTTTACCTCCACACCAGCGGAGCGCAAAACGGGCGTAGAGGCGCGTTATCTCCCGGATTATGCGCATTATCGAATGCGCGTTAAATAGCGACTTTTATTTTGCGGCGGGATGTAAAGCGCGTTATGACCATGTGTACAGTTTTTCAGCGAAGCGCATTTTCGGAGAGGTGTGAGCAGGTAGAGGGCGGGTTTTGACGAGATGGGCGGGGAGAGGGAAGGGATTTCCGGCGGGAGATTTGAAAAAAGCCCTCAGGTTATGCGCAGCCGCGCGGGTGTGCTCACCCAACGGTTTGGCTGGAGGCGCAGGTGTGGTCGCGCGCCTATGCATATAAGCGCGTGCGCGCGATCCGACCGTTGACCTCATTTAACTTCGCGACGCCAGAGAGACTGCATCCTGATTTATTTCCTCTACACCTTTTCCACCTACCGAAATGGCTGCTCCAGGAAGGGGAGTTTCTTGGAAAAAGGCAGAGATTCTCGACCTTCTGGACATTTTTGGGGAGCAGAAAGTTCAAGCTCAACTGAATGCCAGCCATAGGAACCTCGATGCCTATGAATCCATTGCTCAGGAAATGCAAAGAAGGGGCCATATCCGTACAGCGAAGGAGTGCAGGACCAAGGCAAAGGCAATGAGGCAGGAATATCGCAGGGTCGTGAACCATAATTCACGATCAGGAAATGATGCTGCCACCTGCCCCTTTTTTGAGGAGCTTCATAGCATTTTTCGGGGGGATGCTACTATTCAACCAAATCGCGTGGGCAGGAGTCTGAACATCCATCGTGTCCAAGCACCTGCTGCTGCTCCCCCAGTAAGTTCCCCCCTGGCTTTCCCGCTCTCAGAAGGCTCAGAAGAACTGTTCAGCAGTGAACTTCAAACAATAGATGTGGAGGACTACCTTGGAACGCCCTACTCTCCCGGAGGTACATTGATTGTAATTGCCATTTTTTAAAAAATCTCGTTCTTCCTTCTATTTCATGCCTATAGCTCACATCTGATGTTTTCCCCTTTTAGAATTGGAGACACCAGAAGATATTGGAAACGAAGAACCTGAAGGTATAGACTGTTTCTTTTGTTGGGTTGGGAAGACTCTTAACTTTACAACTTAATATTGTGTTCCATGGAATAAAAAATTGTATTCTAAAATGGGGCAGGCAGATGCGGGTGAGCGGGTGGGGCAGGAGAGGGCAGGAGACATCTCCTCTAGCTACCCAGCGTTTCTGGTCTCTCCAGGGCGGGGGAGGGGGGAAAGGATAAGGGGCAGGCAGCCATTTTGAACAACCACCCCCATTTAAAAAGGAGGGAGGTTTGTGATTGTGCCTATTGATGAAACCTCCTAAAAGCTCTTCTTTCTGCCACGGCAGGAGCCTCCAGAAGCAGCGGTACCACCAGTGCATCAGAATCCATTGAGCACGCAGATTTGAGGGCCAGAAATCTCCAGCAGCATCCTGCAGCAGCAGCACCGAGTAAGTACAGGCCTAGCTAATTTCTGGGGTCAGACATCATGGAAGGAAGGGAGTTCCCAATGACCTAGGCTGGGTTAATGGGGGGGGGAGGGGGAAAGGGGGCCATTGGACACAACATTGTGGTGCATGGGACCAGAAATTGTGGTCTATGGGAGGGATTGCCGCCTTTTTCTCTACAGCACTTAAAGTTACATGAGCCCTGACCTCCTTTTCATGTGGTCAGCCGAGACAGGCAGCCAATTTGAACACACAAACAACCCCCCCCCCCATTTAAAATGGAGGTTTGTGATTGTGCCTATTGGAATGAAACCTCCTAATAGCTCTTCTTTTTCTTCCACGGCAGCCTACAGAAGCAGCAGTACCACCAGTGCGTCAGAAACCAGTGAGCACGCAGATTTGAGGGCCAGAAATCTCCAGCAGCATCCTGCAGCAGCACCACCGTGTAAGTACTGGGCTAATTTCTGGGGTGCATGGGACCAGAAATTGTGGTCTATGGGAGGGATTTCAGCCTTTTTCTCTACAGCACTTAAAGTTACATGAGCCCTGACCTCCTTTTCATGTGGTCACTGTAGTATACTGCCTGCAACTTTAACTGTGGTGATGAAGAGGGAATTTCACCAGGTGCTGCATGCATACAAACGGCACCGGCTGAAATTCCTTTTTCTCTACAGCACTTAAAGTTACATGAGCCCTGACCTCCTTTTCATGTGGTCACTGTAGTATACTGCCTGCAACTTTAACTGTGGTGATGAAGAGGGAATTTCACCAGGTGCTGCATGCATACAAACGGCACCGGCTGAAATTCCTTTTTCTCTACAGCACTTAAAGTTACATGAGCCCTGACCTCCTTTTCATGTGGTCACTGTAGTATACTGCCTGCAACTTTAACTGTGGTGATGAAGAGGGAATTTCACCAGGTGCTGCATGCATACAAACGGCACCGGCTGAAATTCCTTTTTCTCTACAGCACTTAAAGTTACATGAGCCCTGACCTCCTTTTCATGTGGTCAGCCTAGGCAGGCAGCCATTTTGAACACACAAACAACCCCCCCCTATTTAAAATGGAGGTTTGTGATTGTGCCTATTGGAATGAAACCTCCTAATAGCTCTTCTTTTTCTTCCACGGCAGCCTACAGAAGCAGCGGTTCCACCAGTGCGTCGGAAACCAGTGAGCACACAGATTTGAGGGCCAAAAATCTCCAGCAGCATCCTGCACCAGCACCACCGTGTAAGTACTGGGCTAATTTCTGGGGTGCATGGGACCAGAAATTGTGGTCTATGGGAGGGATTTCAGCCTTTTTCTCTACAGCACTTAAAGTTACATGAGCCCTGACGTCCTTTTCATGTGGTCAGCCCTGACCTCCTTTTCATGTGGTCACTGTAGTATACTGCCTGCAACTTTAACTGTGGTGATGAAGAGGGAATTTCACCAGGTGCTGCATGCATACAAACGGCACCGGCTGAAATTCCTTTTTCTCTACAGCACTTAAAGTTACATGAGCCCTGACCTCCTTTTCATGTGGTCAGCCTAGGCAGGCAGCCATTTTGAACACACAAACAACCCCCCCCTATTTAAAATGGAGGTTTGTGATTGTGCCTATTGGAATGAAACCTCCTAATAGCTCTTCTTTTTCTTCCATGGCAGCCTACAGAAGCAGCGGTTACACCAGTGCGTCGGAAACCAGTGACCACGCAGATTTGAGGGCCAGAAATCTCCACCATCCTGCAGCAGGAGCGAGTAAGTACAGCCGATGTTATTTGCTTGATAAAGTTTCAGTCCTGCAATTCTTATAAATGTGTGAAAGGACATTCTCATCTTCAGGATGAGGGTGCGAGAGAACCCATGGTACAGGCTGGACATGTAATAAATGATTTTTAAACACACTAAACTTTGCCCTTTCCCTTCAGGTACAGATGAAGGAAGGAGACATCCCATCCAAAAGTCAGCACTCTCGCCTGCAACGCGCCTGGAAATGGCCAGAAACAGAAGACCCCCACGCAGCAGGGACACAGACCGCATTCTGGAGCATGCCTCTGCACACAACGCAAACCTCTTGCAGATGCATGAGCAGATGTTGCAGAAAAATGACCAGATGTTGGACTATTTGAAAACAGAAGATGCAAGGGACCAAAGAAATCAAGATGCCCTTCTCAGAATTCTAGAAAGACAATGTGTCACGATGGAGAAGCTGGTGACGGTGGTGCAACAGGAAGAACCGGGAAGATCAACCCATACAGCCAACCCATCATCTACTAGCCATGGAAAACGCCAGCCAATAAAAAGACGGTTGGCTATTGACAGTATGGAGGGGACCAGCTCTAAGCCAAATGACTTAGGTGGGAACTCAGGAGAGGGTGAGGGGAGAAAATGCCTGGCTAAGAAGAAACGTAAAGTCAGGGTGCAACACCCCCAGTCTGCCCAGTTGCAAAATCCCCAGAATGACATTTTAACCAAAGACTTGGACGAATCACTGCTCCCGTGCTCCCATACAGTACCCCCACAGCGCTCATCATCACCACTTCAAGGTGAGCCAAGCATAAAGCGCACGGCACGGGAGGTAAAAAAACCCTTAAAGTTCTCCCCTTAGAATACATGTTTTATGTTATTGTTAATAATTTGCTGTTAATTATGGGTTTTTTTGCTGTTATTTATGTAATTGTTATTTGATGTTATTTATGTAATTGTTATGTTATTTGCTGTTAATTATGGTATTTTTTGCTGATATTTATGTAATTGTTATGTTATTTGCTGTTAATTATGGTTTTTTTTGCTGTTATTTATGTAATTGTTATTTGATGTTATTTATGTAATTGTTATGTTATTTGCTGTTAATTATGTTGTATTTAACCATTAAAATATAGTTTTCATATCTCACTGTGTGGTTGGGACTGTGCTTCCTATCTATTATTAAAACAGTTAGGCATCCCTCCTTAATACTGCACCAACCTGAAAATGCTAAGGAAAACCAAAACAATGTTTTAGTAACAAAAATAAAGATTTAGTTTTTTAAACAAATATTATTTTCAACTATTTACAATATTATTTTCAACTATTTACAATTTATTGAGGATACGGTCTAGCTTGTCCTCAATGGAGGACATGCGATTCTGCATGCCTCCAACGGCTTCCTCAAGCCTCTCCAGCCGCTCCTGAGTGGGAACTGCATGGGATGGTAAGAAATTTTTTTTGTTTAAAATCATATAATATAACCAACAGAAAAACATTTCAAGATGTACTACTCAATGACATTGGCTATTCAATGCGATTCAATTTACAGGAATGTGAATATAGTTTTTCTTTTTTTAATTAAAAATTTAAACCATTAGTCCTGTACTGTACAATAGGGTGACCACATAAAATCCAGGTCGGTTAAACTGTTGTGATGAAGAGGGGATTTCACCAGGAACTAATTGCATACAAATGACACTGGCTGAAATTCCCTTTTCTCTACAACTGTTACAGATACAGGAGCCCTGACCTGGATTTTATATGCTCAATGTACTCTACATTATACAAAGCAATGGAACTTCTATTACCTGCTGGAGACACAGCAGCAGGTGAGACAGGTGGGGGTGCATCCTCCTCTTCCTCCTCTTCCTGCACCTCCTCCTCCACCTCCTCCGCAGACGGCGACGGCGATGGACTGAGTATCCCTTCAAAATTGGAAAAAAAATGTTATTTTAAGTTTCTATCATGGTGTTCCCCGCCTCGATCCGTTGGGAGAGTCTGTTAATTAATAAATAAATACATACATATATCATTACAATTATTAATATTAATAATATTATTAAAGTACGCTGGGCAAAAATAGTATTCCTAATTAATCTGGCTTGCATTTAACTTACGTGCCCTTCTGCGGAGGGTCATCCGAGGAGGAGAAGGAGGAGGAGGAGAAGGAGGAGGAGAAGTCCCCCCAACCTCCTCCACTTCCGGAGAAGGCGCTGCCTCCTCCGCCGTCCTGTTTTGTGCTAAGAAAAAGAGGGAAAAAGGGAAATAACATTAAAATGTGGAAGGGGTCCCTGAAGGGCATCTAGTCCCACCCCACCCAAGATGTATGCTGGAATCCACCTTAAAGCCTCATTGTGTCAGGGGTCATTGTTTTTGGGGCATTCCCCCCCCCCAACCTGCACATCCACCAGAGAATACACAATGAGCAGTGGGCAGAATCACCAGCACACAGGGCTCCTGAAGGGCATCTAGTCCCACCCCACCCAAGATGTATGCTGGAATCCACCTTAAAGCCTCATTGTGTCAGGGGTCATTGTTTTTGGGGCATTCCCCCCCCAACCTGCACATCCACCAGAGAATACACAATGAGCAGTGGGCAGAATCACCAGCACACAGGGCTCCTGAAGGGCATCTAGTCCCACCCCACCCAAGATGTATGCTGGAATCCACCTTAAAGCCTCATTGTGTCAGGGGTCATAGTTTTTGGGGCATTCCCCTCCCCCCAACCTGCACATCCACCAGAGAATACACAATGAGCAGTGGGCAGAATGCTAATGCACTCACTCACCTGCAGTCAGCCTCTCCTCCGGGGTTGGTCTCCCCGCCTTCCGCCACAGCTCCCGGAATTGACCGAAGTAGGGTGGACGCTGACGGAAGGGGGGATGCTCCCCATGGGCAGCAATGGCTCGAAAGAAGCCCGCCTTAATGTATTTAAACTTTGTCCGACACTGCAGGGCAGTGCGGACAAAGTTGTTTGTTTGCAGAGCAGCAGCCGCCCTCCTAAACAGCCTCATAGTCGGGAGGCTGCTGCTCCGCACAATCCTTCCCACGAGGGAGGATTGGAGGAGGAAGGCCAACAATATGCGGACCTCCGCATCACTCCAATACCTCCCTCTTGGCATCTTGAAGGATTGTGAGGAAGTGTAGGCCTCACTTCCGGTTTGCGATGTTTCCGCGGACCGGTTTAGCGGTTGCGCGCATGCGCGCGGAACCGTCAAACCACCATTCCCGAACCGCGCGTAAGTGATTAAACACTGTCGCGTTTGTTCGGAGCAGTGGGAAAGTTACCAGATGTGTTTTGGGTGTCCTGAATGTACCTTTGGGTGTCCTGAACTGAAAACCTGAGAATGTTATTGACTAGATGGTACTATGTTATTCTCAAAAAAACAACCCTGTGAGGTAGGCATGGGTTGTGGTCCTGTTACTTGCCCTTCTGCAATGTTCACTGTACTGCATATGTGTGTTGGGTTACCTGAAGTCTTATTGTCTAGGAATACTACTATCAACATTGTCAAGTTGTAGGAACATATTTTATTTAGGATAAGCATTTTTAAAATAAGCACTTTTTAATATGGCAACAACAATTTTGGGTGTCCTGAATGTACCTTTGGGTGTCCTGAACTGAAAACCTGAGAATGTTATTGACTAGATGGTACTATGTTATTCTCAAAAAAACAACCCTGTGAGGTAGGCATGGGTTGTGGTCCTGTTACTTGCCCTTCTGCAATGTTCACTGTACTGCATATGTGTGTTGGGTTACCTGAAGTCTTATTGTCTAGGAATACTACTATCAACATTGTCAAGTTGTAGGAACATATTTTATTTAGGATAAGCATTTTTAAAATAAGCACTTTTTAATATGGCAACAACAATTTTGGGTGTCCTGAATGTACCTTTGGGTGTCCTGAACTGAAAACCTGAGAATGTTAGTGACTAGATTGTACTATGTTATTCTCAAAAAAACAACCCTGTGAGGTAGACATGGATGGGCTGTGGTCCTGTTACTTGCCCTTCTGCAATGTTCACTGTACTGCATATGTGTGTTGGGTTACCTGAAGTCTTATTGTCTAGGAATTGTAGGAACATATTTTATTTAGGATAAGCATTTTTAAAATAAGCATTTTTTAATATGGCAACAACAATATGGCAATATGGCAACAACAATTTCAGCATAGAAAATAAAATTAACAGCATTTACAACAGCATTTAATTTGACATTGAAAGAAACATAGTTGAAAGTCACATTATTATGAACATACATCTCATAACAATATCTAATTACTAACAGCAATGTAAAAGAAAAATCAGCAAAGAAAATAAAATTAACAGCATTTGCAACAGCATTGCATTACACATTGAAAGAAACATACGTTACTTTGAAGTCACTGAACATCTCAAAACAGCAATGTAAAAGCGAAATCAACATAGAAAATAAAATTCACATATTCTAAAGGGATTGTCTATAAGTAGTCTCATTTCCTAATGCAGCTTCTTCCTGATGAAAAAAGAATAAACACAGTCAGTGCTGCCTGGAGCGGGACTTGGCTTTTGCTCGAAGAATGGAATGAATGATCCAGAAAAAGGAAGCGGTTGCCTTCTGGTCTGGTCACATCACAGAGGTTCCACACGACACCGTCTTTGATCCCCTGCAGTTCTCTCTATGCTATGTTCTAAGGGAAATTTAGAGATGGATTGTTTTAGCATAGGATGTAATAACAATATCCCACCCTCTACACATTCATTCATTCATTCATTCTCAGGCCATGAAGCCTTTATGCGGAAACTTTCCTTATTTGTTTATGCTTCGAGCAGGTCTTGACACATGATTCCTTCCTGTGACTTGCTGAAATAGAGTAAATAGAGTAAAGTTAGGGAAAACATGGCTTACACAAGTTTGGCACAGGGGTTTGGCACTGAACACTCACCTCCCTAGGGGTTCTGCCCACGCAGAGACCAAAGCATGCCTCTTAAGGCATCTCTGACCTTTTCCCCAGCAGCCTTTTCTTGAATTTCCTCATGCCCCGTTGGCAGTGGGGCACCCAGGGTTGCCAGTTCAATTTGCCTTGCTTCATGGAGATCCAATGCAACATCATGTCCTTGACTTTCACAAATGTTGTGTAGAATGACACAGGCAGATATCACAGAAATGACGTTTTCTTCAGCGAGTTCTATCCTGGACGACAGGCATCTCCACCGTGCTTTTAACCTTCCAAAGGCACATTCAACAACATTCCTCGCCCATGACAGACAGTGGTTGAAATGTTGCTTTTGCTGGTCCAGGGCTCCGCCGTAAGGTTTCATCAGCCACTTCCGAATGGGGTAAGCGGAATCAGCCACCACCAGTGGAGGAATCTGCACGTCATTAACAGTAATGGTAGGGTTCCCTGGGATGAAGACACCAGCTTCCATGGCCTCAAAGAACGTAGAGTTCCTGAAGACATGGGCATCGTGATTTCTCCCACTCCAACCTATTTCCACATCCATGAATCGCCCACGGTGGTCCACTGTGCCTTGAAGGAGCATGGAAAAAAAGCGTTTCCGGTTTATGTAGTCAGGGCCTTGCCTAGGAGGACAGGCAATTTCAATGTGACATCCATCTGTGGCTGCAACACAATGAAAGAAGCCCAGTTTGGAAAATCCACTCATGATCTGAGAGAGAAAACATAAATAATGGAAAATAAATCATTACTGCTTCATCGGCTGGCATGCTTGAGATACAATGATCAAGTTCCATTTGGCCACCTATATAACAGCCTAGCCCATCTTTTCCTATCCCAAATAATAAAAAACAAGACTCACCTCTGGAACATTGCCAAGGCAAACTGTTTTTCTCAGAAGCGCATGCTCCATGGCTAGGCAGACCTCCACAACGATCATGGCTGCCGTTGTTCTACCGATCCCAAATTGCTGAGCCACCACCCAGTAACCACCAGGATTTGCTAGCCTCCATATACAGATGGCCACGCGCTTCACCATTGGAATGGCTTCCCTCATGTTCGTATTGCGACGTTCTAGAAATGGCCGAAGATGGTCTGCAATCTGGAAAAGGGTTGCTCTGGTCATCCTAAAGTTCTCTAGCCACTGCTCATCACCCCAGAGGGCTAGAACATCGTTTTCCCACCAGTCACGACTCCTGGGGAAGCACCACCATCTTCTTGGTCTCTGTTTTTTCATCAAAGGAACATATAATAAATTCTCTTGGAGTCTATCTTGTTGGAGTCTTAAAAGATAAGAGTTGTTCTCTTGGAGCCTTCTCATGATGATTCATCTTCTTCTTCTTCTCCGTTGAATCGTTCTCCTTAGGCAAGTCAATGTAACGTGCATATTTGCGATCAGAAGTTGAATCGCATAAATGAGGGAACGAGAAATCGAGGTAGGAGCCATCTCGCCTTCTCTTCCCGTCCAGCTCAAAATGGCGTTTCAGAAAGAGAAAAGGGGAACCAAACTTGCTTCTCTGGTGTCGCCTAGGTAAATGAACTCAACGGTCGACGAAACTCAGATCACGTGCTTGTATGCATATGCTCGCGCGCGAAGGTGCGCGTAACCTGAAGGCATTTTTTTCCCCCCGCTCAGCTCTGCCCTCTCCCCCCCTCCCATCTCGTTGCCAGGGAACCCGAAATTACGTAGGCAGGCAGGTACATTCCTGTGGGTGGAGTACAGGAAGGGAGGGCTGGGAAAGGGGTTGGCTCTGATCACGTGCTTGTATGCATATGCACGCGCGCGAAGGTGCGCGTAACCTGAAGGCATTTTTTTCCCCCCGCTCAGCTCTGCCCTCTCCCCCCCTCCCATCTCGTTGCCAGGCAACCCGAAATTACGTAGGCAGGCAGGTACATTCCTGTGGGTGGAGTACAGGAAGGGAGGGCTGGGAAAGGGGTTGGCTTTAGGCAAAAAGCGAATTAAAATGTCTGTTTCCTCCTCCCGAAGCCCCGCATGTGAACAATTAAAACGCGCGTCGGAGAAAAGCGATAATGCGCTTCAACGCCTCTCGCTGCCTCCCGTGCAGAGGGATGAGGCGTAAATGCGCCTCCGCGATAGTGCGCATAATACCACAAACGGGCGCAAAAGCGCATCCTTGTGGAGGGGGCCTATATTAGGATGATGCCAAAGTCTCAATTTTAAGTTAGACTTAAATACTAGGATTTGCAAAGTTGCATTTCAGTTTTAGACTTTCAGGTATCAACTACCTGTGGAATGAAACTGAAATCTGATTTTAAATCCATGTTTCTCAACAAACAATAACAGCAAAAACATGCCACTAACGCTTGCTACCTTTCATTGAAAGAGGAAAGAATACCTTAATTTAAATTGCTGCAGTGTCAGATTTCTGCCAAATGAAATGACATCTATTGCAACTACATGAAATGACAACTACTATTCAGCAAACCCATTTAAAGGGATTTTTTTGGGAAAATATTAAATACCTTATACAAAACATGTCTATTCTAATTACTTCCCTTTCAACAAAACCATACAAAGGGCTTTTTAAATAATAATAATAAATATCCTATACAAAGCATGTCTATTCTAATTATTTCCCTTTCAGTCTTATAGTGATACATATAAAGTTCACCACTTAGCCAAATCTTCACTAACCTTAGATAATACTTATTCATGGTTACCTCTGTTAAATCCTTGACCTTGGTAGCATTTTATGTCCCCAATACTTATTTTTGTGGAGTTCCTCCCCCTTTCCAATTACATATTATGGTCCGTTTGATATTTGAAGTATGTTTTTCCTCCACTTAACCTAAGATTATGATTACCAGGGACAAAATCAACTCCTTGAAACTGAATGAAAAAAAGTAGTTGTGGAAAATAATAGAACAGTTTTGATTTGTAAAGAAGAAGAATAAAACCCTCTATAATCATATTCGAGCCCCGGCTTGGGCTCTTGAACTATCTCGTTGCTATAGGCAGAAGTGATATTGTTAAACAGCTGAGTTCCAACATTTGTTACTCATAAGAATGGGCAAATCTGTTAAGCTTGATTTCGTTCAGTTTCCCTTTGTTTTGTTTTGACTTTTAAGTTTGTTGCATCTCATTTGCACAATGGATTTTTATTTATTTCCTCACCCCATCCCTATTTTGTGTTAGTCAAGTCCACATTTGGAGTAATATATAGGGTAACCATATGGAGAGGAGGACAGGGCTCCTGTATCTTTAACATTTGTAAAAAAGAGGAAATTCAGCAGGTGTCATTTGTATGTATGCAGCACCCTCTTCATCACAACTGTTAAAGCTGTAGGAGCCCTGCCCTCTTCTGTATAGCTAGAGTGACCAGATACAAAAGTGGGCAGGGCTCCTGCAGCTTTAACTGTTGTGATGAAGAGGGAATTTCACCAGGTGCTGTATACATACAAATGACACCTGCTGGAATTCCCTTTTCAATACAACTGTTAAAGATACAGAGCCACATTCTCCTTTCCATATGGTCACCCTAATACTGTGTCCAGTTCTGGGTACTTCATAGAATCATGGAATTATAGAATAGTAGAGTTGGAAGGGGCCTATAAAGCCATCGAGTCCAACCCCCTGCTCAATGCAGGAATTCACCATAAAGCATACCTGACAGAAGGCTGTCCAGCTGCCTTTTGAATGCCTCTAGGGTGGGAGAGCCCATTACCTCCCTAGGGAATTGGTTCCATTGTCATGCTGCTGTAACAGTCAGGACATTTTTCCTGACTGTCCAGCCGGAATCTGGCTTCCTGTAACTCTAGCCCATTATTCCACATCCTGCACTCTGGGATGCAGGACACTGACTCCATCGTAAGAAGGACACTGTCAAATTGGACTGTCCAGAGAAGAGCAACAATGTTGGTGAGGGGTCTGGAAAATGAGTCCTATGAGGAACAGTTGAAAGAGCTGGGTATGTTTAGCCTGGAGAAAAGATGAGAAGTTTAAGAGACATGATAGCAGTGTTCAACTACCTGAAAGCCTGTCATACAGAAAGTGGAGCAGGACTAGAAGCAATGGCAGGAAGTTGCAGGGAAGCAAATATTGGCTAAATATTCGGAGAAACTTCCTAACAGTGAGGACTGTTTGGCAGTATAAATAGACAGTTCTTCTTTGCTGAAGATCTTTAAAGAGAGGCTGGGTGGTCATCTGTCAGGGATGCTGTAGCTTCATCTTGCATTGTAGAGGCTGCATTGAACAGGGATTTGGAATAGACATGGGGTGGGGAATCTCTGACCTGGGGGGGTCAAATCTGGCTCTTCAGGGTTCCCAGATGGCCACACCCCTTTCCATTGGCACCACCCCCTTTCATCCAACCACTGGTCATTTGGTGGCTTCCCAGTTTTTGCACTTAGTGACTGGCAGAAGGAGCTTTAATGTACTGTATGCATTTGTTTGTTTGTATTGTATTTTGGCCTCACCCCTTTTGGGTTTGGCCCCATCCCCTTTCCCTCCAACCCCACCCACCACTGGAATGTAGCCCCCAAGAGCTACTTCAAAACTGGATTCAGCCCTCAGGCTGAAAGCAGTTCCCCATCCCTAGACTAGACAATCTCCAATGTCCCTTCAAGCTCTTTGGTTGTACCCCAGTATGATATACACTGACTGCCAGCATCTCTCCACATTTCAGAGATGCCTGGGATTGAACCTGTGGTTTTCTGCAGGCAATGCATGTGATCTGCCACTGAACCTCTCCCCCATGGCCGTGTCCTTTTCCAGTCCTACAGAATTTGTACAGCTGACCAGCCATATATTTTGGCCTGCTAGCTGCTTTGTAAGTCCCCTGTTTTTGCATTTCCAGGTAGGCAGGCAGCAACAATAATACTTTATTGAACCACTGTAAGGCTTCAATATGGCATCCAGTTACAGGCAGCATTCAGCTGAGCAGGCCAATCCCTAAATTTCTACCCATTTATTAAGTTCCTACATGCTATTGCCTCACAGCCTTTGTTCTGAATTCCAGTTGTAATTTTGTCTAAAGCTCACTAGTAGGATTTGTTTTACACTGAACAGTAATCTATTCTACCCCAAGAGATAAGGCTAGATTGCATAAATTGTCTTAATTTATGAGCTCCATTCAGATGGGAAAATGCCTAAGAAACAAGTCTGGATGCAAATCCCCTATGCACACCACATTTAAAGTTTTCCAGTATCTAAGACTAAAAGCATGTTGTTTTGCATTTGGCCACAACAGAAGGGAGCCTCCCGAGATTATCCGAGTTGACTCTGTGCTCAAGAGTGCCAGTTAGCGCTAGATTAATTTGTAATTTAATCACAGGCTCCAATCTTTCAGTGACTTAAAGATCTGAGAATCAATATTTAATAAAGATAATGCTTAGTATGCCCTACTCAGAATGAACCCTTCATTTCATTTGAAACAATGGAAATTACGTCTCCCTGCAATACCGTGATTAGTTTTGTTGCAACAGAGGTACAGCCCGAGGCCTTATTCCATAGCATCCTGGGCCTCTTCCTGCCAGGTGTACAAAATTCATTCAAGGCTTTTGGACTACTTCTAAAACACAGAACTAGCTGTGTTGTACAGCCCTTATGAAATAAGGCGCCACTCTTTCTCAAGGGCTTATATCTGGTTCAGTGCATCTGCATTCATTGCGACCCTCACAGCAACCTTTTTTTCTTTTTAAAGGTTTTTATTTTCAATATACATGCATGGATTTGTATATACCCATAGTAATGAATGCATATGAAGTGCACATATATGAAAATACAACTTTCTAGCAATTATACATAGGCTTCAACAAACGTAGACCAGATATCCAAGTATCAATTTGATACAGAACTTGTTCAAATATTGAAAATGTTGTAAGGTACTCAATCCATTGCTTTATAGAATGTTTATCTTTCCGATATAGTAATTTCAGTCTTTCAGTTGTCAAAAGGGAGCAGAGAATCAGTTCATGCTGGCCATTAATTTCCATGAAGCAGGTAAGTAATTAGAAGAGCAATTGCATCAGCAAATATGAAAGACTGTTCCAGTCCAAATCTAATTGAATAATACATCCTCCCAATAAGAAGCAACCACTGGACATTGCCAAAACATGTGTTTTAAAGAAATGTTAGCTGCATTGCACCACCAGCAATTAGCTGAATTAGACAATCACTTATTCACAAGACATTGTTATGCCCAATAATATGGAACAACAGATTTTGCTGAATAAGATGTACCCTAAGATCCATAGACACAACAGGTATATTATTATTAGTAGTAGTAGTAGTAGTAGTATCATTTATATACCGCCCCATGGCCAAAGCTGTCTGGGTGGTTTACAAAGATTAAACACTGAACATTAAAAACAGGTATACAAAATTTAAAAACATAAAAAGCATAAAAACAGATTACATACCACCTCAACATATACTGTTAAATGCCTGTGAGAAAAGTCTTAACATGGAACAGTAAAGATAACAATGTTAGCACCATACAAGCCTTGTCGGAGGATCATTCCATAACTGGGTGGCCACCACTGAAAAGGCCCTCTCCCTTGTTGCCATCCTCCAAGCTTCCCTTGGAGTAGGCACCCGGAAAAGGACCTTAGATGTTGAGTGTAGTGTATGGGTAGGTTCATGCTGAGAGAGGGGCTCCATCAGGTAATGTGGTCCCAAGCCTTATAAGGCTTTATAGGGCCTCCTCCACACGAGACGTTTAATGAGCCTTGAAGGCTCATTATAAATTTTACCTTCACACCAGCGGAGCGCAAAACGGGCGTACAGGCGCGCTATCTCCCCGATAATGCGCATTTTCGAATGCATGTTAAATAGCGACTTTTCTTTTGCTCCGGCCGTTAAAGCGCATTTTCGCGGTGTGAACAAGCGATTATGCGCGTTAACTTCTTGTAAAGTGCTTTTTGGACATCAATTAATGCGCTTCGCCGCCTCTCGCCGCCTCCCGTGCAGAGGGATTAGGAGTAAATGCGCCTCCGCGAAAATGCGCATAATCCCCGAACCGGGCGCAAAAGCGCATCCTTGTGGAGGGGGCCTAGGTTAAAACCAGAACCTTGAATCGTGCTTGGAAACATACAGGCAGCTAATGCAAATGGCCAGAGTCGGTCTTATATGTTCGAACTTTCTGGTTCTTGTTATCAATCTGGTCGTTGCGTTTTGTGCAAGCTACAGCTTCCAAACCGTCTTCAAAGGCAGCACCACATAGAGCTCATTGCAGTAATCCAACTTGGAGGTTACCACAGCATAGACAACTAAAGCCAGGTTATCCCTGTCCAGATAGGGGCGTAGCTGGACCACCTACCAAAGCTGGTAGAAGGCACTCCATGCCACTGAGACCACCTGAGCCTGAAGTAACAGAGATGGTTCTAGGAGAATCCCCAAGTATAACCCCATCCAGAACAGGTTGAACACCCCCTATCTGGTTAGCAGAACCACCCACTAATAGCATTTCAGTCTTGTCTGGATTAACTTTCAGTTTATTAGCCCTCATCCAGTTCATTGACGCAGCCAGTTCAGCACATCCACAGCCTCACCTGAAGAAGATGAAAAGGAGAAATAGAGCTGCATGTCATCAGAGTACTGATGACAATGCACTCCAAAACTCCGGATGACCGCACCCAAAGATTTCATGTAGATGTTGAACAGCATGGGGAACAAGACTGACCCTGTGGGACCCCATCCGCGGGGCAGAGCAATGTTCTCCAAGCACCACCTTCTGGAGCTGACCTACCAAGTTGGAGCAGAACCACTGCAATGCAGTACTTCCCACTCCCAACTCAGCCAGTCATCCCAGAAGGATACCATGGTCAATGGTATCGAAAGCCACTGAGACATCAAAGGGAATCAACAGAGTCACACTCCCCCAAAGCGGTGATCCACTGATTAGACCGAATGGGACAATTCAATTCCCTATTCCCTTCTGGCTTAAAACCCTGTAGATCACATTTATTCACTAGCAGCAAGTATTTATAGACATGGATAGCAGGTCACTTTGCCTGACTAGCCTCAATAAGTGCTTCCAGTATTGATGGAGACTCTGATGCTGTAAAAGTGACCAGGTCAGACGTAGATGCTAACAAAGGTTGCATTTGTATGAATTGCCATGCAGTCATAACTGGCGAGTCATATTTGACATGCAGAATAGAAAACAACAAGAACTCATCATTAGCACCCACCAGTAGGGATGTCACGGGAGTCTGAGAGGGGGGTGGAGTCTGACGGCCTCCCCACTCCCCACTCGGCCTTGGTACATCTGTCTCTCCCTAGCAATGTATGCTGGGAGTTGTAGGCTCTTTCTCTGCTTCAGTCTTATGGCGGATTTGTCATAAAATGGCTGCCTCAGCTTTGGAAATCTGAAGCCGAGTCTTGCACAGCCCTAGTTGACACTGATTGGCATTGGCTCCCCAGGGTTTCATGCCAGAGTTTTTCCACACCTACCTGGAAATGCTGAGGATCGAACCTGGGACCATCTGCATGCAAAGCAGGTGCTCTATCATAGAGTCACAGCCTTTACCATTGATCACTATTCCTTATTTTGTCATGTGTTTACTGAATTCCCATAGAATAATGTTGACCCTAGAAGCCCCACTGTTGGGGCCAGTTTATAAGCTGTGCAATTTCTTATAGTGCTTCCTTCGCATCATAAAGGATGGATTCTAAAGATCCTTATTTCACAGTATGCCATGGAAAACAATGAAGAAGTGGTTTAGGACTATAGCATTAATATGAACTATAGTGCAACTTGTAAACATTCTTATTAAATATGTTTTCCTAAAACAGAAACTTAGAATTCAAAAATAATTGTAATAGTGTAAACACCTAAAACAATATGACTAGTTGCCTTTCCTTTATGTGATTTAAATTCAGCTGAGCCCAACAGATTGGGAGACAAAGATAATTACGTTCCTCAGTGATGCGGACATCATATGTCAGATATGAACCTAAAGCTAAATTTCCTAGTAGCATTATAATCCCCAGAAAACACTGTGTTGGTTGCATATATAGCAATTTTTGCTATGCAAAGAGCTCCCAAACTAAATTTTTGCCCTCTAATTTAATGAGGGAGTTTTGCTTCCAAATCACTTTTAAAGTCTTCCAGCTGCACATTCACTTGGTTTATGATAGCTGCATTGCTTTTTGGTTCAATTAAATAAGAAAGAGGAAGGGAGAGAGGTAACTCAAACGTAAAATAGCAAGCAGTCTTCTTCCTGGGAATCAGAGTGAACCCTCTGAAAGACAGATAAATAGTCTTCTAGTTTCTCTTCCAGAATTCATGGAAAAATGGAAACAAGTGCACACACAGGCCATCTTGGGTATAACACTTATTTATTTATTTATTTATTTATTTATTTATTACATTTATACCTTTGCCTTTTTTCCTCCAAGGAACCCAAGACAGCATACATAATCCTCCTCCTCACCATTTTATTCTCACAACAAGAACCCTGCCAGGTAGGCTGGACTGAGATTCTGTGACTGGCCCAAAATCACCCAGTGGGCTTCCATGGCTGAGTGGGGACTAGAACCCAGATCTCCCGACTCCCAGTCCAACACTCTAGCCACTACACCACACTGGCTCCACACATGCACATCCTTTACATATTCTTAATGTTTGGAGTGAAAGTGGGATTGCTGTGCCTGCCCTCTGTGCATTCAGCGGTAAGTGTGAAATGGACCTTTATGTGTACAGATGTACACATGTAAGGTCTTCTATATGATCAGGAGCGATCAGAGTTACTGATTGTATGGCAGATCCCACACACTTACAAATACCCCTTTCATGACTTCTAAGGAATGCTTAGATGTTGGGGGCAGACCTGCAGGCATAATCCATGTGCTCAGTGTATGTGTGTATGTATGAAAGGAGATATTTACACGTATTGGGTTGGATCCAGACTTTCCCCTCCACATTTGGAAAGCATCCTTCCATTCATGGAGGGGATTGGGATCAAGCGGAGGCCTGCCATTGGTGGAAGGGGACAGGGTGGGGATTTTCTCTGATTCTCCTTTACCCCAGTGCCATCTTTCATGCTGTTCCTGAGGGTTCCTCAGCCCTCTGGAATAGCATGGGAGATGATGCTAGAGATTGTAGGGTGAAAGAGGAATTGGAGAAAATCCATGCTTCACATCTCCAGCACCACCAGAACTCTGCTGAGCATATATCTGGATATATTGTACACTGTGTCTCTCAGGCATTCACCTCAACCACCCTGGGCTCATTTTCATCTATCCCCACATAATAGAGAGATAGGCCATAGTTAGATGAAGCAGTAGGAGAGGTCTGTTTATTCACATATCCTTTTAAGCCTCTGATCTAGCTTGAAACTTCACTTCCATAGTTGAGCCAGTTATTTGACTGCCAAACAGCATGGCGTGCTGAAATTGGTATGGATTAATTTGTGATGCTCAACTCAATCGTTCCAAAACCTGTGGCTGCCTTTGAGCACTGAAACCCAATCTATGCTGAGTTCAGCACCCTTTGTCTTGTCGGCAGTGATATGGAAAGCTCTGATCCAGGCACAGCAGATGTAAGCCAGCTGGGCTGATGAAAGCCTGGCATTTCCACAGGGATCAAAAAGGATCATGGGGAACAGCTTCAAACAAATACTTGTGTTGCTTTTGGATACAGGTCACTTCATTTATTTTCTTATTAATTAATCCAAGAGGTTTCTATTATTATTATTCTGCTCTTTTATGAGCCCTGTTCAAAGCTATTGGTTTTTTTTAAAACGCCCTATCACAATCTTGCCATTGGAGACACTCAGGCTCAATTCGGACGACACAATAAACAACTGGTGTGGGGGAAACAATCATCAGTTGTTTTGACTATTGTGTCATTCCAATGCTGCCATAGTCAACTCAGTGCTGATCCTAATCCACACCACAGTTGATTATTTATTACCATGTTGTTTGGGGAGTACCCCTAGGGTTAGGGTTAGGGTTAGTCAACTCACCATTGACTATCGTGTCGTCCGAATTGAGCCTCAGTCAGTTAAATGTGGGACCAATACTAATGGCAATTTGAAAATGTCATCCCATTCCTGGACGCTATCCAGAACTTCATGGATTTTCCGGGAGAAACTTTACGAACTGTCCAGATGGACTATGGAAGTAGCTGTAATTCCACTGTACTCGTCTTCCAAAAATATACCATTAGTTTATAATGACAGAGTTTGGCTTTGGTCTAATAATTCCTTGATCCTTTCCTTGAGGGTCCTACACAGCTGAATATAGGAAAGATGGTGAAACATATGCGTTAGCTTCCTTCCGCCATCCG
The DNA here is from genome assembly GCA_029215795.1 of Anniella stebbinsi. Classification (NCBI taxonomy): domain Eukaryota; kingdom Metazoa; phylum Chordata; class Lepidosauria; order Squamata; family Anniellidae; genus Anniella; species Anniella stebbinsi. Next base: position 127,435,590 of record JARDYH010000003.1, on the reverse strand, counting down.
TCTTGTCTTCTCTAGAGGTGTCCCTTCCCACAATTTGAGAAGTTGTTCACCTTGTTACCACTCATCTCGTTGGCCTATTTTCTCTGTGCTTTCAGACATTTTATGCATGATTGCTTATGTCTTGTTCTCAGTCTCTGACTCTGCCTGAAATCTCTTCTACATAGTATGCTTCATTTCCCATATGAAACATTCTAAATGCATTTCCACAATATTTTCTCTCAGCCGAAAAACAGAAAACGCACAAACAAAAGGTACTGTGGAGAAGAAAAGAAACAATGAAAAGCAATTAAAAAGCACTGAGCTCTTATTTGGGCAAATCATAGAATTAACAGGAGTGTGCAGAGCCCTTCTCCGCCCTGAAATTTGGAGCTCTGATTTTCGGAGCTGTTCTGTCTCTCCGCATCGTCCGAGTGCCTGTCGGAGAACCCTGCTGTTTTCAGCTGTGCATTAGCAAAGGAAAGGGTAAAAGCTCCTTCCATAAATGTGCAGGGTTGGATTAATGCAGCATCAGAGGTGTGTGTGTGTGGTTATGGAGAAATGGTTTGAGGGGGATTAATTTTTTAAAAAATCCTTAAAACTCAATGGATGAACGGATCTGCTTCAAATTTGTCACGGCTAAAGCCCTACCTAAGAGCTATCATGATGCCAAGTTTCATCTCTTTATCTTTAAAAACTAGGGAGCTGTATACATTTTTGTTAATTCCCATAGGCTATAATGAAGTGGTTATTCAAGGTGCATCTCCACACTGCGGGTATTTGATGTTTTTAAAACCATCCCCTAACTTCACCAAAAGTTTGGGGCTCCGACAGACCCTTGGATTTGCGGAGAGCACACCCCTAATAATTAATGCTCATTACATGTAAAAATAATTTCCCCTACCACTAAAGACCATTTCCTGTTTTACACTTATACGTGCACACCTAAGTTGCTTTTGGTGTACACCTAAATAAGTTCGGTGCATTAACAAAGAATTGCAGCTTAATAACAATATTGCACTAGGGGTCCCATCAACCACAATAGAAAGTATCAAGGACATAAATTAAAGAGCTATCTACAGACATCAGTGCAGAGAACCCTGATTGGGCCTGCCTCCAAGATGCATGCACATAGGTGCTTAAAGGTGCAGGTATCCTGGCCACACTTAATGACCTGGCTTGCATGACTATAACCCACATGATGGCTTAAGTGAGTGTTGTTAACCACAAACAACCCATGCTGAGAATCCATGGTTTATTATTGGATTGTTGGCTGTGGATTATTTAAACCATGGATTATTGTGACATGCAAACCTGAGACTGTGGGCTGTGCATGGGTTGTTCCCAAAGCCTACAGAGTTGTTTGGCGAGAGCGGCAAAAAAGCTGACTACTCGGCTTGCCTCATGAACTCACTAGCCATTTCCCAACCATCAAAGTTTGCCTGGCAACAGCTGCAAGAGGATTTGTCTTTCCTCCTTGCATCTCCTGCAGTTTGGTATTTCTTAGGAAAGCGCTTCCCATAATAGCAGTGGGATGCCTTTTATCTGCACAAGCAACCTTGGGGAGGGGTGTGACATGGGTGGAGAAGTGAGGCTCTGCAGTTGTGTCTGTGGGTACCGGTGAGCTGGCAGCTGCCTCCAGGTTTGTTCACCCCATAGCTGCTATTATTTCATACCATAGCCACTTTTACATTATTTCCTGGCAACTGCTACCAGTTCTGGAGGCAGGAGGAAACCAGGAAGTAACAGAGCAGTGGATACTTTGACGTGCCAGAGAAGGAGGGTGGAAGAGGGGTGGAAGAGGGGTGGAGGGAAGCATCACAACAGGAGGAATAAAAGGGGCTTGACCAACCAGTGCAGCACCATAAGCAGGAAGGCAGAGAAGTGGGGGTGGAAAAGGGGAGAAGGAGGGATGGAAGGAATCATCACAGAAAGAGACAGGCGTGCAAGTGCGTGACAAAATAGGCTTGCCCAGCTGGCACACCAACTGAAGGTGGCAAGGATGTCCTGATGCTCATGCAATGCTCCAATGGAAAATGAGTGGCCGGGGGGAGTGGGGGAGAAATGTTGTTCTGCTAAAACAAGGCTTCAAAGTGAAGTGGGTCACAAGGAGGGGAAGGGTTTCATCAGCACCATGTGAGCATTCCCAGAAGCAGACAAAGATGAATACATGGACAGACAAGTGCAGGCCAATGGCAAAAAAAAGTCGCTGATATAGTGAATCCCTGCCCTGCAGGCAACTGCTCCAGGGGTACATGCTGGTAGCGGGCGAGGAGGGAAGATGGAAACAACCCACAGCTTGCAAAAACAAGCCACATAGTGCTTGATCATCTGGTGGCAGTACCATGGCTTAGCTATGGGTAAACACAATGCACCATGGCTTCATTAGATCATGGGTTGTTTTATCATGTGAACTGGCCCTGTCTGTTTACTGCAGAGAACTGGTGCGTATGCTGCAATTTATTTGTGGTGTGAAATTTGGAGCAATCTTGTGAAGAGGAGAAATGTGTATCACCTTTGCAAACATATATCTCATACAGGTGCATTGAGCAGAGAACAATGATTGGCTGTAGCTCTTTGTTCAATGGATATTCAGTAGCAAAGCCAGGAAAAATGTGGCTGCCAGCATGTTTCAATGACCATAATTCCCTGATTTAGCATTATTCTGAGGGGACATTTTGGGGAAAGATAGTGAGGCCAACATAAGGCGGTCACATATATTTTTTTCTGCATTGTCTCTTTTTTTCCCTCATTGTTACTAAATGCCCCTATCATGGACTGACAACATCCTGTTCAATGCGTGTAAGGGGTGAAAGGCAAAATGCCCATACTTCTTTTTGCCTTTTCCTTTCCTGCATTTGCCCTTCACTGTTCTGCTGCTACTAGGGGCTTTATCACACCTACTATTTTCCCCTGGGTTGCTTCTGTGGGTTCCCCCTCCGGTTCCTATTCGAGTCTAGCGTTTTGAATCACACGTGGTTGCTATAGCTGCGATACCTCAACTTGGCCTCTTGAACATTGCCTGTTTTGGACTTTGCCCGTTCAGGGATAAATCGAAACAGAAACTAAAAACTGCGACCTCAGGGCGGAAGAGCAGCAGGAGGGGGATGACGTCATGCGAGTCCAGCGCTGAAGAAGTGGAGCAAAGTCGTGGCGGGTGTGCTTAAAACCACCCGTGTGATCACGACCTAGATGAAAATCTTCTACTATCTGGCTGCTCCACCAAACGAGCTTGAAAACTGTCTGAAGTGTTCAGTACCTACTGTGGGATTTGGCTATTAGCCATGGAGTGAGTAACGCAAAAAAGAGACCACAAAATCTCACACAACAAGGTATACATCTTGCTGGAGGAAAATGCCACTGGAAAAGTTTTAAAATCTGAATAAATGCACAAAGACACACAGAACCCAAAACCCAAATGAGCACCAGAGTAATAAAAACAACTAGGGTTAAATGCATCCAAAGAACCCAATGAGACTGTGTCCCTAGTTTATCCAGGACACTACCTTCACAGCACCACGTAGACACCACTCTGCCACCAAACCCCACGGTATTGGTACTATGGGGTGGCAGTGAGTAATCCTCACTGGAGGAGGCAGTGCAGGCCTCCAATGGCCATTCAGCTCACTGGACCTGCCCCCTGCCCCTTGCCCAGCTTCCGGCGACCAATCGGAAGTCGCCTTCTGCCTAGGAATGCCCCCGACGCAATTCCAGACTGAGGTCAGATGGCAGAAAAGCCGTAGTCCCCTCACTCCAGCATGAAAAGTTGGGGTAAGTCCCCCACGTTTCCAATGTGCAGCTTCACCGGAAAGCCCTGTGGAGGCTGCAAGGTGGCTGCTGAATCATAAAACCGATGCATCGCCATCACATTTACACAGCCACTGCAGGGCTTTTAAACCATATAGAGAGCCCCCAGGTCCCTTACCCAAGCAAAATCTCACTATCATTGGTCCAGCTCTCTCAATCAATTCTCCAGTTCCAGTAACTTCAGCTTGCTTGCCTGCCTGCCTGCGCTATCTCTATCTACTTTTCTCCACCTTTCCGCAATTGCTTTTATCTCTTAAAATTAGTTCTTTTTTCTCTCTATCCAACTTCAACCAGCCAGAAGGGTAACTTCTTGTTCATTTCTGCAAATAAAGTTTCTTTTTCCTGAGATGAAACTTTCTCTCTCTCTCTCTCTCTCTCTCTCTCTCTCTCATTTTGACCTCTTGTTGAATTTATGATCTCCTGGCTTCCTGAGAAAACATCCTGGCCTCCACATTCTAAGTAAAGTCTTGACCTCTACACTATTAACCTTTTGGTTGAAACTGACTAATGCTCACACACAAACACACAGATTTAACCCCATAATATCCAATACACAAATATGTAACCCCATAATGCCTTAAAACCAAACTAAATACAAAAATGAAGGACAGTTCTGTTCTTTCATAGCCCATCAGAATGATGCTACAGCATGAAGCACTATTGCTCAGGGGGCATTGTGGTGATTCAAACATAGCAGTACAGAGGCACCAAGAGGAGCGCTAATGAGTTTTGTGCTCACTAAACTAAAACTCCTCCCTCAACCACACCCCAAATACCAAATGCCCTCCACTTTCATGGCCAACAAGTGGGGTTACCAATGGGGGAACATTTTGCTACACCCCTAACAATGTTTGTAACATTGGCTCATTTTCAAATGCATATAGTCAAAACATGTATACCAATTTACAAACAGCGTAAGGAGAGGCAAGCAACAGGCACTTCTATGAGGAAGCACAGTTACTACCCCACATCAGATCCCCATAAAGGGATGTGTGTCCCTACACACACAGCACGGCTACTTCCCCCTCCCCACACACATACATCTCTATGTCTGTCCCCCTTAGCTGAAATGGTTACCAGTGCCATCCTCTCCAAGCTCTGAGCATATTAGCTGCAAAACACCCAAGAGAATCTCCAGATATTATGAGATAAGTAGCCAGTCAAATATTCTGAGCTATTAACTAGCCATCAGCCTAACAAAAGAGATGATGTTTATAACAATAATATTAAAGGGGTTGTAAATAACAAGGGGTTAATTAGTCATTTTACTTAGGAAAAAAAAAGGTAATTTCAAGTGCCTCTTACCAAAATACCCTTTTAGCTGTCCATATCCCCACCACAAAGACCAACTACACTAAGGTCATTATCACACGGGCGGTTTTAAGCACACTTGCCGCAACTTTGCTCCACTTCTTCAACACTGGACTCGCATGACGTTGTCCCCGTCCTGCTGCTCTGCAGCCCTGAGGTTGCAGTTTTTAGTTTCTGTTTTGATTTATCCCTGAACAGGCAAAGTCCGAAACAGGCAATGTTCAACAGGCCAAGCTGAGGTATCGCAGCAATACCAACCACATGTGATTCAAAACCCTAGACTCGAATAGGAAACAGAGGGGGAATCTGCGTAAGTAACCCTGGAGGAAAATAGCAGGTGTGATAAAGCCCTAAATTACCCGAATCAACCAATCCACCCTTGAACACTGTCTTCTCCCTCTGCAACTCAATCACAACATACATGGAGGATTACAAATAGGGCTAATTTTGAGCCTGTGAAGGTTTGAGGCCTACAGAGGCAAAGTAAAACGGTCAGGTTTGGGTTTCCTGTTGGGAGGGGTTATCCCTGAGAGGAGTAGTTTCATTTTTCTGGTTAAGATTCATTTCCCTGGTTAAGTTTCATTTCTCCAGTTAAGTTTCATTTCTTCAAAGTTGAAACAGTACTTTTGATTTTGGGTAGGCTGACCATATGAAAAGGAGGACAGGGCTCATGTAACTTTAACAGTTACAGAGAAAAGGAAATTTCAGCTGTCGTCATTTGTATGCAATTAGTACCTGGTGAAATCCCCTCTTCATCACAACAATTAAAGTTGCATGCACTATACTAGAGTGACCAGATACAAAAGAGGGCAGGGACCCCGCAGCTTTAACTGTTGTGATGAAGAGGGAATTTCACCAGGTATGAATTGCATACAAATGACGTCAGCTGAAATTCCCTTTTCTCTACAACTGTTAAAGTTACATGAGCCCTGTCCTCCTTTTCATATGGTCAGCCTAATTTTGGGGGAAGAGGGTATAAAAAAGGAGAAGAAAGCTAACCAGGCAGACAGCAGGAAAAGATGAGAGCATGAGGAAATAGAATGTGAACATTTCAAAGAGGTATACAATTGATATGTACATTTGGGGAAATACACATGAAAATATACATGGTTTTTCATAGGGTGGCATTATACTCCTTTAGACGCCAGGTGAAGACTTTTTTATTTTCCCAGTGTTTTAACAGTTCTTCAGTTTGATTTTTAACCTTGCTGTTTAAGTGTGTACTTTAAATCCCTATCAATTTCTGCCTGGCTGCTCAGTTTTTATCCTGGTTGTGCTTTTGTACTGTATTTTAAATTATGTTTTTATACTGTCGTTGTTTTATATTTTGAATGGGTTTTTATGGTTTTAATTTTTGTAAACCGCCCAGAGAGCGTCAGCTATTGGGCGGTATAGAAATGCAATAAATAAATAAATAAATAAATAAGAAAGCAGCAGCTAGAATAGCCTAAATGCAGCTAGGGTAATTGCAATGTTTATTTTCTTTTAATGCCTTTATATCACTCAGCTCTATTGACTAAATACCTTTAACTGTAATTTGCTTGCTTTAATATACTATTAAGCTAAACCTAAAGTGTCTGGGGTGTCACTCACCCCACATCTATAGCCTAAACCCCATGTTATTGGGAAGGGTAAGGTAAAGTAAGGAGGTTGGGACTCTTAAGGAGGCAAAAGATCATTAAGGAGTTGCTTAGGGGTCCAGTTCATAGAAGGAACCCTGACAGAGCCAAAGCTAGTCCTAACTGCCCTGAAGTAATGGCAACAACATCAACAAGATGTCATTGCAATATATAGCCCAACTATATATTGTACGCCAGTAGACGCTAACTGTATCATTGGCATCTACTGGGAAAATGAAGATATATATCCAAGGAAAAAGACAAGCAAACTCAAAGACAAAAGGAAGGAGGCATAAATGGGTCCAATGTATAATGGAAATCAGTGCCCAGTAATGATCAAGTGTATATTGACCGGATAAAATGAATTTCTGAAGAGCAGCACTGTCTCTAATTCCACTTTAATGAATCCAGAATCAATGCCATTCTTGGATTCATCTGTTCCCTGCATGGCAGTTTGGCAATGTCAGTTAATGTATAGAACACCAAATCAAAGAAAAGTCATTAAAAAAAAACTTGCTCACTCTCCTCTCTTGTCTCGTACACACACCCATGATCAGAACCTCCTTGCTTAACATTTTTGTCGGGATATAATATACTAGGCAGTTTTAATCTCCAGTTGGGACTAGAGGTATAGGGAATAAAGTCAGGAAAAAAGCAAACTAATTGGAAAACATACCTTGAATCATCAACATTTTCCATTTAAGTGAAGAAACTGACCTTTGGGTGTTCAAGTGTCTTTATCCCTTTAAAATCTATGCTACTTTTAAGGACAAAACAAATCTGACTTGAAAATTTGATGGATTTCAGACATTTTTCAACATTCTGTTTGAGACTTCTTAACAATTCTAGATACAGAGCCGGGGTGGGCAACTGCCCCCACCTGGAATCCAAAGTGGGCTGGACCACCCCTAGAATTGTTGCCACCATACAGCTGAAGTTGCTATTGAAATTTGGCAGCCTGGCAGCAGTGGAGATCTACGGTTATTGGGCAGTATAGAAATGTAATAAATAAGTAAATTTAAAAACTCATATTTTCCTTTAGAATAAGGCTCGTCAGGAGCACACATTTAAAGCAAAATGGTGCTCCCTATAGGCTTCAATTCAACAGTGGGGTGGTAGGACAGTGGGTGCTACAAAATGGGCCGGATGGTCCACATGCGGCCCACGGGTTGTGTGCTGCCCACCCTCAGTGTAGATAGTATGAAATAGGGTGACCAGATGGCCTGGGGTTTCCCAGTCCTAACCGGGAAACCTGGGGCGATCCAGGCCAACCGAGGGGCGGCGGGGGCAAACCGGGGCAGCGGGGGGGTCACGCGGCGGTGGCGGGAGGCGGGCGGGCGGTGCGGGGCACTTAACTGGGGGGTCACCCGGCGCGCTACTGAGAGACAGGCCAGGAAGCCTGTTTCTCAGTAGATTCCGAGCACCGGAGGGAAGCGGACGCCCCAGCAGGTAAGGAGCGCGGCATGGGTGCGCGGGGGGGCGGCGCGGGGGGGCGGCACGGGGGCAGCGCGGGAGCGCGGTGGGGGGGTTGTTTTGGGTGGGTGGGGTGGCGGGGGGGGTCCAGGATTTTGATTCTCAAAATCTGGTCACCCTAGTATGAAACATGTAGACTGTAAGGGTCAAACTAAACTCTACATGTCGTATGCAAATGTGTGTCAAGGTAAGCCCAATTTGCTCTTCTTTCTCGAAAGGCCACTTCAGGAGGAGCCAATTAGGATTGGAAGAGCAACTTTTCCCTCGTGGGGTTTCAAACACATGCATATTTTATTTATTTGTTTATTTATTACATTTTTATATTGCTCAATAGTTGAGGCTCCCTGGGCAGTTCACAATTAAAACTATAAAATACAACAAGATGAGACATAATATAAAAGTTTAAAAGTTTAAATATACCACATGGGGAGCACACTCTTTGTTTTAAAGTAAAATTGTGCTCCCCTGAGGTTTTTTTGGTGTGGAAAGCATCACATTCCTTCATGCCTAATCTTCCCCTCCCAGCTGACAGGCTAATTACGCATGCACTAATGTAAGCTGTAGTTTGGCTCAGAGAAAGTATAGGATCGATCACTTCTAGGTCAGTGATAGAACAAATCCTTTGCATGCAAAAGGTCCCACTTGTTCATAGGGATGCAAGAGATTTTTGGTTTTGCTTGCAAAATGTGCAAGCATGCCCTGTTCAAAGTTGCGAATGTGAACCCAAGCGCAAGCATATGTCCACTAAAATATTCGCAATTTGTTGAACATTTGCTTGAGTCCATCTCATTCCCAATTCCCAGTTAGATTTGCGCAAATTGCCTGAATCAGCTCCACTTTAATTTCTGGAGGGAAATTGTGCAAATTAGCAAATTTGGGGTATGTTGTGCAAATCTGCCATTTGATCACTGCAAGTTTCCCATTCATACAAAGAGAGCAGCGATTGCAATGTGGATCGGAGTCAGGCACAAGATGAGCAGTCGGACGATGTTCAGAGCATCCTGGCGATCTCAAATGTCGCTCGTGCGCTCATCCCTACAGTTGTTCTTCATTCGTTTGAATTGACATCTCCAGGTAAGGCTGAGAAGAATTGCTACAGCAAATTGGTGTAGACAATACTGAGTTAGAAAGGCCCTTGGTCCGATTCAGTATTAAACAGCTTATACTTCCTCAGTATATAAGGCAGCTTCCTATAGTCACTGTGCCTTCAGAATGTGCTATATCAAAGGATATTGATTAAATATATATATTTCAGAGACTGAGAAGAGTGCTGGAAATTAAACTTCTTCTCTTCATGAAGACAAATGATATTTTTACATTCTTCTAATGAAGCAGCATTCATCAGATGCTCATCTGTCTTTTCAAAGCAATTTTTGTGTGTGTGTATGGATAAAAAAGATTAATGCCCGTGAACTTTCCAGCATTTGGATTTTGTGATGACACAGTCTGTCGGTAGTAGCTAGGAATCTGCAGGCCTAGGTGAACTGTGCTTGTCGACTGCCCCACCACCCTGTCTGAATGAGCTTCCATTTTTGCTTTTTTCTTCCTTTGGTTGATTTTTTTTTAAAAAAAAAAGTTCAAATATAAGCTATGAAAAACAATGGCTCAATTCGGACGACATGATAGTCAATGGTGGGGTAATAATCAACTTTACAGTTGTTTATTTATTTATTTATTTATTACATTTGTATACCGCCCCATAGCCGAAGCTCTCTGGGCGGTTTACATAGGATTAAAAACAATTAAAAACAATATACAAAAATTAAAACAGCAAAAACATACAACATATACACAATCTATCTAGGGGGTACTCCCCACACAACCTGGTAATAAATAATCAACTGTGGTGTGGATCAGGATCAGCGCTGAGTTGACTATGGCAGCATTCAGATGACATGATAGTCAATACAACTGATGATTGTTCCCCCCCACACCAGTTGTTTATTGTGTTGTCCGCATTGAGCCAACATGTCACAGGAATGTATCTATACACTTCTCAGCATTGTTTGGAAGAACAGAAAAATGAACACAAAGTTGATTAAGGCTGAATTAACCCACCAGCATTTTAATTTTAATGATGTGTCCTGAAGTGCAAAGTGGCAAGATCCATTGAAGTAACTGAGAGATAACCCAGTGATGGCATCGATTCTGAGTTCACTGGAATAAGATATAGTGCTGCTCCCCACAATGTCACTCTCTCCAGCCAATGCACACATTTGATCACTACTGGACACTGATTTCCTTTATACCATACAATAAAACCATTTACACCTCCTTCCATTTGTCGTCTTTAATTCGTTTTCTTTCTCACTTCATTTTCTCTGTGAGATCCCAGCCATAACATATTCTACCTTGCTAGACCTAGACCTCTTTAAAAACCTGGGCTCTACTGCAAGGAAAAAATGGCCCTGTCAGCCATGGTGGCTTGTTAACCATGGCCACATGCTGATTTATTTTTCCCTAATTATCCTTGCTGGGCCTGGGTTATCATGATGTGCAAACCCAGAAAAGGTGAGTGGCTGGGGTAGTTAACAAACCATTCAGAAACTCTACAACAGAATGTGGGTTCTGATTGGTTTGCTAACCGGCACATTGGGGGCAGTTATAGGCTGACCATATGAAAAGGAGGACAGGGCTCATGTAACTTTAACAGTTGTAGAGAAAAGGGAATTTCAGCCAGTGTCATTTGTATGCAATTAGTTCCTGGTGATATTCCCTCTTCATCACAACAGTTAAAGTTCCAGGGGCCCTACCTTCTTTTGTATATGGTCACTCTAGTATAGTGCCTGCAACTTTAACTGTTGTGAGGAAGAGGGAATTTCACCAGGAACTAATTGCATATAAATAACACTGGCTGAAATTCCCCTTTCTCTACAACTGTTGAAGTTACATGAGCCCTGTCCTCCTTTTCATATGGCCAGCCTAGGCAGTTAACAAGCCAGCATGGCTTATGTGAAGGTCTCAAGGTAGTTGATAATTTGTTTTTAGTACTTTGCATATGTTTCCAGTCTTGTCTGTTCTTCATATTGCAACCTTCTGGATGGATTCCTCCTCCAATTAGCATTCCCATATATCTGATGCCCAGAGTGCACAAGAAAGAGGAAGGTGTCAGCAAGCTGGAGGGAAACCAAGCAAAACAAATAATAAAAATGCAGGGGGAGGGGAAACCTCAAGAAAAAGACCTTAAATGGAGAACCCCCAAAACTACCCAATCAGGATTCAGTGTGCTCAGTGGCCATTTAGTGCTGGCTGATCATCTGTGGTGTGTGTGTGTGTGTGTGTGTGTGTGTGTGTGTGTGTGTAAAACTGGCTTGAATGGGCAATGGAATGGAGTACGGTGGAGGAGGGCATGTCTGACTGGAGCAGTAAACAGAAGCATTCCGCACATATATGGATTTTGTTAAATCTCTTCTGTCTGCCCCACAATCATGAAACATCGATTGTCGGACATCTTTTCTTCCATTAACCTCCCAGCAAGAGAACCATTCTTTATATGAGTATTTGATTCCCATTTGCACATGTGGACTTGCACTGTTGCGCACTGGCACTAATGTGCATTGCAGGAAGTGCGCACGTGCACAAATGTGCATTCACTCAAAACCCACCAAAAAGTTTTTTTAAAAAAATCACTTCACAGGTCTGCAGAATCTGTGCAACTCAGAAAAAGCCAGTCTGCTGCGGAATAGGAACTCGTCTGAATCCACTGTAGATTTCTACGCCATTCCTAAACCATGTCGTGTGTCTCGGGTGGGGGGATCTGCAATATCCTGTGGCCTCTGGAATGCCCTTCCAAAGAAAGGGTTGTCACCAGCACCCGACCAGGAGCCTGGCAGGTCCCACACACATCTGCCCACTCAGCCACCCGGACCCAGTTGGCCAATCCTCTTGCGAGTGCAGAGAGGCTCCAAAGACTGGCAAGTCCCTGGCAAGTGCTCAGCAGCTCCCCTCCCATGCCTCAAAATTGCACACTTCCCCTTCATGTGTAATGGCAGCTGCCATTGAAGCAAGAAGGGGAAAGCATGCGTTTTCGGTGCATACATGGGCAGATGCCAAGCACTCGCCGTGCCAAGCTGAGCCTCAGAAGAAAGTGAGGGTGGATGGCAGTAGAGCAGGGTCATGCAGCCCACAAGCCTGGCCCCAGTGAATTTGCACACCCCTGTGAGACCACAGGATTGCTCTGCCCATCTTACAACTGATGGTTCCAAATGGAGTTTCACTTTTGTGAACTGCGCAGAGAGCTTTGGCTGTTGGTTGGTATATAAATGTAATATAACTTAATATGAGGACTCAGCTCATTTTTTGTTGAGTCATTACCAGTATGGCAAACCCTTTTCAATCACCTTGATGTTGTTGGGGAAAGCAGCCCAAGGATGATGTTGCATTGTCTTCTTAAGTCATGTTAAAGTTTCATGTGAATGAGAGCTTGAGGGATGGAGAATTAGAGACCACTTGTGAAGGCTTAGGGTCAGAGTGTGAACTGTTGATTCCGATCATGAACTTTGGCCTCCCCCTGTACATATTGGTAATGCTTTCTACTAGCTGTGGTGTGTGCTTTTATATGTTTTTAGATATTAAAAATAGAGAGGAGGAGAAGGATAGAGGGTGTAGGAGTTAAATGGGTTGCTTCGTGAGTCAACTATAGACATCTATTAACGTCAGCTGTTTAGCAAACCAAACCAAATGGCTGAAGCAGAATGCTTGTTCATCAAAATACCATATTTTAAATTGAAAACTAGTCCCCTCTCCCAGTTAAAATCTGGAATAATAATAATAATAATAATAGAAGAAGAAGAAGACGACACAATACAGCTGCAAAAATAATTCATCAACAACTGGCCATCAAATTCAACCTTATCAAACAACCTACACCATACTATACATATTCATCCAAAACAATCTTGGAAAATGCAGATCATAAAATATACTTGGACAGAATAATTCATAAGGACAAGACAATACCTTTCAACTGACCAGACATAACGGTAATAGACAAAAAAGAAAAACACACCTACCTCATCGACATAGCAATACCGAACGACAAAAATGTTGTTGAAAAGGAAGAAGAAAAGAGAGACAAATATACACCACTGGCCATGGAAGTCAAAGAACTATGGCAACAGGGAAAGGTTACAGTTATTCCATTGGTCACTTCAGTCACTGGCATCACTTCAAAAAACTACAAAGACAACCTCCAGAAACTAGGCCTACCAGAATACATCCACACCAACATCCAGAAAGCAATCATAATTAAAACCTGCTCAATCATCAGGAAATTTCTGCATCAATAAAAGACAGCATGACTTGGCAAAGCCCGTCATATCCGTCTAGAAAAACGGCCACGAGTGAGAATGAGATATATCATCGTCATCATCTAAATATAAGCCTAGGATCTTGGAAGCCATCAGGCTAAATCCACCTCTAAATAGAAAGGCTGTTCTCTCTCTCTCTCTCTCATCCTCAGACACTCCCTCTCATTCACACTGGCTGAATTCGGACGACACAATAAGCAACTGGGGGGGAACAATCGTCAGTTGTATTGACTATCGTGTTGTCTGAATGCTGCCATAGTCAACTCAGTGCTGATCCTAATCTACACCACAGTTGATTATTTATTGCCATGTTGTGTGGGGAGTACCCTCTAGATGTACAACTGTAAAGGTGATTATTACCCCACCATTGACTATCGTGTTGTCCGAATTCAGCCACTGTATGGCTAGGAGTACCTATATAGTCTACAACCCTTCCTAGCTTCGAAAGTGTTAATTGCCTGCTCCAGTTTTTGGTGATTTTGTTTTTCTAAAATGACCTGTCTTTATCAGTGATGACCAGGAGATTCAAACCCTCAGGATAAAGTTGTATTTGATCTTCAGTTATTGAACGTCAAGTGGAATGTAGGTTTTTCTAAAAAATCAAAGGCAGCTCTTTCAATTTTCTCAGGCCCATTGTAGTTGGGCCCTTTGATTAAATCTTACGTTTTCCCCTGAGCTCCTTTTAAAAAAAGATATAAGACAATGTTTTGTCTGCTTTGTTTCTTTTTACATAGAAAAATTGGTCAGCCTTCCAAGGTTGAATAAAGCTAATTTTTTAAAATATATTTTCTTGTTCTAAAATAGAATCAGTTACGCCCTGTTTTCTGTGAAGAGCTTTTATTTTCATTATTTCCTGAAACAGCTGTGTTTATCCTTTCCATCTATCTTTTCTTCAAGTACCATTAGGCATACCTATTTGTGAAAACCTTCGAATAGTTTTAGTGATCTCATAGGAAAACATGAATACAATTCTTATGCTTGATTCCTCTTTCTCTCTCTACCGCTATCTCTTTCTCTCTGACAGAGCTTTTCTCTTTTGGCATTTGAGGCACTTTTTTCATAAAATACGCTGTAAAGCTCCGCAATTTCCATTTATCATGGGATTTAAACAATGAGAGGTACTAGTGTACTAGAGTGACTAAGGGGCTGAGTCACGAACCATTAAGGATTGGATCCAGATTTCCACTGGATCAACTGCACAGGCAGAAGTGGACTCCCCCCCAGTTCCTACTTCTCATGGCAGCCCCTCCAGCCCTATTAAAGGCTTGGGGGGGGGGGCGGTACAAATCAATGGGTTGGATCCAGACTGAGTCATACCTGAAATCAATGTCACTTAAGCTAGTCATCACTGACTTTCATTCCATTAATTTCAATGGGTCTATTCTAAGTATGACTAAGTGTGGATCCAAGTTATAATCAATGCCCCCTTTTAAAGTGGGGGGAAATAAAAATTTAAATGTTTTTAAGTAGCCCAGAAATCCATTTCTGTAATTAATGTTCAGAAAGAAATAAGATATTATAACAAATGTATTCAACATCTAATATTCCATAAAGTATGTCAGATTATGTCTATTAAACTCTGGTCAATTTTTCTAGCATGTAAAGTATTTTGCTATCTGGCCTGCAGTTTCATTCTATTGCTGCTTCATATGCATAAGAAAAATGCAGTGAAATCTATTTTTCCCTCCAGTCACTTCCCTCTGCTTTCCTAATAATGGCTTCCCACAAAAGACAGAAGCATCATCCTTTGTTGTGCAAGATAATTTCCTTTCCTTCACAGCTGAACATGAAATCCTTGCCAAAAATGATACAATTAGCTACACGGCAACTAAAACCGTATACCTGCCCTCTCGCCGGCCAGTCTGCAGTAAGGGAAGGTACCAGAAATGCTATTTTCCTAGCAGCAAAATTACATTTTCAACACAGAAGCATGCCTTCCAGAAATCACTTCTGCTGAGACTGATACAATCATTATGGTAACCAAACCGAGATAACAGCATTAAGACTGACAATCTCCTAACGTTATTGTCTTGTGTGGGCTTCTCGGAACTCAGTAGAGCTTTTAGATTCATGATGCCCCTTGAAAAAATGACAAGCATGCTTCCTGCCAGAGCCAGAGACCATTGGACTGGTTCACATGATCACTGATGGGGATTCTGTATGTGGGTGGGGGAGTAGGCATATGCATAGGCCCCAACACATGAAGTTCTGAAAACAAAGTTAAGGATAACAGTGGTTACACTGTATGAGATATTTGATTTAGGGATGTCAGAGGAATCCGTCTGTACGTGTGTGTGTGAAGCTTTATTCAGCTCGGCCCTTCAGATGTGAGCCAACTTGCATATTTACTTGTTGTTTTTCACTTATTTAAAGTGACTTGTGCAAATTGGAGCTGCAATTTGCAAAAATTACACCCATTTTGGCTGTAATTTGCAGAAATTGCTCAAATTTGGGCCATAATTTATGCAAATAGCATTTTACGTCGCCATCCCCAACCCTCCCCAAAATGGGGGGAAAGTTCCTGGATTTGGGAGGGGGAACCCAGCTAGGCTCGCAAATTTCCAGCGATAAACATCCCTACTTTCGTAGCAAAATTTCATAACATATAACAACAAGCACATCATAAAACCATCACAAGCCTGGTTTCATAAAATCTATAACTAACTAAGGGAACAATCCAATGCACAATTAGACAGAAAGAAATCCTGCAACTCCCATGGTGGCTGGGGAATGCTACGAGTTGTAGGATTTTATTTTTCTCTCTAAGCATGCATAGGATTTTGGCCTGAGCTAAATGCATTTCAACATGAAAGCACAGGTGCACCTAACATAAAACCAAATCTGTACAGTATATATATATATATATATATATATATGAATTCAGCACTACCAAAATATAAAGAACAAGAATATATTGAAAAAGGCAATACACAATGCAGACTTTGGCTCTTATATGAAAATCTTTAAATTAAAGAGAACTAAACAAATATCTTCATCAACTTTTTCTGAAAACCCATCATAAATGAAACTACAAAAAAACACTGGCTTAAATGATATACTTAATTTCTGATTTTCCAGACTACAAAGGCTGGATTGAGGAGAAATTCATTCATTTCATATTTTAATGCAAACTTACCTAACTTCACACTTTCAAATCAGTATATAAACTGAAACTCAGTTATACTTCAAAATTCACTCTTCCATGAATTTCACAGTAAAATGCATATAACAATGTGCATATTAGGGGGAATGATGTTAAAAATGCACTATGTTCGGGAAATTCCATGCAAAACCCACGCATTGGGAAAATTGCTTAACAAGTCATAAGCATTTTTTGTATACAACACAAAACCTCCCAATCAGTTAGTTCTCAGTGCGGTCATCAGACAAAACCTTCCCAAAACTATTGGCTGGATGAAGGGTGTTTAACCTGTTCTGGATGGGGTTGCACTCCCCTTGAAGGAGCAGGTTCGTAGCTTGGGGGTTCTCCTAGAGCCGACTCTGTCACTTGAGGCTCAGGTGGCCTCAGTGGCACGGAGTGCCTTCTACCAACTTCGGTTGGTGGCCCAGCTACGTCCCTATCTGGACAGGGATAACCTGGCTTCAGTTGTCCATGCTCTGGTAACCTCCAAATTAGATTACTGCAATGCACTCTACGTGGGGCTGCCTTTGAAGGCGGTTCGGAAGCTGCAGCTTGTGCAAAATGCAGCGGCCAGATTGATAACTGGAACCAGAAGGTTTGAGCATATAAGACCTACTCTGGCCCGCTTACATTGGCTGCCTGTATGTTTCCGAGCCCGATTCAAGGTGCTGGTTTTAACCTATAAAGCCTTACACGGCTTGGGACCACAATACCTGATGGAACACCTGTCCCGACATGAACCTACCCGTACACTACGCTCAACATCTAAGGTCTTCCTCTGGGTGCCTACTCCGAGAGAAGCTCAGAGGATGGCAACAAGGGAGAGGGCCTTCTCTGTGGAGGCCCCCTAATTATGGAATGATCTCCCTGATGACTCCTGCCTGGTGCCAACACTGTTATCTTTTCAGCGCCAGGTCATAACTTTTCTTTTCTTCCAGGCATTTTAACAGCTTAAATTGAGGTTTTTAACTGGATTTTTGGCCAAGCTTAAAAGTTTAAAATGTTTTAAATATCAGCTGTTTTTATGTTTTATGTTTTAAAATTTTGTATATTGACTTTTTAATGTTCAATTTTTAATTTTTGTAAACTGCCCAGAGAGCTTCGGCTATGGTGTGGTATATAAATGTAAATAATAATAATAATAATAATAATAATAATAATAATTGCATTTTTCATAAAGTCTCCCTTCTCCTAGATTCTGATCTATAATGGTTGGGAAACACGTGACCCTCCAGATGGGACTGTCCAGCTGCTTCTTGAAGGCATCTAGTGTGGGATAGCCCACGACCTCCCTAGGAAATTAGTTCCATTGTTGTACTGCTCTAACAGCCAGGAAGTTTTTTCTGATGTCCAGCCAGTATCTGGCTTCCTGTAACTTGAGCCTATTATTCCGTGTCTTGCACTCTGGGATGATCGAGAAGAGATCCTGGCCTTCCTCTGTGTGACAACCTTTCAAGTACTTGAAGAGTGCTATCATGTCTTACTTCAGTCTTCTCTTCTTAAGGCTAAACATACCCAGTTCTTTCAGTCTCTCCTCATAGGGCTTTGTTTTCAGACCCCTGATCATCCTTGTTGCCCTCCTGTGAACTCCTTCCAGCTTGTCAGCATCCTTCTTGAAGTGTGGCACCCAGAACTGGATGCAATACTTAAGATGAGGCCTAATCAGTGCTGAATAGAGGGGAAGCAGTACCTCGTGTGATTTGGAAGCTATAGTTCTATTAACTCAGTCCAAAATAGTGTTTGCCTTTTTGCAGCCACATCACACTGTTGGCTCATATTCAGCTTGTGATCTACAACAATTCCAAGATCCTTCTCGCTTGTAGTATTGCTGAGCCAAGTATCCCCCATCTTGTACATGTGCATTTGGTTTTCTTTTCATAGGTGTAAAACTTGAAGTTGAAGTCCAACAACATTTGGAGGACCACACATCCCACACTCCCGTGATATGTAGAGCCCAAAGCCATTGGTATACAACCATTATGCTGCTGCTGGATTTATACTGTGGCCCTATTTCCATCCTTGTTATCATATTTCTCTATCTAGACCCTCCAGATGCTGAAAGCCCATCACTCTTGAGTCCTGACCACTAGCCATGATTGCTGGGGTTGATCAGAGTTGAAGTCCAACAACATCTGGTGGGACACAGGTTCCTCAACCCTATGCTTGTCAAAAGATATTCAGCCTGATCTTGACTCTTTACTCACAGATAAATCTCCTTGACTTCAAATACTTAGAATTGCAGCCTCTGGTTCTCAGTTGTAACAACTTCTATTTTTGTGAATTTCTAATAATGATAATAAAACGTATCAGCTCTAGGGTAAAGAGAAAGGACATGATCTATGCAAATTTCTAATTCACAACTTCCTCATGAAAAAAGGCATTCTTTATTTCTTGTATTCCTTCATTCAACTCTTTACTTCATAACTTTAAAAGGCCACAGAGCGATCCCGAAATACTGAGTCTGTTGGGTATTGCTGGGGTCAGGATTTCAGTAGTAGTTTTGAGAATTAAAGCAAACTGCTCTGGCATTTATGATTAAAATATCTTGAGCCTCCATATGTATCAGCTCTGACCAAGGGATTATATCAGCAACTGCTACCCCATGAGATGAATATTTACCTTGGCTATAATTTCGAAACTCAGATCAATAAATCTGATGTTTGCACCTCAGCCGAATCAATACCCGCTTATTATAAACATGTATAAATTGCTCTTTTCACTAAATAAAATAAACGGAGGCGCAGAGTAGCAAATTTTTGTCCCCATTTAGATTTGTTGCAGAGAGAGATCAAAAATGAATTCCGGAAAAATACCATATCACTTTTAGTCTTTTGAGACCTAGAGCGCCATCAGGCGGGGGGGGGGGGGGATTGCATTTCCTTACTGTCCATTTCCCCCTGCTTTTGTCCCACGATACTTCCTCTTTCTTCACACAGGGGAAGAAAGAGGAAGTAAACAATGACCACGTAGCCCATTCAGTGGGTGTTTTTAGTGCCCTGCTTTTCCTGCACACAGCAGGAAATGGAGGCACATTTCGCTTCCAGGAAAAGAAAATCCAATTTACCAGGTTCTTATTTGTGGTGGAACAAAGACCAGAAGGAGTGGGAGACATGCAGGAGGTGGAGAGCATCATCAAAAGAACCTGCAAAAAACCATGAGTGGGCAGTAACAAGTGTGCAATAAAACACTTATCTGATGATGCTCCTAGAGTGGGGAAAGAATACAGCAAGATGAAGTTAATAGCTGGGTCCTTTTGCCAAGTTCCATAGAAAATGGAGCCCTGTCTACCACACCTGTCCCAAGACATTTTCTGTCTGAGTAAAATGGCACCCACCTCTCTCTCTCTCTCTCTCTCTCACACACACACACACACACACACCAATGCCAGTTCAGTTATTTTTTCGCCTGAGGCAGAAAATACCACAAACAACTCTCCTTCTCCCTAACATTAAAAACACCATAATACAATAAGCTACCATAAAGCAACCACAGGTTATATACAGTGGCTAGTGTGTGCTCTCCCACCAAATATCTTTGCATGTAGAAAACTTGCGCATCAGGGAGATGGCTGATTCAGAACACACTAACTTTCCAACGGATGGAGTTTTTGACATCATCATCTCATGATTATCTCCATCGTAAATCAAGATTTTTTTAAAAAAAAGAATGTAGAGTCTGCATTTTCATTATACTTTATCTAGTTTTTATGTGAATGACCTGTTGCAGTTGACCCTATACGAAAGAGAAGGAGGAGATGGGAAGATTCGAACAACGTAAAGCATTTCCCTCATTCCCTCATGTGCATGTTATCCTCTCTTTTGAAGAGGTGCTGGTCTATCGGTTCATTTATGCATGCAACAACTTTTCAAAATGATAGCTTTTCACATTTCGTGGTAAGCTCCCTCTACCCACCCTACCCCACTGACAGTATCATCTCTCATGTAAATCACATTTAGAGTTTTTTCAATATGTACTCTGCTTGCTCAATAGGCCATACTGATTTGTTCGTAAGGACTTCGTCTGTAGTGCACACTTGGGTATTGCCTATTGGTATTTCATAAAATGTTGCTTGTTTACTGAAGAGAACATGGCAGTGGTTCCTGCAGTGCTATTTCATCCTATTATACTCAGGAGTATCTTGGGTCTCTGAAAAGCACAGATTCACTGGCTTCCATGAGTGCTCACAAAACTATATCTGCATTTTAAATATTCATGGGACTTTGATTTTGGTTCTGTCGTGCGCACCCTGCACTCTTTGGATAAAGTGCATTCAAACAAAGACTTAAGCAGTAGTCCTTAACACTATCCCACAATGACTGGAAACCATTGATGCGGGAGAAGTAAATTAATCCGTCTACGATAAGAGAAGAAGAATTAATCTAAAAACTAACTTTACTATCCCAGAATTGCTGGAATAGAATTTTAATAAAGATGAAATTAATGTTCATTTGGATAACATCTATGTTCACCTTCAGGGACGGGCAGCTTGTGGCCCTCCAGATGTTTTGGCCTACAACTCCCATGATCCCTTACCATTGGCTATGATGATTAGGGCTATTTTGAGTTGAAGGCCAAAAGCATCTTGGTGATCAGAAGTTGCCCATGCCTGATCTAGATGATTTTATGGGGGTTTCTTTGGGGGGGGGGAATGCGATTCCCTTCAATCTCATATGGTAGGACTAAGCAATCCAGTGATCTTCAGATGTTTTGGACTCCAATGCCCATAAACCTCAGCCAGTATCGTCAATGGTCAGGGTTTATGAGAGTTGTAGTCCAAAATATCTGGAGAGCAGTAGGTTGCTTACCCCTATCATATGAGCATTTGCTAAACAAAGCAGGAAACAAGTGAACAAATATATCAAAATATATGCTTACAGTATTCCCAAAAATCTTTTTAGTATTTAAGATGCAAAGAGAATGTTGACCTATTTACAGTTCAGTTCTATGAATGTATACTCAGCTGTAGGTTTAACTGTGTTCAATGCGAATTACTCCCCAGGTAAATGTGCATAGGATTGTAGCACCAATCCTGAAGAGGGATTAAGCCCCATTGAACGCAGAAGGGTCAACATCTGAATAAATTTGCATAGGATTAGCTGCAACAGCCTGATCCTGTACACATTTACTCAGAAGGGATATTGAGTTCAATGGAGTTTACTTTCTCCAAGCAAGTTTGCATAGGATTGTAGCTTTTAAAGTCCAGTCCTCTTAATCCTTTTGGTTTAGAAGTAAATTCCCTTAGTTTCAATGGCAAGGCTGGCCCTTCCATTAGGCAGAGTGAAGCAGTTGCCTCAGGCGGCAGGTGCTGGGAGGCAGCAGCAAGATTTTGGAGGAAAGACCTGTGTGCCTTGCAGTCTGCTAGGTTTTTCCTAAATTAGACTGCTGCCTTCAGGTACTGTGGAGAATATTGTCTCATTACCAATGTTGACGGAAGATCCATCTGCCAGTCCAGCTGGCTTTTGTACATGGCAGGGAAGGGACACCATCTTGTCCTTCCCCTCAGGCAGCAAAATGTCCTGGGCTGCCTCTGTTCAATGGCCATTATTTCCAAGAAAGTATGTTTTGGATTCTAGCATTCAAGACAACCCCATCTTATGCAGAGAATCAGATTAATTACATGTGCCTACAATGCAGTTATGGCCAATGCCAGCATCACCTATTAAAAGCAAACCAATATTTTGTCTGCTTTCGTTTCTGGTTACAAACCTCATGTTCTCCAACACTGCTCAAATCCTTCCTCTTACAAGGTTTCATCATGGTACAAAGACCCCAGCAGCCAATCTGGTTTACAATACTCTTTACCAGGCTTGGTCTAAGATGCATTCACAGAGAGTAAATGATGCAAAAGCAAAGGCTCATTGTATGATTAGTAGAGGAATGAGATATTGGGAGCAGATATATATTTTTTTCTCCTGCACTGCAAAGTTTGCTGAGTGATACAGAACATTAATTTTGTGGCAATAAATTCACTCATTTCTAGAGAGACCAATTGCTAACATGCTAGTAGGCAGATATATTTGGGGTTAGTGTGACTAAAGAGTCATCCTGGGAATCATGTTTCATTACCCTTGCTTGTTGATGAATGCAGCAGTGCCAGAAGAAAACCAATGAATGTGGATAAGTATGACACCACTCTTGCAGGTACTTAATATACTTCTCATCACACAGGGCTTTCTTCAAAGACTCACCTTACCAGTGATAGCTTATAGTAAACTTCTTTTTTCCACTTTTTGTAGCGCAAGTAGGGGCAGCCTGTGCCCCTCCAAATGTTTTGGCCTACAACTCCCATTAGCCTTCACCATTGGCTATGCTAGCTGGGACTGATGGATGTTATAAACCAAAACATATGTGGGACCACAAGTTGCCCAGGCCCGCATCCCATGAAGCTGATTGGTAGGAGATTCAGGACAGATAAAAGGAAGTACTTCCCCATACAGTGCATAATTAAACCATGGAATTCACTACCACAAAAAGTAGTGATGGCCACGAATTTTGATGGCTTTAAAAGGGAGTTGGATAAATTCCTGAAAGAGAAGGCTATCAAGGGTCCAACTGGCTATGTGCTACCTCCAATATCCGAGGCAGTAAGCCTAAATAGGCCAGTTGTTGGGGATCATGGGTGGGAGGGTGCTGTTGCACCGTGTCCTGCTTGTGGGCCCCTGGTCGACAGCTGGCTGGCCACTGTGTGAAAAGAGTGCTAGACTAGATGGACCCTTGGTCTGATCCAGCAGGGCTCTTCTTATGTTCTTATGCATCATGGATGCCTATAGAATTGAGTAGAATTATTCATTTGTTCCAAAATGAATGCACATCCCTATAAGACTGGTGAGAGTTTGCTTTCTTCTGTGGCTTCAGAAGCAATTCTTGTAACACGGTCAGTCCCTGAGAATGCAGCTTTGAAGATAATTGAGTTTCTGGAGGAAGAAAGTGCTAGCAGGTCTATATGTTCAAAATCAGTTGCAACAAGGAAAAAAAGAATCTATTAAGCCTAGATGAATGTTGCATGACCAGACTTCTGCTCAAGCAGTGGGGCTGCCCCTTCTCCTCCTCCCCCTGCACACATCCCAAATCTGCACCCAAGGGTGCAGTGCCAATAGAACAGTTGTTTCACCAGTGGTGTTTGTTCCATTAGTGCATGAACTTTATTGGATACAACTCCATGTCATGGATTTCTCATCCACAGGAACCCCGTAGCTCTATATTGACGCATCTAATCTTTGTTTGCTTTTTAATTTTTATCATTCCCTTTATTATGCCATCTTTCTTCACTTTTTCTTTCTTTAAGTATTTGGAGTTATTTGGGGATATTACAGCCAAATATGTAGGGATGCATGAGAAGAAAATAATTCAGTTCCCATTTCAAAGTGAAGCGATCAGAATTGCTCTTCCCAGATTTATACACAAACTAGGACATGATTTGCACCACAAGAAAAATCTGTATGTTTCTAAAGTTTGTGATGCAGTTGATCCCCCCCAAAAGCATACAAAAATGTGTACATTTGAAAAATGTGCACCAAAAATGTGCTCCTGATCATCGACTCTGTTCAGACGACACTCTAAGCCACAGTGGTTAAGCATTTCCAGCTAAACATTATAGCTAAGTGTGTGGTGTGAACCATTCCTAATCTTGGTGGCTACATAACCATGGTTTAAACATGCTCACAAACCATTTAATCCAACAGGGTTAGAGAGTAACCATGGCTTAGCAAGTTGTCTGAACAGGCTCATCACTGCCTATTCAAAATTCTGTCCAGCTTGCTTTACAATGTGCATAGTTTTATCCAAGCAGACTGCATATTAGCTAAAATGTCCATGTTTTTCAGTGCCTAAATAAATGAATCCATCTCCTTGTACCTCTTGATCAGGTTAGGTTATCTATTAAAGAAATAAATCTAAAATAAATGAGGCAACTATGGTTTTTCTAAGGAAATAAAAAACCCACCAGCACACTAATCACACAGAGAAGAAATTTATTCTTTTTTTTTTCTTTCTTGATGCAATTGCTTAGAGATGCATTTTAAGGAAGATAATAGGGAGAAGAGAACATTTATATGAAGCCTGGTGGTATTTCACCAGTTCAATAGGATAGACCTTACCAAATTAGATCCCAAAGAGAGTTTATAAATAGAATGAAATGTGAAATATACCATTTGGCATACACAATTGAAAGCTTTGGTGCAGAGGAACTACCTTAACATGTTTGATTGAAATATTTTTTAAATCTTTTGTTATAAATTTGAAAAAACAGATAATAATCCTAATTCTTCATGAAAATATAAGCCATTTTCAAATTGTCCCAAGTAGCAGGAGAATTATTATGATCATCATAATTATTGTGGTGTGGAACAGTGTAAAAGGATTTGATTGACATCCTGTCTGGATGACTAGTTTAGCTTTAGCAAACTGGTTGAGCAAGGATATCACACATTAACTGAGAGATAAATTATTTTGAAGTCTGAAGGGTATGTTTTTAATGCATGTTGGCTCTTCATTCTGCATACTCATACCTGCAAAACTATGTTGAATATGTCTAACACTAGGGAGGTACACATGCCCACTTCCATACATTGAAAGAATGCATAGAAGGCCTCCCTTGGATTCTTCTGAGGGTGAAGATAATTGGCAGGTTGCATTTCCGGGTGAGGGGTCTAGCACAGAAGCAGCACAAGAGCCCCCACCACCAGATAATGCTGAAGCCCCTCTGTCAGATTCAGTGGACCAAGTCCCGTTGACCATTCAGAGCCAAGGAGGCTTAGTGTAAAAGAGCAACGGAGACTAGTGTCAGCCCGTTTAAGATAAAAAGCTTTCCAGAAGACAGGGGACTAATTACCAGCAGCTCTTCCAGGATGCTGAAGATAAAAGCTGCTGGAATTCCAGAGTCCAGTGTTGAAGTTGCAACATCGTATCAACATGCCGGCTCTCCACAACCTGATCCTAGACCCAGAGCCTTGCCCTTACCTGTACCCCTTGACTTCCTTGGAATTTGGACTCTGGACTGGAAAAAGACTCTTCTTAGTCTCAGTGAATTTGCTTTGTGGAACTGCTAAAGTCCCAAGCCCGGCATACAGCTTTGTTTTGCCTTGCCTCTCCCTCCCTCCTCCCCTGGCCTTGATGGGTTTATGGCTGGGTTTATCTGCACAAGAGTTTCGGCCATCCTTGTCATTCAGCCTTGGTCAGCCGGCAAAGCCTGACAGAAAGAGGCTACTAGCCTTACCCACCACTGGGATCATACACCAACCATCCCTCCCCTGGCTGACAAACATCTAGTGGATGTTCATGAGAACATTCAGAGGATGTCCATGAGTATACATCTGTATGCTCAAAGTCTCAGGCTCTCTCTTCAAGTGTGGGAGCTCTCCACATGTACAGCTGTACATGTGGAGAATTGATTCTCAACAATATCCATTCAATTTTATCATGGGAGGAAGAGATGGCATGTGGTTCTGGCAACCGCACAGGCTCACCTACATGGCACTGAGAACACCTTCATGTACTCAATGACTGCACAGAGGGGTTCGTGCAGAGAACCTGAATTAGAACACAGGAATACAGGAAGCTGAGTCATACTGAGTCAAGTCCAGGATTGCCAGCACTGACTGGCAGTGGCTCTTCAGGATTTCAGGCAGCAGTTTTTCCAGCCCTACCTGGAGATGCCAGGAATCAGACATGTGCAAAAAGGAGAGTTAACTTACTATAAAAAGGCATCTTTCCAATTCCAAAATAAATTTCCTCCTGGTTAACTTGCGATGTCTTTGCTTACTCATATGTATGATTGAAAGTTTGCTGAAGCAGTCATGCAGATGAATGTCAATCATATCCTTTTATACATTTTCCAACCCGCATAATAATTATGATGATCATGAAAATTCCTCTGCTACTAGGAATGGTTTGAGAATATGTTAGATATTTCTGAGAGAGTAGAGCTATTATATTCATATTATCTGTATACACACACACACACACACATACAGAAAGGGAAAGGGACATGGGAGGCAAGGTTGCTACATCTACATGATGAAATGGTATAGTGGTTAGAGTATCTGCTCCATTGAGACTCATGCAGTTCACTAGATGACTTTGGGCCAGTCACTGGCCCAGCCAACTCCACAGGGCTGTTGTGAGGATAAAATGGTGGGAAACCTGTACTATACCTTGAACTGCCTACAGGATGGCCAATGTAATTAAAACATTTAAGTACCAGTCTGTTGTAACATGTTGACAGGTTAATAAAATGATTTAAAATGGATTCTGGCTTTTGGGAGCTCAGCTTAGGTAGCACTTTGGACAGCACCTCAGGCTGTTAACTTATGATTCCAATTTTCTTAATGCGAGTAGTAAAGCAGTAGAAAACTATTGTTCTGTATTTTTCATCTTTTCTGTATGTATTGAGGTCTTGGTACTTAAATCTCCCTGCCTGTTTTGGATGTTGTTTTAATGCAGACACTAACCAACTGTTTTGGGGGGCTGTGGTTAATTAGTCCATGTGGGTAAAGTGCTGAAGCTGTGAAAGGTGCTGTATAAGTGTGATGTATTGGTGCAGGAAAGCTTCTAATTCATGAAGTGCAACGCATTCTAGCTAGTAAATATGCTAGAGGAGTAGACGAAATGCATCCACAAACCAGTTTAGATAGAGTGGTTAATTGCTATTGCAAGGAAGAAAATAGAGGACAGAGGGGATTGATCAGGAGATATAGTTGCAGTGGATTAGGGTTGTGTGTGCATTGGTTTGTATACTCTATTTATTTGCTGCCCATTATTTTATGTTGTCTTTGCTACAAGGTTACCAGGTGGGGATGCCTTTGGCTGATGTGAAGAAGGTGAGAGCATGCAGTGCGGACATGTGGGCACACACCACAATGAAGATTGGGGTGGATCTAGGGCTGATATAAGCCAACTCCTCCCCTTCTCAGGCCCTCTTTGTTTCCAGCAGTGTTCTGCTCCTGAGGCCTTTCTGGCCACAGTTTGAAGCAAGAATGTGGTTGCGGCATGTTGAGGCCTTTAGCCTTGATATTAGGAGGATGGAAGAGTCACTGTGCCCTTTCCAGGTGGGCTAAAGCTGCTGCAGCTGTTAATGGTGGGCCTAGGCCAGATTGCTTCCATGCTCTGACTTCCCATGGCTCTTAGCAGAGTCCAAGCTACTACAACATCTTAATAATAATAACAATAATAAATTTATTTCTTACCCGCCTCTCCGTTTGGATCGAGGCGGGGAACAGCAGCAAATATAAAATATGATAAAATACATAAAACTGATTAAAAACATAGTACACATTATTAAAATAGCAATAAAACATCCTAAAAACATTCTAAAATTCCACTGGATATGACTGCCAGAAGAGACTAGTCTTTATAGCTTTTAAGTTGACGAGTCTCCTTCTGCAGGCCATTCCACAGTCTGGGAGCGGCAGAAGAGAAGGTCCTCTGGGTGATGGTTGTCAGTCTAGTCTTGGCCGACTGTAGTAAGTTCTTCCCAGAAGACCTGAGCATGTGGGGTGGATTGTATGGGAGAAGGCGATCCCGCAGGTAACCTGGACACAAACCATGTAGGGCTTTAAAGGTAATGGCCATGTTTTAATTAGTTTTATGTATTTTATCATGTTGTTGTTCCCCGCCTCGATCTAGACGGAGAGGCGGGTAAGAAATAAATCGTTATTATTATTATTATTATTATTATTATTATTATTATTTGTACTTCGCCCAGAAGCTAATTGGCAGCCAGTGGAGTGATTTTAAAGCCGGTCACCCCTAGGTGTCTCGATGACCAATCTGGCTGCCATATTTTGAACTAGTTGAAGTTTCTGAACTAGGCACAGAGGTAGCCCTATGTACAGCACATTGCAGAAGTTGAGCCTTGAAGTTACCAGCGCATCCACTATCATCTTTAGGTCTTCCAACTCTAGGAAGGGACGCAGCTGGCATATCTGCCAAAGCTGACAGTAGGCACTCCTGGCTGTCACATCTATCTATATTATCTATGATAATATTTACAACACAATAATAATGCTAGGATTGTTATAAAATAGGTTTCTGCTGGTGCTGAAAACTGTTTGGCCCCACTCTGCCTTACACTCAATCTTTTGGGCAGATTATTTGTCCTTTGCCCAAGCTTTCTACAGCAGCCATTTTGTGGTGGTGCCCAGGACAATTACTCAGATTTCCAGAAGTGCCTACAGCCCCAAAAGATCAAATACCCCCTATCTTAGATTATGCATACACATAAACACAATTGCACAGACTGAAGCCCTGATCCATCAAGGACTGATATGGAAATGAGTTTCTATAAGAACATGGTATGAGACTGTAAACTTTTGCATCCAGCATTTTTAGGAGCACATCAGTGAGAGGTGTCTGATCCAGAGAACCATGAAAATGTCCTGCTTTGACTGAATCAGGCTCAACATTAGAGCAAATTAAGGAGCAATCCAAAGGCAAGTCAATAAACAAGCACAGACACATCCATGCAGCAAGACAGCAGTTCCAGGCAGGACTAGTCAGTAAATGTCATGTGCATGCCCATTTCCTCTGGCATTCACACATGCTGGCAAACTGATATGAGACACTCACGTCGGTGAGACTTCTTTTTATTGAGGAAATCCCACGGTAAAAGGCTTAACGGTTACATTCTCCCAACGACAGTACTTAAAGCTGAACGATAGTTAGAAAACTTTAGGATCCTTTCCTGATACGATTCTTCTGACAATCACTTGGGGGGGGGGGTTTGGGTTAGCCACCATCCGATTTGAGCTTCTCCAGACGCCACATATGCTGGCACCTCAAGGGACATGGTCAAAGCCTAAACAAGTTCCCAGTGAGGGGGAAACACTTATGCTCTGAGCCACCAAGGCCAGGCAGAGATGAAAGATGATGCCCCATCAAACACAGCCTGCCGAATGCTGAGCTGATACAGTACACATGATCACAGGGAAGGTAAAACCTCAGGCCCAGGAGTTCCATCCATCTGCTCAGGACTGGCAACTCTCTGTCACCTGAGTCTGTCCACAAACACACAGTCCACAGCAAACACAAGTTCAAGTCTATGAAAAGCCTCCCATTACTTTCCATGGCACAATCCTTAAAAATGCAGAGTCCAAATAGCAAGTGAGAGAGCATGTGCAGAGATTTCCAAAATCCCAAAACAGATGGAATCCAGCAGGAGGGGTTTCAGGCCATGCGTCGAAAGATGATCTCTAGCAAGGCTCTTCAGCCTTGCTCCCCCCTCTTATAGGCAGGAGACTGGGCCTATGGAAAGCCACTTGACAGACGGGTCCCTCCATCCACTACTACGATGCTACAATCTGAGTGACAGCCTCAGAGAATGGCCCCCACCTTTCCACCATGGCCAGGTTCTCAAGGAAACCTTTTCCAGCTGCAAGGCCACAGCAGGGAGTTAGAGGCTACTCCTGTATGAAACTCTGACAGAGATAAGCTTCCAGAGACATTGACTTTCTAAACCTATTTCTAATGCATCAACTTACATACCACAAGGCCTCTGACCTTGTGGTACATGTGACAGTCAACAGGCAATGATCAAAGGCAGAGTGTTACCAGGCAAGAAGGAGAGGCCCAAGAGAGGAGCAGCCAAGGCCCAAACATAGATAAGAAGCCAGATAAAACGTTCAGTTCCAAGAAGCAGAGTCAAGCAGGAGTCCTAGGGTCAGTAGTATGAGGGCTAAATCAAAGGGGAAGAGGCTTTCTCTAAATTCACCACTGTTGAAAGCTGGTGCAGCTTTTGACAGATGCTGTAGGGAGCTGGGGTAGCAATAGCATCAGGGGGTTGTATGTGATCTTCAGGTCCTGCAACCTCAGGTTCTTTATCCCAGCCCTCCACACCCCTATGGTGTGGAAAGGGCTTCAGAGTCATTCTGGCCTGGGTGTCAGTAAGACATGACAGGAAGTAGTAGCAGTGTGGTGCATTACAGTGGAGATCCCCATCACCTCTTTCCATTTGGAGAGAGGGGGGACATTATTATTTATTTATTACATTTGTATACTGCCCCATAGCCGAAGCTCTCTGGGTGGTTTACATAGGATTAAAACAATTAAAAACAATATACAAAAATTAAAACAGCAAAAACATACAACATACACACAATACACACATACATTTAAAACCGCTACAACAGCCAAAAAAGCTACAAAAACAAACCCAGGCTCCTCAGATATTGCCAAATGCCTGAGAGAAGAGGAAAGTCTTGACCTGGCGCCAAAACTATAACAATGTTGGCACCAGGTGGGCCTCATCAGGGAGATCATTCCACAATTGGGGGGCCACCACAGAGAAGGCCCTCTCCCTTGGTGCCGACCTCCGAGCTTCCCTCGGAGTAGGCACTCGGAGGAGGGCCTTAGATGTTGAATGTAGTGTTCGGGTAGGTCATGTCGGGAAAGGCGTTCCGTCAGGTATTGTGGTCCCAAGCCGTGTAAGGCTTTATAGGTTAAAACCAGCACCTTGAATCGGGCTCTCGGAAACATACAGGCAGCCAATGCAAGCAGGCCAGAGTAGGTCTTATATGCTCGAACCTTCTGGTTCCAGTTATCAATCTGGCCGCTGCATTTTGCACAAGCTGCAGCTTCCGAACCACCTTCAAAGGCAGCCCCACATAGAGTGCATTGCAGTAATCTAACTTGGAGATTACTAGCGCATGGACAACTGAAGCCAGGTTAGCCCTGTCCAGATAGGGATGTAGCTGGGCCACCAACTGAAGTTGGTAGAAGGCACTCTGTGCCACTGAGGCCACCTGAGCCTCAAGTGACAGAGATGGCTCTAGGAGAACCCCCAAGCTACGAACCTGCTCCTTCAAGGGGAGTGCAACCCCATCCAGAACAGATTGAAGACCCTCCATCAAGTCAGCTGAACCACCCACTAAGAGCGTCTCAGTCTTGTCTGAATTGAGTTTCAGTTTATTAGCCCTCATCCAGTCCATTGTCGCAGCCAGGCACTAGTTCAGCACATCCACAGCCTCACCTGATGAAGATGAAAAGGAGAAATAGAGCTGTGTGTCATCAGCGTACTGATGACAACGCACTCCAAAACTCCGGATGACTGCACTCAACATTTTCATGTAGATGTTGAACAGCATGGGGGACAAGATTGACCCCTGTGGAACATCTCTTCCTCCTCCTGCCTACCTCCTCTGCAAATGTGGCTATACATGGCGATCAGGACAAAGGTCTTTGCAGACTTATCCATACCAAAATATGGTTTAAAACTGAATGCATCTGTTAATGAGACATAAAACTGGATGAAAAAGGCGTTAATAGCAAAATGTTTATTTGTAAAGCCACAGAGAAATTTCAGGTATAATCTTGATTTAATGCAATTTTACTACATAAAGGATTTAATGAGGCAAGGGACAGAGAGCAAATAAAGGAAATATAACCTCCATGGTCATGTACTTCAAAACACTGAGCTGGAATGAATTTGCTGGAAATTGAGAGATATTATGCATGGGTTACTGAAATCTAATCAGGAAAAAAACCCAACAATTTCAGGGTTGCAAGAACAAAAACAATTAATGCATTAGCTAAAGGAACTATTATAGTTTTGCATCACATTAGCGAGGACGCACAGTATAAAACAAAACAACATATTATTTTTCTACTAAAAAGGAAATAAGTATGATGAGACACGAAAAATCAAAAATTGTTTAAATTTCTTTTATTTTTGATAACCTAAAAAAATGTATGACTGATGTTTGTTGTGCATAGATTTTTTTTTCTGACAAGAAAATCGCCATAATTATTCTGCAACTTCAATTATAGTGAACCATTTATTTCAGAATTCAAAGACATGAGATTCAGTTTGTGTCAGAAAGGTAATGATTTCTTGTATTTTCAGAAAGCATTGGATATAAACAGCTATAGAGGAATAGATCATGTGATATTCAATATCTGTCTTCCTTGGCAACACATAACTTGAATGCTTGTATATTTTACCTTTTTAAACTGTTTTTTTTTCTCTTTCTTTCTTTCTTTCTTTCTTCTCCTTCTCCTTCACTATTTTACCTTACCATATTTTTATCCAGCTACTATTTGAGTTACAATGCATACCAATACTGATATATTGATCCTAAATCCATGTGGGGCTCATTTCCTACGGCTTAGCATTGCAATCTTAGATTGATTCAGTGCAACTTACTTCCAAAGTAAGTGGGCACTATGTTCTACTGCTGCTGTGTTTCTGCTGGTTCTGTTGCATCAGTGGGATACATGGCTAGCATTTCTTAAAGCTTTCCTGGAATTGAGCAGGAATTCTATTTCTGGAATGGGACGGGTGAGTAGAATTCCCTCTTTCCTCTGCTGACCTGCCCTGTTCTGGAAACAAACGTTTCTGCTCATGTTTGGTTGTTGCGGACGGAGGGAGAAGTGAGGGAATTACAACGCTGACACCAGACATGGGGTAAATAGGGCCTCTTTATTAAAACTTGGGTAACTCATTCCGTCCGTGATCTGCATGTAAGAGTGCGGGAATCCAACACACCTTTCTCCAGGCAACTGGTCTGTATAATGGGCAAGCCACTCAGCCAAGTCAGGAGTCAGAGGAAATCCGGCTCCTGGCTTAAGATACACACATGTGCTTGGGGATAACCCCCCCCCCCCCGTGTCATCCCCACCGGGAGCCACATAACTCCCAGTAGATGAGACAGTGAGGTTCCCAGAGGCAGGCCATATCCTGGGTCGAGAGCCATGTAGCCCCTGAGGTCCAGGCCTCTGAACCCGCCAATCACCATAAAGGTGCCCAACAAGTGCTCACCGACCTCATCTGATATCCTAAGATTCCCACACAACCCTGCCAACCAATCAACCTATTTAACCACCCTTGTCTAACCCTCAATTTCCAGTATGGAGCAGGCAAAAAACTTGTACACTCAAGCCAATTTGTGGCAGGTAAAATTCCTACTCAGCCCCCCCCTCCCAAAGGGGACGACTAGCTAATCCCATACTAGCAAAGGGCGGGAGGGTGGGGGCCAGAACGAAAGAGGCCGAGGGAATGCACGCAGCCAGCCTTTATAGGCTAGCCATGCCCAGCGTCACATGACTCACATGCCTCAGCACGCCAGCCGTTACTTCCCTTCTCCCCTGCCCGCAACCACCCGCTCCCGCCCAAGCCGAACTAGCTAGGTGAGAAAAAGCCTTTCAGGAACTGCTAGCTTCCGTTGTGCTAGTTAGTGATAGGTCCTACTAACGTACAGACAGCCTAGGAGACTGCCCAGCATGTTTATAATCTTACTAACAATACTACGAACATCATTAAGTAAGTCTACGTTCAATATATATTGATACGAAGTGAAGGAAGAAACGGTGATGGCGTTGCACTCATGTTGCAATTTGGCACGTGACGTTTTGCCTGTGCAGTAATGCACTGTCACTTTAAAACAAAGTTGCCTTTTTAGAAAGCAGGAATCTTCAAAAACTATTATGATATTTTCCTTACTCTTATTCTACATACCGCATTACGAGTCGATTACGAGAAATGCTGTTTGCATGCATGTAAGTTGTGGGGAATATGAAATAAAACCCAAGCCCGTTATTACTCTGCCTTTTCTATATCTTTCCATATCGATAGTGAGCATATGCCTAGAATGTTTCATGAAGGGCTCCTTAGCATTAGAAAATGTTGACGTATTGGAGAAAATTCAGGGGGGAAAGTTACATCAATAATTGAGGGGGTGATGGATTTGACTTAGAATGAAAGATTAAAAGAAATAAATATGTATAGCTCAGCTAAGCACTGGCTTGGGCTGTATGGACTTAATGACTGTCTACAAATATTTGAAAGTAGTAAACATCAAGGATGGAAAGGAATAATTTAAGGCAGTCTGAAGGGATAAAACTGTAATGAGATGCTCTTAAAGCACTGAGACATGATTCCTAATTTAAACACACATACACACAATTAGAGTGTGGAATATTAGTCTCTCGTGAAATGTGATGGAATATGGCTACAGTGACAGATGAATCAAAAAAAGAAGAAACTGATGATCTGGCATTGACAAGCAGATTGACAGGGTGATGGAACTGAGGACGTTCCACTGTGATGCCTGCTTTCTGTGTGATATTTTGGGAAGGCACTACAAACTCCCTTAGGCTGCCTCTACAAGAGGCATTTAAAGCTCTTTCAAGGCGCATTAAAAAATTTACCTCTACAAGAACGGAGCACAAATTGGGCGTAGAGGCGTGTTTTCTCTCTGATTATGCGCATTATCGAATGCGCGTTAAATAGCAAGTTTTATTTTGCTCCGGCCGTTAAAGCGCATTTTGACTATGTGAACAAGCGATTCTCCACATGTCAACAGTTTAAATCGCATTTCGGTCATCTAGTAATGCGCTTCGCTGGCTTTCGTACAGAGGTATTAGGCGTAAATGCGCTTCTGCGAATATGCACATAATCGCCTAACCAGGCGTAAAGGCAAATTCTTGTAGATGAGGCCATATTCAAAGGGATAGAGAAAGAGCTAAAAGAGAGCACATCAGCCCGCTCCAATGTGAAAGCTAAGTAGGTCTAAGCCTGGTCAGTGGGATACTGATTGTGAACCTCCTGTAAGATGCTCAGAGATTCCATGAGCATAGTGTGGGATATAAAACTTACTGGGCTTACAAACAAGAGAGGTATATGAGTGTGATAGATTAGAGAGAGAGAGAGAGAAGCTAGAAAGGATAGATGAGATACAAAAATTGAAAACTGTCCATAGTAGATCTAGTTCTGGTCAGATGCCTTCCTAAATGAGGTCTTCCTCAAGACAACTTCAGGGGTCTGGAAAACAACACCTGAAAGTTACACCATTATCATGCCCTGCAAGCAAGCACATATAAGCCTCCTCTGTATCACATGGGGATGCTGTGACTTTTTCTGATGCAGCCTTAAGAGCTAAGCAATCTTCAGAAAGTCAATGCATGCAGATTATGGGAGGGGAGGG
Organism: Anniella stebbinsi; assembly: GCA_029215795.1. Lineage (NCBI taxonomy): Eukaryota > Metazoa > Chordata > Lepidosauria > Squamata > Anniellidae > Anniella > Anniella stebbinsi. Next base: position 127,400,039 of record JARDYH010000003.1, on the reverse strand, counting down.
AGCTAATCTCATAACCTGAATTGCTTGCATTGATGCAACAGCAATTGGGAGAGTTTTTTAAAAAATGTCAGGTTACTGAATTTGGCGAATTGATACTTAGGATTACTGCATTCAAATAAGGGCTAAAGCCATCAACGTGGACTGCAAAGATAGCACCCTCCCCTTCATCAACATTGTGTTGCAGAACTCTGTTGCAAAATTCAGAGAAGTGCAAATATTAAAGGCATTTTGGTTCTGAGCGGAATTTTGGAATCATACATAGCCACTATGTTTGAGTGGTTCAAAAGGGAGAAATTAGGAAAGTAATAGGAACCGAACTAATTTTATATCCCTATTTTTAGCCACCACTTGTTGCAAATGTAGAATGGTGAAGGCTGGGAGAGAAGGAAATTCTCCATCTTCTCCAGGCCACTGTGCTCCAGTTCATAGAACAGAGAAGACAAGAAGACTCAGATGACTCCCTCTTTCAACTAGCACTGTGCTAACTTTTGCAGCACAGCTCACGTGGAGTTCCTGTGGAGTGTCTTTGAGCTGTCACAACATAGTTCAAGGAAACCTGGGCAAACTGATGATCTTCTTTGTCTTCCTGTGAAACTGGAAGTGGAGTTTTGCTCATGGATAACCCTTTCCTGCATATCCCTTCCCTTTGCGGCCCCCTGCAACCCCTGAAAAACTCCTGAGGGTTGGGACTCTTTGGAATGGCATTGGAGGCTGTAATGGGTGTAATAGGAGCCCTCCTGTGCAAATGAAAGAGTCTCCTACATCTCCCATAATCAAACACACATACACAATGTATCTCAGATTTCTATCCAACCTTTCTTTAAAGAGACAGGGCTAGGGTGACCAGATTTTGAGAATCAAAATCCCAGACCCCCCCCCGCCACCCCCCCCACCCAAAACAACCCCCCCACCGCTCGCCCGCACGGCCCCCCCACCCGCGCGGCCCCCCCACCCACCCCGGGCACCCGTGCCGCGCCGCCCCCACACCGCCCCCCCACCTGCGCCGCATCGCCCGCCCCCCACCTGCACCTCCCCCCCCACCTGCGCCGTGTCGCCCGCCCCACGCTCCTTACCTGCTAGGGCGTCCGCTTCCCTCCGGTGCTCGGAATCTACTGAGAAACAGGCTTCCTGGCCTGTCTCTCAGTAGCGTGCCGGGTGATTACATCATCACCCGGCGCGCTACTGAGGGACAGGCCGCGAAGCCTGTTTCTCAGTAGATTCCGAGCACCGGAGGGTAGCGGACACCCCAGCAGATAAGTGCCTCGCGCCGCCAGCCTCCCGCCACCGCTGTGTGACCCCCCGCCACCCCGGTTTGCCCCCGCCACCCCCCGGATCGCCCCAGGGCCATCTGGTCACCCTTTTGGGGGGCTAAATTTCCGGATTTGGCCCTCCAAAACAGTTTTTCCGCCCGGATGCGAATTTGCTCTCCATTTCCCGGGCATGTCCGGACAAATCCGGGCGTCTGGTCACCCTAGACAGGACGGCATATATAGATTATGCCATTTTATCTTCAAAATAGCCCTGTGAAATATGGTTGTGTGAGAAATACTGGCAGGCTTAAGTCTACGTTGTACAAGTCTAGATAGTATGCATTCTGGCTTCTGTATGGCACTGGAATGTCATCATGTTTCAACTGAGTATGAAATATTTGAGCTATTGGCATAATGTTGCCAAAATCTATACGAAAGACCGCTTCCAACCAAAGTGGATCTGATGAGTGTCATCCCATACAGGAGATGCACAGTCCTTCTCTAAGACTTTTGTCATCTTGAATTAACACTGGCCATAACGAATGTAATAAATGAATTAACACTGCCAATAATAAAAATGTAATAAATAAATGAATAAATAAATAAATGATGATATGACAGCAGATGGGATATAGAACTTTCTCTTATTTCTCCCCCAGATCAAGAAGGCACATCATTTTTTTCATGGGAAACCATATTTGGTCACTCAAAACCACTGTTCTATGTAATCCAGAATGTTGAGAAGATTTGTCTTTAAACTCAGGCAGCCTTCTCCAACCTGATGCCTTCCAGATGTTTTGGACTTCAATTCCCACCATCCCCAGACAGCATGGCCAATGGTCAGGAATTCTGGGAGTTGTAGTCCAAAACATCTGTAGGGCACAAGGTTGGGGAAGGCTGGCCTAGGGTACACCAATGCTGTTTGCTAAAGGTACTTTGCCATTAACCCGACTTTATATTTCTATTTGTTGATAATGAAAAATCGGCATGCCACAAGAATGGCACAAAGCCAGCTCTGGAATAACTTATAAAGGATTGGTAAAAACTCTGGAGGAGAATGGATTGGAAGAGTCAGCTTCTTTATTATATAAAGGTATGCCTCTTCGCTTGGGCAATAGGAAAGAGCAATTTCTAGTAATAGTGCATCATCCATCTTATAAATATATATATATTTTAGAGCAAGGTTTTTAGGAATTGCTGATTTGGGTTTGCTTTCAAGCAGTATTAATGGATCCTATTATTTTTGCTTACTAAAGTGGATTACTGGAAAATAATAGGTGCAACTTGTCCAAGCCTCAGATAACAAATTTTTAATATGGAGAATTCTTCTTTCTGTTGTTGTTCTTTCACAGTAGTTATTAAACAGAAGTGGGAGGAGGGAATGATGGCCATTCAGGCCAGGTATTTTCCTTCTTGCTTGCTTTGGTTTTAATCTCCAGAAAACAGGATAGAAATACGAAAGAAAATATATCTAAACTGGGGCATTGTTTCTTCCTTGATCATTGCACAATATGGTAACACCTGTTAGCCATATTCACATTTGACATGGGGGGGAGGTACAATTAAAATGTCTTAGGTGGACATATAAAATTATAATGTGAGAGGTAGCCCCTGGCACGTGACCTATGAGCCAGGAAGTCTCTGGATCTAAACAAGGATGCTTGAGGGATCCAATATTTGCACATTCTGATCCAAACCTATCTGGATCTGCAATCCCATGGGTTACCTTGAAGGTTAGAAGAACTACTAAGTTATCCACTGGCTTTTACATTTCCAGAATTTTCTGATGCAGTTCTAGGCTCAAAAATGTATCAAACTATGTGTTATCTTTTAGGGGAAAGGCTGAGAAATGCCTACTTTCGAGCTAAAAGATTTCTAAAATTCACATTTAAATAGTATTATTTACTATGATTTACTATGAAGGTGTATGTTGTGGTTTTAAAATTTGTTTTGTGAAGTGCCTGAAGAGTTTCAGCCAACGGGTGATACAGAAATGAAATAAATAAGACACCACATCAGCTGCTTAGCCCAATATGAAATGTGACCACTGCCCTTTCCACACCAGGCAAAATGCCTGGGATGGACCCCAGATGCTCCCTGTGAGTCTGCATGATGCACAGAGAGTAGCGGGAGTGGGGGTGCAGGCATGGGATTTTTCCTGGTTCCCAGGACCGCGGAAGAATCTGGCCACTCGCCCCAGTGCAGCCGTGCTTACTCACGAGTAAGTGCAGCTGCACCTATGGCCATGGATCTGCACCACACAGCTCTGAGGCCAGCAGGAGAGGGGGGAAGCAAAATTACCATCCCCAGGATGGCGAGGGGAGGGGCGCAATCACACAAGGTGTTTTTAAAAATAAACTACTCACTTTTGCAGAGGAACACTCGTGCGCTCTCCGTGGATCATTAACAGACAAAATGGCCACTGTGACTTGCGACAGCCCGGGAGAAGCCCAGGCCATCGCATTTCTGATGTGGTTTGAGTGTGCCGAACCCGGAAGTGCCTGTGACGCCCTGCCTGTACCTGTGCCACTCACCAGGCTACACCACAGGGCTGTCCACACCACTCGCACTCAGGGCTTACTTCAACCCCCCCCCCCCGTGCTTATGACGTGGTTGAGAATTTAGGGCTACTGCTGCTGCTCCCGTCCCGTCTTTATTCTTCTAGGCCCCACGGCTCCACAGCTCAGCACCCTAGCCCTCAAATCCCCCTTCTTATGTCTGCTGCCACCAGTACTTTACTCAGGTACAATTCCAATGATCACACCAGTTGTAAATAAACAAGATTTATTAACAGAAGTATATGGAAGTCAATAAGCATGATGGTTTCCTCAGGTATAGACTCGTATTGGTTACAGGCACAATGCTTTATGGTTTCAGTACTTTCTTCTTACAACATTGACAATAGAAACTCTAACGTTCTAATTATCCTGCCTACTCTACCCACTCTCCACTACTCTCCACTCTCTCCCACAAACTAAGGTCCCCTCTACAAGGATTCGCTTTTGCGCCCGGTTAGGCGATTATGCGCATAATCGCTGAAGCGCATTTACACCTAATACTTCTGCACGAGAGGCGGCGAGAGGTGGCGAAGCGCATTAACGGATGACCAAAATGCACTTTACAAGTAGTTAATGCGCATAAGCGCTTGTTCACATAGTCAAAATGCGCTTTAACGGACGGAGCAAAATAAAACTCGCGATTTAACGCGCATTCGATAATGTGCATAATCGGAGAGATAACGTGCCTCTACGCCCAATTTGCGCTCCGTTCTTGTAGAGGTAAATTTTTTAAAGCACCTTGAAAGAGCTTTAAACCTCTCTTGTAGAGGCAGCCTAGTTCCCCCCAAATAACAAAACACGTTGGTCCTTCCTATCTCTAATCTATTCACCCTCTCACTCTCCTGTCAGCTCTCCCTCTCATCTACTAACTAACTAACTCCCTGTCAGCTCTTGTCAGCTCCCTCATTATATACACAGACACTCTCACACAGCCAGCCAATCCAGGCACACCCCCGCCACCATCCAATCAGCACTCACACATGAACTCCCCCCCCCTTATTCTTACCTAGTTACAACATAACTGTTCTCATATTTACCTTCTTTTATGGCTTTTTATATACAACTACTTACACTTGTTGATATAAACAGTTCTCCCAGCAGCTGAATATCACAGTGCCTACTTCTGTGTTCACTCACGCTGGGCCCTCTACACCCCCGTGGTGTAGAAAGGGCCCACCTCTTCCTCTCCTTTTCCTCTCTCAGAGCCTATCTACACTGTACCTTGGAATGTTTTAAATTGTATTTTAAAACGTTCCAAATAGATGCATTCAAAAATGTCTTAGGCCACATTAAGGCATACTCATGTTAGTGGAAAAAAATTCTTCAGTCTTCAAAGCGGTGTGTGTAGTCTCACACTCTTCTGTCCATCTTTTTCTGTTTCATTTTTACAATGCGTTTAGGGCAAAGCATTGTGGGCACTGTAGTTCAGTCGCCCACTTCCTCCTTAGTTCCCCTTTCATTCCCTAGCTTTCAATGAGTACAGGGCTAAGCATTGTGGGTGCTGTAGTTCACTTGCCCACTTCCTCGCTAGCACCTCTTTCTTCCCCACCAATCAATGGATAATCATTTGAGTGCCGGTAAATGAAGCACTACCCCCACAAATCACAAACGGTAAGGAAGGACACATTATTTTACTTAAAACGATTTATTAAAAGTAAAAACCGTTGTATATAGCTGAAGTGAGTTTTAAAAAACCTCGGGTATACAAAGTTCAAGGGAGTGCATCATGTGGCCCAAAGAGTTTTCGTAACCCTTATGAAACGCTACAAAGCTAGTGTGTAGATCGGCTTTCAGTGCCTGTTGCCACTGCTACTCACATCTGGAACAAAGGAATATCAGTGGAGCCAACCAGCCAGGCTCAGATGTTTCAATATTATCTGAGCCAGTTGTTTTCTGTCATTTGCCACTCCCAGCATCACCATTGTTCATTTCAATCAAAATACCTGAAGGAGCGATCGATTCAAAAATATTACAGCAGTCTCACAAGTATAAGTGCTTTGTCTGGATTATAAAGATGTATTTTCAAAGCACACGTTAGAATTCCTGTGAAACAACATTGCTTCTATTTTAACAATAAACAAATATTTTTTTTCCTGTACTTTCTGTCTTTATCAACAGTCTTGAAGACACAATATGCTCAGTATTATTCTGGCTATGTTAACTTGACAAGTTTAGTATAACGATAACTTAAAACAATAAATAACACCAAGGTCATGTGCTTAAGTAACTTGTAGGCTTGTCTCTAAAAGCAGGTAACATTGGACTCACTTTTTAATGCATGGCTTCAAAAGGAGCTTTAAAAAAAAAGTTGTTTTGTAGCATGTCCTCGGTGTAAGTAAACAAATTGGGCTCTGCCAGAGGAGTAGGTAAAGCTAATTCAAGTTTTCTCTCATGGGAATTAAGTATCACCTGCCCTCAGACCTACAAATCTCTTAGCTCATGTGTGTATGTTACTGCTAATCACAACTGATGAGGTAAATTAGAAGTAGAGAAAGGTGAGAGGCAATCTCTAATGGACTCTGGTCTTAAGCCATAAAAGTCCTTGTAGAGTAAACTCTTGGGAAACTTTCACCAGAAACAAACAAAGAGATGCTTGTTAAGCCAAACATGTCCAGAAAATACTGTTGCATTCCTCATTTGTCCTTACAGGGCCTTCCAGAATGCTCCCACATATCTATATTCTTCTACACTCTGCATTATCCACCCTACACATTGCATTTTCAAGCGTTGTTGTAATCTTCTCTACAGAAAATATTATCTATTCTTGTGAAATTGATAGTGAAAGATTTTTCCAGGAAACTAAAGAATCATTGGTTTTGTTGTTGTTGTTGTTGTTGTTGTTGTTATTAATTATTATATAATAATAAGGCAATCTAAGAACTAGGGAAATTGTCCATCTACGAATTGTGAAGAATGGGAGCAAATGGTTAAATGCCTCATTAAGATGTTCTCTGAGTAAGAAGCAAAATAAATAAATAAATGCAGAGTTCATACTTTATTTTTAAATGTATAAAAAATTAAAATGTATTTTTAACATTTGCATACCACATACTTTGCTAAAAAGCCATTAAGGCAGTGCATAGCAATTTAAAACAACAAAACCTTAACACAATAAAAATAAGAACATTAAAAACAGTAAAACATTACAAACAATTACATCATTGAAAAGGCTAAATTAAAGATATGTGTCTTCACATCCTTTCTAGAAGCCAAGAGAGTGGGGGCCAATTGTAGTTCTTGAAGAAACACATTCCACAGGTTGGGAGCAACACAGGAGAAAGCCTTTTCCCACATACTCAACAAATGTGGGTTAATATGCCAGCAGATTCAAAATGAAAAAGGCAGGTCCTTAGAGCATCTGGTTCTCAGCCGTTTAGAGGTTCAAAGGTTGAAACCAACACCTTGAACTGAGCCTGGAAAGCAACTGGTAACTAGTGCAGGATTTTCGAGTCAGCTATAACATAATTTTGATACCTTTCATTGGTTAGCAATGAAACTACTGCATTTTGCACCAATTGAGTCTTCAGGGGTAGCCCCATATAGAGTGCATTTTAGTAGTCTAAACATGATGTAACCAAGCTATGGATAACTGCTTCCAAGTCAGGCTGACTCAGGAAGGGTGACAGCTGGTGCACCAAGCATGGGTGTGCAAACACACTCCTTGCCTAGGCTGACCATATGAAAAGGAGGACAGGGCTCATGTAACTTTAACAGTTGTAGAGAAAAGGGAATTTCAGCCGGCGTCATTTGTATACAATTCATACCTGGTGAAATTCCCTCTTCATTACAACAGTTAAAGCTGCAGGGGCCATGCCCTCTTTTGTATATGGTCACTCTAGTATAGTGCATGCAACTTTAATTGCTGTGATGAAGAGGGAATTTCACCAGGTATGAATTGCATACAAATGACACTGGCTGAAATTCCCTTTTCTCTGCAACTGTTAAAGTTACATGAGCCCTGTCCTCCTTTTCATATGGTCAGCCTATCCTTGCCACCACTCCCAAGGAGTACTCCCAAGCAAAACCTTCCAGAACAGATTGAATCCTGATCCCCATGTTAGGGTTTCTACTGACCAACAAGACATCCATCTTGTCTAAATGTAATCTTAATGGCTTCATTCACATCCAACCCATTATCAAACCAGGCAACATTCAACGGTTTTGACCACTTCCTTGGTGTTAGGTAACAAAGAGCAATAAAGCAGGGTATCATCAACTAGAGATGTTTGGATTTTGTTAAATCCATCCCATCTGTGCATCACTCTGCATGAGGAAGGGCACTCAGCTGGCATAGAGGAGCATTTCTGCCAAGCAACAGCATGTCAGGTGCTTCTTCTGAGCAGCAGCTGAGTTGGGCACCTCCTGCATCTGTTGCTTGCCATCCCAATTAGTGTGGGATGGCAAGTGCATGTAGGGAAGGGACATGGGCCGCACTTGCAAGACTTCTGCAAGCCCAGCTCCCCTCTTGCTTTGTGCTCCCCATGTGGGGAATGAGAAGGTGCAGCAAAGGGCACTCAGCCAGTGCAAATTAGAATTGGGAGTGAAGTGCACTCTGCTAGTGCTTGCCAGGTCTCAGCCAAGTCTCCATAGTACATGCCAAGTCTGCATCTTCATCCTTAATTAGATGAGTGATGTTTCCCCATTTCTCCTGGAAATCAGGACCTTTAGGATGGGAGGTCTATATTTGCTTCACCATGGCTTCTTTGGGTAGATAACAACCCAAAAGTGGAAAGGCCAAACACTAGCCTACCCTCTTTTCCCTGCTATGGCCAAGTTGGAATCTCCCACTACATCTCTGCCTGCTGGTTGCCACTTGAAGAATCTCTCCCTTTCCCCCCACTCTCCAAGGCAGGATCTACACTACTGCTTTAAAATGGTTTATAACAGTATTGACAACTGTTGGGGTCCATTACACATTCCATATACAGCTTTTAAACCATTTTCAAAGTGTTATATCCCACTTGGTGTAGGGGCGTCATCAGATGAGTGTTTTATTGCATGCTCATTACTGGGCACTCACAGATTTTCACAGGTCCTCTGCATGGCGATGTCTGCGTCCCATGCACCTACAGCCCCTTCCAGCCTTCTTTGGGTGACAAAAAAAGACCCTGGTCATTCCAAATTATTTTTGAGACGGAACTTGCTGCTATCTCCTGCTGTGTACAGGGAAGCAGCACAATCAAAATGGTCCACTGACTGGGCTGCGTGCACTTTGTTTACTTCCTCTTTCGAAAGAGGAAGAAATGAGGGACAAACCCACAGGCAGAGAAGCAATGATGATGCTTTAATCTGACCCCTGACACATCTCACAAAGCTTACCACACCAGTATTAAAAGTGCCTCCTAAAAATAGAAGTTCTAAGAGGCCGAAGCAGTACTTCAAGCCTGCTATAGACCTCCCCTCTTTTTCACACACACACACACACACACCATCCACACAAAGCAAGGTGCCCTGGGCCTCCCTAAGGAATGACCCTACTGGTAACAAGCCCAATGACCACGTATCTCTTGTAGCTCTGGATCCCAGCAATGGCCTAATGGGGCCACATCTTCTAAAAACTGCTGAATCACGTCAGGTCTCTCTAGAAAGCAGAAATTCTCTGAGCAGCCAGATCTTCCCCAGTAGGTCCATACAAGTGGGAGGATCAGTAGGCAAGTAAGCAAGCAAGATGGTAAAATCTCCCTTACACTGATTACTGTCAGGATTTTATTCACATTAGACCTCTGGGAACTCCTAAAGCTATGCTTCTTCATCGTTTTGAAGCGATTCCAGCATGAAGGCCTTCTTAAGCAATTGTATACCACTCCAAAGTTGTGTATAATGTGTAATTGGAAGTCTCCAAAGCAATCATCTAAAGAGCAGTGGATGATAAAATTTGAGAGATTATGGGTATATATAAACTTACTCATCAAGTGCAGCAGGCAAGCAATCCCTACTTTAAGAAAGATATTATGGCATCATGGATTCCATTTATTTCCTATGTTGAAACTCTTCAAACTTTTGCTCAAATTCCAACCAAGTACAGTCGCTGGGCTGATACACACATACTGCCAAAATAACACACTTTCAGGCATGCTGATTTTATATGCTCTATAAATTGTATTTCCCCCCTCTTTCGTTAGGTATTGAGCTCTTACATAGGGTATTTTACTTAGTCTATGTCATGAGTTGGCCTTTTCCCTCAGGCATTCTCACGAACTGGCAAACTGACAAGCCACTCATGTTGGTGAGACTTCTTTTATTGACAAAATCACACAGTCAAAAGCATAATGGTTACATTTTTCGACACTCACTTAATGCTGAACGATAGTTAGAACACTTTAAGCACTTTTCTTGATACAAACTTTCCAGCTTGTAAGAGTAAGCCCCTTCCTTATCCAAACCTTCTTTAGCTCCCAAAGAAAACTAGCTACTTCAGATCTGCAGACAGCAACTCCCATGAGAAACAAAGCCAGATGAAAAACTTGCAGAGAAACAGACTTTCTAAAAACAATCTCAAATTCTTCAACTTTCAATCCACAAGGCCTCTGGCCTTGTGGTACACCTGACAGTCTATATCAATTATAGACTAAGAATTATAATTAGTGAATTCCTTTGTTTCTTTAGTGACCTTGATCTAATTATCTATCGTCATTGTCTTTTTGTTGCCTTTATTTTATACACTTTATTCCAAAATAAAATAACATGGGGGGGGGGGGGGAGCTCACATGGGCAGGATCTACACTACTGCTTTAAAATGGTTTATAACAGTAGTGACAACTGCTGGGGCCCAGGACACACTCCATATACAGTTTTCAAACCATTTTCAAAGTGTTATATCCAGCTTGGTGTAGATCTGGCCTTAGCCCAGTCCCATCACCCACTTCTCCTTTTGCTACTGGAGTGACTGTGTGAGATACATCCATGTCACAAATAGCTTTTCTTCTGGTTCTGGCATGCTTGTCTCCTTATATCCTCCATTTCTGCCTCACAGATATCACAATGCCTCCTGGGACTACTTCCCAGGGGCCATAGGTAGGGTGACCAGATCGCCTTGGATTTCCCGGTCCTAACCGGGAAAACTGGGGCAATCCCGGCTGACAGGGGGGTGGCGGGGGCAAACCGGGGAAAGGATCAGCTCTCCTCCCGCCCTAAAATGCCCATGCTGCTCCCCGGCCACAGCAAAAAAGAAGTGCTCAGCCTTAGGGAGCGTCAACAAATTCCTTGTCTGGTGGTTTACTGATTTAGCCTCCAGACAAGGAATTTGTTGACGGTCCCTAATGCTGAGCACTTCTTTCCTGCCCGCCGCTGCTCCCCGGCCACTCCCCGGCCACCGCAAGAAACAAGTGCTCAGCGTTAGGGAGCGTCAACAAATTCCCTGTCTGGTGGCTAACTGCTTTAGCCACCAGACAAGGAATTTGTTGACGCTCCCTAATCCTGAGCACTTGTTTCCTGCAGAGGCCGGGGAGCAGCGCTGGCATTTTAAAGCAGGCTCTTCCTCCTCCTTTGCCTGCTGCTGCTGTTGCTGTTCCTCAGGTACCTCCAGGGAGCCCAGGAGCAGGGCAAGAAGGGTGAGGGGACTGCAGGGGGTCACGCGGCAGTGGAGGAGATCCGCGGTGGCAGGACCCGGTAGGTCTGGGCTGGGTTTTTTGGGAGGGGGGGTGGCTTGGTGGGGGGGGGTTGTTTCGGGTAGGGTGGGGGTGGGGGTGTCTGCTTGTTAGCCGTATGGCAGGCAGCCTTTTTAATTTTTTTATTTTATGTTGGGGGGGAGGCTGCTTTGGTGGGGTGGCCATTGTGGACCGGGATTTTGCTTTCCAAAATCTGGTCACCCTAGCCATAGGAGAGAACTCTGAACTCAAACGAAAACATCCAATTGTGGCGTCTTCTCCCAACCCCCATGGTTCTTCCTTTCTGACTCTGGGGTGCCGTCATTGGAAAAAGAGAAGAGCATGGTGTAAGCAGAGCAGGAAACATTCTTCACACACCCCAACCCAGGGAAACATCTATACCAGCCCTGAGGCTGGTCTAAGAAGTAAGAAAGAAGGAAAATGGAGGGAGAAGAGCAAACACTGCTCCTCCCTCAGTCCATCTTCCCAGCTATGGCCCAGTAGGCCTTAGGAAATGTGTGAGGTATGAAAAGGCATTAAGCCTTTGGCTGCCTCTACAAGAGAGGTTTAATGCTCTTTGAAGTCTCATTAAAAAAATTTACCTACACACCAGCGGAGTGCAAATGGGGCGTAGAGGCGCGTTATCTCCCCGATTATGCGCATTATCGAATGCGCGTTAAATCGCGAGTTTTATTTTGCTTCGTCCGTTAAAGCGCATTTTGACTGTGTGAATATGCGCTTATGCGCATTAACTATTTGTAAAGCGCATTTTGGACATCCTTTAATGCGCTTCGCCGCCTCTCGCCACCTCTCGTGCAGAGGGATTAGGCGTAAATGTGCTTCTGCGATTATGCGCATAATCGCCTAACCAGCCGCAAAAGCGAATCCTTGTAGAGGGGACCATAGATTTTTTCCCCCTAGCTTTTTTATTCAGTTTCAGGCTTTTATTGAATAAAAGTATTTTGAAAGCTTTAAGCAAGATCTCAGAACTGGGGAATTGTTTGCACTGGACTTTCAATGTCGCGTTGGTGAAGTTTAAAACATATGCCAAAAAATAAAATAAAAATTGCCCTTTTAGTCTTAACTTGAAATTACTCTATAATCTGGAAGCTGAAAGAAGCAAATGATAGCATGGCTGTAAGGCTTTGTATGTGTGTATTCATAATTGTCTTTTTCTCTTTTCTCCTTAGATTTCATAACCTGTGTGTGGAATCCAAACTTATTTTCTCTCCCTCAAATTTCTAATATAAAATGCCTCTGGTAGGCATTTAAATGATTCTATAGCCCTCACTTCAGAAGTAATAGCTCTGGTGTTTTCCATTTAATTTTCAAAGAAGATTTGGAACTATTCCATACAGATATGAAACACGGACATCCAATTTCTTGAGATATTTCCCTTTACATTCTATCTGTTCATGATTGCTTCCACTTTAAAAAGGGTCCCAGCAAAAGTAACTTTAAAAAAGCGAGCCTATGTGCATGAAAGAATGGGAAGCTCTGTGGTGATTTTAAGATTAAAGGGCAATAATCCATTTTAAACATATTCATAGTCAGAATGGATTTATCTCAAGCTGCAGCATTTTGTTACATGTAAGAAAAAGTTAAGCAATTTGGAAATTGTCCAATTATTTTCATTATTATAATCTGCATTTAGAATAACAGAACTAAGACTCACAACTTGTCCTTTATATTGCAACAAAGGAAGCATTTACAAATTAAATCATCAACATCTTATATATATATAATTCAAAGTCAGGAGTCAATTTTTCATCCCTTTTTGATTCCTTCCCATTGGCCGATTCTCATGAAACACACTTCATTAGGAAGCTCTTGAAACACAGATTCCACAAATTACAATGGTGTTCACTAAAATTCAAAGTCAGGAGTTTAGTTATGTCCATAAAACCTTTTTTAAAGGAATTGGTCTATAACTGTATTATGAAGGTTTATGTTTAATATCACAAAATGTCAAGTATAATTAAACAAACATAATTAATTGCAAATAACAGCAAAATGAAATACTAACAAACAAAAAAGTCTCTGTACACCTTTATAAACACAGGTGCAGGCAAAAATACAATGATATGTCAGTAACAAATTGACTGTTAACGAATCATGAAGGGATTAAGAGACACCTACAGTTAAAAATAACCCAGTTAAAGTTTAGTTGCTACACAGAAAGGAAGTCTCTCACAGTTAAATTTAACAAAATAAGATTTAAAAGTCTCTGTATACTTTTATAAACACAGATGCAGGCCAAAGTACAATGATATGCCAGTAACATACAGGGACAAGCTGTGGACCAAGTTGGCATCTTTCTGCCTACACCTGTCTACTGTCATGGACCACTCTATGTTGCCATGAGCCATGTCAGCTCATCAGCAAACCTCAAAATTGAGAACAAGTATTACAGTGGCTGCCCTGAAGTTTCCACTAATAACATTGTATTTCAGGAAATTTGTAAAGATAAAAGAATTAATACTTTGAATGTTTCAATAAATACAGTGAATGAAGTTAAAACTTTCATTAGATTTGATTTTTCTCCGTGAACTGTGTTTGCAGATAATGAACTGGGGAGGAGGAGGAGGTGTTTTATATAGTGTATTTTGTATGTCAGAATCTACAACAATCCTAACAACTTTCCTGTAAGTTAGGCCAATATCCAACATATCCAATATGTTAGGCCAACATATCCAATATGTTAGGCCAACAACATATCCAATATGTTAGGCCAACACCCAAATTTCTAGGGGTGGGAGAAATCACCTGTGTCTGCATCGGCAGGCACTCACCCTTTGCTGTCACCATCCACTCCCACTCGCAGTGGTGGCACCAAAAAAAGAATTGGGGAGGGGGGACACAAAAGGACCAAAGTATATTTCTAGGTGAGTGGGCTGTGTCCCACATGTTAAGATCTCTGAAAGAAAAAAAACTGTATATCTCACACTAAAACTGCCATCCTAACCACATATTCTGCAATAAATCATGCGTTGATTAATTTACTGTTTTTTTTAATATAGCATGTATTAGCCAAATTCAAATTAAAATAAAGAAAAATGCTTTCAAGCAAGGTACAGTTACTACACAAGCATTTCCTTGATGTACAGATTTATCCAGGTTATGTCACAGCACAGAGAAAGGCATTTATAGCCAAGCCTACTTCTCCAAGATTTAAATTAAAGGGAGATGGGAGACCAGGAAACCCACTCCATACATAGGCAAACTGAGGCAGCAGGAAAATAAGAGTTGATGGTTGTGAGTGAGTTTGGGTTGCATAATCACAGGTTTAAGGATGGGGATAAGTGTGCCCCATAAACAAGAGGAATTTAGATATGTTATTATAGGAAAGGATTAGGGGTGTGCATGCCAAAAAATATCGTCGTTAATCGTTATCGTCATTTTGGACCAAAAACATTATTGCCTTCATTCATATCGTAGGTGAACCATATCGTCTTCATGATAATTATTGTGAAAAAACAATATTTTTGCAGCCCTATTTTTAAAGAAAAAAATGCCTATAACTTCTGTATTTTAAAAGTTAGAGGCTTGAAACTTGGTCTCAGTGCTTATGGGGTATGCCTAAGTATGTGTATGAAATTTGAGATCGATCCCTCCAACCTTCAATTTTATATGATTTTTTAATGATTTTTCGTGAAATGAATGATTTTTCCATTCTGACAGATCTGAATGAATGCACGTGGCGAGCTGTCATACTGATCTGGCAGAACTGAAACAATCTTTAATAAATTCATATAAAATCGAGAGTTGGAGGGATCGATCTCAAATTTCATATATGCCAAATTTGAGATCGATCCCTCCAACCCTCGATTTTATATGAATTTATTAAAAATCGTTTCAGTTCTGACAGATCAGGATGACAGCTTGCCACATGCGTTCATTCAGACCTGTCAGAACAGAAACGATCTTTTAAAAATTCATATAAAATCGAGGGTTGGAGGGATCGATCTCAAATTTCATACATGTACTTAGGCATGCCCCATAATCACTGTCACCAAGTTTCAAGCCTCTAACTTTTAAAATACAGAAGTTATAGGTATATTTATATGGCAGTCCGATAAAACGATAAAATCGCCCGATAATTATCATAGGTTTTCTATCGTATCGTCATCGTTAAACACATGCACGATAGAAACCCTATCGTATCGTTATCATACATTTTAACGATACGATACACATCCCTAGAAAGGATAACATATATTTTAATTAAAATTTAAAAATGTGTCACCTGGTACAGAGTTTTCCCATGGATAACCTGACTGGAATGGAGTATGCATGACTGAAGGAGAGACACTTTATATAATTTAGGGGTATTAATCATTACTGTACTTATTATTGTCTTTAAATACAGTTAAACATCCCACAGGTATCTTGCTATTCTATTTCTACAATTCCTTTTCTCCTGTCTTTGCTTCACTCTCCCTTCTTTTTCAGGCTGAATCTTATGCACATTTACCTCAGAATAAGTCCTATTGATCTCAGTGGGGCTGAATTCTGAGTATACCTACTTAGGATTGTGCTGCAGCTCTATTTTTAAGGATACACACATATACTATGTTTACTAAAAGAATGGCTTGCTGGTTCCTACATCATATCTGCTTGAAAAAAGGGGGTTGGACACCCTAAAATAAGCAAGGGCAGATAAGAATTGTTTTAGGAAGCATTCTGAAAAAAAGTGCTGCTGAATCCTCCTTCATCCCTGCCTGAATCCTCCTCAGCCAGGATGTCCTCCCTCCCTCCCCCCTTTCTTTTCTCTCCCGTTCCTGCTGGAGTCCAGTTTGGGAAAGGGTGGAGATTACACATACAGACACACAGTGTCTCTCTCGTTCTCCAGAACTTCATAGTATCTGCAGTGCTGATTAGGAGAGGAGGGCAGCAGCTCAGGAGGGGATATGGCCCCAATCTGCAGCTCCTGACGATGGAAGGGAACCTGAGGATACGTTGCGGCAGCAGAAATAGTCCTGCTCCCCAACCAACCGGACAGCCTACTGTTCTTCTTGGCACCTGCTCTACTGCCTGCACTCTTCCATGTGCTCCTTCCTTCCCACACCATACAGTAGCTGCTGCTCCCGCCTCATGCAGAAACTATCGCGAGAGGTCAGGCAGAGCAGTTTCTAGGAGGGAGTGGCTGACTGAGTGAGTGAGCAAGACAGCGAGCAGGCAGTAGTGGCGGCAGTGGCTCCAGCGAGACTGAAGCCATGGGCCCTCCTGGGCAGGGTGGGGAGAGCAGCTGAATTCGCAGCTCTTCCTGGTCCGCTGCCTCATGCAGGCACTTCCCCTTGCTTAGTGGAGGGGCTGGTTTGTCTGCCAGCAACTGGGGTGGCAATTGGGGTGGCAAACTCCTTCTTTGGGGGGTGCCTGCCCCCTGCCCCCCCCCCACTGTCCACTTGCCAGGTCACGTGAGCTTCTTCTGAGGCTTGGCCTTGCCTGGCAATCACTTAGCAGCTGCCCACTCTGGCTGCTGAACTCGCACACTTCCTGTTGCTGCATTTATGGCAGCCGCACCATGTCTTACCCCTCTACATGCATATCCACCAGCACATAGGCCCTTCTCCTGCCTCATTAATCTCACAGTGTCATATTCTCCACAGTTACCCTGCGAGCCATGCTAACGCAATCAGCCAATATTGTCCAAGGATCCCCTGGCATGGGATGAAAGGACAGTTAGGAGGTGTCAGTTCCTAAGTTAAAGGCTCTGGGAAGGAAACAGTAACCCCTGATGGCATTTATGTCTACCAGGGATACCAGAGAAATATCTTGCCTTTAGCAGTGTTGGTGGTGGCTGAGGGGAGATGTTGGAAACACCTTTTAAAAATTGTATTACTGTGAATACGGGCAGTCAATTTTTGCAGATGTATGCTCCTTCCCTGGATCTCTAGAAGTTACATTCCCATAACTATCCAGAAAGGAAGCATTGCTGAATTTGTTGTAGCTAATGCAACTGATCCGTTGTGCAGCTACAGATCGATTTAGGCATAGTTGCCACAAACCATTATCATGGCATTAGGGGACACACAGGGATATGCTACCTGACCCCACAGAGATATGCTACCCCAGCCCCTCCATTGAATCCTCATTCCCAGTCCCTCTGTGGTGTGTGCTGGGGGCTGCAGGGCTACAGAAGAGAGGACAGGGAAGTCTTCTTGCATGAGTTGACTTCCAGTCACATGAGTTTTGGGTCCCTTCTACAAGGATTCGCTTTTGCGCCTGGTTAGGCGATTATGCGCATAATCGCTGAAGCGCATTTACGCCTAATACCTCTGCATGAGAGGTGGCGAGAGGCGGCGAAGCGCATTAACGGATGACCAAAATGCGCTTTACAAGTAGTTAATGCGCATAAGCGCTTGTTCACATAGTCAAATTGCGCTTTAACAGGCGGAGCAAAATAAAACTCGCTGTTTAACGCACATTCGATAATGCGCATAATCGGAGGGATAGCGCACCTCTACGCCCGATTTGCGCTCCATTCTTGTAGAGGTAAATTTTTTAATGTGCCTTGAAAGAGCTTTAAATGCCTCTTGTAGAGGCAGCCTTCGATCCAACCCAGATTCCCATTTTATAACATTAACATTGGGCAGTATTAGTATTATTGAGCTGGCCAAGGTTATACGTCAGCCTTCCCCAACCTGGTGCCCTCCAGATACTTTGGACTACAACTCCAATCTACCCCATCCAGCATGACCAGTGGACAGGGATAATGGAATGTGTGGTCCAAAACATCTGGAGGGTAGCAGGCATTTCCGCTCCCTAAATGGCACCTGGGCCTGCCACATTCTGCAGCCCTGGGGCACAATTGTGACTACAGAGAGGAGGGTGGGTACTAGAGCTGTTTATGTTTTGCATGATGAGCAAGCAGCAGAACTTGTTTCGTCAGATGTTCCCAAGATGTAACTAATTGATGTTCTGCCACACTGTCAAACGCCTGGGGCAAATGTTTGTCAGCAACCTGCAGTGGAGAGGCTTTGGTTTGTGTTTTGAGTGGTTGCAGTAAAGGCATCTTCTGATTATAGCAAGACTCTCTCAAGACAGTTTGTGCTCACTTTTTGTAGAAGGGACTTCAGGGATTCACTGATTATTAAAACAGCACTGCTCATCCAATTTCATATTAGATTAGATAAGGAAGTCATTTTGCTGGGAGCAACAAATTCGAAATCTCTTAATTTTCTTTCCTACTCCTGTGGCTGTTTAGCAGTTTAGATAAAACAAGCAGTTTAAAAAAAGGGGGGGTGGCTGGGTTGATGAGTATCAGAGCTCAAGTTAATGTGGAACAAATTGAATTCTTTCTGAAATACCCTTTCTTGTCTAACGTTCGTTCAGGTGCCCAGATTTATTTTTAAGGCTCCTTTTCCCTCCTGTTTTTGCTTATATAGTAGTATTGCACGGCTTTTTCCTGCTCACATAGAGCGGCAGGCCTGTGTGTGTGCTCTTTAAACAAATGGTTTCCAGTTTGTGAAAGGAGAAGTTCAAGTTCATTCCGAGAGAAGCTGTTTTATTGCTCTTGCTGGTAGAATTCACATCATCGATCTCCTTCATCTGCTTCCCTTCCCAGCAGCTATTTGCTATTTTTGCTTCTTCTTCCCCTCCCCCCCCCAGTTAATAGGAGCACATAGAGCCTCAAAAGCCTGCTTTCTATTATCTGGCTGCAACCCGTTGCCTGATCCAGCTGTCATTGGAGTCAATTCCAGGCTTTCCAATGAGGTCAATAAGTTTTAGATCATGTTCCTAAAAACAGTGCTATATATTTTACAATAGCTGCGGTCAAATTTGTCATGAAAGCCTACAAGTATATATGTTCAGACTAATGGATCTGCTGGACAGTCCTGCCTGGCTTAGGAACATAGGAAGCTGCCTTATTGGTCCATCTGTCCCAGTGTTGTTGATGCCATCCAGCAGGCAGGAGTTTCTCCCTCCCAGCCAGAGATGCTGGGTATTGAACCTGGGACTTTCTGCATACAAAGCAGAGGTTCTGCCACTGAGCTACGTCCCTTCCCTAATTCAAAGGTGTGTACTTGCAGCAGGATAATATTAGCAGGGGTTTTGTGCATGTAGCCTTCTCAGCTCACTGGCAATCAATCTGACCGGCTGTTTGGCAGGCAGCTAGAAAGAAACCATATCCATTCTCCCTTCCAACGCTCTCCCAAACTGTTTACCAGCACTATTCCTGATAATCTGATGGGATGTGCAGCTGATCATACCAGATCAGCCTGTGGAATCACATACACCATATACACGTGCAATAGAAACAGAGAAAGATGATAATCCAACTTGTTGCTTTTCTCACTTGTTGCACAGGATGCTGGTTGGGGAATGCTGGGAGTTGTAATCCAACACGCCTGGAGGGCACCACATGGGGAAAGGCCAACTGAAGTTCAGTTCTTCTTCGAAACTTGGAATTCTCCCAATTCTGCAATGGAGTTCTCCACTCAAACAAAAAAAAACCATGCAAAAATGTGCACATTAGGGGAAATAACATTCAAAAATGCATTATGTTTCAGAAATTGCTTGCAAAAATATGTGTCTATCAGGCAAAATACATTCAGAGGGGATGTAGTAGAACAAATGTGTACAAAAAATTAATGAAAGTCTCAATGTTCAGGACAAACTGAACTTAAAATTGAAGGAATTCTCATAGTTCAAGATGAACTAAATTTAAGATTGGAAAAATGAGAAACCTGGAGAACATGAAATTGGCAGCTTCATCCATCCCTAGTAAGGGCTGGCGGAATGGTTCTTGGACACACACCAGCCTTCTTAGGTAGGACTGCATGTCACACCCTCATGAGCTTTAACGATGAACTGCCAAAACCACATTGACTCTCCTAAATCTGAGCGCGTGGAATCCAAATATATGGGTATTTATGTATGGAGGAAGGCTATTTCTGTGGGCTCCCTTTAATTTTCTGTAAAATCTTTTCGCTTGAGCAAATGGTTAGGACTATGAGTGAGACAGACCAACCTGTAGCTAAGCAGACTGTTTCATCAACTTCAGGCTTGTAGTTTAAAGATTTTTATTATTATTATTAAAGCGTTCAGATAAGAGAAATAGGAGGCTGTGTTAAAATAAAACATGCAGTTTTCTCTTACTAGCACCTACACTTGATAGAGATCCTGCCATGAGTCTTAGCTCTTACATAGGAAAGCGCAGCATCCTTCCTCATGCCGGTAGCAATGGGGTTTGTCCTGGAGGGTAACAAGCAGAGCTTCCTCAGGCAAACGAAGATGGAGACAAAGGAAAATGTAGGTGCTATCCCCTTTTTTTAAGTTGTGTTCCAGGAGGAGCTATGGTAGGGGTGTGTGAGGGGGTAGTATCCAATAAAACGTTCACAAATGTGTGAGGTGTTTGTATGTAGGCTGAACATCTCAGGAGATGGATGCTTAATAGTTTGCCATTCATAGGAACTAGGGAAAGAGAGCTTGGGAAGGATCTCTTCTTGTGTTCCTATCTGATGGGATGTAACTAAAAGGGGAGAAAACATACCTTTGTGTGTTTTGCGGGGAGATGCTTTGATATGTCCCACTCCTTCCTCTATAATGAAGTAGAGAATCTCTGGCCAAGATGTCTTACAGGGACAAAAGTTTCACTTTTGTTACAGTTGGTCAGGTGGGGAAAGGCCCCTAACTCAGTAGTAGAGCACCTGCTTTGCCTACAGAAAGTCCCAGGCAGGTCCAGTCCCTGGCAGCTCCAGGTAGGGATAGAAAACACCACTGTCTGAAACCTTGGGAAGCTTCTACCAATCAATGTAGACAATTGTGAGCTAGATGGGCCAATGGCCCCACTTAGTATAAGGAAGCTCCTGTGTTTCCTCAGACAGGCATGTGAATTGGAGGTGGGTGCCTGCCAGCTTGCATCTCAAGGCCTGATACCTGTTTCCCCATGTGTGCTTCTGAGGCAGCTTGGCCCTGCATTGCTTTGAATTTTCATTTAATAGAAAATTGGGGTGTACATATTAAATAACTCAATCTAATCTAACTAACCATCTGTCCATTGCTGCAGTGGACAATGAGCTGGTCATCACATGGACTGCGTAGGATCCCCCCCCCCCCCCGTTCATCTCAAATTGTCTGTGGGAATGAGATGGAATTTGTTTTTCAGCCTACACTGCACTGCAGTGTTGGGTGAGTGGCCATCTGGAGATGTGGGTTGGCTAGAATGATGGCATAAATTGGTCACAGCTGACAGGATCAGTGGAGTAAAGGGGAAATCGGATTTACAGGATGTTGATGAGCGCTGATATCACTTGATGGGTGAAGTGGACTTCCCTAGTCCAGTCTATTTTGGCTATTTGGCTTCAGAGACAAGAGACCAAAACTCTCTGGTGACTTCCTAAAGCTTGGGGGGTGGGGTGACACAGCCCAAGTAATTATGCCCACATTGGGGGTGGTAGTGGGGAATTATTTAGAGTTGTCCCATTCCAGATAATTCAATCAATTAACAAAGCTGTGGCATTTATTAAACCCAACCTTGGTGTCCCATCTCCTTATTCCTTCATCCAGACGCAAAACCTGCTTCTGAACACCTATGTCCTATCATTTTTTATGTAATGTTTTCTTATCAACCTCATTCATATATATTCCTTTTTTGCTCCCCCTACCTGCATCCCCCCTCCCCATGAAATAAAGCTGGTCACATTTCTACAGTGATGTTTTGCCCAAATATTTCTTATGCATGTATCAAAACAGCCCCACTCCCTATGTGTTTTTACTGAACTACCTTTCCAACCATTTTCTCTTGAGGGATTACAGTTCAAGTGCATTGATAATACTTAACACGCACACACCCAATTACAGCATGTGTGAAAGCGCACAACGAAGTATCAAGTTTGGCTCAAACTAACGAAGAGAACTCACAAACAAGCTGCACCTTAATTGGCATCCCTTTCTTCTAGCCATTTCGAGTCATCGTCTGTGTCTGCTCCAATCCAGACTGCGAATCAACTATTCTGACATTTTATTTCTTTGAAATTGCAAGCAATTTGGGAAACACAAGGAAAACCCATCTGTAAGAAATGTTCAGTCAATGTTTTAATGACTCTTTGAAAACAATAAATAGATCAAGGAAAGCCAAAATTCCATTTGGGATGAAGGTCAAATATCCTCTCATAAATTCTACTTTGTCCCATGTATCTATTAGAGACATGCTATCATTCATGTAGCAAGTTTCCCATCAGGTTTTGCCGAAAAAGGCAGATGAAACGTATTTTGGGTGTGTGAAGTGGCGGAGTGTGTGTGTGGGGGGGGGGAGTGCTATTCATAGCAAGGGAAACAGCTGCTTAACGAGATGCCAAAACATAAAGTAAGACATACTAATGAAGTGCACTGTATAGAAATACTAGGAAAGAATCCATCATGAACACTGGTTGTGATTGGTCTTGCACTCATTTGAGTTAAGAAATTGCCAAGGTGTGTAGGTGTGGTCCTAACCCTAATCCTATGGTCCTGTCTTTCTTTATGCAAATTATCTCTCTGGTGATCTTCAGTTTCTCCACATTCCCCCACTTCAGTTAAATCCCACAGGAAGGTGTTATGAGGTAACTCCTTCCATGGATCCAGGTCAGTATGCGTAGGCTTGTAGCTTTACAGAGCAACCCTACACTTTGCAGGATGGCAGTGGAGAAGCCATTGGATGGTGCAGAAGTGTCCACCAGCAAAAGAAGACTTCCGGTGTGATGGCACATCTACCTCTGGAAGTGCCCCTGGTGTTCTGCCACCATTGTTTACCTTGTCAGTAGCATTCCACAATTGGTAGGGGCAAGAACAACATGTTAGGGGAATTCTGGGGAGGCAATGGATTTGTAGAATCATAACACACTAGGCTGACCAGATAAAATCCAGGTCAAGGCTCATGTAACTTTAACAGTTGTAGAGAAAAGGGAATTTCAGCCAGTGTCATTTGTATGCAATTAGTTCCTGGTGAAATCCCCTCTTCATCACAACAGTTAAAGTTGCAGGCACTATACTAGAGTGACCATATACAAAAGAAGGCAGGGCCCCTGCAACTTTAACTGTTGTGATGAAGAGGGAATTTCACCAGGAACTAATTGCATACAAATGACCCTGGCTGAAATTCCCTTTTCTCTACAACTGTTAAACTTACGTGAGCCCTGACCTGGATTTTATCTAGTCACTAGGGTGACCATATTTTGGAAACCAAAAAGGAGGACAATATGGCCGCCCCAAGGGGGCGTGCCCACCAACATGTCCATCCCCAAGGGGGCGTGCCCACCCAAACATGGCCTTGGTCACATGTCTGATTTCACAGCATACAATTAAGACAAACTTGTTCTACACAACATCTTAATGTTAAAATCACTGAAATAAAGAACAAGTGAGACATTGAATGTATCTGAAATTAATTTCACTCACTTCTACTTTTGTAGCTTTTGCTGTTCTTTGAAGCTTTTACTATACTCTGTGTGACAGAGTCTCCCCTTCCCTCAAATATCTTTTCTGACTGCAAATCTTTCACTGGATTACAATAGTCTCAACTTTCCTAACGTTTAACACTCTTTCCCCATCATTTTTCTCATATCCATACTCACAGATTCAGCATACTGTTACCATTGAACAAATGAAGCAGTGGACAAGTGCAGAGAAATCTAGTACAACAAACTAGCAACCTAGCATGCAGGAAGAGTATAAAATATGATTACCCTGCAAACATTAGCCATGGAACAAAATGGACTAAAGGCTTGTTGTAGTCACTTCTCGCCTCTTAGCTTGTTTCAACTTCTGGTTGATCAGTGAGAAACTAATCTAACAATGTGTGATTATATCTCTGATTCATTAGCCATGTGAACAAGACCATGGTCAGTACAATTCAAAGATAGGCCAGAACAGATGCCCATTATTACAATGCTAGATAAGGATCTTTCCTTCCTTTTATCCAAGTATATACTGAATTTACATTGCCTCAGTGTGCAGAGAACATGCAACCAGCAGGTGCTCTCCAAAAAGATGCTTTCAGAGCCTAGGAGATCCAGACACACTCAAACTCAAGCTAAGCCATGCTATGCTGGGACAGAACAATTCTGGGACAAGAACAGTCATAAATATAAAAGGAAAACACAACTACCTCATTGACATAGCAATACCTAACAACAAAAATGTTGCAGAAAAGGAAGAGGAAAAGAGAGACCCAGCAAAAGTTTTAGGAAATCTCGCTCATATTGGCATAGATTGAGATATTTTGCTGGTCAGAATTTTCAACAGTAGAACTCCAATGAAAATACAACTCTAACCACAGCTTCTGAGGTAATTAGCTGCTGGTCCATGAGCTGGCCTCTGTCTCCAGGAAGGAGCTGAGGACGTTGATATGTCATTGTCATTGTCAATACATGAAATTAAAGCACAGTGATAGCAGTCTGTGCATGCTTTCTCTCTCTCTCCAAGCATACGACAATAAAAGAAAACCTTAAAATGATATCACAAGCTGGACACAGGATAGGGCATTTCTCATTGTAATCAATAGGACTTTAATTGTGTTCCTTGTTTATGTATTCATTATGCTTTCTATTTATTACACCCAATAACCCAACTTCTCTGTGTGGTGTACAATAATTAAAAAATAACATACAAACAATAAAACAATAATTAAAAACAGCACATAATAAAACCAAAATGAAGTCAGCCATAAACAGTAAAAACACAACAGCACAGTAAAACCAGCAGAAAATAAAGGTGCATAGGGCAAAGAGCACTAAAATACTTATTAAAATAATTGGGTGATGAAAACACCACAACATAGGTACCAAGCAAGCTTCTCTGGGGAGGGCATTCCACAGACGGGGTGTCACCATTGAAAAGGCCACTGATCTTAGGGTGTTGTTTTCTTAGGGTGTGAGCAGCTTGGTGTTGTTTTCACCCTCTATTTGATTTTGATCTTTTCATTTTTAAATATTTTCTACACTCTCTACGTGGCTTAATTTTCCCTACCTGGACTTTGCTGAGTTCTATACCCTGGATTCTAGGAGAGATCTCTTTCAACCTTCATCTGGATCCATCATAACCTGGTCTTCAGATCTCTCCTTGTGATCTCTCCTTGGGATAGGTAGCTATACATTCCTTTTAATCTTTCCCCCTCCCCACCTACACACATACACTGTTCCCTTCCTTTTTCTAAAAGTTTGGACCATATGGTTATAATGTTGAAAGCTTCAAACACTAGGGTGACCATATGAAAAGGAGGACAGGGCTCCTGTATCTTTAACAGTTGTGTAGAGAAGGGAATTTCAGCTGGTATCATTTGTATGCATGCAGCACCTGGTGAAATTCCCTCTTCATCACTGTAGTTAAAGCTGCAGGAGCTATACTAGAGTGACCAAGTACAAAAGCGGGCAGGGCTCCTGCAGCTTTAACTACAGTGATGAAGAGGGAATTTCACCAGGTGCTGCATGCATACAAATGACACCAGCTGAAATTCCCTTCTCTACACAACTGTTAAAAGTTACAGGAGCCCTGTCCTCCTTTTCATATGGTCACCCTAAGCAAATGCCAAAGGGGAAGAATAACCAGTGGGGCTCCCCAGAGCAGTCACCCGCCCTATGGCTTTCCTCGAAGATCCTCAGAAGGTGAGCGAGGGGGGCAGTCTCTATGAAAAAACTCCACTGGCTGTAAAAAGCAGCCTGTGTGCCTCAGACAGGCCAAAATGCCTGACTCTTGGAAGTCCTTCCTTAGAGCATTGTGGGAGGGGGCAGCAGCAGCAGCAACAGTGCAATCTCAATGGGGAGGTAGGTGAGAGATGGGAGAGGCGGTCAGAGCAGGCACGGTAGGGGAAATGCAGCACATGGGAGGTAGAGGGAGACGTGGCACATGAAGCCCCAGCAGGTAAGTGTCTCGCGCCCGCCCCGCCCCCCCCACCCGCCCTGCACATCCGTGCCGCCCCCCCACCCCCCACTCGCCCCGCGCTCCTTACCTGCTGCTGCTGGTGCTGGGGCTTCCCTCCGTGCTCGGAATCTACTGAGAAACAGGCTTCCTGGCCTGTCTCTCAGTAACGCGCCGAGTGATGATGTCATCATCTGGCGTGCTACTGAGGGACAGGCCATGAAGCCTGTTTCTCAGTAGATTCCGAGCACGGAGGGAAGCCCCAGCACCAGCAGCAGCAGGTAAGGAGCGCGGGGCGGGCGGGGGGGGGCGGCGCGGGTGCACGGGGCACTTACCTGCTGGGGCTTCCCTCCGGTGCTCGGAATCTACTGAGAAACAGGCTTCGCGGCCTATCCCTCAGTAGGGACAGGCCGTGAAGCCTGTTTCTCAGTAGATACCGAGCACCCGAGGGAAGCCCCAGCAGGTAAGTGC
Organism: Anniella stebbinsi; assembly: GCA_029215795.1. Taxonomy (NCBI): domain Eukaryota; kingdom Metazoa; phylum Chordata; class Lepidosauria; order Squamata; family Anniellidae; genus Anniella; species Anniella stebbinsi. The sequence continues at coordinate 127,373,336 of JARDYH010000003.1, read as the reverse complement.
CCCGCCGCGAGCACCCGCGCCCCCCCACCTGCTGCGAGCACCCGCGCCACCCCCCCACTCCCCCGCGCGCCCCCCGCCCCCCCCACCCGCCCCACGCTCCTTACCTGCTGCTGCTGGGGGTGTCCGTTTCCCTCCGTGCTTGGAATCTACTAAGAAACAGGCTTCCTGGCCTGTCTCTCAGCAGTGCGCCGACTGATGATGTCATCACCCGGCGCGCTACTGAGGGACAGGCCGCGAAGCCTGTTTCTCAGTAGATTCCGAGCACCGGAGGGAAACGGACGCCCCAGCCGGTAGGTGCCTCGCGCCGCCAGCCTCGCGCCACCGCCGCGTGACCCCCCGCTGCCCCGGTTTGCCCCCGCCGCCCCCCAGTTGGCCCAGCTCGCCCCAGGGCCACCTGGTCACCGTTTTGGGGGGCTAAATTTCCGGATTTGGCCCCCCAAAACGGTTTTTTCCGCCCGGATGTGGATTTGCACCCCATTTCCCTGCCATGTCCGGACAAATCCGGGCGTCTGGTCAGTCTACTAGTCACCCTATAACACACACCCTTTTTTTTCAGACTTGCACCCAAACAGGCTCATTAACTACCCCAGCCTGGGAAATTCAAAAGGAATTCTAAAGTGCCCTGAAAATGAGGCAGAAAAACAGAAGCCTCTTTCATGGGGAGAAGAAAACACTCAGGAAAGTGAAAGACAGATTTCGGCACAATACTAGCTGTGGCAATCGTTTGCATCTTGTTGAAAAGATTTTCACCAATCCAAAATTGCAAGGCAATGAATAAACATTTCTTACAAAACAGTTATATATAGGTAAAAAAACTGGTATTCTGGACACTTCATTAGTACATTTTCTTCTCTCATGTCCTAGTTTTTTTTCTCTCCTACTTTCCTTCCCACATCTGCTAGAAAGCCTAAGAGGTTTAATATTTTTTTTGAAGTTCCTCATATTTCCAGATTGATCTCTTCAGCAGCAATGCTTTGTGACTAATGTGCAAGAAAGCCTGATTATCATTATGGTAATAATCAGTGCCAGCCACCATATTGTGAGGTGTGAGTGTGTTTTAAATCTCTGTTTGTTTTAAGGCTTGAATCGCCATACACATATTTTGAAAGCTATTTAACAACACCTAATGGTTTCTGGTTATCTAAGAGGAAACTTAGACTTGGTTTAGCTGAGATTAATTTAAAAAAGACACAACATAGTTATTCCATTTTCACCGATTCTAAGATCATGATCAAAATACTTGGTCAATTATAAATCTACTAAACAGAAATGACATCTTTTCATCCCAAAGTTATTTGGGTCTCACTTCCTGAATTTGTTTGAGATATTACTGCCAAGCTCACTCATGGAATGTGGATAGCTTTGTTCCAAAATTTTATAGTGCTCTCATTTTATTGGACTCTGCACTTTTTTTTTTTTTTCCAAACCAGACCATTCGTGTCCTTAAAATATTTGATGTTGCTCCCAACCCTGAAACTGAACTGGGCAAATTTTGGTCTTGTGTTTACTATATTGCAGAGGGAATATTAGTCATTGTTATAGCAAGCAATGCTAAAGACTATAATTATATTTGTATTTTCAAAACTTTACTTCGGTATCCCAAGAAAATTCAGAATCAGGGGTTTTAGAAACCTAAATGCATTTCGGCCCTTGCCAGAAATCAACCGAATGTATGATACTGCTTCAGAGAATATATTGCAGTGAAGGTAACATGAATTGTCTCAGCTCTCCTTGTATTGCCTTGTTGCAAATATCCCAACCTGGTGGTTAACAGTGCAATCCTACCAGTATGGAAGGATCCACAGTACATCCACCCTGCTGCATCCAGGGCCCTGCCATCTCACTGCAGCTAGGATGGGAAGTGGGGGCAGCTTTTTCATTTTTCCTCCCACTGTTTTCAATGGGATAAGCTCCTAGGCTCCTAGGGTGGTGTAATTCGTGGGCCTGTTTGTGTGCAAGTCAGAAAAAAGGGAATTCTATGTATCTATTGCCTCCCCCAACCTGGCCCCAGAATTTCCCCAATGCGATATTCTTGGGCCTCCTTCACTGGTGGAGAAGCACTTCTGCGTCATCCAATGGCTTCTCCGCTGCCATCCTGCAAAGTGTAGGGTTGCTGTGTAAAGCTACACGCCTGTGCATACTGATCTGGGAGCAGGCTCCATTGAATGCAGTGGAACTTCCTTCTGAGCAATTATGCGCAGGATTGAATTATGTCTTAATTTTATTGGTCTGATTCATGAAATCATGATCTGGCAGGTAACTAACAGTGGTGTAAGACAATCCATCACATTTCAGAGCAACTGGCAAAGATGTTTTGCTTGTTTGTTCATTTTTCTGTTGATCTCACGTGGGACACATCAGGCTCCACCCATGACACATCAAATCCATCCATTTATTACTTACAACCTGCCATTTTATTTATTTGTTTATTTAAAATACTTCTATACACCCACTGATGTTATCTGGGCCAAAGAGAGCCTGGTGAATTCCCCCTCACCTGAAGTTGGTTCTGCATTCTGATGTAGGCACTGATGTTCATATCAATGCTGAAAGATCAGGGCAAATCCTGCCATGGTGCTATTCCCCCACCACTCCATGTATATTTGTTGTGTCCCAACAGAGTAAGGGGACATCTAAGGTCCTCCTCCGGTTGCCTATTCTGAGGGAAGCACAGAGGGTGGCAACAAGGGAGAGAGCCTTTTCAGTGATGGCCCCCCAATTATGGAATTTTATTTACTTATTTATTTATTTCCATTTATATACTGCCCCATAGCTGAAGCTCTCTGGGCGGTTTACAAAAATTAAAAACATTGAACATTAAAAACACAGATATACAAAATTTAAAACCATAAAGCATAAAAACAAGTTATAATTACAATATCCTTTAAAACAACAATGATCTCCCCGACGAGGCTCGCCTGGCGCCAACATTGTTATCTTTTCGGCACCAGGTCAAGACTTTCCTCTTCTCCCAGGCATTTAACAGCATATGATGAGGGTTTTGTGTTGTTCTTGTTGTTGTGCTTTGACCCAGAATTGTTGTTTTTAAAGGGTATTGTAATTCTAACTTGTTTTTATGCTTGCTGTCAAAGGCCCCAACCTGGGTTTGGAGGTATGTCAACCAGTTCTGGATGGGGTTACACCCCCCCTGAAAGACTGTGTTCGCAGCTTGGGAGTACTCCTGGATCCGTCGCTCCAAATGACAGCCCAGATAGATGTGACGGCCAGGAGTGCCTACTATCAGCTTCGGCTGATACGCCAGCTGCGCCCCTTCCTAGAGTTGGAAGACCTAAAGGTGGTAGTACACATGCTGGTAACTTCGAGGCTTGACTTCTGCAATGCGCTGTACATAGGGCTACCTTTGTGCCTAGTCCGGAAACTTCAACATGTTCAAAATATGGCAGCCAGGTTGGTCACCGGTACATCTAGGGGTGACCACATTACACCAGTTTTAAAATCGCTTCATTGACTGCCAATCAGTTTCCGGGCGAAGTATAAAGTGTTGGTTATTACCTTTAAAGCCCTACATGGTTTGGGTCCAGGTTACCTGCGGGATCGCCTTCTCCCATATAATCCGCCCCACACACTCAGGTCCTCTGGGAAGAACTTACTCAAATCAGCCAGAACTAGGCTGACGAGTGTTACCCAGAGGACCTTCTCTTCTACCGCTCCCAGACTGTGGAATGGTCTGCCGGAGGAGATTAGACAAATTAGCAGTCTTCATGAATTTAAGAGAGTCATGAAGACTGCTCTCTTCTGGCAGGCCTATCCAGCTGAATTTTAAGATGTTTTTATTGATGTATTGGTTTTTATTTGTTTTTAATATCTCAATTATTTTGTGATTTTTGTGTTTTATATTTGTTGTTGTTCCCCGCCTCTATCCAGAGGGAGAGGCGGGTTATAAATAAATATTATTATTATAATTATTGGTTTTAAATTTTGTATATCGGTGTTTTTTAATGTTCAATGTTTTTAATTTTTGTATACCGCCCAGAGAGCTTCGGCTATGGGGCGGTGTATAAGTGGAATTAATAATAATAATAATAATAATAATAATATTTAAAAACAAATCAAAATTAGCAACTGAATGTACTATCTCTATCCTGATGTGGTCACCTGAAGAATGCCTCTTGAGGGAATATTTCTCCTCTGAGGAGTGTGTATCATGTTAACCGTTCCAGCCTCCTCAGCAGTATTTATTACTTGACACATTCTTCAATATTAGGTCTAATATATCTTGTTCTTTCACACACGAATGGACCGGTGGATGTCTATTTAATTTCAGTAGCTGAAACCATCATAATGTTCTGTAATGAATGGGGGGGAACCCTAAAAAAATATTTTGGTTTAAACCAACTCCCAAATGTCTGGCCATTTAGAACTTGATTCAAAGCCTAAGCCTTCTAAACTTGGCTTGAAATCTGTCGAAAAAAGAATTGGATCTCATAATATATCCAACATTTCCTGCATTCAGACTGTTTAGAAGTATTGGGAAAAACAGACCGTGGTCCCATTTAGCAGTAGCTACAGTTTCAGTTTGTCGTCCAATGTTGAAAGAGTTGTGCCAATTCATAAATTGCAATATGTTTATCTTCTGCTGAAGAATGAATTAATCAGAAAGTGGCCAGGTCTATGAATTTCCAAAACATAATGTGATGCAGTTTTTATTCCTCATTCATTCTTTCCTGACAAAGGGCTGGAATAAATGAAACAAGAGAGGGCTTGAAGTCTTCAGTGAAAGGAGGAAGATCTCAGGTGGAAGCAGGCGGGCCACGATGTCAAGTAATATTTTATTAATTTGTTTGTTTATTCATTTATTTGTGTGTTTGCGGTGTTTTTAACCTGGACAGGATCTACACTACTGCTTTATAATGGTATTGAAGTGCACTGACAACTGTTGGGGCCCATGATACATTCCATGTACCTTTTTCCAACCGTTTTCGATGTGTTATATCCTGCTTGGTGTAGATCTGGCCCTAATCCTCAGCCAAAAAAAAAAGACTCAATGGCTCAGTTCGGATGACATATTAAGCAATGGAGGGGGTAAATAACGTACTGACCGTGCATTAGGCAGGAGGAGCTCCACAGACGACACACTGCAGCCGGTGCTGCTTGGAACCAGCAAGCGCCCAGGCTGCAAGGAACTTGCGGCGGCCATTTTGGTTGCAGCTTCTCCTTTGTGTGTCCCCCAGTTATATCCCAGCATGCACCGTGAGTTCTGCTGGATGCATAGAGTGGCTGGGGTTTTTTGGCTGCTCTAGGCAGCAGAACTCTATTCTGAAATGGAATAGTCCACGGAGAGAGGAGGGGTTGAATTCGGACGACACTTTAAACAACGGGGCTTCGGGTTAAACAATGTGCAAGCCCGTCGTTTCGCCTGATTAACATACTGTCAGTTGTGTGTGTGTTGTGTGCTGCCCTACAGATGACACAATAAGCAACACAACTGACGATTGTTCCCCCCCTCCTCCATTGCCTAATGTGTCGTCCGAACTGAGCCCCTGAGTAGCTTACATAGAATCAATTAAACAAGATAGGCTTGCAATCTAAAAATAACACGACACACAAGGAGAAAAGAATGGGAGGGAAGAGGGAGACATTCATTCTTTTGGAATGGTGCCACTTTCCGCTCTCATCTCCCTCAGTACAGCCTGCTGGAATGGCTGCTGGTGGTGACAGTTGAGAGGGAGGGAGCCTTCATGGAGGTAGTCTTCAGCAGGGCTGGTGGAATGGCCCTGCTTCAACATCTCAATAGGTTGGCTTACAGTACATTTCTATATATGTCAACTCAGAAATAAGTCTCACTCCATTCTTTGGGGTCCAGGGAGCATATAGAGGACTGCAGCCTTATTGATTAAAAAGCTTTTGATTGGTTTAAAACTCGCTCCCAGTTAATCAGGGAAATGCTTTTCTTTCTTTCTTTCTTTCTTTCTTTCTTATGTTTTCCATACAATTAGAGAGAGAGGGTGTGTTGGAAATCATGCCATCCAGAAAGGATAGGGAATAGCAAGAGGTTTGGCACTTTAAGTTGGCTAATAGCAATGGTGATTTCCATTGACTGGTGGCCCAACACAGCATGCCAGCGCCTTACCATCTGCACTGGCTCCCAGTATGTTTCTAGGCCAGTTCAGCATGCTGGTTCTGACCTTGAAGGCCCTTCACAACTTGGGATCAAGTACTAACTCTCTCACCCGCACATGAGCCTACCCAAACTTTGAGATCTTCTTTGGAGGTCCTTGGATAAGTGTCCTCACTGAGTGAGTTATGGCAGGTGGCTATGGGAGAGACAGCCCTGTTGGTAGTGAGGGCTTGGTTGCGGCATGGTCTCCTCAGAGTGGTTCACCACCTCAGGGTCATTTCAGTGCCAAGCCAGGTGAAGACCAATGTTAATTTCCCACACTTTTTGATCTGATCTTGGCTTTAAACTAGTAAAGTTCTTTTAATATTGCTTTGATCTATTTCCTTCCCACCAACCAGTCCCTGTCCACAGAGTGGTGGCTGCTTTAAACATAAATCAACATATTGTGCCATTGAAATACATTGTACATAAATATAACAGCTAAAGAAGTATAATAGTGTAATAATCATGAATTGGGAATGACCTGGAATAACAACAAATCTGATAGAATGTGCAGCCATAGCACACACTGCTCAAGAAGGCAATTGCACATGAGCTGGGCAGATGAAATGGTTACATGAAGCACTTGGTTGCTGCCATTTTCTGCCATTGTTTTAACCACAGAGATTATGCTCACTTCTTTTCAATGAGCCCTTTTACACAGGGTTTATATCATGTGATCAAGATTGGCTGCTCACTGACATTTATGGGTCCTTTACATTATATCAACCTCTAGGGCCCCTGCCATGGTTTATGACCTTAATCCTGCTTTTAAAAAGATCGGAGATAATGTGATAAGGGGTGGTATTCTGATTGATCGGTTGTGTGGCATGCCAGCATTGTACTATAATTCAGCCACTAGATGGTGCCGTGTAATGGAAAAGATTTAAAAAAATGAAGTTTTCAGTTCAATTTGATTAAACTCAGATCATGTGCCTGTCATGTAAAGCAGCACATCATAATCCCAGAAAGAAACTGAAAGCAGCAAGTCCCGGCAAGGATGTGGGATTTCACCCTTCTGTGATGAATCCCTTTGTGTCAGTGATGGAGGCAGACTCTAAGAGGCTGCCCCACTCAAAGTCCCAGGCAAAATGTTGGGGGATCTCAGCTTTCTTTTCAGTGTGCCAACCAGAACCAGTTATTTCTTCACTAATTCTCTGACTAGGGTCACACTGCTAAAAAAAAAAGTCACCAGTTGTTACATTTCATTCATAACCTAGTAAGTGGCAGCATTCGGGTGACACAATAATCAGCTGGGGGGGGGAACAATAGTCAGTTGTGCTGATTATCGTGTCGTTCGAATGCTGCCAATAACTTACTGTCCATTGCCCCTTCCCCCCTCCATTGCCTAAAATGTCGTCCGAATGCTGTCAATCAGCAACACAATAGACGATTGTTCCCCCCCCCCCGTTGATTATCGTGTTGTCCAAAACAGGCCAATTTGTTGTTAGTTTCTCAACCACTGTCTGGCCTAGGTTTTGAGCTGTTGGGGCTGGCTGGTTGCAGAGATGGCTGAGGGCAACCCTCAACAACACATTTTCAAAGATCTTTCTACAAACAGAGGAAACAGATGATATAAAGATCCTTGATTGAGAATTGCCATTAAGTCTAAATACCTGGGGGTTGCCTAGATGATCTGAAAGCCCTGCAGTGCCTTCAAGGTGCTGCTGCATCGATTATATGATGCAGCAGTCACCTCACAGCCATCATGGGGCTTTCCCAGGAAGCTGAGACTTTAAAAAGTCAGGGACTTAACTCTGGGGGAATCCACACAGTCCTTTGGAACGTTTTAAATTGTATTTTAAAACGTTCCAAATAGGTACGTTCTAAAACGTCTTAGGCCACATTACTGAGTACTCACGTTACAGGAGAACAGTCTTCTGTCTTTAAAGCGGTGTGTGCGGTCACACGCTGTTCTGCCCTGTCTCTTTCTCTTTCGTTTTTCAATTAATTTAGGGCAAGGCATTGTGGGGGTTGTAGTTCAGTTACACACTTCCTTCTTAGTTTCTCTGTCATTCCCTAGCGAGTATAGGGCTAAGAATTGTGGGTGTTGTAGTTCACTGGTCCACTTCCTCTTTCTTCCCCACCAATCAACTGCTAAGCATTTGGGCACCAGTCAAGGAAGCACTGCCCCCATGAATCAGAAACGGTAAGGAAGGACACATTCTTTTACTTAAAACGATTTATTAAAAGTGAAACCGTTGTATATAACTGAAGTGAGTTTTAAAAAACCTCAGATATACAACGTTATAGGGAGTGCGTCATGTGGCCCAAAGAATTTTCATAACCCTTATAAAATGTCAAAAACCTCATGTGTAGATCCGCCCTCTGTCTTTTTACCCTGGAGCAAGGCGAGTATGGCCCATTCATCATCTTTCCTCATTCCAGAGTTGTGGCAGAGGCATTCCCGGGCAGATGGCAAGCCCTGTTTGGTCGCCGTCCACCCAGGCAGAGGGCGGGGGGGGGGGGCAGTTTGTATTCTCCACATCACTCTGGGGCATTGAAGGCAAGGAATGCATCCACAACAAAAAAAATAATAGTGAAGAAAATGTGGAGAAAATTCTGAAAAGTTTTGTTTTATTGCTAGGAGTAAGAAAAGAAAAATCTCAGGAATTTCCTGAAAGTTTTCTTTCCCCATGAAAGGGGCTTCCATTTTTCTGCCTCATTCTCAAGACATATTTTAATTTATTTTGGATGTGTGTTGCTGGTTTTTTCGACCTTACCTAATCACTGTGAGGTGATTTTTAAATTATTTTTCTATTACACATCTCACCATTGCTCTACAGTCTCCCAGGCTGCCTGAACTTCCTGCTCTGAAAAGGCCCTATGGGCAGGAAGAGCGGGAAGCCAAGGAGGCTACAGGCTGGCAGAGAACTGATTGTGCAATGAAAGATAGGACCCTCATACAATCTCCTCAGTCATCCCATTAGTAAGGCAAGCACAAGAACCCTGAACCAAACCCATGAGAATTTCTCCAAAATTTCTTTTCCTTTGAATTTCTTTTCAAAAGACATTTCTTTTCTATCAAATTGAATGAGAATGGTCAAAATTTTCATGGGAGAAACAGAACTATAGCCAGGCACTAATGCAATAGGAGGCCATTCACTCTATTGCATTTTAGTGAGGGTTTGAGATAACATCATGTAATAGTGACCTTAATCTTACACTAAGGACTCAGATGGTAAGATGCTACAAGTTTTCAATATTATTATATAGAGTGGCGGCTTAAGAAAAATAATTTGAACAAAAATGAATCTTTTGAAATGTGGATATACTGACATACGTTGAAGATACCATTAACTGACCAAATAACAAATGAGGATGTACTACATAGGGTAAACAAACCAACAGAATTAATAAATACCATCAAAAGAAGAAAATTGCAATATCTTGGTCATATTATTCGAGGAGAACAAGGCACCATTCTCTAACTTATTATGCAAGGGAAAATTGAAGGGAAATGATCAGTGGGAAGAAGACGAACATAATGGCTAAAGAATTTGAGGGAATGGTATAGCTGTACTTCTATACAACTATTCAGAGCAGCGGCATCAAAAACAAAATAGCTATAATGATAGCTAACCTCCAATAGGAGAAGGCACCCTAAGAAGAAGAATGTCCAACTCTTTGGAAGTTCCTACTCTCACAAAGATTACAAATCCACTTGCGAAGTGTAGGGTGTAAATAAAGAGTCGAGACATTGAAATTGGGTTTAAATTGGGCCACTTTTATTAAAGATCTGCAAAGAGTGAAAACCTAAGCGGGCATCCGTACTCTTGGCCTCCTCAGGCCAAATCTTGGGATTGGGCAAACCATTCTCTATCCTCATGGTGTCGCCAATCCTTCGCCACCCCGTGGTTTTCCCCAATATGGGGTAGGGAGGCCTTCCGTTGTTACCACTCCCATGCCGCATGGCTCCGAGTAGGTGAGTAGGGTTGGCCTCAAAGGTAAACCTTATCCCAATAATCTGGTGCCACAAGAATCCCAGATGTGGGCCTCAGGTATTACCCATCACCTCAACGGTGCCTGAGAATGTTCACCAATTGGAAAAAGGCCCTAAGGATGCCCGCACCTACTGCCAAAATTAAGTGACCAGATTAATGCGAATTCACCTAATTAATACACCCCATCTGTCTTACAGTGTGAAGTAGGCAAAAAAACTCTTAACCAAATTAGGGTAAGAGCAAAAAATTCCTACTTGGCCTTCTAATGACAACTGGCAAGCCCACACTGTCTACAAGGAGGGGAGGGAGGGAGCCGCGCTGGATCGAAGATGCCGTGCGGGACCGTTACTCAGCTATTTAAGACAGACGGTTCCCGCCCAGCCTGGTGGCACCACTCGGAGGCCGCCAATCGCGCGCCTCCACATCGCCTCTCACCACCCCCATCCGCAAATGTCCTCCCCGCCTAATTTGGGCTGGGGATTTGCACTTGTGCAGATAAGTTCTAAAGATGTCATGTCACTTTTCAACATGGCAAAAATCTCCATGGAAATATTTGGGATCCCAGTGTCCCACCATAGTGGAAATTATTGCAGATGGATGCACATCCTGACCATTAATCCTCCTTTTCTGTATATCTTACTGGAAAGGTACTGGCTTCCATCCACTTCCTGTTTTGTTTTTTTCTCAAGACTACCTAGGTCTAATGAGCGCCCTTATTAAATGATGCACGACATTTAGTTATGATGGTGTTCTGCTATCGGCCAGCACAGAATCCCCCCCCCCAAAAAAAAACATATATATTGGTGAACTGACAATGGATTTGAAATAAGAAGTAGAGGGTTTTAGAACTTAACTAAACATCAAAGCTCATGTAACATTGTTATGCGCCATGGTACTTAACGACAAATGACTAAGCTGATTATTTCAAAAATGAATAACAAATGATGCTCTGGGAAGCAGCCTATTCTCTGGCAGCTTGAGTATAATGATTATTATTTTGTTTCCTAACCTTTCCAGATAGTAAGCAGGGATAAATACTGAAAATTAAAAACATTGATCATAGCCAGGCAGGTGACAAGGTGCCATTATTCCTTTTCCGATGCTTTCTTTTTCTAGTTTAAAAAATGCATTTATCTCGCAAAGAAAGAAAAACTCATCACTGGAAACGGTTTCTTATAATTATACTTGTAAGTATTCCTGAGTGTGGGTGGGTGATAAACAACAACAACACCCTCTCTGGTGTTTTCACTAAATAGAGTCTAAGGGACCAAATACCTTCCCTTGCACCTGGCCTGCCTAGGTGCAGGGTGGACATTTTGGGGGAGGGGGAGAGGCAAGATAGCTTCCGGATTTGTGCATTACATGCAGTTTGTATCAGCCGAGGGGGCGAAGCTTACAGGGTGACATTAGCCCAAAAGGTCCCTCCCTTCTGACTTCCTCAATCCTGCCTTTTAATCAGTGTAGCTTTGCTGATCACTTTTGGGAGCAAAGTATGAACTTTTGGCATGTTGTCTCACAGGCTGTTAGCAATGGATCTTTTCTCCTGCTCTAAAGTGTAAACAGGGGTGGGTTAGTGATTATGGTTCATAGGTGAATTTGGTTCAATTGTTGTTAATTAAGATGATTCAGCCACATTTCATTGGCAGGTATGTGCCTAACCTTTAGTCAGGGTTAAGGTTGGTGAACACCTAATTCTCCTAACTGTGAACGAAGATGAGGAGAAACATTGCATGTGAAGTGAGATCTCCACCAATACACCTGTAGACACCTGGTTCTTGGAATTCTGGTGTCTGAAAAATAGTGCTGTGATTGCAGAATTCTCACCATTGCTATGATTCTATCAGTGGAGACCTTCCAGTCACATACTATTATCCTCCTTACAAAGGCATCACCAGGGACAGTTGGGTAGCACTTGAGGATGAACTTGTGTGAGGAATAGGGATCAGTGAGAATAGTTTATTTTTGATAACAATGTACCAAAATTCACAAAGTTCTTGAGATGTTTTTAAAAAAAGAAAGAAAGAAAATTGAATGTGGAAGAAACCAAACCTGACAGATTCATCCATCCAGGCCCTGTACACAAATCAACTCTTATAAGTCTGTTGATTCCCTGTGTGTCCATCCATGTTAGCGCTGAATTATGGCTGCAACCTCTTAACAGCTAAATGGTAGGCAGGGCAACATGGTCTGCTTCATGGTGGGAATAGACCTATTCAATTTGGCTTGTGCATTTCGTTTCAGTTGGTTTTGGATAAGAATTTACCAAAATTCACTAATTTCTTCATATTTGGGATGAAAAGAACTTGAGATTTAAAAGTGAACCTGACACATGTCAAGGGAGGGAGGGGATGGATGATAGAAAACAAACCATATGCTCTGGAAATCCTGAGGACGATTTTCTGATATCCCTACTCAGGTCATGGGCTGAAGGCATGACAGAGCTGGAAAGTTGGAGAGCTAAGCAGGTCTGAATCTGATCAGCACCTAAAATGGAATCCTCAGTGTGCAACCTTGAGTTCACATGGAAGAAAGGTGGGGTAAAAGCATAAAGTGTATAACATGAACCTTGGGTAATTGGGAATTCAAGCACAATTTTTATAAGGCAAAAACTCAATTTGATCTTACTGACTGGGATATACCTGCTTTCATTTTACACATTGTGGATGCAACCTACTGCTAGCATGAAACTATATGATCATATGGGCAACTTCCATTCATCCTAGTAGAACAAGGAGTATATTGCAAAGAGGAGACCACCGTTCAACGAGTGCATATAACAATTTAAAAAGCCAATTTTTTGAACACATACTGAGAGTGAACTCTCTTGATAGCTTGGTTGTCTCTGTATCATTGTGTGGGATATCAAACTGTCCCAAACTGCCATTGCAGGTAGAACACATGATATATGGCTGTAACAGTAACATTCTGTATGGGCTCAGTGTATCATCCTGATAAGTGTTGAGGTTAATTTTCCAATTGTTTGATGCACAAGGCACACAACTGCGAAACTATGAAAATATTTCAAAAGTTGGGGTAAATACTTTTTATCGACTGTGTGGTATTTAGGCTGACCATATGAAAAAGAGGACAGGGCTCATGTAACTTTAACAGTTGTAGAGAAAAGGGAATTTCAGCCAGTGTCATTTGTATGCAATTAGTTCCTGGTGAAATTCCCTCTTCATCACAACAGTTAAAGTTGCAGGGGCCCTGCCTTCTTTTGTATATGGTCACTCTAGTATAGTGCATGCAACTTTAACTGTTGTGATGAAGAGGAGATTTCACCAGGAACTAATTGCATACAAATGACACTGGCTGAAATTCCCTTTTCTCTACAACTGTTAAAGTTACATGAGCCTTGTCCTCCTTTTCATATGGTCAGCCTACCTAAACCTCATGTTATTGAGAGGAGAAGGTAAAAGGTAGAAACTTGACTTTTAATGGAAAGAAGGGCTCTTAAAGAGACAAAATATCTTTAAGGACCTGATCAAGAGGTCCAGGTAATGGTGGAACCTTGACACCCACTAAGTTCTTCCAAGCCAGGCTCAGAAGAGAACTTCAGGGACTTGGAAAAGACCACCTCAAAAGAAAGTTGAGGCTTTTCTTCTTTTTTAATGTCCTTTTCCAGCCCATTTGAAATTTGAGTGGGTGAAGAATTGTTGGCTTCCCTGGATAACAAATACTTTGCACAGCCTGAGCAAAGCCTGTCTGAGCCAAGGATTGTGGGGGGGTTGGCAGCTGGACAACCAGTCTCTAAGCTGCACCTTTACATTGTATAGAGCTGAGTTTAAGGGCACACTCCTTTGCATGTTTGCAAAGACAAAAATCCTACAACTCCCAGCATTCACATGGCGGCCATTCTGGATGGGGAATGCTGGGAGTTGTAGGGCTTTTGTTTATCTAAATATTTATTTTATTATTATTATTACATTTATATCCTGCCTTTTTTCCTTCAAGGAACCCAAAGCGGCTTGCATAATCCTAGGCTGACCATATGAAAAGGAGGACAGGGCTCATGTAACTTTAACAGTTGTAGAGAAATTTCAGCCAGTGTCATTTGTATGCAATTAATTCCAGGTGAAATTCCCTCTTCATCACAACAGTTAAAGTTGCAGGTGCCCTGCCTTCTTTTGTATATGGTCACTCTAGTATAGTGCCTGCAACTTTAACTGTTGTGATGAAGAGGGAATTTCACCAGGAACTAATTGCATACAAATAACACTGGCTGAAATTCCCTTTTCTCTACAACTTAAAGTTACATGAGCCCTGTCCTCCTTTTCATATGGTCAGCCTACATAATCCTCCTCCTCTCCTTTTTATCCTCACAGCAACAACCCTGTGAGATAGGTTGGGCTGAGCGTCTGTGATTGGCCCAAAGTCACCCAGTGACCTTCCATGGCCAAAGTGGGGACTGGAAACCGGATCTCCCAACTCTCAGTTCAACACTTTAGCCGCTATACCACACTGGCTCTCATATGCATAGGATTGTGCTCTAACAGGTGCAATGTGGAGGGCAAAGGCCAATACCTGTGAATAACCTGGGAGTGTCCGTTGGCTCCCTCTGATTTAAGAACATAAGAAGAGCTATGCTGGATCAACCCATGCTTATATAGTTCCCACTTTGGTCAAACGGAGGCCTCTGGGATTTCACATACATGCATCCATTGCAGAATGTTGTTCATGCTGCCATAGGAACTAATGAAGTTGTAGCCCAGCAATGAAAATAGATTTACAAACTGTGGGACTGCAGGTGGACAAAGGCAGCAAGACAGCCTGGGTAAGTTAATTCTACTTCTTTGTAACTTTAGACTCATGATTTTATTCCAAAATATACTGCTCCCTCAGAAAATCAATTTTAAAATTGTTTATTTTCTCACAGAAAGGTCAGCTGGGCGCAGTTGGGAGACTTTGTAAAACAATAAGCATCTAATGAGGAAACTCTGACTCCTCCCTTAATTACTCTGAAGCCTTTAGGCTGCTTTATAATTATAGAGCTGCAATTCTCACATGTAGCTTGTAAATTCATTCCTAAAAGGCTTTTCGTATCAATATGCTCAGATCAGGATGGATCATTAAGGCTGCATGTATCTCATCATTTCCTCCTTTATAATCCCTAAAGGAGACTGTCTGGATTTCTTTCCTCCCCCTTCAGCACATTAATATGTTAAATCATGCTATTCAGAAGATGAGAGGGGAAGAAGAAAAAATATTCTCAACAAATGGCTCTGGTGATGGTATTAAAGTACTTACTCCCTTCACATCAGAAGTAATAAGCACCAAAGGATGGGAGAGACAGCAGATCAGATGCTGAAAAGAGAGAACCAATTGAATCTCTTTAACTGCTAAGGGAATCCTTGTCAGGGAGGTACAAGCATGGCCATTAGCAAATCTCAGAGCAACTCACCAATGGAAATAGATGGTGAGGAGGCAGCAAAGAAGGAAGAATATACAAATGGAGGAAATAGCACCCAGTGAAAGACAGGCAGTTCAATCCTCTAGTCCGTGTAATTTTCACATGGGTTCACCTGAAAGTCTATTCTGTCCTATTTCCACATTAACCTGCAATTTTTTTAAAAAAAAAAACATAGAGCATCATCAGCCAAGCATTTTATCATACACTTACGGATGTCCGCACATCCTTTAGACAATGATGTTTGCCTCCCACGCGCCTCCTGCTCCTTCTGCTCGTTTTTCCATTTTCTTCCCATATAATTCGCCCCACACACTCAGGTCCTCTGGGAAGAAATTACTCCAATCAGCCAGAACTAGGCTGACGAGTGTTACCCAGAGGACCTTCTCTTCTACCGCTCCCAGACTGTGGAATGGTCTGCCAGAGGAGATTAGACAAATTAGCAGTCTTCATGAATTTAAGAGAACCATGAAGACTGCTCTCTTCCGGCAGGCCTATCCAGTTGAATTTTAAGATGTTTTTAATGATGTATTGTTTTTTATTGGTTTTTAATATCTCATCTTTTTTATGGTCTTTGTATTTTATATTTATTGTTGTTCCCCGCTCGATCCGGAGGGAGAGGTGGGTTATAAATAATAATAATAATAATAATAATAATAATCCTTTTTTAAAAAAAATGTAATGTGCCACCAATTCCTGTAAATGGCCCTTGAATGGACCACATGGTCGTGGCTGCTTCCTCTTTCTCTCCCTGTGCAAAGAGACCATCACTATTGTGGGACAGCAGCAGGAGACTATAGCGACAGAAGGGAAATGCAAAAATCCACCCATCTGATGACACTCAAAATCTGAATGGAAGTTCACATTAAAGTATGCATTTTCAAATGTATACATTTCTAAACACCTTTCTCTCTCAAAAGATGCATTTTAAAAATCCATGTTGACAGTGGGCTTTGTTTGTTTATTTGTTTGTTTTTGAAGAAATGAGCATTCAAGAAGTGACAGGTAGCTAACAGAGCAAACCCTCCAGATCCACTGGATGGATGGGGCCAAAGTATCTCTCTGCCAGTGGTAAGAAGCTATGCCAGGGGTTGGGAAACATGTCTGCCCAGCAGTTTCTAGTAACTCTGCAGAAAGCAACACTTGTATAAATCTGCCAATGGCAGGGTCTGAAACAAGGGGTTCTATGGGGAGGGCAGGGCTAGGATAAAAGAGGGCATGGCTCTGCTGGATTAAAGCATCTTTTGCATAGGTGTGCTCAAGGGGTGTGCCAGGTGTGCCCAGGTGCACCCTAATGTCTCAAGCAATAATGTCTCTCAGATGGGAGCCACATTTCAAAGAAGCTATGAGGGGACCTGAAGACTTATATTGCTTCGTAAGACCTCTTCTGGCCAGTGTCACCACAAAGCCCCACTGTCAAATGTCAAGTGTTTCATGAACAATTCACAAGGCAGGGCTTGTGAATTGTAAGTTGAAAGATTAGGAATTGTTGTGAGAAAGTTTGTGTCTTTGTAAGCTTATCATGTGTTGCTGTTTCTCAATGAAGATTTGCTAGCCGAGGCTTTGAGCTGGTGAGTTTCTTTGAGAACAAGAGAATGTTTGGAAAAAGTGGGGGCAATCTTGCAAGCTGTCTCTCACATAGTGTCGTCATCAAGAGGAGGCTGAACTGTGCCGCCCTGTTGGCACATGAGTTTGAGTTACAGGTCTAAGGTCTTGTCTGTCAAGTAGCTTAGAATAACCAGCCTCCAAACTATAAGAAGAACGAGCAAAGGGGAGGACCTTTGCTAAGGATCATTAGTTCTACGCTTGCTATGAAACTCTTCGTGTTTGAGATTCTATGTGTTTGGAGATGTTGGATGCACTCTGTACATGCTCTGTTGCTATTTGGACTTAGGATTTCTAAGGACTATGCCATAGAAAGTGCTCTGAGGCTTTTCATAGACTTGGATTTGCAGTTACTGTTCTAGATCGTGTTCTATGGCCTGCGAGAGACCTTTCTCTAGATAGAGCCAAAGTACAAGCACAGGGGAAGTTTCCTAGGTTGACCGTTGCTGTTCTGGATTGTGTGTTGTGTGTGACCTGCGAGAGAGCTTCCTCTCAGAGCTTTTGCTATGGGCAGAGGGGTTCCTGGGTGGATGCTCGTTTCCCCGGCATCTTGCCTGCTTAGATCAACTCAGTGCTTACTGGCAGACTGGGTGTGGTCTGTACAAGATGTATACTGTCTCTGCCGGTCTCCAGGCACCCCTGTACTAAAGCTGTCCCTGGGGTTGTGGGCCTGTTCCTAATAAGTCAGTGTGTTTCATGTCTGGTAATTGCTCATATAGGACTTGGTCTACCCCAACACTTCTCCCCCCGAGAGATTGCTGTTCTAGTTCGCATCAAACCGTTTGAGCCTAAAACTGTCTGGCCGTCATCAGCTTTACGTGTATGTGTGCGGAAATGAAACCATTATGCTTGAATTCCGTGTGATTTCACAAAGAAAAGAGTCTCACCATTTGGAGTGTCTTGTCAGTTTGATTAAGTTCGTGAGCACAAGCCAGGAGTTGGGCAAAAGTCACGACACCCACCAATGCTGGGGCTTGAGGAGTGTCTCCTCTTTCTGGTCCCCTCACCTGCAATGGCCCTCCAGCAGTCAGGGAATCTGAATGCGGAGTAGGACATCAATGGAACAGTGTTTAATAAATAAATGAATGAAAATAATGAGTCTGCAATAAATGTTTGCCTTTAAAAAATAAATTATTAATAAAATTCCCTGGGTGCACACCCTAATGAAATATGCTGTGCTATGATCTTTTGTTCCCTGAGAGACCCCAGGATTGGGCCCCCGCCTATACCAGCCTGGAGCTGGAGTAGGTATTTCCCCTCCTCTTGGAACCAATGGGATGGGAGGCAGGAAAATGGCAGCGAAGTTAAAAGGTAAGACCACCACAACCCTACCATGTGCCCTGACAGGGCTTCAGAAGTGGTGGTCATAACTAATTTGTTCTATTGCATTCAATCAAATCAAATCAAATAGCTGATTTGTGTAGCAGAAGCCATTACAATAAAACAAAACACATAAAAACAGAAGCAAAATACACATCAATTTAAAATAGTAATAAAACCTAACAGTAAGAGATTGTTCATCAAGACAGTTTGACTTGTCGCCAACTTTTCTCCTTAAAATTGATGTTCTGAAAGCAAAGCGGGCCACCTTTTCGGAAACCTAGGACAATCTATCCCCCAATAAAAAACTGATCAGATACTCATCAAATCTGCCTGAAGACAGTTCTAAATCCCTAAACAAGGGTGTTCTTCAATCTTCATTGTACTCTAAGCATGACTAAGACTGAATCCAACCCATTGTATGAACAATTCAGACAAAGTTAAACACTTTCAGCTGCATTACTGTCAGCTGGAAAGAATGAGGTATATGTTTAAAATCTTCTATTTTACATTGTTTTTCAAAAATCAGAATCAAGCATCTTTTCAGTCCCATTGATTTTAATGGCAGTGCTATATAAGTTCTTAAATCTCTGCCATTAACAGTGGGACTTAATACACTGGCTGGATCACACCTTTGTCTATTTTCCTTTCTCTTATGGTTTGATCTACATTGCACATCAGCTGAAATCCTGTAGCCATTTACCTGGAAGTAAGCCCCCTGAAACACAATAGGGCTTACTTCTGAATAGACCTGAATAGGATTCCACTGTCTTATTTAGTACTGGCTGCTGTTTTCCCCTCTCCTTCACCAATCCCACAACCTGGCAAACTTTTGAAAATGATGTGGGTGGTGAAGAAAACTAGCAGTTCATAGCATTCGTGTTGACCATTATAAGCTGAGATGGAATTTGGCGAGGGTTTAGATTTGGCCCAAATAGCTAGGGGCGCATAAATAATATGATGTTTTCTGTATTATTCTCAAAGACTGCCTCAGGAATACAGACATGGTTTCTTGCAACACAAAAGTTTCCCCAAACATTTTCAGTCAGTTATTACGATCTATTTCTTTACTGAAGTTATGAACTTTGGACATCTCTCTTACTTTGTAAGACTTTGATAGTGCTTTTAGTCAATGTCTTTACCACTCTGTGGCAACAGCATGGGTGGTCAAGCAGTAGAGACACACAAATCTTTACTTATTTGCTGCATATATATGGAGACCTGGTGGTACAGCGGACAAGTTATCCCAAATCCAATATATTACGTGTATTTTCTTTGCTCCAAGCAGAAACACAACCTGATGTCTCAGCACACAGTGAAAGATTTATTATTGTTTGGTGCCAAAGCCCTTTGGCCAAAAGGAAATCAAAATAATTTTTACAGTAGGTCCTGCTTGAAAAATAAGCAATCCATCCCATCCTTATAAAATATGAATGGATTTAAAATGGACGTCCTTGAATGAAGCCTTTCCTTTCAGCCCTCCACTGAGGAAACACTTTACTGTACCAAGCATGAATCATATTCTCTATTAATGTGATTCTGGGCCATGCTTTTGTTAAAAAGAAAAGATAAAGGTCACATACTGTCCCTGCGATACTTTATTCTTTCTTCCTTCCTTTCTTTTTAATGAAGGCCTTACTTTGGAGATGGGAGGCACAAATAATTCATGGATTATCCCTCTTGCTAAAGTGGAAGTCAGAATTCTGTCCTTTAGAAACCAGACAAGGTCAAAACTATTTTCCTGTAATTCTGTTGTTGTGGTTGTGGTTGTGGTTGTAAAACCATCCAAAAACATTCTTCTCTGGCTGGCTTACATCATAAAATGATAAAATACAATTTAACTACACAATACCATAAAACAGCTCCACATACAACACACGGTGATAATCTACATTGGAGCTTCCCAGAGTATGGGTCACTGTCCCTATGGTATCTCCATCCAGATCTTGCCACAGTTGGCAGTTCAACCTAAAATGATAGAAGGTGCTTCAATCCACAGAGACCACTTGGGTCTCTAATAGCAGTAGATCAACAAGCACCTGCAGTGAACTGGTCCTTTAGGTGAAGTATAACACCTAAAAAACAGGTGGAACACCACTCACCTCAGTGGACAAACCACCCACCAATCAATCTACAACACATAGCAATAATCCACATGGTAGCTTACCAATCTTCCATTGATTGAGAGTGGCCCTAGTTAATGCACACCTTACTATGAGATTCCAGGTGGCAAGAACAGTGTGTGTTCAGTGGAAAATAGGAAGTAGAGGATATTGGTGAGCATCCTAACAAACCAACTGAAGGAGAAGACTTCTTGGAGCTTCCAGTGGCTAATGAGCTCAGGAGGATGGGAACAAGATCTCCTTGGAACGTGTCTGCCTTTCCTATCCAAAGCATAGGGATGGATGGACTCACATCCATCCATGCCACACACTGCTCGCCAACCCCCAGCAGCTGCCTGCTCCTGTTCAGCTCCCTGGATGAGTTGTTGCATGGTCAGCCCCTCATTAGGCCACCATTTTGCAAACCAACAAAAATGGAGGCTCATTTTTCATAAATGCCCATTTACACGAATGATGGTCGTAAAGCAGCTACTTACACGACATTACAGGTCAATTCACACCTGTAATCTTGTGAAAATGGCTGCTTTACAGCCACCATTTACAAAATCAACAAGCTGCCATTTTACTGCAACTCAGCATGAAAATGAGGCAAAATTAGCTTTGAGAGATTATTCAGAAAACCTCAACAAACTTGAACATTGATGGTCACCCATTCCTTGCATAAACCAATGCTTGCACAATGTAAGTAGGGCAATGGGGAAAAAGTGGTGATTTGTCACTCAAATTTGGCAGCGGCAGCACCATATTTTGATAGCAATTTGTTGCTATTTCCCATTGCCCCAGCAAGTGGTAGTTACATTGTGCAAGCATTGGTTATGGTAGCACAACAATAGCGGGGCGAGTGTTGGGAATCAGTGGGATACTACCCTGAGCTAGAAAATGATTATCAGCAGATCTATTAATTTCATAAATAAAGTTGTGGTCCTTGTTTTACCCAAGGAGGGTGTTTTACCTTCTTACCCCCTGGTCTGTGTGCAATCCCATACATTCTAAATCCCCTCCATTCTGCTCCTTATTTCTGTTATTTGGCTTCATCAAGATGACCAACATTTCCTGCCACCACTCTCCACAATGGTGTACCCCTCAGGCACTGCTTCTGATTACTACACAGAACCCCAATGCAATGGCATACAACAACAACAACAACAACAAAATATATATCTTTGTGGTGATGACAGCAGCACATTCTCCTCCACTCAAAACAGAGCTCCATATGCAGTAGTTACTCATCCTATGCATCAGTGCCTTTCATAATTATTTGTAGCAACATCCTCAGACAGCTATGTAGGCTGTACAAAAGTGATAACTCAGCTTTAAGCCTTACAGTGCTTCCATATACACAGAGAGAGGCACCTGTTTATTGTCAGGTCCTAATCTCCTGTTACCCATTCAATATTGGCTTTAGACTTTGATTTCTATGGACTTTAGCTATTGGTCACAACACAGAGAAACACATGAATAAATTGATGGGACCTATATAATGTAGAACAGGTTCCCCACTCTGACACCTCCCCCCCAGATAGTTTGGACTACAACACTTAGCATTTGTGACCACTCCTATGCTACTTGGGACTGATGTGAACTGAACTCCAAAATATTTGGGGAAGGCTATCCTATGGTATAGAGGCAAAACAGAATGTCCAATGTGTATTCAAGCCTTGTTGTACAACAGAAAATAAATGCAGTACAATAATTTCATCTTATATGGAATTTTATTGTCTCATTAACCCTATTCTCAATTCAAATTAGGACTAAGCCTCCAATTATGTTTACCCCATTTGCAGAATGTAAAGTTGATAGTCATTTTAGCTATTGTCAGAGGTAGGCATGAAAAAAGCAAGACTGGCAACTAGGTTATAGCCTGTGGTGACAACATTTCTGGTTTCTCAAACATTGCCACCATTCCACACATACACACACACACACACACACACACACCCTACTACAGACTGGAAAGCCTCACTCTAATAATGATTGGCTTCATGAGACTGTGTAATAACAGGGCATTGGCCCAGCAGAGTACTCTGGAATCCTTGTGGAAAGGGTGGTCATCAGACACCAAGACCCTGGGAAGTGTCACTGCATTGAAATATTGCAGCACTTCAAATATACAGGAACAGCGGGGGGGGGGGGGGGGAGTTAAGACAAGGCAGTTTCGAAAAGTCATTTGCCCCCCATGAAATTGACCAAAACGTTGAAGGGAAGGCCTTCTGGCACAGCCTTGTTTCTAATATTTCTTACCTACTCACAATACATTTCCAAAATGAGAGCCATTACAACACACGGTGCTGGCAGCAACATCTCCTCCTCCTCCCTTTCTCAGCTGCGGGGCTCCTGGAAGACTTGAGCAAGAGTTTTCTCATTATCTTTTGGCCAAGTCTTTCATGAGCCCTGCGGCTAGGACAGATGGTGGGAGCGGCCAGCCGAGGGAGAAAGGAAGAGGAGTAACCCCCACTGCTGCAATGCCGCCATTGGGACTGTGTGACTGCAAGCTTTTGGCCAGCTGGCCATGCAGGTAAGGAGGAAGGCAGATGGTAGTGATGGAGAGAGGAAGAGGGAGTGGCTGGCTGGCCAGCTGCCTAGCCAAGCAGTGGCAGGTCCTTTGAGTAGGAAAAGTGGTACAATTTGCCACTCTTCCCATTCCACGCCACCTGATGCGCCCACATCAGGCTGCTTCATTGTAGGGACGGCCCTGAGGTTTGGGTTGTGAATGTAATAGGAACAAGGGCCTAGGGATGGGTAATCTGTCAGTTTTACTTTCTTGTACATTTGAATTTTTTAATATCTCAATTTCTTTCTTTACCAAATATGAAGACTTCTGCAAATTTTGGAAAATTCTTTTTAAAAAAATGAACTGAAATGAAGTTATCCCCCATCTACACCAGCCAAATGCAAGAAATACATGGAGCAGAGCATGTTGTACCTACCTGCCATGTAGCTGCCAAAGATGAGGACCTTGTCAGGAAAGAGGATTGGCAGTCCTAATTCAGCACTAACATGGTTGAATAAACAGGAATACAAACCCAGAACTTTCAGAGCAAAGCACTCAAAACGCTGTATAATTCTGGTTCTGCCATATTTGAATATTTTTTAAATCTCAGATTCATTTTGCTAATTTTTATAAGTTCTTATAAAACCCAAACTCAAACAAAAGTATCACTCTGCAAGGACCCTAAATTAAGAATGTGCCTCAAGGAACTTAGCGGGACTCACTGCCAAATCAGGATGCATAAGATTGAGCTGCATCTATGGTAATAATTTATTTAACCCCGAGCGTCTGTTTTAAAAACTAGAGCTCAGACTAATTTCCTTTTTGTGCATGGTGTATATGCTGTTGTTTATCTGTTTTCTCTGGCTCAATAACAGGGAGCTAAAAGTCTCTTGTTGCTGTGCCTTTTACAACAGATTCCTTTGTTCGTGATGGCTATCACTCCTAGATATTTCTGCAACAGCTCTAAAGATTATTAATAATTACAACAAGTAGTGAAATGAATAGATTATTCATGTAAGCAAGATCTGACCCATGAACTGGTCAAAGAGACATGAACTGGAACAATGAATGCCTTCCAAAGAGGAAATGAAGCTTCAGCTGTGTCTCCTGGGTAATCTCTATGTATGTTTCTCTCTCCGATCTGTTGTTCATTAATGACATTTGGTTTTTCAGCACCACTGAGTTCTCTGTCTAAACGAAAGATGACTGTTACTATTTTTGGTGAAAGTTTTTTCCTCTTGAAGAATAAGATAAATGTTAAAAAGGCTTCATAGTTTTCATAACTGAGATAACCAAACATTAATATGAATTTATGCCATCCCCACACCTTTTTTGGAAGAATCTATAGCCTTCTAGGGATTGACAAATCACTATTTTCCAGTCTCTATCAATTTCATATGAGTTCTGTCCTGTTTCTGCATCAATGTGCATTTTTAAAAAATGTATCCCAAAAACATTATATATAAATACTAGAGGTGTGCACTGACCACAAGATATGACTCGGACCCCAATTCGCATTTTGGAAAATGGCCTGATTCTGATCAGACCTATTTGGAGGCCCTCCATTTTGACTCAGGTACTGAACCTGAATGGAGATTCAGATACCAGAGCCTTTGTGTCTTCTACTGACATCATGGGAAATAAAAAAATGGCTACAATCTTGTTTATGTTTGTCAGGGGCAGATGACTTAGGAGGTGATTACACCTGCAAATTTTCAGAAATAAAAGTGCAGCCATTTTTATGCTATGCACCATATGTATGGAACTATGAGAACTTTTTTTTTGTCTTTGCCAAATTGAATGATATGTAATAGTATAATTTCCCCTTCAGAGGATATCAAGTCCACCAAGTTTCAGATGAATAAGTGCAGGGATTTTTGTGCAAGATAAGACTTTATGTTTTAATTACCCCAAAAAAGGATACCCTTATCCCCTATGTTACTTCTGAACCATTCTTCTGAAAATAAGAGAGAACACAGAGGTGCCTGAAGTAAGAAACCTGCAATATTTCAGAAGGTTAGGTTCAGTACTTAATGACCCTGTTAAGACAACACACTAAGCCATGGTGGTTAAGCATTTTGAGCTAGACGTTATGGTTTAGCGTGTCATGTGAACCATAACTTAGCATGTTATGTGAACCATTCCTAACCATGGTGGCTACATAACCACAGTTTAAACATGCTCACTAATCATGATCCACAGGGACTCCCAGGGGCGGGGGAGACCCAATTTTTCCCACAGTCTCGGTAACGTCCCAAAACCACAGAAGCTGTGAGCGCCCGTCCCACCTGTTGCCCACTTACTCTCAAGTAAGTGGGTATCCAAAATGGAGCCGCACCACTCCATGCCCATCAGGGGAGGGGGTGGCAGCAATTTTGCCACCTCTGGGATGGCAGGGAGGGGGTTGGGGGCCCGTTTTTGCTTTAAAAAAAGATGCTTTACCATTTGCACTGGAGTGCAAATGTGCTCTCTCCTCCAGTTTTTTTAAAAAAAGGTAGCTGTGATGGCATGATGGCCCAGGAGGAAGCCAGGTCATCATGCTTCCTATTTGGAAAGATGGACAATCCCGGAAGCTGGTAAGTCTGGGATCGTCCCCAGGCCCTCCATCTACACCCTTAGGTGTAGAAAGGGCCTAAGTTATTTATTTTGCTGACCTTCTCCTCGAGGTATTTTGGGCAATTTGTATGAAAATGGTACATATCATAGAGGTGTTCCTAGGCAAGGACACTGCAAAGTTTCAGAAGGAAAGGTTCCAGAGTGAGGGAGTTATGATGACTGAAAACACATTTAAGGGTATCTTTTTTCATAGCAAAGCCTGGTAGTTCACCTCACAACCCCATCCTTGTCCTCCCACAAAGCACAGTGAAAGGAGAGCCCCTGGTAAAATGTGCCCTATAATTAGAAAGTGGACCTTTCACTCACTCAACCCATTTGCTTTCTACCCCCAACAGCATTTAAAGCAGGGGTGCACAGGTAGCCTCCCAAACCTTGTGAGGCAAAAACCCCAGCTGGTGCTGCAGCAGCAGGTGATGTTGATACTTTCTGCAACATAATTCATCTCCCAAAGCCCCCACTGCTCCTGCCAGCTCACCTCAGTCTCCAAAATATATGGAGCCAGAGAGTTCAGATGACGCTTTAGGCAATGGAGGGGGGAAGAGGCAACTGTCTGTTGGGCACACAACGGACAGTATATTATTTAACAATGGGGGAAAACAACGGGCTGCTCCATTGTTTATTGGAGATCCATTGCTTATCATGAGGGGGACTTTCAACCACGCGAAGGGGGGAGGGGCAATGTGTCATGCGTCGGGCACCACAAAAATAATGAACCATCAGTTGCCTCTTCCCCCCTCCATTGCCTAAAGTGACAACCGTTACCCAGAGGACCTGTTCTTCTGCCACTCCCAGACTGTGGAATGACCTGCCAGAGGAGATTCACCAACTTAACAGTCTTTTAGAATTTAAGAAATCTATAGAGACTGGTCTCTTCCAGCAGGCATATCCAGTAGGGATGTGCACTGGATCAGATCCGATCCACGATCCGAATCCGATCCAGGGGGAAATCGGATAAATTATCCGATTTCCGATCTCACAGCTGGATCAGCCGATCCATTCCGAACCGATCCGAAAAGGTTCTGATCTGGTTCGGATGGATTGGCGGATCAACAGGTGCCCGCGGGCACCCACCGCCACTTCCATCGGTGGGCGCCAGCGGGCGCCCGCCGATGGAAGTGGACAGCGGGGGGGGGGCTTCCCTAGCGGGGCTGTCCGTGGCGTGCTTACCTTCCAGGGACATCCACTCCCGTCCGGTACCGGCTGCTACTGCGAGCGGGCTTTGCGGCCTGCTCCAGGGTGGCGCACCGGGTGATGTCATCACCCGGCGCGCCACCCTGGAGCAGGCCGCGAAGCCCACTTGCAGTAGCAGCCGGCGCCGGACGGAAGCGGACGTCCCTGGAAGGTAAGCAGTGGCAGGGGGTAGGGAGCGCGGGGGAGGGGGCTTACCTGCTGGGGCCATCCACAGCGGATAGCCCCGGGGGGAGGGAGTTAGGCCCCCCCTCACCCACCCGCCGCCATTTTTTCCTCATAGACTTGCATTGCAATGCAAGTCTATGGGGGGGGAAATGGCGGCCGATCCAAAAATTTCCGATTTTTGGATCGGGATCGGACTCGATCCGGTCCGGGGGGCCTCCAATTTTGTCCGAACCGATCCATGACAAAATTGGAGGTCCCAATCCGGGTCCCGATCCGATCCGGGGGGTCCGTGCACACCCCTAATATCCAGTGGAATTTTAGGATGTTTTTAGGATGTTTTTTAGGATGTTTTAATGCAGTTTGTGTGCCACATTTTTAATCAGTTTTATGTATTTTATCATATTTTATATTTCCTGTTGTTCCCCGCCTTGATCCAAACAGAGATGCGGGTAAGAAATGACATTATTATTATTATTATTATTATTATTATTAAGTGTCGCCCAAACTCAACCAGTGTAGAGGACTGGCATTTCCATAGCCAGAACTATAGACCCCCACAGAGACCAGCTGCTAGACCATCTTCTAGGAGACGTTCTGCAAACCACTGTCAGTGAGCTCCAAAACTCCCTGCCTGCCAGCTCCGAGCATTGGTGCCGTTGCAGAGAGAGATGCAGTTTTCAAAACAGACAACAAAAATAAGGCTAAGGCCAGATCTACACCTTGTGTCAAATCGTTACGAATGTGTAATAAAAAGCAGGAAATTACACTATGAAAGTGTTATATGGAATGTTGATTGTGCCCCAACAGTTATCATTGCACTTCAGTACTGCTATAAAGCAGTAGTGTAGATCTTACCCATGATGGTGGAGAAAGGTGGAGGTGGTGAGAGGAATGGAAATGAAAAAAAGGATGAAAATGAAATAGAAATTCCTGATTGGGGTGAGTTGAGCTGGGTTACAATTCCATTTTAAATACTGAGGGGGGGGATTAATTCAGAAATGTTTGTGTTATGTATTGTGTGTGTATGCACATATGTGATCCCCTGCACCTCAGCATATACCCAATGGGGGGGCCACAGGACTGAAAACTTTGCGTGCCACTGATTTAAAGAAATGAAAGCAAAATACGCTCTTCTGTCTTTCTGAAATCAAATTGCAAACAATTTTCCTCATGCAGGGTCCAGCTTCATATTTGGTCACTTCAGAGGGATACCTATTTTACCTTAGGAAACACCAGAAATGGCCCCAAGGCATCTGATTCAGCTTGGTAGTTCAGGCTATGGTCAAATCCAATGAACCACCCTATTAGGTGCATATTTAAATTAAATGATTTTTTGGATATATTTTCTTACAAAATACAGAATTATAAACATTAAAATCCAACTCAAGTCCTACTTAGACAGAACAATTGAAATGAGTGTGATGTAATGTTAGTCATGACTAACTTAATTCATTCCAGTGAGTGGGTCTCCTTGAAGTTGGGCTTACATTGGATTTTACCACATGTTTTGTCTAAATGCATGCATTTTAAAATGTAGTTAATTCTAAAAGTATATTTTAAGTGCATTTTGGTACCCTTTTCCCGCTGAGAACTGCATTGCAAAACTCAGTGAAATGCAAAGTGTGAAGGTTAATTACATTCAGGTCCTGGAGATGCAGGTGAGGTCAGTTTGCATCAGAATTCACAAAGGTCAAATTCTTCAAGCATCATTGTAACCATCCCACTTCCTTTCAGTTGGATATAATTGAATCTGACCTGACCATCCCACTTCCTTTCTTTGCCCAGTTCAGGCAGTAGCTCTGTTTCATGTTTTGTTCACATTTCAGTCACATATGATCAGCAAGAGGTGGTGTTTTTTTTAAAAAAAAAAAGTAGAGCTGGGGGTGAAGGAGAGGAAATATTCTGAATTCTGTGTAGGCCTAAAACAATGAGTATATAAAATTCTATAAAAACATATAGAATTATATATTCTTTAAGCAATAAATGATGTGTTTAATGAGAGCAGTAATGTGCACAATACCAAAGACACTTTGATCTTGTTGGGTCTGTGGCCCAGTCTTTATCAATACAGAACGTGTTCTTCCATTTTTGCCTAAACATACCTTTTGGCATAGCTGTAGACATAGGGTGACCAGATAAAATCCAGGTCAGGGCTCATGTAACTTTAACAGTTGTAGAGAAAAGGGAATTTCAGCCGGTGTCATTTGTATGCAATTAGTTCCTGGTGAAATTCCCTCTTCATCACAACAGTTAAAGTTGCAGGCACTATACTAGAGTGACCATATACAAAAGAAGGCAGGGCCCCTGCAACTTTAACTCTTGTGATGAAGAGGGAATTTCACCAGGAACTAATTGCATACAAATGACACTGACTGAAATTCCCTTTTCTCCTCAACTGTTAAAGTTACATGAGCCCTGACCTGGATTTTATCTGGTCAGCCTACTACTGTAGTCATAGCTCAGGGGTGGGGAATCTCAGGCCTGGAGCCCCAGCCCAGTAAGGGTACCAGTCCAGCCAATCAGGATTCCCAGATGTCAATGTTCCTTTCCCCTTGTCCCACCCCAATTCGTCCATCGTTGCATCCCACCCACCCACTAAAAGGTTGAAATGCATCCCCTAAGGCTTGGTTACTAGCAGTAAGAGCTTTAAGCTAAAATAGGCTAGTATTTTGCCCTCCCCCTTTTGCCTCCACCCCACTCACCACTGGAGTGCAGCCCACCCCCCACCCCCACCCCCAACAGCTTAGGGTGCCTCTACAAGAGGCATTTAAAGCTCTTTCAAGGCGCATTAAAAAAATTACCTCTACAAGAAGGGAGTGCAAATTGGGCGTAGAGGCGCGTTATCTCCCCGATTATGCGCATTATCGAACGCACATTAAATCGCGAGTTTTATTTTGCTCCGTCCATTAAAGCGCATTTTGACTGTGTGAATAAGCACTTATGCGCATTATCTACTTGTAAAGCGCATTTTTGACATCTGTTAATGTGCTTCGCCGCCTCTCGCCGCCTCTCGTGCAGAGGGATTAGGCGTAAATGCGCTTCTGCGATTATGCGCATAATCGCCTAACCAGGCGCAAAAGCGAATCCTTGTAGAGGGGACCTTAGACTTGAATAGGGAAAGAAAAAGGCCTGGCATTTGCAAGCACACATATTTCAATTTTATTTTTATTATGAGTTGCAGGTGTACCCCCACTTTCTACAAGGTGCTCATGATCGTGTACATGGTTCTCCCCAGTTAACCTTACAACAACCCTGTGAGGTACATTAAACTGAGAGATTGACTTCCCCAAGGTCGCCTAGTGAGCTTCCATGGCTCAGTAGGGATTTGAAACTGATTTACCCCAATCCTAGTCCAAAATTCTACTCATGCCTGTACCATGCTGAGCCAGTTGCCAAAAAAGCCACTCCCCCCCACACCTCATCTGTGATTTTTGTGGGGGGGGGGGTTATTTGCATGGTGTTGTTGTTTTTAGCTCTCTGTGCTTTAGGTGAATCATCAGATTCTACACTGAATTCTGTCCCTCTCCGTACTCATCCAAACCCACTGGGCTCCTTATCTCCCACCAACTCCAGACCTACTCTGGATTCTTTGCCCTGCCTTGCATGAAGGAACTCATCTTCAAAGTCCTGCCCAGATAACAAATTGTTGTTTTGTTTCATGTTGAGAGTTGGCAACAATAGATCTGAGGCATATATATGCACTGATGGATTGCGATGCAAATAGCTTTGTATTAGAACAGAGGAACATAAGGTGTTCCGGGGAGGGGTTGTTGTTTTTTTAAAAAAGTGAATGTAAACATAGCTCCTTAGCACAGGATGTGGATGAATAATATTACAGTGGAAGCAGCCAGGAAGGACAGACGTTTGGGAGTGTTCTCTTCATTAAGCAGCAGGAGATGGATCGCATCCTGCTGTTTGCCAGACCTCCCCCCCCCCCACAACACCACCCTGTACATATAAAGTCTGTCTCACTAAGAGGCATCTATTTAAATATGGGGAAGTCAAAGAGGATGCCAAAATAAATTACAAAAACAGAAACTCTGGAGTCATTCTAAAAGACAGAATACTATGGAACCCATTTTTCAGTCACCATATGGTGTCAACATAATGCCACTTCGTTACTTTTTTGAAAAGAATCACTATATAAAAAAAGAAAAGGCATCTTTTCCTTGTGTGGAAAAGAAACTTAGGAACCATTGGTTTTTTTAAAAAAAACTCTTGCTGGGTTTTATTGATTGATTTTGTTAACCAAAGAGGCCCCTGAAAAACATATCTGGTTATACGTGCATCAGAGCTGATTCAATACTTCTTGGCATGTTTCCAAAAGTAAGATAAACTAACCAATCAAGGAGTACATCTCTCTCTCATATATATATATATATATATATATGTATGTATGTATGTATGTATGTTTTTTTAGAGCTGTACTGCAATGGCAATTTTTCAGCCATTTCACTCACAATGAAATAAACTGTTTTGACTACATTTTGGAGTTGAGCTGAAATCCTTTGTAGGGAAGAGAATCAAGGTGGTTTCCATTTTATTTTCCCCAGAAAACTATGTTCTGAGGTGGTTTTTGAATTTTGTGGAATTCAAAATGGCTGCCACCATTGAAAATGACTGCTTCCTTTGCCACATGCTGGGCGACATCGTTGTAGTGGACAGCAGTTGAAAATATGTGGGGAAACACATTTTTACAGAGTGGATGGATCATTCCTCCAAAAGTCCATTTTGTGCTAGAAGTGTGGGATTACAATATCCCTTCAAAAATAGGGGGGCATTTAAACAGGCTTGTTAAAACTATGAAGTCACAGTATGTTATTCCATGCAATAATGTTTTTATAACTGCAATACTAGGGATTTTTTTTTACACTTCGGGTTTTTAAAAAATAAATAAATATATAAATTTGTATGTCTTGCAAAAACTCAAATATATTTTATTTGAAAGCAGACCTGAAAGTTAAAAAGGGACCCCGTGTCATCTTTTGTGGGGGGAGGAAATGAAGAGTTAACACTGCAGAATACCACAACCCCTGCTGCTACCAACACCACTTTAGATGAGTTTATGGGGAAGGGGATTGGGACTGGGGGCAAGATAGGTAGCGGGTGAATAAACAACACTATTTCTAGCTTGTTTTGTCTGGAAGTAGTTCAGGTTATTTCCCCCCCTTTTATTGTGGATATTAACAAAACAGAACAAAGAAAAACAAAGAAACATTACATATATAGGAATATCATCATTTTTTTCCATCAGGTATACCATTCATTTTTTAAAACGGCGGGTGAGAGAGTTATGCATAGGTTTCAAGAAAAGCAGACCATATATCCATGTATTCATTCACTCACAAGTCATGCCTATATAACACCCATTCAAATGTTGATAGCGTTGTTAAGTCCTCAATGCATTATGGGAGGTGAGCATTCCAACATAATATAAGTCTTTTAGCTGTCGTAAGGGCTCTGAAAATCCATTTGTGCTGACCATGTGTTAACTTCCAAGAAGCTGGTAGTAATTTAGGACATGCACATCATTCCATATTAAAAATTGTTTCAGTACAAAGTTTATCCTTATTATAACCTCCTCTCAAAAGGGGCTAACTGCTGGGCATTGCCAAAACATGAATTAAAGAAGTGTTAGGTGCATTGCATTTCCAACAGGTTATTTTACAACCAATCCAATGTGTAACATTTGAAGTTATCCATCTCTAGTTGACTTATACTGACATACAAAGGTAAGCTCAATTCAGGCCTTCCATTCAGGCCTGCCCCTACCCTTAGGCAGAGTGATGAAGCTGCCTCCGGCACCTGATTATGGGTGTCATGAAAAGGAAGCAAATTGTTATTTAATTAGTTGTTGTATTTTTACTCTCAATGAAAGACACTGGTAGGATTTTCTGCCAGAAGGACCAAAATAATCCAGTTAGCAGCCTTTGGTATGCCACATGACTGGAGGGGAATACTGTTTGCCTCATGGAGAAGAAATGTAAATTTGCAGAGTTTGGGGGTGGAACCTGCCCGTCCAATTCTGCTCCCTTCTTCTACATGCATTCCCTGTACACACCATCTTTTGTGAATAACATTTGTGTTATTCCGCCTCACTTGCATCAAACAGCAAGAAAATAAAGACCGAGGCATTTTCTGACGATGCACTAATTCAGTGCATCACCCAGTGTATATAAAGCAGAGCTTACCACAGTTAGTAATTCATACAGCCAGTTAAATTAGGCAGAATTGCATCCTGTGATTACTTTTGCTTTTGTGAGAGTTCATTTAATTAAAAAGTGAATTGGAGATGTAGAAAGAGTAAGGAGGAAGAAAGGTCAAGCCCACCAATTTTATCTAAAATAGTCAAGTAAAACTTGGTGAAGGTAAGATCTGCTGTAGCACAATGACAGTTAATTACTTTGCCAACCAAACAGGAAGGAAAAAGACTCTATGTTAATGAAAGCAAAGGGGGTGATCCTGCAGTAATTAAAGTTCTGCACTACTAACCACTGTAAAAGAAAAGAAAAATATTAAGGCAGCCTGTTGATTGAAGAACGATGTATGTTGCTCGCTTATCAAGGAGAAGATGATCCTGTTGGAAAGCTGATGCAGGTTAACACAATTGCTTTGATTCCACTGGCGTGGCTCTTAATTTTGGTTATCCAGGGAGGTCTCAGAGGTTCATACACCAGTTCCTCGCTCTGCACTTTTGTTTAGTCACACTGTTAGAAATCAATGGAAGTGTCCGTAATTTTACAACTGTGTCATCGAACTACAGTTTCCCAAGTAATGGATTAGGATCGTAGAAGAGCAAAGGGAAAGTTGCCGCTTAAGAAGTCTGGGCAACTAAGATGTTTGAAGAAGCCCTGTGATTTCAGTGAAGAAACATGTGCCCTAATAGATAGACAAATCTGCCAATGTTAGTTTCTCTTATACTCTCATTTTTTTCTAATCTTAAATTTATTTTGTCCCATTTCCACATCAGTTTGCAAGTTTTGAAAAGAAAATTTAGCATGAAAATTTGTACAGTTTCTTGCACATTTCTCCTAATAGACACATTGCTGTACACCATTTTGCCTAAGATACCATTCTTAGCAAACATTTCCCACAAATATAATGTGGTTTTGTATGTTATTTTCAATAATGCGTGCGTTGTTGTATTTACTTCCCTCCCTCCCACACACACACTTTGTGTATAAGTTTAGGAAGTACAAATTGGGTAGTTTGCATTAAAATATGAATCAAATATATTTCTCCCCACAATTTTCAGTGCTATGGATGGTCTGCAGTTACTTTCTGAGTGGAGCTTCGGTCAGTCAACATTCCTATGTGGCAACAAATATGCATGAGGCTTCATGGAGAAAAAGAGGACATGCATTTGACCAGTTCATGTATTTATCAGGCACTGAAGGCTTCACATTACAAATGAGTTGCACTGTCAACACACCTTCCACCATACATCTAAACATAATGTGTGACAAAGATACTCCATGGAGAGGTCCATACTCATAGCCTGTTGCTTCTAGTAAATAATCTGAACCTGCTCTACCATATTGACTAGGAGTGGACAGCTTGTGGCCCTCCAGTTGTATTGACCTACATCTCCCATCAGACGTAGTCAGCATACCCAGTGGTAAGGGATGATGGTAGGCTGAAACACCTGAATGTCCACAGGTTGCCCACCCCTGATGTAGTCTAACAATGCATCTTTCATCCTTCCCTTTTAATATTAGTCCTTGTCATGCTTCCACTGGAGGAGCCCTCCTCAGAGGAAGAGCTAGAGGCCCTGGAAGCCCAGGGCACCCCAGACCAAAGCTGTCACCAGATCCAAAGGAACTTGAGCCCTTGGGGGAGATGGTGGCAGGGCCATCCCTGTCAGGAGAATGGGGCTCTGCCTTTAAGACAGAGGCTGAGCAACCCCCTGACCCCGAGGAGCATCATCTCTTCAGGTGTCAGGCTAGTAGGGCACTTGTTTGAAGGAGTGCTCACCTCCAGAAAAGGTATCTTCAGAAGAAAGTGACTCCTCAAGAGTAGGTAGGGTAACCAGATTTTGGAAAGCAAAATCCCGGTCCAAAATGGCCACCCCACCAAAGCAGCCCCCCCCCGAATATAAAATAAAAAAATTAAAAAGGCCGCCCACCATGCGGCCCACAAGCAGACACCCCCCGCCACCCCCCCACCCAAAACAACCCCCCCAAGCCACCCCCCCCAAAAAACCCAGCCTGGACCTACAGGGTCCTCCACTGCCACCGCCGATCTCCTCCACTGCCGCGTGACCCCCTGCAGCCCCCTCACCCTTCTTGCCCTGCTCCTGGGCTCCCTGGAGGTACCTGAGGAACAGCAACAGCAGCAGCAGACAAAGGAGGAGGAAGAGCCTGCTTTAAAATGCCCACGCTGCTCCCGGGCCTCGGCAGGAAACAAGTGCTCAGCGTTAGGGAGCGTCAACAAATTCCTTGTCTGGTGGCTAAAGCAGTTATCCACAAGACAAGGAATTTGTTGATGCTCCCTAACGCTGAGCACTTATTTCCTGCTGAGGAGCAGCGTGGGCATTTTAGGGCGGGAGGAGAGCTGATCCTTTCCCTGGTTTGCCCCCGCCGCTCCCCTGTCGGCCCGGATCGCCCCAGTTTTCCCGGTTAGGACCGGGAAACCCAGGGCGATGTGGTCATCCTAGGAGTAGGGATCTAGAAAGGAAGCTTTGATTGCTGCAACTGAGCTCTGAGTGTGGTCCAGCAGGCTTTGGGCTTAAAAAGCTTCACTGGAAACCCAGCCAGCATTGGAACAATATTGTCCATCCAGTCTCTGTGTTGCATATCTTGTCTCCTGAACTGTGCCCTAGATTGATGTGTTGTTTCCTGACTTTTGGGACAACCACTTCTGGACAGTGTAAATTATCTGACTGATTTACTGAGTTTGATCTCTTGCTTGTTACCTTGACTACTCCTGCCGTTGCCTGATCCTTTTCGTTTGTCTGCCTGTATTCTAATCTCTGCCTGGGTTTACGCCATCTCTGTTGAGGCTTGAACACCATTGGATAGCCATCTGTTGGGCTGAACATTTGCTGATTACTGCTTTTAGAGCTTTGCTACAGCCAAAGCAGCACAGTCCTGCTACTTGTGGATGTGAGTATTTGAAGGGTGAGACAGAATTTTGATAATGCTTCTGTCAGTTTTGTGTGTGTCCTACTCACTCTTCTACTTGGGTATTCGGTGGATTCTTGTTTTAATCTAGCGTAGTGGGAATGTGGGGGGTTTAGGTGCTGCTATTAGCAGAGTGGTGGTCAGAAAGAGGGCACATTATCACTGGTGAAGAAAAGTTAGATTTCAATGGCTAGTCTCCTTTCTGATTCTCCTTCCAGCCATGATAGCTTCCCTCCAGATTTGAAGATGCTGCTGCTTTGCACCAGGTCAGTCAGTAATAAGACCATTTCCATCCAGGACTTAATCCTGCATGAGCTGGTCAACCTTGCTTGAATCACAGTAAGCTGCTTGGAATATGAGTGGTGAATCTCTCCCAGCTAGCTTTGTTCTCTGGATTTTTTTGGTAGAGTAGCTGCCTGGACCTGGACAGTAAGGGTTATTGAGAAATTTGTCATGAATCCATCCTCCTTATCCAACAGTAACCTAATATTGATGGTGGGTGCTCAAGACAGAAAATAATAGTAATTCTGTTGCTGTACTACCACCACCCACCTGAACTAGCCAGAATGACATTGGAGGTGGCATTGAAGGCCTGCCAGGCTAGATGATCGTGGGGGTTTTGATGTGCATGCTGGGGCCCTTCTCTTGGAGGAAGCAATCATGAAACCATGGAACTTTCTCAAATACTTTGAGATACTCAGGTACTTCCTGGTTGTACTTTTATATTGTAGTTTTAAGCTTTTACATTTTATGCTGTATTTGTGGTT
The DNA here is from genome assembly GCA_029215795.1 of Anniella stebbinsi. Lineage (NCBI taxonomy): Eukaryota > Metazoa > Chordata > Lepidosauria > Squamata > Anniellidae > Anniella > Anniella stebbinsi. The sequence continues at coordinate 127,336,467 of JARDYH010000003.1, read as the reverse complement.
TTGATTTTTGTGAAACACCCAAATTGCTTCAGCTATTGGACAGTATAGAAAAGTAATAAACAAATAAATACATGCTGCTGTACTCATCATGCTCTTTGTCATGAACAGATCACTACCTGATAAAGTTAGGCTTTTCCAGACTTCTAACTTCTACCAGACTCCTAACCTCTTTATGAGTAAGGGACTAATTTGGGAGGATGCTATGCCATGTAAAATAGGCTGAACCCATATCACTAGGGATGGGGGAGAAATTAATTTGGTACACATTTTAATGAAGACCAGTGTGTGAGCCAAAAGCAAATTATCCTTTGAAATTCTTTGAATTTTCCTGTGGTTCTCCAATCAATCAAAGTGTTAATATAAATATTTTAGGGGAAAGTGCATACAAAAATGTATATATTCATGCAAACAAACAACATTAAAATGCATTCTACTAGGGAAATGGCTTGCAAAAAATAATATATTAGGCAAAACTGCATACACATTTGAGTGATAATACTGAAGTTGCACGACGGTGTAAGAATAGATGATAAATTTATTGGGTTTGCATTTTAAGGTGAGAATACCTTATTTGCACCTCCCAAGACTAAAGATGGAACATAGTGCAACTTGCTGATGAAGTCCGCACATTTCTGAAGCTTGCAATCAGTGTTTCCCCCACTAATTGTGCATTTGAAAAAGCACACAAAAGGACTCTTCTCAATGCAAAAATGCATATTTAAATACACTATTTAATTCAGATCCATATTGGAGCAAGTGTGGTGGTGGAAAGACAAAAAACATCAACAAGGTTGTAGGGATTGGCACATCTATCAAACTCAATGATCTAACGATGTCCAGAGAGCTTCGGCTATGGGGTGGTAAATAAATATGATTATTATCATTATTATTATTAGCAACTGCTATACAACATGCCAATAATTCTGAGATGAGTTTGATATTACACTGTGAGCTGGATGTTAATATGAATGTAGGTTTTATTTTATATATCTAGATGTGCTTCTTCCATATAAAGAATTAATCTGTAGTCATGCCCTTATCCAAGCATAATTTCTCAAGGAGCGCAAGCCACACTGACTTTTGGGTGAGTATTTGCCTTCAAGTTTTCTTCAAATCTCATGCTAGGAGAACACAAGAAACACATTTAAAGGGAAAGGATCCCTTCTGTTCATGGCGTATTAAAATGAAAGCAATTGAAAGGTCAGGAAGGAGTCAGAAATGATACAACCTCTTCAAAATGTCTGGAATAGAAGGGGGATTATGAAGGAAACTGGGCCAGTTTCAAATAAAAATGAAAGAGAAAGGACATGATACCTGTCTGCAAAGACATGAACGCATAAAAGAACTTTGAATGGAGAGGAATCAATTATAACTAATCAAGGAAAGGAAAACCATAGAGCACTGGTATGTGAGTGCAATATGGGAACATTTAATTTAAATTTGAGAAATTTCTTTATCATCCTGAGGAAAGATAGGGGAATGAAATAGGCCACCAAAGGAGGGTAGAGAATTGGCATTAATATTAATATTTAAAGCTGTGTATAATCTGTCCAGAGCTGCTGTAAGGAATAATGGAGTATTAGCTTGTAGCAAAAAAAAAAAAAATCACTACAAAGTGAACAATTGCAATGTATCATTGCATCCAATGTCTTTGTGATACTAGGCATCGCTGCAATGACAATTGGATAGCCATTGATTGCTCCCCATTGTGCTATAGGCTGTCACCTTTACAATCATAATCTTCTTTTAGATATCAAATGAATGGCCCCAGGCTGACCCAGGATGGACATCTCTGCATCTGATTCCATGCCCTTTGTGCTTCAGCATATATCCAAGAGCAATTCAAGTATGGTTTCTACCAACCAGACGGGGCAGGGAACAAATTAGCCTTCTATTGTTATCTTTGCTTATGGATCAATTGCATGTTTGAAATAACTTTGGTTGGTGGCCCAGCTACGCCCCTCTCTGGACAGGGATAACCTGGCTTCTGTTGTCCATGCTCTGGTAACCTCCAAGTTAGATTACTGCAATGCACTCTACGTGGGGCTGCCTTTGAAAGCGGTTCGGAAGCTGCAGCTTGTGCAAATGCAGAGGCCAGATTGATAACTGGGACCAGAAGGTTCAAGCATATAAGACCTACTCTGGCCTGCTTGCATTGGCTGCCTGTATGTTTCCGAGCCTGATTCAAGGTGCTGGTTTTAACCTACAAAGCCTTACATGGCTTGAGACCACAATACCTGATGGAACGCCTCTCCCGACACGAACCTACCCGTACACTACGATCAACATCTAAGGTCCTCCTCCGAGTGCCTACTCTGAGGGAAGCTTGGAGGTCAGCAACAAGGGAGAGGGCCTTCTCTGTGGTAGCCCTCCAATTGTGGAATAATCTCCCCGACAAGACCCGCCTGGCGCCAACATTGTTATCTTTTGGGGGCCAGGTCAAGACTTTCCTCTTCTCTCAGGCATTTAGCAATATCTGATGAGCCTGGGTTTGTTTTGTTTTTAGGCTTAAAGCTTTTCAAAGTTATTATAGTGGTTTTAAATGTGTGTGTATATTGTATGTTTTTGCTGTTTTAATTTTTGTATATTGTTTTTAATTGCTTTAATCTTATGTGAACTGCCCAGAGAACTTCGGCTATGGGGCGGTATACAAATGTAATGAAATAAAATAAATAAATAAATAAAAAGTCAGTGGCATTATTTTCTCATACTGGAACTCCATAGCCAACTGAGTGCAGCCCCAACACACCATATCACACACTATGGGCATCATCAGATGAGTGTTTTATCGCACACTCATTACTGTCCACTCACATTTTTTGTGAGTTGTTTTGACGATGACGTCCACCTCCTGCACATCTCCCACCCCTTATGGTCTTTTTCCTGTAAGAAAATAGACCCCAGCAAATCCGACTTTATCTTTTTAAAGCGAAACTTGCTGCTATTTCCTGCTGTCTGCAGGAAAAGTGGCACAATAAAAATGCCCACTGAATGAGACACGTGGTGGTTGCTGCTTCCTCTTTCTTTCCCCATGTAAAGAGATCATCGCAGCAGCAGGAAGCCATAGCGATGGTGGGGAAACATGATTTCCCCCGTCTGATGACACTCTATAAGTCTGATTCATCCATAGCCTCCATCTCCCACAGTGTTCTGTTGAGCTCAGGAAGGTGGCAGAGATGAAGCAACCATCTGAAGCAAGGTCACATGCAAATAAGAGCACCCCTGCTCATTGAAGGTTGAGCAATCAAGTCGGTCATAGCCCATTGCAAGTGAGCCCCTGTTCAATCCTGCTCATACCCAACCAGCCCTTTGACAAATACTACCTCCTCTCCTTTCCCGAAGGTAAAGATGCATCATCTAGAAGGGATTGAAAGACAGGAGCAGGTAGTGGAGGGACCCCTTGCAGATAGGAGGAGCTTCAGCCCCATCATTCTCATAGAGAAGCAACATTCAAACATCTTTTACAGCCAACAAGAGGCCCAGTGATGGTCATTGGTCTCCCCACAAGAGTTTTAAAGCACTTGCTAGTAATACTTGTGGGCTAAAAATGGTTTTTGGTGTTAGCATTATTGTGGTCACACATCCCTTTGGTGTGGTGGCACAAACAGGATGACAATATCAATGAACAGGGTTTTTTTACCCTGCATTAAAACCCAAGAAAAGCAAGGCCACTAGCACCAGCAGAAAACAGGACTTATTAACTATATTCCCACCAGTTTCCATTGGGCTCTTCCTCATCTGACCATATCTAACTATCAGATTTTTTTAAATTAAAAGCTGTCAAACCTAAGTTATGGTGATGTATGGAGCACTGAGGTAGGGATCCTTGAGGAATTTGCTCTTTGTAAATTCTCATATGAACTGATCTGATCTATCTCTCCTAGATGAAGCTACCCACCAAATTCTTGCACTTCTTCAATATTCTGAGACAGTTCTTGATTCAATATATGTGTCCATGCATTTAAAATCTATATTTTGAGAAAAAATATGGTTAAAATGCATATTAAAACAGAATTTTAGTACAGATTATTTTTTAAAAAATGACTAAGCATATGTGAATATAGTAGAGAGCAGAAATAGACTGATTCCTCCATTTCTAACTGGAGCAAAGGATTAGTAACAGCAAAGTGGTATAACTAATTCTGCCCTAACTGCCAGAGCTGCTTAATTCAGTTAAAAGCAGAACTTGGCTGACTTGCAGTCCTGTTTAGGAGAGAATGTCTTTTTAAACAGATGGTACATTTACTGAAATTCTCAACTTTATGCCGCACATCTGTGCTGATAACTGATTCCAGCTATCTTCTTACAACCTATAAAAAATAAGCCAAAACAGCATAGAATTCTAATGCACTCTCATATTCCAAAAAATTTCCTGGAAATTCCCAGCACTCAAAACAGAAGAAACAAAGCACAAATTATTCTAGGTGTTTGCAGCTGCAATCCTAGACATTGAATGGGGTTAATATCCCCAATGAACACTGTGGGATCTAGAAGAATGATAGTTAATTTAGCAAATCACTGTTGTCAGCTCAAAGATCAGTGTTTCTTTTCACCGATCCTCAGAAAGCATTTGATTGCACTGAATGAGATTTTTAAATTATTTCATGACAAATTTATAGTGAATCTATAGCTGCATTAATTATTAATACAATTGGATCTAACCTTATTAATCTTGAATGGAGCACTCACCACAGATGACTGTCTCTGCTCTATTATTAGTTATAAATATAGAACCACTTGCTTTTGCCATTAGAGCCAATAAGAATATCTCAAGATTCACAATCACAAAACAAGAATTTAAAATAGCATTACATTCAGATGCTTTACCTTTGACTCTTGTATAACTTGAAGAATTGGTAACAGAACCGTTTAAATGCATTGACTCCTATAGTTACTTATTTGATTAGAACATTAATATTGCTAAATCTGAATTTATGAACTTTCATCTGAAAGAGGCAATAAATGGTTATTGAATTCAACAATTTAATCTTCATCTTTAATCGTAAGCCAACAGGGTATTTTTATCTTGTTTCACAAGTAGAGGAATTGTTTATTGTTAAGTTTCTTCCTAGAGAATATAAAAGCAAAAACAATTTGAGAAGGTGACAATTACTTTCAATAATTTGGCATGGGAGAATTGGTGTCAACCAGTTGTGCAAGTGTTTGCACAGCCACATGTGCAATTGCTGTGCAATCACACTTGTGCAAACATAATTTTAGTTGGATTCCTTTTTTCCGCACAGTTCAGAACAAAATTTCTGCTAGTACATCATTTGTGTTAGTGGAAAGACATGGTTGGATACTGAATCTATTTCCTTTACAATGCTGAAAGCCTGGTGAAAAATATGGACAGATCTTTTTGAAACATTGCAGAAATTATTTCAATGAAGGCGGTTTTATCTTTCAGATGAATTTATTACTATTATGCAACATGATTTAAACTGATAATATCTAATTGTTTTTCCTTTAAAAAGTGAGGAGGTATTCTGCACTTGGTATATACTTGAACAGAGCTGTGTCTCAACTCGTCTGCATTTAATAACTTGCTTTAAAAAGTATTCCACAAAAACATTCAGGAAAATCTATATCTATAAGCACAGTTTTAGAATTAAGGGACAATATTAGAAACCATTTAAATCCAGATATTCCTCCATTTTTCCTCCATTTTGATCTTTTATGTTTTCAACTTCCAGTATTTGCAATTATGTGGTGAGGAATATCATTTGGAACAAAATGGGAACAAACCTTTCAATTTTTTCTTAGATGATGTTATGTCATGGAGAAGCATATTGTTTATAATGTTAAGATTTTATTTGTTTAAATGTAAAAGCAAATGTATTTTTTCTGTTACTAAGAAGAAAAGTAAAAGAGAGATGACTTGATATCTCAAGTACTCTGAACAGTTGCCAAATCAAGTGCAGCTGATAAGCACCTAAAGACCAAGGTCATTTGGTTTCTTCCCTGTGTGCTGTGAGGCATAGCAACACATGGGGAGATATGCAGCCAACGCTGTGATAGGTCCACAGTGCTATAAATGTACAGCATGTGGAGAAACAGTGTGGGTGATGATGATGGTGAATGTTAGTGGTAGGTTATGGTTGGTTGGAAGTATTGCTGAAGATATTAGAGGAGTGTTTTGTTCTATGTAAATACTTGTAAAGTAAACTTAGTATAGTAGTTTAAAACACTGCTGTGTCTGAGTGTTTACTGACTACCAGGACATCTGTCTGCTACCAGTGAGCTCTGCTGTTATTCCGCTGCTGTGTGCTTGCACTCTGTACATGCTCAGAGAGTGCAGTGCATCACAAACTCTGACAGGTTATGGGCCCAGTCTGCTAGGGCTGCTAGGGCTGCTAGGGCTACTAGGGCTGCTAGGGCTACTAGAGCTGCAAGGCTGCCCAAGGTGTCCAGAGTGTCCAGACAGCCTAGAGGACTCCCTGCGTGGTGGCAGAGCGTTGTGAAAATCCTGGAAGTGAAGAGTGACTTCTCAAATCTGCAGTCCGGTGAGTGTCGTTGCTGAGTGCCTTGGAGGGGCTGAAAGCTAAAAAGCAAGCAAGACATCTGTGTGCAGTAATTTGAGATGGCAGCAAGTATGTCGGCAGTTAATCTACCACTCAATCGTCTAAATGAAAACAATTATCTGGCTTGGAGCATTAAGATGGAACAATATCTAAGGAGAGAAGGTTTATGGACGGTTGTCTGTGACCCTCCAGCTCAGCCAGATGAAGACGAGCAGAGAAACATAGAGAAAGCTTTGGCAAGCATTATCTTGTGTTTAGAAGATAACCAACTTGTTTATGTAAGGAGGCTGGTGTCCGCGCAGGAATGCTGGAAAACTCTCAGAGAGATTTATGTGAGAGAAACGGCAGCCAGCAAAGTTATGCTAACAAGAAAATTGTACAGAGCACAACTTGAACCAGGAGCCAGCATATCTGCACATTTAAGCATGATGAGGCAACTGTTTGCGGATCTGGAAGAGCACGGCATGTCTTTCACTGAATCCCACAAAGTGTACGTCGTTCTCAGCTCCCTGGATGATTCGTGGGACAATCTTGTTTTGAGCCTGGAAGCAATGCAAGAATCCGAGCTCACGCTTCGTTTTCTGACCGGCCGATTGCTGGAAGAAGAAAAGAAGAGGCAAGAGAGGCAGACTGCCAAGCCTAGAGACACCCACGTTAAACAAGCAGCTTGTGAAGATAAGGAGAAAGTGTTTGCAGTTCGGCGCTGTTTTCGTTGTGGTTTGCCCGGGCATCTGCGGAGAGATTGTCCCAACCAAACGAAGGAGAAAGCAGCAACAAGCAAGAAAAAATCTGCTAAACCGAAGGTCTCCGTAGTTAAAGCTGCAGAGAACAACCCAGAATGTACCTGGTTGATGGACAGTGGTTCCAGTCAGCATATTGTGAACAACCAGAGTTTGTTTACAAGTCTACATTCTGCTAGCCGGGACCATGTTACATTAGCAGATGGCAAATCTTCAGCTGTGACTGCAGAAGGTTGTGTATATGTGCCATGTATTGATAAAACTGTAAGCAAGGTTTTGTGTGTGCCAAGTTTGGAACACAATTTGTTAAGTGTATCTTGTTTGGATAAGGAAGGATATTGTGTATCATTCTCAAACAGCAAGTGTGAAGTGAGCAAACAAAACAATGTTGTAGCTTTAGGTGTACTTAGGAACAATCTTTATGAAATGTTGCCTAAAGGTCTAGAAACATCTAGAAATGTAAATTCTGTTATGAATAACACACCTTTGCATAATGATTGTGTGCATTTGCTGCATAGGAGACTTGCACATGTTGGGTTCCAAATACTGAAAAAAATGCCTGAAATGTGTGTAGGACTGAATGTAAAAGCCTGTGACAAATATCTAGACTGTACTGCATGTAAGGTGGCTAAATCCAAGGTTGCTCCAATCTGTAAGAAGAGTAACAGAGTTGCCACGGCAGCATTTGAGATAATACATGCAGATTTAATTGGTCCTATGACTGCAACATTAGGAGGGGCAAAGTATGCTTTAATTCTGGTGGATGATTACACTAGATATGGTTTTTGTTATGTGATGAAAAACAAAAGTGAAACGTTTACTGTTTTCAAAGATTGGCTGAGTTGGGTGGAGCGGAAATTCTCTACCAAAGTAAAGCAATTGCAAACAGACAGAGGGGGGGAGTTTATGGCTGAAACGTTCCAAAAATGGCTTAGGCAGAAAGGAATTTCAGCAAGACGAACTGCTCCACACTCACCATGGCAAAATGGCGTTGCAGAAAGAAGGAATGGGGTTCTGCAAACAATGAAAGATGCCATGTTGACAGACTCTGGGTTGCATGCTCATTTTTGGGGAGAAGCAATGCTAACAGCTAATTACATTGCTAATAGGCTTTGGAGCTCAGCAATAGATAACACTCCATATTTCCTCATGTTTGGGAAGAAGCCATCCCTGGCTCATCTCAGAGTTTTTGGGAGTGATGCCTGGGTGAACATCCCCAAGGTAGCTAGGAGGAAAGGGCAGCCAAAAGCCAGGAAAATGAAATTCCTAGGCTATGCACCTGGTTCAAAAGCATACAGGTTTTATGCTGGAAATGGAAACATAGTAATTTCTAGATCAGCAAGTTTTCAGGAGCAGTGTGACTGGGAACGTTTGCACGGCAGTGAAGTGTGTTTGCCTATACAGGAAAACATAGACAGATCACCACAGCCAGTAGAGAGACAAACAAACAGTTCCACAACTCTTTCAAGTCCTAAGAAGGAGGAGGAAGAGGAGGAGGAGGGAGAGAACAGAAATGTTTTTATTCCCAGACGGTCAGAAAGAAGTACAAAGGGAATACCTCCTGAGAGATATATGGCCAGTGAAGTACGAGTGTGCCACATATCTTATGAACCAGAGAACTATGCAGATGTTCAAAGATTGCCAAATCCAGAGAAAAATCTATGGTATGAGGCTATGGATGAGGAAATGGAAGCCATGGCAAAATACAATGTGTTTACCCCTACAATGCTACCAAAAGGTAAAAAAGTGGTTGGTTGTAGGTGGGTGTTCAAAAAGAAATTGCTGATGTCAGGAGAGACAATGTATAAGGCTAGACTTGTGGCAAAAGGGTTCACACAGGAAAAGAATGTGCACTATGATGAAACCTTTGCACCTACTGTGAAAGCTGAGTCAATGAGAGTAATGCTAACTCTAGCTGCAAAATATGATTGTCAGGTGAATCATTTTGATATAAAGACAGCATATTTGAATGCACCATTACAGGAAGAGATTTACATGGCTCAAATTCCTGGTTATGAGTCAAATGTGCCAGGCTCTGTGTACAAATTAAACAGAGCTATCTATGGTTTGAAGCAGTCAGCAAGGAATTGGAACCAGTGTTTGCATGAAGCATTGGAGTCAATGGGTTTCAAAAATGGAATGGCTGACCCATGTTTATATACAAAAGGTGTCAACAGTGAACAAATGTGGTTGTTATCTTTTGTGGATGATATATGTTTAATTTCAAAAACAAAAACTCAGGTTAAAGAATTTGCAGAGCAACTGAGTAAACATTTTGAATTAAAGGATTTGGGTCCAATCCATGACTACCTAGGAGTGGAAGTCACAAAGCAAAAAGGGGCTTATGTGTTAAGTCAAAAACAGAAAATCAAAAATCTGCTTGCAAAATTCCACATGGAGGAATGTAAAAGTGTTAAAACTCCCATGGTGGCTGGTTTTCAATGTAATGACAGTGACACAGAATTTTGTGACAGAGACCTATACCAGTCAGCAATAGGAAGTCTACTCTATTTAGCTCAATGGTCTAGGCCAGATTTGGCTAATGCAGTTGGCATATTGAGCAGATTTGTGTCCAAACCAACGAATAGTGCCTGGCAAGCAGTTAAAAGAGTACTCAGGTACTTAAAAGGGACTATTGATGTGTCTTTAGAATTAAGACCATTGGACACATTATCACTAGAGTGTTACACAGACAGTGACTGGGCTGGTGACAGTCAAGACAGGAAATCCACCTCAGGAATTGTAATAAAACTGGGCAACAGTTTAGTGGGGTGGAAATCCAGAAAACAACGGTTAATTGCCCTGTCTACCTCAGAGGCTGAGTTCTCAGCATTGTCTGAGGCTTGTACAGAAATAATTTGGTTCATCCAGTTGCTGAAAGATATGAAATTGCAAGTGAAAACTCCAATTAAAGTTTTTGAAGACAATCAGACTTGCATTCATATGGCAAAGTCTGAAAGGGTGAACGCAAGGAATAAACATGTTGATATTCGTTACTGCAACGTAAGACAAGCTGTACATGATGGATTGATTGAACTTGTGTATTGTAACACCGAGGTAAATGTGGCTGATGTATTCACAAAACCTTTGAATGTACAAAGACATGAACAATTGTTAAAACAGCTTGGAATGCTAGAATGTCAGACAGAATGAAAATGTTTGTTAGTTACAGAAAAAAGGAGGGGTGTTAAGATTTTATTTGTTTAAATGTAAAAGCAAATGTATTTTTTCTGTTACTAAGAAGAAAAGTAAAAGAGAGATGACTTGATATCTCAAGTACTCTGAACAGTTGCCAAATCAAGTGCAGCTGATAAGCACCTAAAGACCAAGGTCATTTGGTTTCTTCCCTGTGTGCTGTGAGGCATAGCAACACATGGGGAGATATGCAGCCAACGCTGTGATAGGTCCTCAGTGCTATAAATGTACAGCATGTGGAGAAACAGTGTGGGTGATGATGATGGTGAATGTTAGTGGTAGGTTATGGTTGGTTGGAAGTATTGCTGAAGATATTAGAGGAGTGTTTTGTTCTATGTAAATACTTGTAAAGTAAACTTAGTATAGTAGTTTAAAACACTGCTGTGTCTGAGTGTTTACTGACTACCAGGACATCTGTCTGCTACCAGTGAGCTCTGCTGTTATTCCGCTGCTGTGTGCTTGCACTCTGTACATGCTCAGAGAGTGCAGTGCATCACAAACTCTGACATATAATACCTTCTTGTGGGCTGCTAAAAATTCTATAGGAAACAATATTATGGGAAAGTGTGAAGAAATGTTCTAAGTATCTTTATCAGAACAGGAATGTTTACACAATAGACCCTGATGCATCTACTGCTCTAAATATAAAAGGAAATAACTACAAAATCCTTTAGCGTTGACATAGGCTGCATCTCATTTGAATAAAATCTATAAAAGTGAATAGATTACTGCTAGAAATATATGCAAGTTAAATCTGACTTTTGGCTTTTTTGATGGTTTTGCTCTAAAATACGAAGAAAAGGTGTTTTCATACTCTTGTTTTACTTAGTGGTTATTCAATCTCTCTGAATCTTTTATTTATATTATTATGATATCTAGAAGGAGCTGTGCATAAGGAACACTGCATTAGGAAGACTAGTATCCAATCACCAAAATACTGGCTAGCTAATATATGGCATATAGTTGAAATATTCAGCATTTGCTAAAGGAAGGTAGCATAAGGAAACCTTTTATGATGTATAGCTTATTTAGATATTAATTGATATCTTACATTTAACATGGTATAATAATCTGAACTGATAATCTGAACTGATAACCAATGCTTGATTTTATTTCTGTTTACCTCTTGTGACTGAAATTTTCTAATATCTGCCTTATATCGCTATTTATAAGTTCTAAACAATGTTGTAGTTGTTTGAAACTGCTTGATATTTTATTAGAGCCTTACCAATATTTTTATAATACATCTTGTATTTATCCAAAATGGCTTAATATTCATATCGTATTTTTACTAGCAACTTTTCTGTCAAGCTTTGTATTTTATGGTTAACGTCAATATTACGTACATTGGATTTACATAATCCCTTTCTGTATTGTAGTTGTATGTATTGTAGTTGTATGTATCCTTAATAGTTTGTTATTAATATTATTAAGATCTATTTGATATTTATCATTAACCTTTAATTAATGGCATGTGTTGTATGGCCAAATTCTGCATTTTTGTAATTGTCTGTTTCATTTTTTATTTCCAAATAAATGTGCCTAGCATTGCTCAGTATGCCTGCAAAAGGTTTTCATTAATGAAGATGCTATAACATGAGAAGGAAGAGCTCACATATTGCCTTCGTAGGGAGTTGTGTAATGAAGAAACATGCAAACATGCAGTATGGAAATGCATACATTTTCTGTTTCTTGTAATGTGCATGAGATGCCTCTCCTTGTATCATGTGCTGCATTATTTTGAGGAGTAAACAATATGCTTAAGAGTTTCATATGCGGTCCAAACCATTAAATGCCATGCTGTATAAGAGGACATTACATTGGTGCTTTGATTGCTTTTAGATCAGTAGATGTCCATTAGCGATACAGCTTAATTATAGATTTAGAAAGCTGAACTTCAGCTAGAAGGTGGTAAGTAATAGCTGTCATTTTTTTAAAAAAGCAGTGAGGCACAGTAAACTGCTTAGAAGAGGCAGGAAAACTATACCTGGATATGCACCATTGACTTTGTGCCTTTTTTCATCTGGCTCTCAGGTAACCTATTAGTTCAAGTATTACATTATTTTTTCCCTTCTGTACCCAGTTCAGAAGGGATGATAATAATTTCGTAGAACATGGCTATAGCACCTTTCTTTTGTTTTAAGTTCTGGTCGGTTATTGTAGTTTAATAATGGCAAAGAATACCAGTTATTACACTGACGTATCACAACGCCTGGAAAAATGGTGTCTGCAAACTTGGCAGAATCTATACTACTGCTTTAAAACAGTTTATATCAGTTTTGACAACTGTTGGGGCCCAGGACACACTTCATATACAGTTTTCAAACCATTTTTCAAAGTGTCATATCCTGGGACCAATCTACATCAAGCAGGATACAACACTTTGAAAACATTTTGAAAACTGTATATGGAGTGTGTCCTGGCCCCAACAGTTGTCACTACTGTTATAAAACATTTTAAACCATTTTAAAGCAGTAGTGTAGATCCTGCCCTGCTTGGTGTATATCTGACCTTGCTCTTCTTAAAGCAATGCAGCAATCAAATGGAATTAAAACAGAAAGGAGTTTAAGGCATTTACAGCCAGCTCATGGTGCAGCAGAGCAGGGCTAGCGCTCAAGGAAGAAGGTCCAAAGTCCACTAGAGGTAAACAAGGCTAAAGGAGTTCCCTGTTATGGTTCACATTTATGTTTTCTGTGAGAGTAGGTATGGAGATAGGATTGTGCTCTTAAAGGTTTAAACACTGAAGGATTGCTGCTCTTTAGACAGAGGGCTTCGCAAACTAGATTAATTTAGGGCACAATCCTATGCATGTTTAGACAGAAAAAAAGTCCTACAACTCCCACCATTCAGTTGGGGAATGTTGGGAGTTGCAGGACTTTTTTTCTGTCTAAACATGCATAAGATGCCCACCCATTTGATGGATTAATTAATTAGGCTATGAAGAACTAAAAGGATCAAATTGAGTTTGAGAAGAAGCTAAATGTAACCTTTTTAGTGCTACTTCCTCCCCAATTTCCCCCACCTTGTGGACTGCGCAGCCCATGGAGGTCCTGAGCTACCCACTCCTGCTGTGCTTGAATATGCAGAAGTAAGTCCCATTGAATTCAATGAGCTTACATTCAGGTAAGTGTGTATAGGATTACAGCCACAATATTTAAGCCTAGTGGAAAAACACTCCCTGCTTGGCTTGTGGACCAGCACAGCTGCAATTTCTTTGCACAACTGGAGATACTAGAAAGGTAGGGTGAAGTGTGAGGATGTGCAAGTGATAGTGTGATCTAGCTGTTAGAGTGTCAGGCAAGGAGCAAAGAGACCAGGTTTAGATTTCCACTCAGCCATGATGCCAACTGGATGACTCTGGGCCAGTCTCTCAACTTGACCTACCTTATAGCATTGTTGTAAGGCTAAAATGGGTGAGGGAGGAAAACTTATGTACACTGCCTTGAACTTCTTGGAGGGTAATAAATGAGGGAAAGAAATGATGGATGATCCTGCACTGCCATTTTCTACCTGATACATATGGTTGAAAAACATGCACAGGAATGATTTCATAACATCAGTGTGAAAAGTAATTAGAGTATAACATGATCAAGAGAATCAAAACCAGGTCCTTCTCCTTTTCATCATCTCTCTTCCTTTTGTGCTTAGTCCAAGATGCATGAGCAACTGGGATGTTTCCTACCCCATAGCCAATCACAGAAAAGCCTGCTGAGCACATCCACCAGCTCTCCTAGATCTTACCCTTTATCTGCATCTCTTGATCTCCCCCGGAAGGACAAAATGGTCTATTTTGTTTAAATGTACAAAGTAGACCTAGGACGTTCTGGTATAATTGAGCTACAGATTTGAATCAATTACTGTTAATTCCAACATCAACATTAAGAAGCGCCAAAGGAAAATACACTTTTCTAATAATTCTTTTAAATGTAATTAGCTCTACCTGCAGAGGCAAATATTGGAGCTTAATGAAATTTCTAGCAAACTCCTCCAGGCTGTAGAAAATTCAAAAGAGGGCTGGGAGAGCTAAGGAAAAATGGACACCACTTCCAAGAAATAATCTTACACAGTATTTCTGGCGCAGGAGATTAACAGTAACCTCAAGATACCTCCAATATTTACAGAAATGTTTTTAAGGAAGAAGCCATTTTTGTTTTGTGGATAAAGATCGGTTCTTCATCTCTTTGTTTCCACTCGCATTCAAGACTCCATACAGACAGTAACAGGACTCTCTGGCCCTTTATATTCAAATGACTGTTTTTGCACCAAAATATTTATTCAAATCTGGCTGGTTGTGATTTTCAGATTCTCTCACAGGCAGAGAGTGGAAACAGAAAGATAAATGACTTTTCTTTCATTACCCCCGGTGTTATTGTTATGATATATTGTGTGATGTGCCTCATTATCTGTCAGTACGCAAATCCAAGCAATGCGTAAGATGTGAACCCAAAATAAAACAGCAAAAACATTTCTCAAGATGTTTTCAGCATCTTTGAGACTTAGATGAGGGGGGAAATGGGATACAGTTTTAGAATTCTGAACAAGTACGACAGAATCATTCTTTCAATGCAATTTCCTGTTGGTGTTTGCTCTGGTCCCTTTTTCCTGCTACTCCTTTCCTCTCCAGTGGATGACCTCTCTTGGAAGAAGGCTGCCACCACATCTAACATTCCAGCATATAAGCCCTCTTTGGGCATGTTACCGCCCCCCCCACACACACACAATAATTAGGGTTGCATGAAAGAGAGTGAGGGAAAGTGCACTAACTCCATCACTTGTATCATCATCCTTGTCACCGTCCGTGTTGATGTTCATGTGTTGGAGGGTGAAGGTTTGCCGCAGGATGCCTGCTCTACTCATGTAGGGTGCCTGGTCAATTTAGATACGGCGAAAATTAAGATTCTTCCAGCTGTGGCCCTATCTGGAGAGGACAGACTGTTCCTCAGCTATTCACACACTAGTGACTTCCAGGCTGGATACCGCAATGAAGATGGTTCAGAAAGTTCAGCTGGTAATGAACTTCTGCAAATTAATGCAAAGAAATGGTGGCGTAAATTGCCCCTTTATGGCCACCATTTCTTCAACATTACATTTATGGAACCGCCTTAGATGCCATTTCTATGCAAAACAGTGGCTTGCTATGGGAACAGGTGTCTGCTGGACCCACTTGTCAGGCATGCAGGTACTCACCAAGCAGGTCCATCAGTGCCCTACGGCTCGGCAAGCAGGGTCTGGGTGATTGGGCAGGGAGGGGAGTACATTGGACTCCATTCCCACCACAAACTCTTGCAACATCCCTAGATTTTCTTGCCCAAAGTCTAGAAACTCAGAATTTCTCTAAACCTTAGAAAAATCCGAAGAGTGCAAGTAGTGGTTTTGTAAGCATGCAGTCCTTTACATGGAGAAGAGTTTAGTAAGACCTTCTTTTTTAAAAACAACTCAGCCAAATGTGCACATATAAAAAGGAGTATACGGGGGAAGACAAAGAGAGGCAACAGCCACACCCTCAAAAAGAATTCTACATAAAATCAAAATATCAATCTAACCTATCTAATCACAAGTTGCCTACTTGAGTAGCCTTGGGTTCCAGAGCATATGCAGAATTCATTGCAGAGAGGATAGTCTGGAAGGAAACATCTTGGACTCCAATTAGATGTTATATGGAAGGCTCTACCAGGAATGAGCAAGCTCATACATTTATGGGAGTTCAGGAAAAGACTGAGTTTCATAAAAGGCATCACCCTAGTGGCAACTGGTTCTCGTTTTGTCCAGAGATGCAATAGACTCCATTTCTGATGACAGTGGTCTACCCAGCAACTCAGAAAACGACTTAGTGGCTGGATTCATCTTCCTAAAATCTCTAACTTACATCTCTAAACACCCAGCCTGTTGGAGCCAGTTAACCTATACTTTAAAAAGAACCTATGGGTGTGTGTGTTTTAATGTGTATTAAAGAAAGAGATAAGTCTAGACAGGTTGACATTCAGCATGGCGTCAATTGACTAGATACTCTAGGGAACACTGCTGAGCTACATCAGAATATAGGTTTTTTTCACATGTGGGAAGCCTATATGAGTAGGGCAGCTCCCCATGACAAAGACCCCCTCTAGATGGATTCCGTTTGACGCCTGTTTCTCCGATTATGCGCATCTTCTCGGAAGCGCTTTATCGTAAATGCTTGTATGCAGGAGGTAATTGAGCACTCAACAGGTGACCTTACCGGTTGTTTCAGATGTGCTTTACAAGTAGTTAATGCGGAGAATCGCTTGTTCACATATTCAAAATACGCTTTAATGGCCAGAGCAAAATAAAACTCGCTATTTAAGGCGCATTCGATAATGCGCATAATCGGAGAGAAAACGCGCCTCTACACCCAATTTGCGCTCTGTTCTTGAAGAGGTAAATTTTTTAATGCGCCTTGAAAGAGCTTTAAATGCCTCTTGTAGAGGCAGCCAAAGGTTGGCCCTCCAACTTGTGGAGGGCATGGAGGATGGTGACAGATGGGGCAGAGCTGGCATACACATTCCCCCACTCTCCTTCCACAATCCTAATTGTGTTGGGGGTTAGAATGATCAAATAAGACTATACCAAAAGAAAAGAATGTAGAAGTCAGGAAAGATATTAGTAAGTTATTGTGTTCCCTCTATATCACTAGCCACTATGAATAGATCTACACTAGTGCTTTTTGTCAGTGCTGAAGTGCACTGATAACTGTTGGGGCACATTAGACATTTGTGTATACCACTTTTCTAGCATTTCCTGCTTTTCATTCCATATTATCCCAAATACTGCAACAGACGTGCACTACGAGGTATAAACGCACAAGAGGGATATAGCGTCACCATGATGGGATCGTATCAACATGGCACGAGGTGTAGATCTGACTCAGGAGCTTCAGAGAGAAGGAAAAAGTAGAGAAGCTTGAGGAATTTTGTCTTTTTGAATTCCAATATCAACTGTTCTGGCCAACTCCTCCCAGACGAATGTGTAGATTAGTCCCAAATGTTCCAGCACAGTCTCAGCTTGAAGAACACATCAGAATGCACATTTTGAAAGGGGGAAAACATGTAATTCTTGTGATCCACCCAGAGAGCTTCAGCTATTGGTTGGTATTGAAATGTAACAAATAAAATAAAACATCTGCAATCTTGTGCATGCTTTCCTGGGAGTAAGCCCTATTGAATTATGTGAGTTGTAGTTCTAAGTAGACATGTATAAGATTGCACTGTTAGACATGCATATTTTAATGAATATAGATACATATTTAGATGCAAAATATTGTTCAGAGTAAAAAATGCAGATTAATGTGAAAAGGGGATAGAAGGGATTTATGAGTGAACATCTGAGAAAGGGACATGGATCAGAAATAGATTACTTTGTCCATCCCTACAATGTAGAAGCAGGTCGTTCCCCTCTATCATAGTTTAGCTACATAATGTTAGTCAAATCATCCTTGCAGTGTTCATAATTCCCCCCTAGAGAACTCCCCCGGTGACCTCAGCATTAGTGTCGGAGCTTTCTGTATTTATAATAACAACACAAAACAATAGATCTATTATAGTGTTTGCTGTGCCACATTATATCCACAGCGAACGCTACAAAACACATACAACCTTGCCAAGGTGTTGCTATAATCTATTTGTTTTGATTATTGGTGAGCTGAATTTTCATGAATTTCAATCTTCATGTTGACATTTACATGCTCCTTTTTTGTAGAACATCTAAGCAACATTTGAAAGTGTTTCTCTGGTTTGTGTCCAAATCCTGGACAATAATAAAAGGTGAGAAGATGCTGTACAAACATGCCAGCAACTGATGGTATCAAAAGCTGTCGAGACATAGAGGAGAATTAGCAGGGTCATTTCCCCCCTGTTCCCTGGCACAGGGCATCCATCCATCAGGTTTCAGGCCTGGTTTCAGGCCTGATGGAAACAGCTTTGGTCGCCCTGGTTGATGACTTACACTGAGGAATGGATAGGGGGAGTGCAACCCTGTTGGTTCTCCTGGACTTCTCAGAGGCTTTCATTACCATCAACCATGGTATCCTTCTGGATCATTTATCTGTATTGGGCTTGGGAGGCACGGTTTTCAAGTGATTCTGGTCCTTTCTGGAAGAGCGGTTTCTAAAGGTGGTGCTGGAGGACTTCTATTCCACCCTATGGTTGTTAGCCTGTGGGGTGCCTCAAGGTTTTATCTTGTCCCCCATGCTTTTTAACATCTACATGAAACTCCTGGGAGATGTCATCAGGAAGTTTAGGCTGAAGTGTCATCAGTATGTGGATGATACTCAGCTCTACCTCTCGTTGCCATCTGCACATCCCAGGGAGGCTGTGGAACTCTTACACCAGTGTCTGGAGGCTGCTTTGGGATGGATGAGGGTGAACAGGCTGAAACTTAATCCAGACAAGACAGAGGTATTGTGGGTTGGGAAACCAAATACTTTGGATGGAGGTTTACAACTGGTCTTAATGGGGTTGCACTCCCCCTAAAAGTTCAAGTACATAGTTTGGGAGTCCTTCTGGACTCTGAGCTAACTGGGGAAGCCAGGAGTGCATTCTACCAGCTTAGGATGGTATGCCAGCTGCGGCCCTATCTGGACCTGGCCTCAGTTATCCACGCATTAGTCACGTCCAGGCTGGATTATTATAATGCACTGTATGTGGGGCTGCTTTTGAAGACAGTTCAAAAGTTTCAGCTGGTGCAGAATGTGGCCGCCTGAGTATTGGTGGGGGCAATGTTTTCTGACCACATAACGCCTAGACTGTGCCAGCTGCACTGGTTACTTGTGTGTTTCCGAGCCCAATTCAAGGTTCTGGTTTTGACCTTTAATGCCCTAAATGGTTTGGGACCAAGTTACTTGAAGGACCGCCTTCACCCATATCAGCCTGCCCACACTTTAAGATCAGAAAGAGAGGCCCTTCACATTTGCACACCTGTGAGGGCAATTAGTGGGCGTCCACGTGGGAGAGGGTTTTCTCTGTGGTGGCCCCAAACCTCTGGAACAAACTTCCATTGGAGGTCCACCATGTACGTTCCTTGCAGGCTTTTAAGAAGGCCTTAAAAACATTTTATTTTACCATGGCCTTTGCATGATAAGTATTGTTATTGCTGTTACTGTTCTTGCTGCTATTGTTCCTCCTGTTTTTATTGATGGTTTAATTGTTTTAATTGATTTTTATTGCTTTAAATATTTTTAATATTTTATTGCTTTTAACGTTTTATTTATTTTATTGTTGTGAGCAGCCTTGTGAGGGCTTCTGCCCTGAAATGTTTTAAATAAATAAATAAATAACCCTTTAGATAGCCTTTGTGGATTTGAAGTTGGGAGAACAGTGTTACAATTTTTCTAGGCTTACCTTCAGGGTCATTTCCAGAAGTTGGTGCTTGGGAATTTCTTCACAGCCCAGTCTTGGGGAAATTGCATATTCCCCCTGTCATTAATGCGGGGGGGGGGGGGGGGAGGACCAGGGCACAGGTCAGAAAGGAACAGTTCCGCCCTAACCTGCACTCTTGCGTACGAGAGAAAATCTGCCAGGCACATTGGCTGGCTTTACTTCTCCTTCGCACCTGAGGCAGATGAGGCAATGCAAGTGTTGAATCAGAGTCTGGAATCGGCAATGAGGTGGATGAGAACCAATAAATTGAAACTCAGTTCTAACAAGATGATGAAGGTCCCATGGATAAATGGTTCATCTCTTAAAAGAGATGGCATTCTAGTCTGTTATGGAATGGTTACACAGGTTCACAGTTTTGGAGCTCCCTTAGATTGTCACCAGAAAGAACCACATCATGACCCAGAGTAGCATAAGTGTGGTGCACCCGCTGACCAGGCATAAGCCCGCAATAATGAGGGTAGGAATAAGCCTGCAAACAGAGTGTAAGTGCAGAACCATGATAGGTAGCTGTCAGAGCTGGGCCAGCAGTTGAACCAGGGGGTCACAAAGCAAAAGAACACAACTGGGCCTTTGTTGCTCATGTAAGGTTCCAGCCCAAACAGGATGTCATTATAGCACTTCCTGTCCAGGATGGCCGAACAGCTAGCCTGCATGGGTGGGTCCCGTCCAGAGCCTGAGTGTAGTTCTCTGCCAGCATGTTTCAAGGTGCTGTCCTGATAGCTCACTGTATGTGACAACTGCACACAGCTTTAAAAGTTCCTGGTTTTAGGCCAGAGAACAAGCCACTACTAACAGGAGACAGTTTTAGATAATAGCCTTGTTCAGATGCTCTCAACTCTCCATGCAGAACATCTCTGTAGACACTGTCTTGGAAGGAACTAGAATTTAATCCAGTGCAATCACATTGACAGGCTGTGCTTCCTATGAGGATAGAGAGAGAAGAGAGAAAACGAGCCAGGAAGCAGCACCTGCTAGTGAGGTTATGCCAGGTCAGATGTTATTTCTTTCATGTGGCTATCATGGGAACTGGTTGCATGGAAGGTTTTAAAGCATTTGAAATGGATCAATGGTTTGTTTATTTATTCATTGAATTTTTATCCTGCCCTTCTTCCAAAGCGTTCAAGACACCATACACCAGGATAGTGGAAACCTCTGCGGGAATGCAGCCCACCTGAAGTCCAAATCCAGCCCTCCAGGATTCCCCAGATGGACATGCCCCTTCTCCTGGCCCCATTTCCCCCACACACACCTGCCAATCTCTTGGTGCTTTCCTGGGTTTTGTGCGTCCCCCCTTGACACATTCTAAAAGCTTTAAGCTCAAATATGCTTGGGGGGGTATTTTGATTCCCACCTCCTTTTGACTTCAGCTATTCCTTACATTGGAAGGTGTCCCCTGAGAGTTTCTCCAAAATTGAATTTGTCCCTCAGGGTGAAAGAGATTCAACATCTCTCCCATACATGATTCTTCCCCCACCTTTCTATCTTAAAAAAGCCCTGTAAGGTACACTAGGCCGAAGGAGACACTGACAGGCCCAAGATCGTCCTTTCGGCTTAATGGCTGAGTGGGACTTGAATTCAGGTTTACCATAGGCCAGATCTACACCAAGCAGGATATGACTCTTTGAAAACAGTTTGAAAACTGTATGTGGAGTGTGTCCTGGGCCCCAACAGTTGTCACTACTGTTATAAACCATTTTAAAGCAGTTGTGTAGATCCTGCCCTAGTCTGGCCTCTGAGCATTACGAGTTTACAACACACTAGATGGTTGTCTGTTGATTATCTGTCTGCAGAGTAAAAGGGGGGGAGGAGGAAGGAAGGGTAATATAAATAATCTAAATAAACAAAGAAATAAAAATACAAAGTTCCAAAAGGCTTCAAATTTGTTTACATATATATTGACTACATTACAGGCGTGTCATTGTACGTATGAAGATGAAAAACAACTGTGGAATAAGATACGGGAAAGTATTGGGATAGTAGGTAATTTAGTTCCCTTGACTTCAGTGGGACTAAAATTCATTCATTTACAAGTACTTCTGGCCCACATCGTGGAACGAGCCATTTGCCAGCAGAATACTTAAATCGAGGCAAGCTTTCAATGCTGCTTGGTGTGTGTGTGTGTGTTTTCCAAGCTGCAATTGTGAAAGTTGATTCCCCTGGCCTCTGACAGTTTTTCATGAGATTTTTCCCCCCAATTTTAAACTTCGAGCTAATTCAATTTATCTTGTCCATTTTACTCAAACAACTGAAACGGATCTATGGTAAATTAATGTGATATAGATAATTTGGAATGCAGTGCAAGAATTCAATGCACACCAGCACTACTGTATTACCTAAGGATATAAGATTTTAATTTAAAAAGTTAAAGGTCCATAAATCACATTCTATCTATACTTGTCAGTGTTTCTGACAACCTAT
The DNA here is from genome assembly GCA_029215795.1 of Anniella stebbinsi. Lineage (NCBI taxonomy): Eukaryota > Metazoa > Chordata > Lepidosauria > Squamata > Anniellidae > Anniella > Anniella stebbinsi. The sequence goes on along the minus strand of JARDYH010000003.1, from coordinate 127,314,201 downwards.
TTTAACATCTGGGATTATTTCCTTCTTTATCAGATGAAAAAGGTTTCCGTTTAACTCCACTTTAACCTGAAAGGTTGGAAGGGGGGGGAGACTGGGGGGGGGGTGCCAAATCTGGCCCTTTATTGCAACAGAATTTTTCACTGTTCCTCCCATTGGTCTCAAATAAATGTGGAAATTCCATGAACTGCCTTGGGGGAGGAGCTCTGTAAGTCCTGTGAGAGAGCTGGCTCTTAGACAGCATTCAGGCTACATTGGCTTCACTCATCACCTACACATTTGGGGTCTGAAATCTTCAGTCTGATCCCATTCGGCCAGATTAGCTGATTTTATTACCAGCCCCACAACACTCAACCTCCACTCCTGAGGCTTCCTGCATTTTCTTCCATTTCTGGGTCCGCTCACAGCTTAAGAGTACCCATTGTTGATGTCACTTCTGCGTTTTGGAGTCCATGACCAAACCAAACAGGCTGCATGTTGGAGCACATCTGAGGCTTGGGTCAATAGGCCGCCAAGGCGTGCTCACATGGACATACAGTCATTTTAAATAGGTGAAAACATCTGAATGTGTGTTTGTGATACTAGCTGGTTCTCAGAACCTGCTTCTCTCCTTTTTTTGCTCTGAGTGGATGCTCTCCTCCTTTTGTTTGTTGTTGTTGTTGTTTGTGATACTAACCATTTATAGATAGTCAAATATAGAGGCGTCATTCCTAGCATAAGGTGCCTTGGTGTTGTGATAGAAAGCCCAAGATATCTGGTCAACCAGCCTGCCAAGATATGTATAAGCCCTGCCTACTATCAGGTGCAGTAGGAGATGCAGATGAGTGAAGCACTGAATAGAAACTTCTCTTGGAACAGCTCATTATTATTATTATTATTTAAAAAAACTGGTTTGGGGAACATGACTGATGGAAGATGGCAACCAAACAGTTAATAGGATACTAATAGGAAACCAAATATAGCATGGGGAATGTTGCATTTGGTTTTGTCCTTTTGGTTTACTGAACCTCGATCCTCTTTTTTCTTTTATCTGCATTATATGGTGATGCTTAAGAGATGCTACCAAAGAAAGGGTGGGGTGGACTTTGAGGGACAAATCTACAAATAGAACCAAAACAAGCAATATTTAAAAATGTCTAGAAGGCCAGCTGAGGTCAGCAAAAGAAGAAAAGGAAACGTAGGTAGGTGTATGCTCATAACAGCCATTGATGTATTTAAAATCATAGGGTTCTCTTGTGGCATGATGTGTAACCACACCAACATTTACTTATGTCCCCAATCAAAACACACATCCATTATGTGTAAAGGGTATATTTTCCAAATACATGTGCTTACATTTAGAGTGTTAGGATAAGATGTCGTGGGTCCAAGCATATTTTTCATTGATACCTATCATCATTCCACAATGTGAATATGGAATCCTGTAGATCCATAGTGCTAATTAGTATAATTTTCATTTTTATCCTCCAGAGTTAGTATGGAAAACCTAACCACACTCTCTTGATTAGGGCTGGTAACAGAAATGTGGTCAACAGCAGAGATGTGTGATCTCATAAGAAAAATAAACCTAAGCTTGAATAGTCCTTAGTTTGGAGCTGGCCTATACGAATGCTGCAATCAGTATAAAAAATTACATGTGTTATGGACGTACTAACTGCTCTGGAATATTACAGATCTTGATGATCCTTGGAGTAAGCTGTTTGAGTCAAAAATATGTGTTCACCTAAGCTCTTTATGTCCCCACATACTATTTTGCTTTGTAAGCAGCTGGGGGATATTGGAGATAGTTGCAGAACTCTGCTAGAGTATTTTACCAAATCCCCTAACACAGGAGTAGGCAACCTTTTGGGGACTGTGGGCACCTTTGGCAATTTGAGAAAATGTCCTGGGCGTCATCCCAAAATGGCTGCCATGGGAGGCACGGCAAAGGACAAGTTACCTGCTCAGAAGACTGAGGGCAAGCCAGAGGTGGGGACTGAGCCCCAAGACAGCAAGCAATTCCTTTGAACCCACAGTGCTCAGTACCAACAGAAGCCTATTTCACAGCGACCCCAGCTGCCAGTAAGAAAATGCATTAACTACAAAAAAAATGTGGGACGGGTAGGGCAACTTGGCGCCCAGAGGTGCATTGCTGTGCATGGGCACCTCATTCCCTACCCCCTGCCCTTGCACAACTGATAAGTACAGTTCTACATTTTAGATTTGTACCAGTATTTAATCTATCAAATGCAATTAATATAGAACAGTTTATGTCCTTTCCCCCTTCTTTTTATTTTAAAAGCCAATAAATGCTAACTGAAGATTTATTATCTAAAGAAATGCAATCAAACCAACACTTTATTTTTTCCCATTAGGCTGTAGTTGTCTACGTTTGGAAGGATAATGGACAACTGGGGAAAAGTATTAAATGTACAGTAGGAACTACTACTAGCTGTCAAGTATAGTCAAGGAGAATAAGGGCATCTTCAGACAGGTGTTTTTTTGTGCTGTTCAGTATGGGACCAAGGGCTTGGATTTAGTCTCTCCCACTAAAACCCGATTGGCATTTATTACCAGATAATGCAATACATCCACAAGAAAGAAGATTGCTCAAACAAATAATAATAAAAGATATACAAATTCAAATTTACAATAGTATAACAGCACTTGTAAGTGTGGATGAACCTTCATATTTCTTCTCTATTATACCAAGGAGTGCCATGGCCAAAAAGAGATATGGAAAAACAGAAGACTCACCAGCAACTATAACTAAAGAATAGCTGGATATATTGATACAATTTTCCTGAATCACAGGGAAACTTTCCGCAGGTTAAATTACTGGTGTCATGGTTCCGTTCCCGAGCAATTCGACACTTGTCTACTGGGAAGTACGTCCCATGGGGTTCAATGGGAGCTAGTCCTTTGTGTATCTAACATTGTATCCTTAGGCTCTTTTCATTTCTGCCTTGCAAAAAGAATATTAAAAATGTTCATAGGACATATCTAGTGTGCACCACATCCTTTTTCATCCTTAAGGATCATGGATCACAATCTGACCCGAACATCCTTGCAGCCTACAAATCACAGCCTAAGTGTTCATTAAATATATGATGATTCTTGGATTAGAATTGCTACCTAATTATCCATTCATTCAACAAAATTCTTCCATCATTCTAATTTCCATTTCTGTGCCTCTGTGAGACTTATTCCACCACCAAACCCCCTCCTACCCTCCTTTAATATCAAAACTTTATTGAAGTGGCTTAATCCTGTACCTCGAATGGCAGCGCTATCTACAGTATGTGCTATCTTTAGATAAGGCAACATGTAAGGAGATATCCTTTAATGAAAGGAAAACAACTTTTCATGTTCCACTGCACAACAAAATATGCAGCCGTCTCTCCGTTGTGTTTGATTATAAAGGGTTTTTTTTTTTAGTGTGTTTAAAAAAAAAGAAGGAGAAAAAAGATAAAGCCTTCTGGCAATACATCAAACCCTCCTGCTTGGTTTCACTCTAACAACTCCAAACTGAATACTCTTTTACAACTTACCCAGAACATTGCTCTTTCAAATGTCCTTAGGTTTTCCTCCAGGCAATAGCAGCTATAGTCTATGCTGAAGTATTTGTTACTGCAGATAACAATGCACCATCAAGTAGAGAATTTCTTTTTAACTCAACATCAATTGCAAAGGTACCACTATTAATCCATCAATACAGAACTAACTCTTTCTTTCTTCATATCTATCATCCATCTAATCTAATCTAATCTATCTATCTAACTTCCTACTGATTTACCCCTCTATCACTGTTTTGATCAAACTTCTGTGAAAGTATGGCAGGCAACGCTAAGGCAACCTTAGATTGGCTCAGAAATAGATCTTTTTAATTTGCATCTATGCAAAATGATGGTTGGTGCAGAGCCAAGATAAGACCACATTGCTAATATGGGGAAAATGCTCCAGGACATAACTCTCACTCTTCCAAGCATTTTTTTCGTCTTCTCAGCACTAAGATATTCAGTGCAAAATTAAAGCTAGGCTAAGATTGTGGTATAACTTTGGATAGAAAACAGACATTGGGTGTGATCCAAAATGTAGAGTATTTTGGACTGTAATGCTAAGCATACTTACGATACCATAAAAACTGCCTTGATAGACTAGATTAAGGTAGCCTGGGTTCTGATTTCAACTTGGAAGGGCCGGTCCAATCTATTAGTCCAGTAGCACCGGTGGACATCCCAGGTCCCAGCTTCATGCCCAGGGCTGAGCTACAAAGGTGCAAGGTGGGTAAGCATCAAGGTGAACACAAAAAGCAAGAATAACCTCAGGATGCTGTAAACAACTTTATTGATAAAAAGGCTGATGCCTTTCAGTCTTCTTCAAAGTGTTATGTCTGGAGAGATTCTTATAAAAGATTGTTTTGTGCTGTAAATGCTGGCGTACTTATAAACTTTTCAAGAATGCTCTAATATTACAGAAAGATGCCGAAGCGCATCTGGCTTTTCATCAATAAAGTCATTTACAGCAGTCTGGAGTTATTCTCTCTTTTCAAGGCTAAGCTACAGCCGAAGCCCATTGTATCAGGGGCAATGGAGACCAAGTCCTCTGGAGTTCTGCCCCACTGAGCCTGCTCTCCTGAGGATCTAGCCCCTCTGCTCTAGGGCCAAGTGTCCCCATGCCAACACAGCCAAAGTGGCTGGAAGACTTGTCAGAAGGAAGGAGCCTAAGAATCATGATCTGGTGCTAGGAGGAGAAAAGCCTTCACTCCACTCTCAGACTTCATTGGAGCAAGTTGTTCACTTGGAGTTACCCTTAGTCCATCATACCCTGTGGCTTCCTCCTGGTCAAGACCCAGAAAGGACACAAAAGCTGCTCCATCAGGATGGAGAAGCTATAGCCCCCCAAATAGTGTTGGACTGCAACTCCCATCATTCCTGGCCATTGGGCATGCTGGCTGGTGCTGATGGGCGTTAGAATCCAACAACTTCTTGAGATCCTCTGTCCTAATTCTAGTGCTCACAGGCAGGACTTGGAGGATGAGGGGCATTCCCTGTTTGGCCCCAGCATGTGTTTTCCAGAGGTTCACCACTTCTGTCATAGAGGTTCATGTTTAAACATGGTTGCTAGACTTATCCATCTTTCTGGACTCTTGATTCCTGATATGCTAACTCAGCACATGTAGGGACCAGCAACCTAATTTGAACATGATGCGGCATGTATAATCCCACCTTGGTACATGGTTCTTTTTCATTGAGCTTAGTAGCCAGCATCACATCTTGTTGCACTGATTTGCATTAGTTAATTATGCCTCATGAGAATAAGAAGAATCTATGGCTGCCTGAGAAATATCTTCCAAAAAAAAATTAGTGGGTCACTTAGAAACTGTTCTGGAGGGCGTTGCCTATATGGGTGCGCCAGAACCTACTCACTACAGTGCCACCATGGCATCGTGACACAAGGGCAGCACTGTCCAAATGGATCTGAAAAATTCTAAGTTGCTCTTCTATCTTGACCCAAGTCAGATGTTGCCTTTTTCATCTGATTTTTGTTTACATAAAGTTGGTCTGGGTCTAGCAGCAATCTGTTAAGCCATGCAATGGGGTTTGATCAAGATATGAGTTTGTTCATAGCCCAAAGGTTATGATAGTAAATAGGCAGTACATTTCTGCCTGCAGTGTCCGTTTTGCAAAACCGCTTTTTGCTGTGCCTCATCTGGCATGTTTTTTCCTTTCTCTCTCATCTTAATGCGCAATTAGCAGCTGCAATGAGGTATGTGTGGTGCTCTCATTTCTTTCCCCCCCCCCAACATTTCTGTTGTACTTTTCTCTTGGCTAACCTCCTCCACATCTGGCTAATCCGAAGAGATCATCTGCCGTGTTAATTTACGATAATTATAGGCTAACCACTTGACTATTTTCCCCCTCAGATGTTGAAGAATGACGTCTGAAGAAGTATCTGCAATTCAATGCACTCTGAAACAAAAATCTATCCAAGCCATCATTTCCGCACATGTATTTCTATAGCTTATAATAACACCAATATGTAGCAAGCTGAGTGAGGAGCACTTGAAAATAAAACTTTTTCCCCCACCATGAAAAAGTTTCCTTTTAATGCTTCTCTGCACCCCCTTCTCTCTTTTACTTTAAGCAGTACCACTACCAAAGCAATCAAGAAATGTACAATCTTGCTTAGGGCATACACATTCCAATTTCAGTTGAACACACACAATAACACCCTTCAGTCTCACTCATGACAAGCATAATCCTGACCTCAATCCTCCAAACCCTGGAAAATAAAGATCGAGTTAAGAGGCACAAATCACCTAAGCCAGTGAAAACTCTCCTAGCCTTTGCTAAATAAAAAAATATTTGTCCATCTCAACCCAACCCACCCCCTGCAATATTGGACAAACTTTTACAACTCTAATAGATTTTCTGCTCTCCCAACTTCAAACAGTTTTCCTGTTCTCAGCTACTGGGATTTAACCTCGCAGTAACTGCATAGGAGGAGAATTGACTCTCTAGGAATGATGCAGTGATTGTAGCAGATAGGGGACCACTTCAGGCTTAATGGGGCATTAGCAGTTTCCCTCAGATTGTAAGGAGAAAGTAAGGTCTTGTTTATTCCTTCAGGAATCAGAAGATGTTATCTCAATAGAAATGAGAAATTCTATATTATTTTAGCTATACCCCCAAAGTTCAGAGTCATTCACATATCACTGTGAATTTTTTATGGTGCAAACTTCACCCACTTGAGATAAGCACTCCTTTGGCTGGGTCTATTCTTTTGAGAGAAGATTACATATTTGAAAACCTTATCAGCCATTCTATGCAGTATGCAGGATGATTAGGTGGCATTCCTAGACATTTAATGGCATATGATGGGCTCTTAAATGCTTCAGTTGAATTGTTCCTAGCTGTCACTCATGTGTTGTTTCAGGAGAGTATTTTAGTGGATAATTGGTTTTAGCTGTTTCAAATTTGTATATTTTAATTGTGTTGTAAGTTGTCTTGAGTCTCTTTTTTTAAAAAAAGAAAGGTGTTTAAGAAATGTAATAAATGATGATCATGAGATGGTGGTGGTGATGATGACGATGATGATGATATATGTTGTAGCCAATACATGGCCAATGCCAAGGGCAGCAACCCTTACATCTCCATAATATGTTGCAAATTTCTTCACCACGGTAAGAGCAGTCAATCAAGTGGAATGGAGGATGAATTAACTTGCAACACGATATCATGTCATGTGTTTTGCTTCTTAACTGTCATAAGGGAGAGAGGTGAAGGAGCTGTGGTACTTTCAGCAGCAGCTATATCTTGCCATAATCTCCAAACTAAAATGGGAGAGTCTGAGTGCTTGGTTTTAAAGAAGAATCTGGATATAACAGGCATTATGGAAACTAGTAGAATGGAGAGAACCAGTGGAATACTGTCATCTCTGGATATAAACTCTACAGGAAGTATACGGAAGGGCATCTTGGGGGAAGTGTTGCTCTGTATATCAAAGAGGGCATAGTGTCGAGCGGACTAGATCACCTAAAAGGGATAGGCTCTTATCCAGAAGTGCTGTGGGTAATAATATTGGGCTCCAAAACTAATTTAGTGCTAGGAACTTGCTATTTTGCCCCAGACCAGAATGCTCAGGTTTACCTTGAGATGGAAAACAAAATCAGGGAGGCCTTCAGATGAGAAAGTGTTGTAATACTGGGTGACTTAAATTACCTCCACATTGGCTCAATTCGGACGACACGTTAAGCAACGGTTGTTAAGTTAAACAACCGTCAGTGGGTTAACCTAATGTGTCGTCCGAATTCAGCCACACCACAGTTAACCAATCCACAGTTGTTTAAGTTGCGGTTTTAAACAACAGAGTTAAACAACTCACTTGCGAGTTGTTTAAAAGTTAGTCAATTGACTCACGTGTTGTCCGAATTCAGCCACTTGAGGTGCTTTGGTTAAATAACTGAGGTGAGTACGTTAACACAAAAGACCATAGAGGAGAGCGGCAAGAGCAGCAGAAAGCAGACGGGAGCTCAGGCGTGGATGAAACAGAGTGCTGGTTTCGCCGCCATAGCAACCAGGATGCCCGCCTCCCCCACCAGGCAGCCGGCACAGAGCTCAAAAAGGAGCCAGCTCCTGCAAGCACTCACGCAGGGTGCCCAGTCAGCTACCCAAACGGACAGGGAAGCACACCAGAACAGAGCCAAGGCAAAGGGGAGGAGGGGGAGACGGAACAAGCAACAACCTCAGGCGCCCAGGAACAAGGGGTAGCCCCCCCACCCCAACAGGGAGAATGACACCCCATCCAGAGTAGACCCCCACCGCAACGCCACCCCGACCCTCGCATCACCCAGAAGGACGAGAGCAGGGGAAGCAGCATCCAGATAGCTCCCCCCCCATTCACCCAACACATCTGGACAGCGAGCGTAGGTGAAGCCTATCCCCAAGATGCTAGAAATGCCTAGACAATTGGTGCCCGTGGGTTACAGCCAGCCACCTGCGTATGTTGTGGAAAACCAACGAAGGCATGCACAACAATCCCAAGGACACGAAGAGGCCCCAGCCACCAAAGACAACAACACCTACGCACAGGGCATATTCACAACAAGCACTAGAGCCCACCAGCACCCACCGACACACATCCACACGGGACTGGGAAAGGCAGCCCAAGGCACAGACCACCCTTACCACCGAACCACACACCCATTGGCAACATGGAGCCAGAGGGAGAGGGGCCAAGGGACGATCCGGTCGAAGACACCGGCTCACAATCCCCTGAAGAGGGGAGCAGCCAGGACCCCCAGGAAAGGCGCAGAGCGCTGCGCTGGTCCGAGGAGGAGATCGGCCACTTCATAAAGCTCTGGGGGAGCCCGGAATCCAGGAGAATCTTGGCCACTGCCAGGCACGATAAGCTCTACCCATGGCTAGCCGAGAAAATGCAGGAACGGGGATACAACCGCAATGGAAAGCAATGCAAGGACAAGCTCCACGGACTTCAAGGAGGTCGTCACTCACAATAAAAGAACCGGCGCCCAGCCATGCACCATGCCCTTCTACGACGAACTGTCACGCCTGCTGTTGGAGCGTCACGACGTCGTCCCGGGGCACACGGCAGGCAGCAGGGTCACCACCAACGAGCCCCCGCGCACGCGTCAATGAGTACAGCTGGACCAAGGGGTGCAATGGGAAGAGGGCCCCACCACACAGAAACAGGAGCCCCCAGCAAGGCCGGTCGACCCACGGCCAACACCCCCCGCCAAGGCAACCCCGAAAGCAGCATCCGCTCCTCCTGCCAAGGCCGCCCCAAAAGCAGCATCCACTCCTCCTGCCAAGAAAGTTGCGAGGGCAGCATCCGCTCCTCCTGCCAAGAAAGTTGCGAGGGCAGCATCCGCTCCTCCTGCCAAGAAAGTTGTGAGGGCAGCATCCGCACCCCCTGCCAAGAAAGCTGCGAGAGCAGCAGCTGAAGCATGTCCAGCCAAGGCGAGGCCGATGAGCCGGCCCGCAGCATCCCAAAGTCCATCGGTGCTTGCGAGGCCGCCACCCGTGCCGCCCAGGACAGCCACCGCCTCAAGGAGCATCACCCCTGCACCAGCCTCCTCCAGCAGCAGCCCCAAGGCCTTCCTACGCCTCATCTGTGCGGACATGCAGGTAGAGGGCACCAGGGGCGCACCTGCCCCCCTGGTGCCAGAGACCCAGCAGGGAGAGGAAGAGCCAGGGCCATCCTGTATGCGGGACACTCTCGCGAAGGGGAGCGTGGCTGCCACTGTTAGGCGAGTGGCACGGCCAGTGCTAGCACCACGCAAGCGACTAGGGTCCTCGAAACACGCAACTATGGTGAAGGTAATACCACACGGGATCCTGGATGTTGTGATGGAGATGGGGCCTGTGTTCCAGGAGGAACAGGACGAAATGGAACTGCTCGTGGAACAACAGGTAGGCGATGTGCTTGAGCCTGAACTGTCGCCATCCCAGGAAGAGCTGCTGCATATTGATACGCAGGTCTCCAACGAAACGTACGTGGAGATGGAGGCGATGGAGGCGGAGGCGCCATCGGAAGTGGAGCTCGAGGCCGGGGAGGCCGTGCTGGAGCGGGAGATCGAGGGCTCCCCACAGCCAGAGGATGAGCCAATGGAGGGAGGGCCCCCCTAGAGGAGGAGCCGCCGCCACCACACGTAGGCGAGCATGGTGAGGTTGAGGCCAAAGAAGCCCGTCCCCTGACCAACGCGCAGAGATGTGTCCGGATGCGCAACAGGCACAGGGCAGACCGGCTGCAGGTGGTGAGGGAGTTGGTCTCTGTCACGGAGACAACTAGGGAGCGCATCCACGACCTGTTCACACGCATGGCGGCCGAGGAGGAGGCCAGGTGCACCAAGAAGCGCGTCCTCACCGTGTGGGCCACGCGCACAGCCGCACAAGCCATGGAGGAGTGTGCCCAAGCCACACGGGAGGCGGGGAGGGATGTGCGTATAGGTCTGGAGCGCCATGTCACCGACATGACCGAGGCCATGGCCGCCACCGATGCCATCATCAACCGAGGCATGCGGGAGCGCACAGCAGCCATCGACCGCCAAACCAAGGTGCTCAGGGAGCTTGCTCAATCCTTCCGTGGAGCCTACCATGGACCACCGCAGCCTGCGCCCTACATGGGGCCGTATGGATACATGGTGCCGCCACAGCAACAGCAGTACATGCCCCCACAGATGGCCGCACCGTATCGGGCCCCATGGTCGGCGGCGTCAACAGCAGGTGCCTCAGGGAAGGCAGGGGGGGGCAGCCAGAGGGCACGTGCACCAGAGCATAGGCGGCTGCCCAAAGAGGGGCCATGCCATCCCACCTGACACCGACGACAAGGGAGAGGAGGAGGGGGCGAGGAGGCAGAGGAGGAGGAGGAATAGGAGGAGGGGGTGGAAAGACCCACCCAGGATGACATGGCCTAAGGCGAGGTCGTCCTACAAGCCCCTAGACCCATCCCCCATAGAACCATAGGGACATGCAGTTGTATACTCTCCCACACCCCTATACGCAATAGGACCCCGTTAGATACGCGCCCCTCTGGCCGCCGCCTCCCTCAGCCCGGTCTAGACGCTCAAGGCTATGTCCATCAGCATCCCAATGCAACAATGTTGCACACGCTGGATACCTCTCGTTCCCGGCCCTATCTCCCCTCATTGCAGCCAGAACCAGGCGTGATGGCAACACCCTACAGGTCCGACGGCCACCAAGCAGGGCGCATTGTCCGACACCGAAGGGCCCTTCGGCGCATAGGTTGGTAACTGGGCTGTTGGGTGGAATGCAGTGGTATTAGTGTGGCCTCCGTGTCACTGATGGCTCTCCCCCTCCTCTCCCCCCTTCTGTTCTCGCCTCCCAGGAAAACTGCGCTCCCTCCACCATGCCATCCGTAGAAGGTGGAGGGCCCAAAAGGCACGCCGTCTCCACGCTCTGGAGGTGGCCCTGGGAGAAATAATACGACGCATTCGACGTCTGGAATGAAGCAGCCGTCGCCATTGTCGTCCGATCCACGGCCAGCCGTAGGGTTGTTTGGCAGCTTGGAGGCTCATGCCCATCCCCCCTAGTCGCAGCGTAGTAACGGCCCGCTCTGCCGATTCCCCATCACGCGTCCCACTCCAGCCGCTTCCTGTCACTCCCCTCAGCCTTGCAAGTGCGCTTTAGCCTAAACAAATCCTCCTGCCCTCCCATTCCCATGCTAACGATGTTGACGGTCCCATGCTCCACCTCTAGCCCCACCTCCCTCCACCCTCCTGCTCTGTCTCGCCCACCGCTCCTCCCGTCCTGCCCGCCCCCTCTCCGGCCCGCCCGGCATTTGCAAGGATGTCCCGGAGGGAGCTCGTGATGGCCTGCTTGCAAGGAGCGATCCAGGCAGCCACATAAAACCACGGCGACGCCGACGAGGACCTATTCCGTGCCTGCCTACGCCGGCTAGGTGGGGCCATGCCCGCGAAGCCAATGTTCGGGACGGAGACCTTCCGCTGGCCACTCAGAGCGACGGAGGCTGTGTCTTGTCTCCAGGCCACCATCCTGCCACTAGTTCATCCCCGTGCGGCTTCCACGTTACTAGCAGAGAAGTTGGCCGAAGGCACGGCCGAAGGAGCCCTGCACCATGCCTCACCCCTCTCGACGTCGGCTGAGCTACTTGCCGAGCGTGAAAGCGTGCGCCGCTAGGTGCTCTCCCGGACGGACGCTATGTGGCATGAGATGCAGGACTTGGAGGACTGGGACGACGAGTGCTTCCGTGGGAGCTTCCGCATGTCTCACGCAACGTTCAAGGTGTTGGTGGTCGAGGTGACCCCTGTCCTATAGCGGGAGTGTACAAATATGCACAGATGTATTCCAGTCTCCCGTCACCTCAGCCTCACACTGTACAAGCTGGCGTTCAACGTGGGCTACTTGCCCCTGTCGACCATCTTCGGGGTGGGCGTGTCAACCGCTTGTGAAATCTTCTGTGAGATGGTGAGCGTGCTGAACGAGCTCTATCTGGCCGACGTCATCCGGGTGAGGGACGAGAAGGAGAACATGCGTGGCTTCCGTGTCCTGGGCTTCCCACAGGCGGTGGGGGTGATGGACTTGACCCACGTGCGCATCCTGGCCCCACCCACCCGTGGCAAGGAGTACTTCAACAGCAAGCATTTCTACAGCATGCTTCTGCAGGCGGTTGTGGATGCCAAGAGCCGCTTCCTGGACGTGTATGCGGGCATGTCTGGGCGGAGCCACGACACAGCTGTCTTCTGGAACTCCCCCCGGCTGCCAAGCTGACATCGGGGCGCTTCCTGAAGTCTGGCCCCGCTTCTGTGTGCGGGCACGCGGTGGGTCCACTCCTCCTAGCCGACCAGGCGTTCGCCCTGCAGCCGTGGCTGATGGCCCCGTACCGCTACCCGCGCACCAACGTGCAACGTAAGTACAACTACTACCATTGCCGTGCCCGCCTGCCCGTGGAGCGTGCCTTTGGGCATCTGAAGGAGCGCTGGCGCTCCCTGTTCAGCTTGTTGGACTTGCAGGCCGACATAATTCCGGACATGATGGTGTGCTGCTGCATCCTGCACAACATCTGCGAGTCCCGTGGGGACGTGTTACTGGCCGAGCACCCCGACCTCCCTCGGGAAGGCGAGGACGCCGACGCCATCGCTGTGGATGAGCGTGACATCGAGCCTTTGCCAGGGCCAGAGAACCCCGTTGGGGAGCATCGCGCCCGTGCGGAGGTGTCCCGGGTGCGTGAAAGCATCAGTGCCTGGATCTGGCTGCGCTTCCCCAACCCCGTGTGAGCGTCGGCTGTGTACTCCCATCTGTGGACTGGCATCTCTCCCTGGCATGCCGCCCCTCTCCACCTCGTCCCCTTGGCACGTTCCGTGCTTGGCTCCCTGGGGGTGTGGCCTTGGCCATCCCCTCTTCACCGCTATGCCTTCCAGCCGCCTCCTCCTCCCTTCCCAGAGGCGCCTGTCCTTTCTGTGGGCTCTGTCCTGGCATACTGGTGCCCATGTGCCGTCTTGCCCATGTCTGCCTTCCCTGCTGAATAAAGTTTTCCAAACCACCCCACTCTTGCCTTCTTTCCTGTGCATGCGAGAGACGCTCTAGGAGGGAGTGGGGGGGCCTGGGGGCTGGGGGCTGTGGGTTTTCCTGGCAACTGCCAGGTCCCCCATGTAGGGTGGGTGGTGGGGGGCTCCCTGGGGCATGGGTGCCAACATTGGAATTGCAGTGCTGAGCGCGGGGTGCAGGTGTTGTATTGGTGCTGCTGTTGCTCCTGGCAAACTCTTTGCCCGATGCTGCTGAGTTCCACCCCCTGACTGAGGCAGCCAATGGGGTTTGGGAGGCGTGTCCTGCATCATCCAAGATGGCGGCGCCCATGGATTTCGGCCCCACTGCTTGCTGGGATACCTGCTGGAGGACTAACGGAGTTCGGTAAGTGGGGAAAATGGCGGCCGGGCTGTCCGTCAAAACCAAGTACGTTATTAACCACCAGGGTGGTTAACTTAACTTTGCATCCCCTGCTGCAGCATGTCGTCCGAATTGAGGCCGCCTTTTTAACACACCGTCCGTGGATTAAGTCCTCTCAGTTGGTTAACGTGTCATCCGAATTGAGCCATTGACTGGATAAATGCATGTTCCAGTTACGACAAAGAGGTTACATTTCTTGATACACACACTTTATTGTGTCTTAGCAAATTGCCATTATACACAATTATAAACCATTAAGAGTTGCCATTATAAACCATTAAGAGTTGGATAATTTTCCATACAGCCTTTAAACTTTGTGGCACGTATTTGAAAACATTGACAAGGAATTTAGAAGTTCTAAAGGATACATACTTCTTAGCATCAGACAATAGGAAACAAACCTTAACAAGAGATGGCCTTCCCTTCAATGATCTTAACAACGGATGACTGAATTTGGTTCTGAGATCATTATAAATAGAGCATTCTAGTAGTACCCTAAATGACTGTGCCCTAGAACAGTTGATCATGGAAACGACCAATGGGGAGACAAGCTTGGATTTAATCCTAAATGGACTTAAATGGACTCAGGACTTCATATGAGATGTGAATGTTGTTGAACCAATTGGAAACAGTGACCACAGTGCTATCAGATTTTATATATATTAAATGGAAATTTTGATTTCAAAAGAGGAAACATCTCTAAAATGAGGGAACTGGTGAAAAGGGAATTGAAAGGGGAAATCAAGAGGGTTAAATGCCTTCAAAATGCATGGTGTTTACTCAAAATCACAATAACAGAAGCTCAGTTAAAATGTATACCACAGGTTGGGGAAGGTACACCGAGTCCAGCGTGGTTTACGAGCAGAGTGTCAAGGACAAGATTTACACTACTGCTTTAAAAAGGTTTATAACAGTGGCTACAACTGCTGGGGCCCAGATCGCACTCCATTTATGGTTTTCAAAATGTTTTCAAGGTATCATATCCAGATTGGTGTAAATCTGGCCCAGGAAGCTAATAGACAAAAGAGGGCTCCCTCCAGAAAATGGAAGTCTTGCCCAAGTGAGACAAATAAAAGGGAGCACAATCTTGCACAAAGGTGAAGCAAGCAGACAATAAGATATACAAAAAAGCATTTTGAAGAGCATATTGCTAACAATAAAGAGTTAGCAAAAAAAAAAAAACCAGCTGGGGAAGCAGTTGGCCTGTTGGAATTAAAGGAGTATTAAAAGAGGACAGGAAGATTGCAGAGAAACTGAATTAATTAAGTTTTCACTGCAGAAGATATAGGACAGATATCTGTGCCTGAACTGGTATTTTCTGAGGAACGGAGGCAAATAGTGGTGACAAAAGATTATTGATAAATTGAACGCAAATAAATCACCAGGCCCAGGTAGTATCCATCTTAGAGGTCTCAAAGAGCTCAAACATGAAATTGCTGATCTTCTAACAACAATGCTCTAATATCATTGTTAGAGGATCAGCATTTTCATATTTGAGCTCTTTGAGAATGGATACCATTTGGGCCAACATGTTCCTGAGATCAGCCTCTGTAGCAAGGGACAAAAAGATGCCCAATGCAACACCAATTTTAAAAAAGGGATCCAGTGGGGGTCCGGGAAATTACAGAGTGGTTAGCTTAATGTCTGTTCTGGGTAAATTGGCTGAAAGCATTATTAAAGATAAAATTGGTCAGAATACAGAAATACAAGCCCTGTTGAAAAAGAATCAACAAGGCTTCCACAAAGGTAAGTCCTGTCTCACTAATATTTTAAAGGTCTTTGAGAATGTTAATAGTCATGTAGACAGGTGATCTATTGGACATTGTTTAGTTGGACTTCCTAAAGGCATTTGACAAAATCCTACCTTCACCAAAATCCCACGTAGCAGCCATGGAACAAGAGAAGAGGTCCTCTTATGGATCAGTAACTGGATAAAGAACAGAAAGCAGAGAGTAGGAATAAATGGTAACTTCTCCCAATGGAGGGATGAAAACAGTGGGGTCCCACAGGGATATGTATTGGGACCAATTCTTGTCAACATGTTCATAAATGATCTGGAATTAGGAGTGAGTACTGAAGTGGCCAAGTATGAAGATGACACCAACTTATTTAGAGTGGTTAAAACAAAAAGATATTGTAAGGATTTTCAACAGGATCTCTCCAAGCTGGGATAATGGGCATCCAAATGGAAAATATGGTTCAATGTAAGCAAGTGTAAAGGGCTGCACATTAGGGCAAAAAATCCCAAATTCAAGTATATCCAGATGTGATCTGAGATAGTGGTGACCATAGGGTGACCAGATAAAATCCAGGTCAGGGCTCATGTAACTTTAACAGTTGTTGAGAAAAGGGAATTTCAGTCAGTGTCATTTGTATGCAATTAGTTCCTGGTGAAACTCCCTCTTCATCACAACTGTTAAAGGTGCAGGGGCCCTGCCTTCTTTTGTATATGGTCACTCTAGTATAGTGCCTGCAACTTTAACTGTTGTGATGAAGAGGGAATTTTACCAGGAATTAATTGCATACAAATTACACTGGCTGAAATTCCCTTTTCTCTACAACTGTTAAAGTTACAGGAGCCCTGACCTGGATTTTATCTGGTCAGCCTAGGTGACCAAGCAAGTCCAGGTTACCTGCGGGATCACTTTCTCCCATATAATCCGCCCCACACACTCAGGTCCTCTGGGAAGAATTTACTCCAATTAGCCAGAACTAAGCTGACAAACGTTACCCAGAAGACTGTCTCTTCTGCTGCTCCCAGACTGTGGAATGGCCTGCCGGAGGAGATTCTACAAATTAGCAGTCTCCTTGAATTTAAGAGAGCCGTGAAGACTGATCTCTTCCGGTAGGCCTACCCAGTTGAATTTTAAGATGTTTTTTAATAATGTATTCATTTTTATTTGTTTTAAATGTTTTATCTATTTTATAGTCCTTGTATTTATATTTATTGTTGTTCCCTGCCTCGATCCAGAGGGAGAGGCAGGTTAGAAATAAATTTGTTATTATTATTATTATTATTATTATTATCATCATCATCTTGGGGTTGTGGTGGACATCTCGATGAAACTGGTGTAGAGGAAGGGAGGGGGGACGATCCTGGACTTACCTGCTTTCGGGATTGTCCCTGGGCATCCAAACCAGAAGTGTGATATCTCGGGACGACGCACTTGTCACGGGCACCATTTTGTTGTTGTTGTTTTTTAAAGGAGCAGAAGGAGTCAGGAGCATGGTGGAGAAGGTAAGAACCCCCTACGCCCACGCACGCCCACCTCCACCAACCTGGGGATGCCGGACTTGCTGCCCCCCACCCCCATGGACACTGAGCCACTCCGTATGGCTCCATGCCAATTTCTGGTGCCACACTTACTCATGAGTAAGCGGGCACCAGGCAGAATGGCCACCCACACCTCCCGTAGTCTCAGGATGGTTCCAGAACTGCTGCAAGAATCGGGTTTTCCCAGGGATTCTTTATCCCTGGGAAAACCCATGCCCATTCCCCCTGCTCCCGGGAGTCCCTGTGCATCGTATAGACACACAGGGAGCACTCAGGGACTGCCCTGTGGGAAAAGGCCGGTGTAGAAATGGCCAGTGTGTGGCCACTGTAAAAAAAACAAAAAAACAGTGGCAAACTCCACGTTAGGCATAATTAGAAAAGGAATTGAGTATAAAACTGTCAATAATAATAATAATGATAATAATATATTTATTTCTAACCTGCCTCTCCCTCCGGATCGAGGCAGGGAACAATAATAAATATAAATACAAGGATCATAAAATAGATAAAACATTTAAAACAAATAAAAACTAATACATTATTAAAAACATCTTAAAATTCAATTGGGTAGGCCTGCCGGAAGAGATCAGTCTTCACGGCTCTCTTAAATTCAAGGAGACTGCTAATTTGTCAAATCTCCTCCAGCAGGCCATTCCACAGTCTGGGAGCGGCAGAAGAGACGGTCCTCTGGGTAACATTTGTCAGCCTAGTTCTGGCTGATTGGAGTAAATTCTTCCCAGAGGACCTGAGTGTGTGGGGCGGATTACACGGGAGAAGGCGATCCTGCAGGTATTATACTGCCTTTATACAAATCTATGGTGAGAAAACACTTAGAATACTGTATACAGTTCTGATCACCAAACCTAAAAAGCTGATATTGGAGAGCTGGAAAAGGTGCAGAAAAGGGCAACACAAATAATCAAGGGACTGGAGCATCTCCCCTATGAGGGAAGGTTACAACAACAGCTGGGACTGTTCAGCTTGGAAAAAAAGAAGCTAAGGGGACAATTGAGAGAAGCGTACAAAATTATGCATGGTGTGGAGAATTTGGATGGGGAGACATTTTTCTCCCTCTCTCATAATAATAGAACCTGGGATCATCCTATAAAGTTGGAATGGAAAAAAGGAAGTACTTCTTTACATGGTGCTTACTTAAATTATAGAATTTACTACCACAAGACATAGTGATGGCCTCCAAGCAGTTGGATAAATCCCTGGAGAAGGCTATCAATGGCTCCTAGTCATGACAGCAATGTGCTACCTCCAGTATGAGAGCCAGTAGGCCTATGTACACCGGCTGCTGGGAAATATGAGCAGGAGTGTGTTCCTGCATGATTGCCCCATGTGTGAGTTCCTGGTCAACAGCTGGTTGGCCACTGTGTGAACCCGTCTTCTGATCCAGCCTAGCTCTTCTTATGTTCTTCTTATGCAGTTCTGGCCTGAGGTGATAGATTTCTGACCAGTGCCCACTTTAGAATGCTGGTGTGAATGTCTGAAAGATTTATTTATTTATTTATTTATACATTTATTTATTTTGTTACATTTATATCCTGCCTTTTCCTCCAAGGAACCCAAGGTGGGCATACCTGTTCCTCTTCCTCCCCCCTCTCAATTTTATCCTCACAACAACCTTGAGAGGTAGTTTAGGCTGAGAGTCAGTAACTGGCTCAAACTCATCCAGTGAGCTTCATGGGTAGGCTGACCATATGAAGAGGACAGGGCTCATGTAACTTTAACAGTTGTACAGAAAAGAGGATTTCAGCCAGTGTCATTTGTATACAATTAGTTCCTGGTGAAATCCCCTCTTCATCACAACAGTTAAAGTTGCAGGCACTATACTAGAGCGATCATATACAAAAGAAGACAGGGCCCCTGCAACTTTAACTGTTGTGATGAAGAGGGAATTTCACCAGGCACTAATTGCATACAAATGACACTGGCTGAAATTCCCTTTTCTCTACAACTGTTAAAGTTACATGAGCCCTGTCCTCCTTTTCATATGGTCAACCTATTCATGGCTGAGGAGGGACCTGAACCCAGGTCTCCCCACTCTAACCACAAAACCACATATGTCTGTGGCTGCCTCTACAAGAGAGGTTTAATGCTCTTTGAAGTCTCATTAAAAAATTTACCTCTACACCAGCGGAGCGCAAATGGGGCGTAGAGGCGCGTTATCTCCCTGATTGTGCACATTATCGAATGCGCGTTAAATAGCGAGTTTTATTTTGCTCCATCCATTAAAGCGCATTTTGACTGCTGCCGCTGCCGCGCTGTCAAAAGTCGCGGCAGGCTCGAGCTGCCGAACTGAAGCTGGGGAGACACGTGGGGAAGGCGGGTGACTACCCTCCGCCCGCCGGCTGTCCCTTCTGCTCGCCGGAGCAGCATGAAGAGGGGGCTGCCTGGCCGCGGCGAAGGAGGGAAGAGAGCCCGCCCGCCCGCCCGCCCGCGGGGGGGGAGCCGGCGGGAGGAGGAGGAGGAAGAAGAGGGGGTAAAGGAAGGCGAGGAGGAGGAGGAGCGCTCGCCTGCTGCCCACAGCCTGCCAGCCAGCCAGAGGGAAGGGGAGGGGAGGGAAGTGCCTTTTGTCGCCGCCTCTCGTGCAGAGGTATTAGGCGTAAATGTGCTTCAGCGATAGTGCGCATAATCGCCTAACCGGGTGCAAAAGCGAATCCTTGTGGAGGGGACCTGAGTTTGTGAGAGAGGGCAGAGCAGACTTTAAGAGCATAAGAATGACGTATATTAAACTAACAAACATAAGACAAAATCCCTGCTGAATCAGACCAAAGGCTTCTCTAGTCAAGCATTGTGTTCAACTTCACACACTGGCTGACCAGTTGCCTGTGGGACTTTCCTTCATGATATCAAGTAGAATATTTTTACATAGATCTAGGATGTGCTAATTTTACATTCAGGGAGCGTTTCTAGGCTGAGTATGCAAATTGACTCTCCAAAAACCTGAAATGATATCCAACAGGGAAATCACAGTTCCCTACCGTCACTTCTCAACCCCCGCTCTTGTCCTAAATTACTTCCTCTTTCTTCCCGGAGAAGAAAGAGGAAGTAAAAAAAAATGTGGCCCATTCAGGGGCTGTTTTTATCATGATGCTTTTCCTGCATGCAGCAGGAAACAGCCACATTCCCTTTCCTCCCCAAAAAATGGTCAGATTAAAAGGGGCCTATTTTGTGACGGAAAAAGGGCAAGAAGGAGCAGGAGGCACGTGGGAGGCGGATGGTGGAGTCTAAAGGACATGAGAAAACCTGTGAGTGGGCAGTAGTGAGCATGTGATGAAATGCTTGTCTGATGAACCCAGTAGTCTGGAATTCTGCTAGTTCAAGTATCAACTCACATTTAATACAACCCCTGCTATCAGCAGTTCTGTACTTTTCCCACCAGACACGTTACCTTTCTTAGTTAGTGGTGCTATCGAGCCAGTATTTGGCGGGCAGGACTACAGGCCCCCATATACAGCAGGGCAGACTTACCACATTTTGAAGTAATTGAACTAAGATACATTACCATCTAAAGACGTCCCCCTCATATGACCATGAAGTCATGTGAGTATTGCTTCCAGTTCTGGGCACCACACTTCAAGAAGGATGCAGACAATCTGGAGCATATTCAGAGGAGGGCAATGAGGATGATTAGGGGTCTGGAAACAAAGCCCTATGAGGAGAGATTGAAAGAACTGGGCATGTTTAGCCTGGAGAAGAGAAGATTGAGGGGAGACATGATAGCACTCTTCAAATACTTGGAAGGTTGTCACACAGAGGACAGCCAGGATCTCTTCTCGATCAAACCAGAATGCAGGACACGGAATAATGGGCTCAAGTTACAGGAAGCCAGATTCCGGCTGGACATCAGGAAAAGCTTCCTGACTGTTAGAACAATATGACAATGGAACCAATTACCTACGGAGGTGGTGGGCTCTCCTACATTAGAGGCATTCAAGAGGCAGCTGGACAACCATCTGTCAAGGATGCTTTAAGGTGGATTCCTGCATTGAGCAGGGGGTTGGACTCAATGGCCTCATAGGCCCCTTCCAACTCTACTAGGGTGACCATATGAAAAGGAGGACAGGGCTCCTGTATCTTTAACAGTTGCAAAGGACCAGGAATTTCAGCAGGTGTTGTTTGTATGCATATATAACCTGGTGAAATTCCCTCTTCATCACAACAGTTAAAGCTGCAGGAGCCCTGTCTCTTGACCATGTACAAAAGACGGCAGGGCTTCTGCAGCTTTAACTTTGTGATGAAGAGGGAATTTCACCAGGTTCTGCTTATATACAAATGACATCTGCTGAAATTCCCTTTTCTATGAAACTGTTAAAAATACAGGAGCCCTGTCCTCCTTTTCATATGGTGAGCCTAAACTTTACTATTCTATGATTCTGTGATTCTAAGTCCAGTGTCTAATATTACCTAACCATCCTACTGATCCAAATCAATCTCAAAAGGGTGATGGCAGTGGGAAGATGTCGTTGTTGTTGTTTTCAACTTGTTATGTATCTCTTAGAATTTAATTCCGACATTATGAATAGGTTTTGAGATGCACAGATTAGCTCCCATGTACGGAAATACTGCACATTTCTTTTCTCAGACACTCGGATGACTCAAATTGAGGTGTATTAGCTTATATCAAAATGTTCTAGTCTAGTAGATGTTTCTGTTACTTATTTAACAAAATTGGACAATTGAATGTAAATAAATCATATCTTAAAACTGCTAGTACGATCGGGAATGACCAGGAATGTTCAATAATGAAAAGACGTGATGGCCAAATAGAAAAGTGGGTGTTAATAATATAAAAAAGAATATGTCTGATAAATATAATATTTTGCACAACTTCCATCTGGAGAATTATTGTTTCAGAGGAGAATGAAAGATCAAAAGACCAATTCGTACTGCATGTGTCAATAATTCATCTGGTAGGTTACCACATAACATACATCCACAATGGACTATGCTTAACTTGGATTTTTTTCCCCTTTGTCTTCTGAGCTTCCATTACCAATCAGATTAGAACTACACTTGTTAAGGTAAAAGGAATCCCCTGCCTTCCCTCAACCTTTTGTCTCGAGAGGTGTTTCCCATAACCTGTGTTTCCTTTTTAACACAGCAAATGTATTTCAAAAGCAAACCAAGAGGAGGACAAAAGATCAACGCAGGCTACAAAATTGCCTAAGGGGGAAAAAAAATCAATGTATAGGGAAAATATGTGAAAATATTCATGGGCCAATATTTGGTGGTGTGTGTGTATGCATATGTGTTCCTCTTTATTTCTGTGCTTTGCCTTGACTGCCCTTACAACAGTTTACCACCTGCTGCATAGCTCTTCAGAGTTCCCTCTCGGTTTCCCCTCCCCCCATCGCCAGTACTACTTGAAACCTGTAAAGCCTGTTTGCTTTACTTCAATCCCAGTTTGTGCTTCGCGTTCTGGAGGTTGATCCTCTTACATCCCTCCTGCTGGGATGCTCCAGCACACCATCTGTTGTCCTAAATGGTTGATCTGCCAGTTTTATCTCTAGGCTTGCCACCTCGCAACCTAGACATATACCTTTAAATTCCCCACTGTGAAGGGACACTGCAGCTGCTCCAGCCCAAGGCCTTGACAGTCCTACTGTCTGCCTTTCTCTCTCTCTCTCTCCAGCTGTACAGCACAACTGGAGTCCTGGTCAGTCACTCCCACAGTATGTGAGGCAACTGACAGGAGGATTTACAGGTATGTACCTGGGATGGCAAGTAGAAACTCTTCTGGACTCATCTCTTAGTACTGTGTCCTCTTCACAATCACAACACATGCTTGTCATTACATAGGTCTTTGGCTCAATACCTTAGCATGAGCATAGGTTCTGTTCAATTAGCATCATAGTAGGGCTTAAACTTTTCCAAACATAATGATGAAGATCAAAATAAGGCACTCCTGATCTGTTGCCCAGGTACTTTTTATTTATTTTTCTTTGGAATAGCATGGAAAAAGAGAGATTGGAGGAAGGAAATCAGTGTTCCTACATAATCTGCATTCTGAAGTACTGGCTTTATAACAAGACGAGCCCTGAGAAGTGCTAGCACCTTTTAATTCATGACAAACCTGGTATGTAAGGTGAAGCAATATATATATAGTAGTTAAAACATATTTTAATTACTACATTTAAAATCCAAACACTTTTTTTTAATATGGGGTAATCGAACATCCAAATCGTTGCCATTGAATTATCCCAGGCGACAAGCCCAAAATATGCTTGATTGTCTGCATGCAGATTTCACATGTGCATTGCAACTAATGAAGAATATAGTTTCCTTGTCTAATTGGCTTCATTTTATCTGATTAAGAGATGCTGCTTAGAAGTGTTAGGTTTTCAATATTTTGAGTTCATGTCTGGGTGAAGGAAGGGAGCAGGTGGCATCAGGGAAAATGTGTGGGAAGTTAAGCTGTGGAAAAAAAGACAGACGTCATTAGTTCATTGATCTGACTGCCGGGTTCTGTCTTTCTATGCAGTGCTAACTCAGTGGCAGGTTCTCGCCAGGTAATGGAAGAAGTGCTAATGTGATCTGACTCAGAATCAATACTAACATGGTCTTAGATGCACTCTTAATGCTTGCTAGAGTACTAGTTTGGAGACAATGGTGGATTAGGTTTTCAACCCTTTCAGCCTCTAACAAGCACCCTTAGCTCCTAACAAAAGCCAACGTAATTAGTACAAGAGGCTAAAGGAAGATGTTTGACTCAAGTGAAAAGAAAGAACAGTGGGAACATCTGACCCCTATGATTTTGCATTGGCCCTAAATGAGTAGCATGCCTTCCTATTCCTGAATTCTAAAGTGTAAAACGGTAGGCGAATAATAGAGACAAATGTTTACCAAGTGGTAGCATACCATGATTGGCATATAACTGAAGAATGGCTTATCTTGAACATTTTCCCATGCCGTGAGTAGAAATGTGTTACTCAGTCAGAAAGCCAAAAAAGTAGAGAGGAGTATTATGCTCCTCACTTTAACTGCTTACATTAGAGTCGGAGGGTGAAGATTTAGAAGAGGGAAAGGAACCCATTGCACAAAATGCTTCATAACTATATTTATAATCATATAACTTTCAAGGTATAAAACAGCCAGACAATGGTGGGGATGATTAGAAGTTCACAGCTGAATAACTCTGACCATTAGGATCCATTTCCCCCTTCATAGATGAAATTTCCCTTTCTCTGTTTGCTTCATGGCACTCATTCAAGATAACTAACTATAATCAAATCAAAATTTTATTAGGCAACCTCAAATAGGTTTTAGCCAAAATCATGAACAATAAACAATACAATACATAGCAGAATAGTATACAAATTCAATCACAGTAAAATATATTAAATACAGTACAGGTAATATATTAGAATATATGATTGTGAATAGCACATATCCTAAGCATGACCATTGTCCTCTAAAGCAGTTCTAAGCTGAGCTGCTTTCACTGCAAACCTAGCTATATTTAACATAGTGGACTTCGATGTGTTTGTAAGTAGATATGTAATTTTATCCATATCTTTAAGATTAACTACGAGTGCTAGGTATCTCTTTAGGAATTTGTATCTAGGGATTTTATACAGTTTACAATATAATACATAATGTATAGTGTCCTCCACCTCCTTTTTTTTATTATTATATAATTTTTATTAATTTTTCAACAAAACAAAACAAACATACACATAATACATAATATATAAACAAACTAACCCCCTCGACTACCCCCGTGCACCCCCCCGAGACCTACTCTCATTCATCCATCATCCTTCCAAAATTTTAATGACTCTTTTGAAGGCGATTGTCCCTTCCCCGATCTTAAAACATATTCCAAAAAGGGAGTCCATATATCTCCAAAATCACTCTTACTGGACATTCCCCTCATTATTTTCATTTTACATGTCAACATATCATTCAATGCTATATCCCAAATTTCTTTATACCAATCTTCTATTTTATAAGTTCGTTGCCCTTTCCAATTTTTAGCAATCATTATTCTAACGGGTGCCAGGAGGTTGTTTACCAATTCTCTATTAATTATATGCATATTCCTACTATCCCATATTGCTAGTAGAGCTAACTTCGGGTTTAATTCCAATTTACTTCCAATTATATCACTTATTTCTTTAAAAACCCTTTCCCAAAATTTTTGTACTTGTTCACAGCTCCACCACATATGAAAATAGGTCCCAACCTCCTGACATCCCCTCCAACAATTCTTGGACACTTTTTTATCCATCTGGTGAAATCTTACAGGTGTTAGATACCATCTCCACACTGTCTTATAGTAATTCTCCTTAATTCTAATAGATAGTAACTTTAACATTCTTACATTCCATATCCTTCCCCAATTATCTTCATTGATTTTTCCCCTTACATCTTCTTCCCATACCTCTTTTATAACCTTAAGTGAATCCTGAAATTCTTCCTCTATTAATATTTTATATATCTCACTAGTGATTCCTTTCTTAGCTCTGGCTTCTTGTTTTTTCCTAATTGTTCAATTAAATCTTCAAATCTAGTATTATTTCTACATTTCTTATTTTTCAGTCTCCATTCCTGTGTCCATTTTCCCAATTGCAAACACTTGAACCATGCTATCTTTTGTCCTTCAAACAAATCTTTAATATGCTCACTATCCTTCATCTTTTCCATCCAATTCCTTAGCTTAATAATATCTTGTTCTTTCAGTCTCGCTTCTATCTCTGGTTTTAATACTTTTGGGAAGTTTCCCACTACTACAACTGGGGCGAGTGGAGAATCCCCTGGTATCAACTTCCCTCTATACTTCTCCCATATCGTTAATATATTTTCCAACAATGAGTTGTCCAGTACCTTCCATTCTTTCTTTTGCATTTTAGTAAAAAATATATTTCGCAATTTACATTCTATCTCTACTGTTTGCGATTCCAACCATTCCAAATCTTGCTCCCCTAAAATAGCATGAATAACATATCTTAACTGATTAGCAATATAATAATCCTTAATATTAGGAAGTCCTAAACCTCCTTTCTTTTGAGCCTTATACCATAACCCCTTATTTATCCTAGCTCTTTTGTCCCCGTTACAATAAGCATTAATCATATTTTGCCAACTTTTAATCTCAGCTACTGAAATTCTAATAGGTAGCATTCTAAACAAAAAATTAACCTTAGGTAATATATTCATTTTAATAACCGCTATTCTACCAAACCAAGAATGTTTTAATTTTCTATATATCTGTAATTTCTCCCCTACCTCTTTTCTTAAGCTTACAAAATTAAGTTCCTCTAATCTTTCTAATTCTTTATCTATATTAACTCCTAAATATCTTATTATATTTTTATGCCTTAATCCTAACTTAACTTTACATTTCTCCATCTCTTCCTTGTTATAGTTATACAACATCATTTCTGACTTCCCCCAGTTAACTTGTAATCCTGTGATTTCCCCAAATTCTCTCAAATGTTTCTGAATCATCTCCCCACTTTCTAGGGGATCTTCTAGTGTCAATAACGTATCATCCGCAAACATATTCACTTTAATCTTATATTTTCTTCCTATCCCCTTTAATCTTTCATCTTCCCTAATTACATTTGCTAAAATTTCTATAACTATTGCAAATAAAATCGGTGAAAGTGGACATCCTTGCCTAGTTCCTCGAGCTAGTGTTATTTGTTGCGTTAACCCATCATTAACCATTATTTCCGCTTTATTATTTTTATACATCTGATTAATCGCTCCCATGAATTTATGTCCAAACCCAAATGTTTTTAATATTATTTTTAACGCTGGCCATTCCACGCAATCAAAGGCTTTGAAAATATCTAACGCTAATAATCCTGCTTTTAAGTTCCTTTTTTTTATAATATTTATTATATTTATAACTCTCCCAATTAAATTCGGCATTTTCCTACCTAAAATAAATCCACATTGATCTTTTTTAATATATTTAAAAATAAATGTGCCCATTCTTTTAGCCATTATTGCTGAAAATATTTTTGCAACCTGATTTATTAAGGATATTGGTCTATATGACGCTGGATCTGTCAAATCCTTGCCCGGCTTCTGTATTAAAACAACCAAGGACTGGTCCCACGATGGCGGAGTCATTCCTCCTTCTATTATATTATTAAATAATTTTTTTAATCTAGGTATTAAAATATCCTTAAATATTTTATAAAATTCCGGCCCCAAACCATCAATCCCCGGAGACTTACCTCCTTTTAGTTTTCCAATAATTCCTTCAATTTCTTTCTCAGTAACCAAGGCTTCCATACACTCCCTATCTTGATCCTCCAGTCTTATTTTCCAATTCCTTTCTCCATATTCCTGAATCTTTTCTTGTGAAAGCGCCTCTGATGTATATAAATCTTTATAAAATTCCTGAAAAGTAATTAATTTATCTTTCATTACATTACATCTATTCCCTAACTTATCTCTTATTGTCCCTATCATATTCTTAGTAGGGGTGTGCATCGGATCGGATCCGATCCACGATCCGAATCCGATCCGACCCAAAATCGGGAAAATCTGATCCGATCCGATCCGGCCAACCTCCGATCCGATCTGATCCGATCCGATGAGGTCCGATCCGGATCAGACGCCATTTTGAATGCTTTTTCCCATAGCCAAGTATTGTTTTACAAAAATGCCTATAACTTTTTCATTTTTAAAGATAGAAGGATGAAACTTGGGGACATTGTAGACTGGTTAGGGATAGTTAACTGTGAGAAATTTCAGAAAGATTGGTGCATGCGTTTTGTGGCAATTAATTTTTTAATAAATACCCAGGAATGCTTATAACTTTGTCATTTTTAAAGTTACAAACATGAAACTTTGCCACATTGTAGGAGGTACCTTGGGACCTATGTGTGTGAAATTTCAGAAACATAGGTGCTTGCCTTGTGTGGCAATTAATTTTAGAAAAATGGGTAGTAGTGGGGTAAATACAGTTACGCCTCCCATTTTTTTAGTTTTGAAGATACAAACAGGAAACTTGGGCACATTACAGGGAACACTTCACTTGATATGTGTGTAAAATTTCAGAAACATTGGTGCTTGCCTGGTGTGGCAATTAATTTTTGAAACAATGAGGGATTCATTGGACAGCACTTGCCCATAGGGATTCATTGGACAGTACTTTCCCATAGGGAATCATTGCATTGCACTTTCCCATAGGGAATCATTGCATTGCACTTTCCCACTGAGAAATACAGTTATGCCTCCCACATTTTTATTTTTGAAGATACAAACAGGAAACTTGGGCACATTGTAGACTGGTTAGGGATAGTTATCTGTGAGAAATTTCAGAAAGTTTGGTGCATGCATTTTGTGGCAATTAATTTTTTAATAAATACCCAGGAATGCCTATAACTTTGTCATTTTTAAAGTTACACACATGAAACTTTGCCACATTGTAGGTGGTACCTTGGGACCTATGTGTGTGAAATTTCAAAAACGTAGGTGCTTGCCTTGTATGGCAATTAATTTTAGAAAAATGGGTAGTAGTGGGGTAAATACAGTTACGCCTCCCATTTTTTTATTTTTTAAGATACAAACAGGAAACATGGGCACATTACAGGGAACACTTCACTTGATAGGTGTGTAAAATTTCCGAAAGCTGGGTCCAGGCATGTGGTGGCAATTAATCTTTGAAACAATGAGGAAAGAAACGCCTATAACTTTTTTATTTTAAAAGTTAGAAGTCTGAACATTGCTCACTTTGTAGATGGGTTAGGGGTAGATATGTGTCAGAAATTTCAGAATGATAGGTCCAGGCATTTGATGGCTATGGAATTTTTAGATTAAATGTTTCAAAAAATGTTCCACAGAGGCCAGGTCTTCCTTTCCTCCCCCTCCCGCTTCCCGCGAAGAAAAGGAAACACTGTCTCGTCTCGATCCCTTTGATCCTTGCTAGTATCCATTACAGGGCTCGTGTCTGCTTTCCTACTTTCACTTTTTACTCAAGCAGACACGAGCCCTGTAATGGATACTAGCAAGGATCAAAGGGATCGAGACGAGACAGTGTTTCCTTTTCTTCGCGGGATGCGGGAGGGGGAGGAAAGGAAGACCTGGCCTCTGTGGAACATTTTTTGAAACATTTAATCTAAAAATTCCATAGCCATCAAATGCCTGGACCTATCATTCTGAAATTTCTGACACATATCTACCCCTAACCCATCTACAAAGTGAGCAATGTTCAGACTTCTAACTTTTAAAATAAAAAAGTTATAGGCGTTTCTTTCCTCATTGTTTCAAAAATTAATTGCCACACAAGGCAAGCTCCAATGTTTCTGAAATTTTACACACATATCAAGTGAAGTGTTCCCTGTAATGTGCCCATGTTTCCTGTTTGTATCTTAAAAAATAAAAAAATGGGAGGCGTAACTGTATTTACCCCACTACTACCCATTTTTCTAAAATTAATTGCCATACAAGGCAAGCACCTACGTTTTTGAAATTTCACACACATAGGTCCCAAGGTACCACCTACAATGTGGCAAAGTTTCATGTGTGTAACTTTAAAAATGACAAAGTTATAGGCATTCCTGGGTATTTATTAAAAAATTAATTGCCACAAAATGCATGCACCAATCTTTCTGAAATTTCTCACAGATAACTATCCCTAACCAGTCTACAATGTGCCCAAGTTTCCTGTTTGTATCTTCAAAAATAAAAATGTGGGAGGCATAACTGTATTTCTCAGTGGAAAAGTGCAATGCAATGATTCCCTATGGGAAAGTGCAATGCAATGATTCCCTATGGGAAAGTGCAATGCAATGATTCCCTATGGGAAAGTACTGTCCAATGAATCCCTATGGGCAAGTGCTGTCCAATGAATCCCTCATTGTTTCAAAAATTAATTGCCACACCAGGCAAGCACCAATGTTTCTGAAATTTTACACACATATCAAGTGAAGTGTTCCCTGTAATGTGCCCAAGTTTCCTGTTTGTATCTTCAAAACTAAAAAAATGGGAGGCGTAACTGTATTTACCCCACTACTACCCATTTTTCTAAAATTAATTGCCACACAAGGCAAGCACCTATGTTTCTGAAATTTCACACACATAGGTCCCAAGGTACCACCTACAATGTGGCAAAGTTTCATGTGTGTAACTTTAAAAATGACAAAGTTATAGGTGTTTCTTTCCTCATTGTTTCAAAACTTAATTGCCACACAAGGAAAGCTCCAATGTTTCTGAAATTTCACTCACATATCAAGGCAAGTGGTACCTGTAATGTGCCCAAGTTTCCTGTTTGTATCTTAAAAAATAAAAAAATGGGAGGCGTAACTGTATTTACCCCACTACTACCCATTTTTCTAAAATTAATTGCCACACAAGGCAAGCACCTATGTTTCTGAAATTTCACACACATAGGTCCCAAGGTACCTCCTACAATGTGGCAAAGTTTCATGTTTGTAACTTTAAAAATGACAAAGTTATAAGCATTCCTGGGTATTTATTAAAAAATTAATTGCCACAAAACGCATGCACCAATCTTTCTGAAATTTCTCACAGATAACTATCCCTAACGAGTCTACAATGTCCCCAAGTTTCATCCTTCTATCTTTAAAAATGAAAAAGTTATAGGCATTTTTGTAAAACAATACTTGGCTATGGGAAAAAGCATTCAAAATGGCGTCCGATCCGGATCGGACATCTGGTCCGATCCGATCCGACCAGCCTCCGATCCGATCCGATCCGATCCGACCCCCCAGGTCCGATTCCGATCCGCTATCCGATCCGATCCGGGGGGTCAGTGCACATCCCTAATTCTTAGCCTTCTCTGACTGCGTGGATCTAGCCAGCAACCTGGAATTTCTGTTACTATATTCAAAAAAATCTCTCTTTAAATATAATAAATTCTTTTGAACCTGTTCTATTTCTTCTTTCTCCAATTCCTTTTTTTTTGCTTGAATTAGGGCGTATAACCGCTTATCTTTTGACTCTCTCAGTCTCTCCTCTAAACTCCTTATCTCTTCTTCAGTCTTTTTATTAAGTACTTCCTGTTGCTTTTTAAGTGTGGACATTTCCCTAATACAGATCCCTCTTATTACTGCTTTCATCGTATCCCATAATAATCCTTGCGAATTAACTCCTTTTTCATTTATCTGCCATATTTCCTGCACTTCCTTTTTTAATTTATCCACTATGTTTTTATTTTTAAAAATTCTTCCGTCCAATCTCCATCTCTTTGCTTGTTTATAATCCTTCTTCATTTTGATATCCATCATCATTAATGCATGGTCCGTGATCTTAATTACTCCAATATCACAATCTGTTAATTTAGGTACCATATTCTTTGAAATAAAAATATAATCAATCCTTGAATAACTCTTAAATCTAGGTGAGTAAAAAGTATATTTTCTTTCTTCCCCTTTTAAAACTCTCCATACATCCATTAATTCTTTCCTCTCCATTAATTTAGCTAATTCCGTCTTCCCCTCTCCTCTAATACCTCTTCTTATATTATCCCTGTCTTTCCCTTTATCAAGTACCATATTAAAATCTCCTGCCATCACAATATTCTTTTTCCCTAGATCTCCCACCATATTAAATACTTCTTTAAAAAAATCAATTTGTTTCCCATTTGGAGCATAGACATTAATCAACACAAATTCTTCCTCTTCCATCGTACAGTAAATTATAAGGATCCTTCCATTCTTATCTTTCTTTATACTTTGAATATTAATACCACATTTCTTCGATATTATTATTGCCACACCTCTCGCTTTAGAAGTACCAAATGACTTTTCATACACCCCTACTTCCCTCATTTGTAACTCATTAGCCCCCTCCTTTATCTGATGAGTTTCCGGCAAAAAATTATATCTATTTTTTTTTCAACAATGTTTCAATTCTTCGTCTTTTAACCACCGTTCCTAGCCCCTTAACATTTAGAGTTGCACATCTTAATCTATTTTCCATTTCTTACTTTCAACCACGTCATTAAATTGGTCTCGGTCAGTGAAACACATACCCCCCCTCCCTTCCCCCCCACACCCCCCCATTTTTACCCCCCTCCTCACCAGACATCTGGGCACTGGTCCCAATTATTTTAGAACTCTTCAGGGGGGGGAACCCGGCCCAACCCACAGAGCAAAGTCCGATCCTCCCCTCCTTTTTATTTTCCTTTCCCCACTAATCCCTTATCCTTGACTGGATCCTCCAACCGCGCCTTCTTCTTGCTCTACTTCTCCCCCATCCTTGGCATCGATTATGCCCAACTTCTCCAGCAGCTCGATTCCCTGCTCGCACGATGTTATTCTTTGTTGCTTCCCTTGCCAGAAGAATCTCAAAAATACTGGGTATCCCCAGCTGTAAATTATCGATTTCTTCCTCAATGCTGCTGTGCAGATTTTGACACTCTTCCTCCACTGCACGGTGTGCGACGATAAATCCTGATAGATTTCGACTGCTGTTGCTTGAATCTTTGGTTGAGCTTGTCGTCTAATTGCTTGCATAAATTTTTCTTTCTTATAATAATTAGCAAATTTGACAATTATATCCCTTGGAAGCATTCCTTTACGCTTAAAACCAACTCTATGAACCCGTTCGAGATCTGCATCCTCCCATGACTCGTCTGGAAGTTGTATTCTTATCCATGTCAAGATTGTATCTCTTAAATCTTTTAACGTCTCTTGTTCTTGTTCCTCATATTTTCTTATACGAATATTTGCACGTCGATCCCGAGCCTCCATAGTGATTAGACGCAGTTCATGTTGAGACAACTGCTCTTCCTGTTTCTTACATACTCCCGCCAAAGCTCTAGTATCTGTCTGGAGCACCCCAACATCCATCACCACTTGCGTTAATCCCATCATAAGCTCAGTCTGCGTATCTGAAATGCGCTTAGCCAAGCGTTCTTCTAAACCAATCAGCATTTTTTTTATATCATCCTTTAATTCATCCATTGGGTCTGGCTGCCCTCCTCTGGCTGTCTTTGGGATTGCAGCTGGCTCTGAAATTTGCGACACAGAGCCCTTAACAGGAGATTTCTTCCCAACCTGCTTATCTGGCATATCTTGAGATTCCAAACGCGCCAATCTCTGCCACGAACGATCCGATCCACGCTCTTTTGAGGGTCTAACCCAGGCGGGGGTGGGAATAGAGGGCTTCTGCCGTCTCTGCTTCTTACTCATAAATTTCCCTCCTCCCCCGTCTGCCTGGTGACTCCTTGTTCCTGCTGCAGCCTTCCAGCCTAGACTTCAAATTCACTGGGAATTAACTTTATTTCTTCTCCGACTCCCTCCCAGTATACTATAAGTCAAGCTGGCTGCCTTATAGCTTCAATTATAAGTCCATAAATTACCTCAGTAATGGCGTCTCGCTTCCTCCGTTATCCGTGCAATTAGTTTCACTTTTGCAGCCAGCAGAAGCAGCCAGCAGCCAGCAACTTTTTGCTGCTTTCCAACTCCCCCTCAAATGATTATTCACTTCCAGTCTATATATCATGCCTTTTAATACTATAAATCAGGCAGGCTGCCTTATATCTTCAATTATAAGTCCATAAATTACCTCAGTAATGGCGTCTCGCTTCCTCCATTGTCCGTGCAATTAGTTTCACTTTTGCAGCCAACAAAAGCAGCCAGCAGCCAGCAAGTTCTTGCCGGTTTCCAACTCTCACTCAAATGATTATTCACTTCCAGTCAATATATCATGCCTTTTATTACTCTCCACGATAAGGAATTAGTGCTTAATTCAATGCTTTTTCAGGGAGCTCAGAAGATCTGCGACCTCACTCCGACTTGATCTTGGCCACGCCCCCCTGTCCTCCACCTCCTGACTGCCACAAATGCATAAGTGTTGTTCTCTGGGGGCGTTCTTGTATCTCCCATCTCTAAAGTTTGTTTTCATTGTCTGGAAACGCAAATTTTAGGGAAGGGAAGCTAGAGGAGAATCTCGATGTTTTAATTGCTTCCATATCCAGCTTAGCATAGTGTTCCTGCAGCCTGTCTTTAATAAATTTATGGCTGTGTTGTATATCAGTTGCCACTACAGTTTTAGGGTCAAACCCAAGGTTCTTTAGACTTGTTTCGCAACTACTTGACCACTTGCTTTTAGAGGAGGAGTTTCTCTGCTCCGTTACGCAAAGGGTTATCAGTCTGTTGGATGTATAGTTTGTTTTAACATAATAAAAGAACATCATTAGCCAGATAGAATATATTATTGGCATTACCCCAAGTTCTGCCCTTATATAACTAGTAGGTGTACCTGGAGGAAGGGCCAGCAATATCCTTAGAAACTTGTTTTGTATGATCTCAAGTGAGCATGGTGCTGATCACCATATGTAATCTGTGGGATAATTTTTGCTGAAAAAACTCTAATGGCCGGGATCATTAGCTGGCCTCCCTTAACTTTAGCGAATTTTAACACTGTTTTTGGGTTTTCAGTTTGATAGCTGATAGGTGACCAGACCATGCTCCATTCTGCCTAAAGCAAATACCCAAATAAATGAATTGATTGGTTTGCTCCAGATGATGCTCATTTAGCATCCATTTATGTTTAGGGGGTCGAGCATAAAAAACCATAACTTTAGTTTTGGAGTAGTTTACCTGTAGTTGTTCTCTTTTGCAAACCTCCCCAAAGGCTCTTAACAATCTTCTCATACCTATAAGATTCTGGGATAACAAGACCATATCATCAGCATATAGCAGTATGTTCAGTTTCCTAGGGCCCATGGACACAGGGAAGTTAGAATCGCTTGATAGCTGTTCAATTATATCGTTTACATACATATTGAACAAGATTGGAGCTAGCAAGCATCCCTGTCTAACACCTATAGATGTTTTAACCTTCTTTGATAGTTGTCCCCCTTTTCCAACTCTGACTTGAATTGACATGTCGGAATATAATTTCTTAATCAGAATCATGAGACGTCTGTTCATCCCAAGGTGCCATAGTTTGTGCCACAGCCTCTCTCTGTTTATTATGTCAAAAGCTGCAGTTAAGTCCACAAAAGTTGCATATAAATACTTCCTCAGGGAGCAGACATATTTCTCTCTCACACTGGCCTATGGTTGATTTACCCCGGCAGAAGCCTGCTTGTTCTCCGATGATGTTATGTTCATCTACCCGATCCTCGACTTTGGTTAACAAGTATCTTGTATGCAGTTTTGAGGATATGTCCAACAAACTAATGGGTCGGTAATTTGCTGGTATGGATTTGTCCCCTTGCTTGAAAGTAGGGACCACAATGCTTTGATCCCATCCACTAGGAAGTTTGCCGTTTGCGTTGATATAAGTGAATAACATAGCCAATATGAGGGCCCACCAATGTATGTTATCCAGGAAGATCTCTGGTGGGAACATATCTTCCCCGGGGGCTTTCCGTCATCAGACTTAGAATTAAGTGCTTTACCACACTGATGGTTACATCCGGCCACTTGGCAGTTTTAGTGATACCAGGAAGTTGAAGTTGCAATCGATAGTTCATATCCAGGCCTGTGCTAACCGCAGGGTTGAACGCTTGCTGAAAGTGTGTTTCCCATGTTTTAGCCATAATGGGAGAAACCAAACCATAGGTAGTATCTTTTAATTTGCAGTTTACCAGCTGCCAAAATTTGGTGGGTTCTTGATCCGTGGCAGCCTGCTCGATATCTACCCACAATTGGGTATAATAGGCAGTTTGCTTTTGTTTCAGCAATTTCCTATATAGTCGATGTTTTGTCATTAACTCATACAGCAGGGAGTTATGGACTCCTGCCTGGACCAGTCTGCTCAGGGTGCAGAGGTCATGTCTTACATGTCTGCATTCCCGGTTGAACCAGCCCTCCATGTAGTGTCTTGGCTTAGAGGGTAGCATAGTTGTGCAAATGGTGCGCAGTCAGGCAACACATGACAAAACCAAATGAAGCATAGGGTACCTCTAGACAGTCACTTTTCCCCACAGTAGCTGTGGAGTGGTGGCAGGTGGATTACAGGATGCTGCAGCCACTCTGAAGCTACTGCGGGGGAAAGCCCCAAAGCTCTGCTCTAAAAAAGTTGGGCATTTACCCTGACTTTTTTAGCTTGGAGCTGGCTGGGCAGGGAAGGGGATGGACCAGCAAGCCATAAGCTCGCTACATCGCCTCCACAGTCCTTCCCCCACCATTTTAAAAAATAATTAAACAAAACATTTACCTTGGAGTAGGGGGGCCGATGCTCCCAGCCGCCCCTACAGCTGCCACTGGGCAGACGCAGGCAGCGGTGGCAGGAAATCCCGCCGTGGCGCTCCTTCCACTGCAGATGGGCAGAAGGAGCGTCACTGCGGGGCACGCCACCTGCCACCGCCGCTGCATGGCGGAAGAGGCACCGTGAAGAGAAGGGCATAGAGAGATATAGATATTCCTCTCTCCTTATAATTTTGAAGATGGATATGTTCCAAATTAAACTGATGCAGTGAGATTTATTTATTTTTTAAAAAGTCACCAAATAATTCTCATCTTCATCCTCTCTTGAGATATTAGCCTACATCATCTTCAGAATAAAACCATAATATGTTTATAAATCTCCTAGGAAAGACACTCCTGTTTGCAGAGGCTCTTCTCTGTGAAGGTGAAGGTCACACAAATCTGCAATGGAACATTTGGTTTTTCATTGGCCTCCCCAGAGCGTTTTCTCTCTCCATGCCTTTCATTTTCTTGGCAAAATGTCTGTGACATATCAGTAAGTCATTTTCAAACTTCTTCATGCACTAGTATTTCTGTTTCGAGATCATTAATAAAACAGCAGTTTTGGAAGGTGGCACAACAGGTGTTCCAGGATGCTAGCAGGGAAGGAGCCTTGATTTTTTTTTTAATAGAACCACTAGCCAGACGGGAACTAAAGCTCATAAAATAAATTGCAGCATATATTCTGTAGAGAAGAGGTTACAAAAATATGCACAGTATGCTTGCTGAAGAACAGGCTATGTGTGGTGAACTTTCTATTAGAGGCAGAAACAATAATAATAATAATAATAATAATAATAATAAACCCACTGCCCTGGTAATGGAGCCCTTACTGTCTTAAAGGTCAACAAAATAAATCCTTTCCCCTTCCTCTCTCTCTCTCTCTCTCTCTCTCTCTCTCTGAGGCTGGTGTGGCATAAACAATTAGCTTCTCTCCGTTAAACTCCATATCCATTACATCCCATTCGAGATGTTTCTGGTGGGGCTCTATGAGGCATCATTAGTATATGAATTTCTTTTTGACAGATCATACAGAGAGCTTGAAGAAGAGAAGGCAAATATCTAGGAGAGACTGGCAGACAGAATGTCACACAAGCCATTCTTGCTATAGGACAATATGAAGGTGTTGCATGCCTGTTAACTCCCATGTCTTTTTGATCCTCAAATCTTCGCCTTTGCATAATCCTATGAGTTCAGTTTCCTAAGCCCAGTTTAGTATTTCTCACCTTGATGCTCCCACTGGGCTGTTTCTATAATCAGTTTGACCTCTTTCCTGTTTTCCTTTTGGGCTCTAT
The DNA here is from genome assembly GCA_029215795.1 of Anniella stebbinsi. Taxonomy (NCBI): domain Eukaryota; kingdom Metazoa; phylum Chordata; class Lepidosauria; order Squamata; family Anniellidae; genus Anniella; species Anniella stebbinsi. Next base: position 127,276,568 of record JARDYH010000003.1, on the reverse strand, counting down.
TGATTTCTTATTTTTTGTTTAATATTAATATGAACATATTTGGATTTCTCAAACCCCTTTTTAGACCAATTTATCCCATCACAGGTTTGCTTCGCAGACATCTCCGCTTCAGCATCTTTCCCCTTTAATCTTCATAGGCAAATCTAATGCTGCTCTCAATCAAGCACCCACCTAAAGCATTATGAATTTGAGGCTGCTTCTTTCCGGAAACAAAATATGAAAAATTGAACTCAATTTTGGTCTCCTTTTAGAACCATCTGTGAACTCACTTAGATTTTTCCCTTTAAAATTGAACACTCACAGCCAACTCTATGGTTCCATTGACCATAAACTATCTTATGAAAAATGTCCTATTTAAAATCATTGTTATTTAATTATTTATTTATTTTCATTACACTTTTCAGAAATACATATCAGGCCTGGACACAGAAGCTATAATACCAGTACAGATGCCCACACTATGGCAGATACGTTTGATGTATTATGATTGAACCAGATGTGTACTCCAGTTGAAATGAATACAATTATTTGCTATGAGAGAATAAAGAAAGGCATTATTCCCCGCAAAAAACCCATCATTTTATGAGGATGTAAGAATTATTTCACCATAGTAGAAAGCTAGGTTTTCTAACAGCATTGTAGAGGCATAACTAAGCTCATAATATGATAAATTTATTTATTAAATCATTTTTACCCAATATTTACAACCATGAGGGTCTTTAGCGCTGCTTACAATAATATAAAAACATAAAATAATAAAACAATTTTAAATCAATCAATATTCAGTAACAAGAAAAAAATCAATTTCTGCAGCAACAGAATTATTAATTTATAATATAATGCTACTGGAAGGCTCGGTTCCTGCATTTGGTGAGAATTTTCTTTCAGATCAAAGAAACTGAATTCAAGCTATGACATACCAAGCAAAATACACCAATTAAGGGTGCAGTTTTATGCCCAGTTAGCTGGGAGTACATGCAATGGCTCTCATGTCTGAATAGACATGTATAGTATGTATGTATTTATTTATTTATTCTTTTATTTATGGTGTTTACATGCTGTCCCATAACAAAAAGACCTCTCAGGGCAAGTCAAATAATAAAACTGTTTAAAAACAGGTAATGTTAGTGTGTAAAACGGATTGATAGCTCTAATTCCAGATGTCTTACATGATACATCCCAGAAGACTCTTAGGCTTGCCTATTTTTGATGAGACATCCCACTGTACCCATAAACAGTAATTCAATCATAGGAACAGAAGACACTTCTAGGCTCATCAGCTCCAGCCCTCCACAGTGTGACAGGATTCACCAGACCTAAACTATATCTGACAGATGGTTTACATAGTCTCTGCTCAGAAGCCTCCAGAGAAAGAAATTCCAAAACTCCTTTAGTCAATTTGGCATCTTCCAACAAATTCAGAGGAAAGGGGGACGAGTGAAGAAACCTTAAGAAGAAAGGTAAAAGAAAGAAAAACTGCCAAGACAGTGGCAATGTGGTGGTGGGAGGGAGAGCGGGGGCAGGGGGGGAGACTATTGCATTCTCTCTTCTTCTTCTTCTTCTTCTTCTTCTTCTTCTTCTTCTTCTTCTTCTTCTTCAAGTAAAACCATACACTGGCACTAAACAATCAAATTGGTCTTGGTCATGACCATTTTTTTAGACCAAGAAGCAAAACCCATCTTAATAAAATCCCAAAATATCACCCAGCTCTACATATTATCTGGAAATAGAAACAATGATGGCGATGAATGGTGATCATGTTTTAATATGAAGGCCTCTACTCCACTCTGAACTGAACTCAGAATCCAACTGGTAGCTGTTTAAGAATGTCAAAAGAGCAAGCTTCCTGAAATTATGTTTTAGACCATGGTTTTCTGTACTGTTTATAGAAGAAAGTCTGAATGCTTCCATCTAGAGTAGGAGCGGGCAACCCTTTTTCTTGAGTGCTGCAAACCCATGGGGTAATGTGTTGGGGCTGCATGTTGACAGTTAATAGGGCTAAAGCCAGCAGTGGGCAGAGCCAGAGCCAAAAGTGGGTGTGGACACCCTTCATCTCTTTCTATTTCTGCCACTCCTCTTTTCTCTCTTTCTACCAGTTCTTTTTCTCTTTCCTTCTTCCTTCCCATGCAATGAGCTACCAGGGAAGGGAGAGATCACATGCAGAGAGCTTCTGAAATGAGGCAGAGGACTGTGGGATATAGGATGATGGCCGCTGATTGCCCAGCCCTGGTGTGGAGTAAGAAAAGATCAGTCTCCTGGTGATTCACCAATGAATGGGACAGCAAAAAGAATTGCTGAAAATTTTACCCTCCCTGTTCAGTTGACAAATGCCTTCCATTAGAGGAGAAACATTAGACAGGTAGCACCCGTGCATCATGGGATCCCAAGAAAATAGCTTAGTTAAATCTGGCTTACGGAAATGGGGTCTTAAGTAGGGCTGTGACTGCCTCGGACTGAAGCCCCAAATCTGAGTCGAGGTGGGCCGATTCGGCCTGCCTTGGTCTGAATATGAAGCAGAAATAGGTTGGCCAGAGGCACCTCAAGGCAAAGCGGATCAGTTTTGAAGGCCTCAAGTTATGTTACAACTGTAGATTACCTTCATAATAAGTAGTAACAGGATCTTTACTAAAAGATCACAAAAGGCAGTGTCTACTATAAATACTAATAGGGACCAGCTGTCTCTTATCTTGGCAACGCAGCACTAAGAGATTATTCTCGGGCAAGAAAACGACAGGACACATTTGTGTCGAAAAATATTGTATAATAGACGTTGAACAGCTAGCCTTCTGATACAGGTCAGTACATGGCAGGATGACGTGACATAAAATAATTTTGTAAAAGATTAATTACAGGGGGGGTATCCCCTTTGAAGAGAAAAATGTAAACTTGTCTTCAGAAGAATTCAATAATGTATACAGCTAAGCTCCAGACGGTATATAAGGAAGCATTTAGGAAGGTTGTGTGGGGGTTGTAGGTCAAGTGAATGTAATAAAAGTTTTCTCATTCTTTTAAATGAGAGTTCTCATTATAAAATCAGGTTTCAGAAAATATGCAGAGCATGTAAAGAAAGTATGGCTGCCTCTACAAGAGAAGTTTAAAGCTCTTTCAAGGCGTTTTAAAAATTTTACCTCTACAAGGAAGGAGCGCAAATCGGGCGTAGAGGCGTGTTATCTCTCCGATTATGCGCATTATCGAATGTGCGTTAAATCACGAGTTTTATTTTGCTCCAGCTGTTAAAGCGCATTTTGACTGTGTGAACAAGCGCTTATGCGCATTAACTACTTGTAAAGCGCATTTTGGTCATCCGTTAATGCGCTTCGCCGCCTCTCGCTGCCTCTCGTGCAGAGGTATTAGGCGTAAATGCGCTTCAGCGATTATGCGCATAATCACCTAACCGGGTGCAAAAGCGAATCCTTGTAGAGGGGACCTATATCATGTTAGTTTAGTTTCACATTTTCACAATTGAAAAAGTAGGGTATTGTTTCCAATGGCCAGAATAGTTTTCGTATATATTTAATAAATATTTGTTTGTGTTATTTTAATATAGCTCCTGAAGAAGGATTGTTTCCAATCCGAAACATTGGGCTATCTAAAGGATTGTTCTAAATATATATATATATATATAATTGAATAAAGAATGTTTTTACATTAGCACCAGAGCTAGTCTCTTTTAGTTCCTCAACTACCATTGGTGCTTTTCCCTCCATAGTTTACGGCCATAGTTCTATGAAAAAAGAGCCCCCAACTTACCTTCAAATCACAGCTCTAAAGGAGGAAGATGCACGGCAAAGGGAAGTCCCAGCGATGGTGACGGCTCTGGCTACAGGGGGAGGGAGGCAGGCAAGGAGGGAGGCCTGGCTTTCTTGGATGCCTGCCACATGGCAGTACAGTGGGCACTCAGGAAACTGCAATGGCTGACTCACTTCGGGGGGGGGGGGGGAACCAAAGTGAGGTGGCCAAGCCCTGAAGCATCCAGAGTCAAACTGGAGCCATTTCAGAGCCTCTGAAGCAAATCGGGGGGGGGGGGGGCTGTGCACAGCCAGAGCCTTAGCTGGGTTGTACGCATATACTTTATCATTCATTTAGGATTTTTTCCCAGTGCATTCCACTGTATCTTGATTTGCTCCCGTTTCAAAACTGCTTACAGGACACAGGTAGTTGTCCTCAATCATTTCATGCTTTAACTTTGTTTTTCCTCTCTTTCCTCTTTCTCTGGCATATTTTTTTTTCCTTTTCCTGTTTTGAGCAGTCAGCCTAATTATCGTTGTTTCTCTTTTCTGCATGTATGCCTTGCTTGCCACTCAAGAGGAAAGATTCAACATCCCTTCCCACCACCCCACCACCCCCAGTCAAGTTTGAGTCAAACTTTAAATCCTAGGATGGTCGAGTCGGTTCAGAATCGGAACAACGTGTTTGCCCAACCATAGCTCGAGCCAAAGCTAAAGCCATTTCTTGCACTTTGTGAAAGAAAGGCTCTTAAGAAGTATCTGTCATTTTAGACAGGTTTATGCACAAGATGATGTTGCGTGCTGCTGATAAAATTATTCAGCATTATACACCACTGCACTCAAATTTCAATGATGCTTTCCCAGTTGCAAACTTGATCATTTTGTAAGCCACAAAATACTGCCGGCATTTTCAGAACACCCAGTACATTTCCCTTTTCATATGATAGAGGCTGTATAACTTGAAAACAATGTCCTTCCTTCATTCAGACTGCAGTCTTAAGCATACTTACCTGGGAATGTTCCAGTGAATACAATCAGGCTTACTTCCAATTCCATATGCATAGGAGTGCATGTATGAAAAAGGGTGTTCTTTTTATTTTATTTCTCAAAACAGTGGAAACCGAAAAACTGTTCTATATACCAGTGTTATTAGTAAACCATAAGTATTGTTTGAGAGTGTTTCTTTTTTCTCTCTCTTTTGGTTTTGTCTCTAGTTTAGTAACTTAATTCCTACTGAGTGTACTACTACTCCTAGAATGAAAGACCCCCAAAAGTGCAAACTGTAGCACAGGATTTATTCAATACATCTTACACATTATGAGTTTTTCTACACAAGGCATTGATTATGTGCTCAACGCTCTCTATTCATAGTTGTTTATGGATTCTTTAGACAGAAGTTTTGCTTCTGTTTTTAAACAGCACTTTCGGTGAGGTTTTTATTTTTAAAACAGAGTAAAGGCAGTATTATTGTGAAAGTGAAAGAAAATGCCTTTTCCACTTGTGTAATTGCTCTATTCCACTATGTCAGTGCTAGCTAGAGGTTAACACTCTTTATACACTGTTTGAATCTCAATTCTGCAATGAATCCAAAAGAAGATACAGCAGATTAACAGTCTCCTGTAGAAAGGCTCTTTCTATAGGTTGTCTTTGGCCATATACAGGCTATAGGCTTTATTTCCCAATCTCAAGGAACTCTGAAATGGCAGGGAGATGTAGCAGAAAATGCTCACGACTTTACAAAACTACAATTGCCCGAGAAGCCACAGCAGATATATCAATTTGTTCAATAGACAGGGCTTCTCTGTGTAAAAGACAAAAGCTACGTTCACTGTTGTGAGAGTTTGGATTTTATTATCTTGAAACAATGGTCAGAGCAATCCTAACCCCCAGATTGGTTTGTAGGCAATGGCAGCACCAGAAAAAAGTTCCGGGGGGGGGGGGGGAGGTGCACAAAAGGGGCAAAGTATATTTCTAGGTGGGCAGGCTGTGTCCCACATGTTAAGATCTCTGAAAAAAAATGGTATATCTCACACTAAAACTGCCATCATATATTCTGAAATAAGTCATATATTGATTAATTTAGGTGTTATTGTTTTTAATATAGCATGTATTAGCCAAATTTAAATTACAGTAAAGAAAAAGGCTTTCTAAGGTAGAGTCACTACACAAGCATTTTCTTGACATACATATTAGACAGACAGAACACTTTCTAGAGGGGGAATCCACACAGCGCTTTGGAACGTTTTAAAAAGTATTTTAAAACGTTCCAAATAGGTGCGTTCTAAAACGTCTTAGGCCACATTACTGAGTACTCACGTTACAGGAGAACAGTCTTCCATCTTTCAAGCGGTGTATGCGGTCACACGCTGTTCTGCCCTGTCTCTTTCTCTTTAGTTTTTCAATGAATTTAGGGCAAGGCATTGTGGGGGTTGTAGTTCAGTTACACACTTCCTTCTTAGTTCCTCCGTCATTCCCTAGCGAGTATAGGGCTAAGAATTGTGGGTGTTGTAGTTCACTGGTCCACTTCCTTTTTCTTCCCCACCAATCAACTGCTAAGCACTTGGGCACCAGTAAAGGAAGCACTGCCCCCAGGAATCTCAAACGGTAAGGAAGGACACATTATTTTACTTAAAACGATTTATTAAAGGTGAAACCGTTGTATATAACTGAAGGGAGTTTTAAAAACCTCAGATATACAACGTTATAGGGAGTGTGTCATGTGGCCCAAAGAGTTTTCATAACCCTTATAAAACGTCAAAAAACTCGTGTGTAGATAGGCTCTTAGAAAACAGTTCATTTTGAACCAGTGCCGGAAGAACCTTGAAAGTAGACTCTTAGTGTAAGGAGCAAACTGAGGCCAGATCAATACCAAGCAAGAAACTCATGAAACTCAGACTTGTATAATAGGCCAAGATATATATTTTATTGGAACTGGCCTTCAGTTATTTCATCCCACTTGCCAGAGGCATAAAGTATACTAGGAATGTGGCAGACATTCCCAACTATGACCATGGATACTTTTGCCTTGCCTAGGGTGACCAGATAAAATCCAGGTCAGGGCTCATGTAACTTTAACAGTTGTAGAGAAAAGGGAATTTCAGCCAGAGTCATTTGTATGCAATTAGTTCCTGGTGATATTCCCTCTTCATCACAACAGTTAAAGGTGTAGGTACTATACTATAGCGATCATATACAAAAGAAGACAGGGCCCCTGCACCTTTAACTGTTGTGCTGAAGAGGGAATTTCACCAGGCACTAATTGCATACAAATGACCCTGGCTGAAATTCCCTATTTTCTACAACTGTTAAAGTTACATGAGCCCTGACCTGGATTTTATCTGGTCACCCTATGGATGTAAGTCTTATAGGCCCCTTTATATTTTAAAATGCATTGTTTCAGTTCAAATGGCAGCTATACCTTCCATGCTGACAGCTGCTACATTCCTGATACTAGAGCAATAATATATATATATATATATATATACACACACACACACATTATTCAACACATGTGACAAGTTTCACATTTCAAACTCATTTAAGGTGCTACCCTATGCATGTTTAGAAAGAAAAAAAGCCCTACAATTCTCACATACCCTAGCCAGCCATGCTGGCAAAGGTATGCCTTTAACTTATGTTACGCAGATTTCCTTCTGCAGTGGAACACACTTACTTTGGAGTAAGTGCCATTTTGTTATAGGAAAGGATAATATATTTTATTTAAAATTTAAAAACAAGTATCTGTCACCTGGTACAGAGTTTTCCCATGGAAAACCTGGCAACTTCACTGTTGTGATTATTTGGTTGGGACTGAAATGAAGTTACACATGACCGAAGGAGAGGGCCGCTAATTTTAAGGGCACTAATCATTACTGTACTTATTATTTTCTTTAAATACGGTTAAACATACCACAGTTATCTTGCTATTCTATTTCTATGATGCCTTCATCTGTATCCTTTTCTCCTAGGGTGACCAGATAAAATCTAGGTCAGGGCTCATGTAACTTTAACAGTTGTAGAGAAAAGGGAATTTCAGCCAGTGTCATTTGTATGCAATTAATTCCTGGTGAAATTCCCTCTTCATCACAACAGTGAAAGTTGCAGGGGCCCTACCTTCTTTTGTATATGGTCACTCTAGTATAGTGTATGCACCTTTAATTGTTGTGATGAAGAGGGAATTTCACCAGGAACTAATTGCATACAAATGACTCTGGCTGAAATTCCCTTTTCTCTACAACTGTTAAAGTTACATGAGCCCTGACCTGGATTTTATCTGGTCACCCTATTTTCTCCTACCTTTTCTTCACCTTCCCTTCTTTTTCAGGCTGAATCCTATGCACATTTACCTCAGAGTAAGTCCTATTGATCTCAGTGGGGCTTACTTCTGAGTAGACATACTTAGGATTGTGCTGCAGCTGTGTTTTTAATGTGACACCAGATGCACGCATACCATGTATACCAAAATAACAGCTTGAAAAAAGGGGGTTGGACACCCTAAAATTGTTTTAGCGAGCATTCTGAAAAAAAGTGCTGCTGAATCCTCCTTGGGGCATTGCAGTTCTCTCTCCCTCCCCCCTTTCTTTTCTCTCCTGATCCTGCTGGAGTACAGACAGAGTACAGACTCTGTCCTTCTTTCTCCCAAACATCACAGTATCTGCCAGGCTGATCGGAGAGGAAGGCAGCAGCTCAGAAGGGGAGAGGGTCCTAATGTGTAGCTCCTGACAATCTTACTCATAAGTTGCAACAGCAGAAACAGTCCTGGAGCCGATCTACACTCTAGCTTTGTAACGTTTTATAAGGGTTATGAAAACTCTTTGGGCCACATGACGCACTCCCTTGAACAATGTATACCCGAGGTTTTTTAAAACTCACTTCAGCTATATACAACGGGTTTTACTTTTAATGAATCGTTTTAAGTAAAATAATGTGTTCTTCCTTACCGTTTGTGATTCATGAGGGCAGTGCTTCGTTTACCTGCACCCAAATGCTTAGCTGTTGATTGGTGGGGAAGAAAGAGGGGCTAAGGAGGAAGTGGGTGAGTGAACTACAGTGACCACAATGCCTTGCCCTAAACTCATTGTAAAATCAAAACAGAAAGAGATGGACAGAAGGGTGTGAGACCGCACACACCGCTTTGAAGACTGAAGAATTTTTCTCCTGTAACGTGAGTACTCCTTAATGTGACCTAAGACATTTTGGAACGCACCTATTTGGAACGTTTTAAAATACTATTTAAAACGTTCCAAGGTACTGTGTAGATAGGCTCCCGATCCCACCCCAGCCGGCCAGCCTACCACTGTTCTTGGCAGCCGCTCTGCTCCCCTCACTCCTCCACGCGCTTCTTCCTCACTGCAGAGTGGCTACTACTCCCACCTTGTTCAGCAACTATCAGGACAGGTCAGGCAGAGCAGCTTGTAGCAGGGCGGCTGGGTGAGTGAGCAAAAGAGTGAGAGAGTGGGTGGTGCCCAGAACGCAAGCAAGGAGTCTAGCAACTGGGGTGGCAAGCTTCTTTGGGGGGGGCACTTGCCCCCTCCGCCCCTCCTGGTGCCACCCCTGTTTGTAGGGGGGAGAATGGAGCAGAGGCACACCCACACACCCCAGCGATGGGGGAGTCTGTTCATCACGGCAGCCCAGTTCTGCCTGTGTAAACCTATCACCAATGGCATTCCCACTAGTAGTATCAACTGTGAAGCCTCTCAGCTCCACCAGCCTCAATGGGGGTGGAAATTTAAAATCAATGGGCAGTATCCAACTGTGTCATTCCATTAGTGCAAATAATGTTGTGCTAGAAGAAACTGTTCCAAACTGTGACAAGAATCAACTAAAGTTATGTTTGTGGAAGCATAGTTGTACAAGCGATCGTTCATTATGCTTATTTATTTTATTTTTATTTATTCATTACAGTTTTATATTCCCCAATAGCTGAGGCCCTCTGGGCAGTTCACAATTGAAATCATAAAATGCAACAGATCAAAACATAATAAAAAGCTTTAGGGGTTTAAAAATATCACATAAAACCAAAATAAAGCCAACAGCAGTTACAGCCCAGAGAAATCCTAAGTGAAAATATGTGTTTTCAGGAGGTGTTTAAAGGATGTTACGTTTTCCTCCTCCTGGCCTGCATGAGAGAGAGTTTTCCTGGTGGTGGGTGCTGTTACAGAGAAGGCCTGCTGTCGAGGTTCTTTGTGGAGACATTACATGCATTTTAGAATTACCAGCAATTACCTCTGAACTTCTTAAATGTCATCTGGGTGTATCACCAGTTGTAGAACCCACTGTGCATGCCTCTTGTGCAATCGGTTGAGCATTCTGATTGCACAACCCATTGTGCAAATGGTGACACATTTTGGTTGTGCAACCCATTGTGCAAGCAGTCCTGCAACTGCTTGCACAACCAGTTGCACAAGCATAATGGGCAACCTCTCGTGCAATGGAAAGTTTCAGTGGAGTTCGGCTAACACTATTTGAGTTGGAGGAATTACACCATTGGATACGGCCCAATATATCTCCTGGGCTAAAAGCTTTCCCCCACTCTCTCCCTCACATACACACCTCTTTTACCTTGGTCAGTTTGAGCTGGCAGGGCTTGGGATGACGTGGAGATACACTGTTTCACTCTTCTCCAATCCCACTTAGAATTGCACCATAAAACTATTAATTGGACAGCATTTACTGATTGCTCAGAGGCAAGCCAGTTTGGGTCATGAAGTAGCCAAAGTCAAGCCCTGTTTTTTACCCTCTTAATTAAAAGGTCCAGTTTCAAAATATAGATTAAGGAAATAGGTGAAACCAGTTAAAATAGATTGAATAGCAAATTTGAGCTTCATTTCCTATACACAGAAGGAAGAATAAAACGTGCAGTTTCCAAACAACTTTTAAAAACAAGTTAACAACAAAAAAGTCAGGGCAGAGATTTATACACAGGTAGGTGTGTTTTCGTATTTATGGGTTTAAAAGTTGAAAATAGTTTTTTGCTTATTCTTTAAATTGTCATCTTTGAAAGGTTAGTGATGATGTAATGTTTAACTATAACTTTACATCACCACTAACCTTTCAATTATGACAGTTTGAAGAATAAGTAGACTCTTTCAGAAGTAGGTGCCCATAAATAAATGAGCAGGTATGCTCAATGTAAATATATAAATATAAATTTATATTAGTCCTTTTTCTTTGGATCGTTGTCCTCACAGAAAGGTCAGCAATGATGAATTACAGTTTGTCAGTGAATATAAAATGTGTGCTGTACAGTTCTATTATTTGCTGGTAAAGAAAAAAAATGATTTATTAAAGCATCAAAAATATTTGCTCAAGGGCTGCAGTACATGAAATATATAGCTTGCATTTAACTACCTTCCTTAAGGGACTGAGTACATGTCTTCCTGAGGTCACAAATGAGTTGATCTATCGCTTTGTTTGGTGATCTAGCAAAATAATAATAATGTGTGGTATCAAAATTAGGCATCTCAGATGTCGTTATTGACCAGTGAGGATCCTTACTTTCTGGTACCTGGTCTGTCTCTGATAAAACTTTGTTCATATTTTTTTTTCCTTTTAAAGACGCTTTTTAACCGTTTTGTTCCTGTGAAATTCCAGAGCTGGCATTCTTCGTGGTCCATCCTAAGGCCTCTAGAATGCACATCTCTGAGTAGGCTGAGTATGGATGCATTTTGTCTCTAATCTACATGCATGTAAATGAATGTAGCGAAGAACACGAATGCACCATACAGTGTACACTCTGGGTAGGATCCAACAGGGGCTCTCCACACATCAGCAGCCCCACTGTCCTGGCATGCACATGGCCTCTCCATTGTTGGCCGTGATGTTGCGCTGTTGGGGCAAGCCCCCAAATGAGCAGAAATGCTGGTTTCTGGAAGTGTTTCTACTCATTTAGGGTCTTGCCCTCCACTGTGGTTGGGGCCACATGCATGCTGGGGCCAGTAGGGTTGGCAGTGCATGGAAGCCACCACCATCCCCATTAGATCCTGTCCTCTGCCGTTTCATATGCTAAATTTGCTGGGCTATATTTTGAACTGTCAATAACATACTAGGATGATGATGATGATTGTTTTATTTATTTCTTACCCACCTCTCCCTCTGGATCGAGGTGGGGAACAACATTAAATACAAAACAGCATAAAATGAATAAAACTTGATTAAAAACATATAAAACTAATGACTACATATAAAACTAATGGTTGTAGCCAGCGTTAATCTAATTCAGTCAATAAGTCTACTTTAAGAAGGACAAACATTAGATATGACCCATTGTAGGATAAATTATGTTTTCCTAAGCAAACACATCAACCAAACCAACACCATATTGGCATTTAAATCAGCAGAGGAGGAGGGTGGCTGTACATCAAAACATTTTCCCCAACGACACGAACAGCCTTATCCTGTGCAGAAACAAGCACACCTAAATCCATTCAAACCAATGGCCATAGCCAGGCCAACTCTGCATAGGATCAGCCTGCACAAATTTAGATTAGGTCAGACTATCCAGTTCACATCCAATAATCAAAGTAAATATGGAACGTATTAATTGGGATGTGCAGATCAGCAACATGCAAGTTCATCAAGTTTCTCCAAATTCCACCTTGAAGCTCATTCCGACTCAGGTCTGTATCAGCTGGTGAGCTTTTTTTTTCTGTTCGCACACACACACAAAAACCCTGCATATTTTTGGTTGCATTTTTCCAACTAGGTACATCAGTTGTGCACATTTCTCTCCCATTGATTAAAGTGTGGTTGGCCAATTACCTCCCCCCCCCCTTTTTATTTTTATTTTATTTTTGTCCATTTTTCGCAAGCTCGGAAATATGCAGACCTCAACTGCAGGTTGTGTTTGAGTCCACATTTAGTTCCACGAGGTGCCCAAACATCAGAAAAATTCTAAATAAAAACAAACTGAAACAAATTTTTCATACATCTGTATACAGAAATGTTTCTAAATTTTCTTTTGGGACTCAGGGTGCTTTCCTTGGACAGAAATTCTAAGAAGCTGACAGTGCAGCCTATTTGTCACTGAGGCTACACATTTTTATTCAGAAGGATGTCTCACTGAGTTCAGTGGAACTTTCTCTTCGGTAAATGATGCCTAGACCCCCTTTGCCTTAATCACAGTGGCTGCTACTGCCTCCATCGTTGCTCCCATAGCTCAGTTGCCTGACATGTTTACATGCTATTCAAGCGATGAACCTCCCAAGGGCATTGTGTAACCAATGCTATGAAGCTGAGCCATGTGGATAGAAGGACCATGCTGATCAAGGTATGTGTAACAGGGGTCTAAGGAGTTTGAGAGGCAGAAACTGTGGCAAGTTCTTGAAAATGTATTTGTTTACACAGCTTTCCCTGACAGGTATGAGACTACGATATTGCTCTGTTTTATTGTTATCTTTGCAGTAACATTTTCATTGATTCATTATTTTGTATTGAATATATGCATTTTAGTGTGAGCAACTGAGAAATTTCATTATATTAAGCAGTATAGAAGTATTATAAATAAATAAATACCATAATTTCCTGCACTTGCCTAGGGCCATATAGAAGCCAGGGTCAGATGAGGACTGGCCCCATCCAGCAATCTTTTGGCCATATCCATTGCCAGGGGAGGAAAATGCTGACCAGTGGCTTCACTTACAGATGGGAGAATCAGTGAGGGTTGAACTCATCAAGATTTTCCTATTTTCACTTCTGAACTTGGTTTGTCTCATTCCCATATATTTCTTTTCAAATAGAAGAACAAGTGTGCATTTCAGTGCACATTTTTTAAAGTGTGCACCTAATAGGCACATTCTCCTCACCACAGAGTACAGTGTGAAACAAAGCATTTTGAAGGGATGGGGAAGGTACACTTTTTGAACATGGCTGTAAGTTCAGGATCTTGTGTAGGGTGACCATCCGCCTGGATTTGTCCGGACATGCCCGGGAAATGGGGAGCAAATCCACATCCAGGCAGAAAAACTGTTTGGGGGGGCCAAATCCGGAAATTTAGCCCCCAAAAGGGTGACCAGATAGCCCTGGGGTGATCCGGGCCAACCGGGGGGTGGCGGGGGCAAACCGGGGCGGCAGGGGGTCACGCGGCGGTGGCGGGAGGCTGGCGGCGCGAGGCACTTACCTGCTGGGGCGTCCGCTTCCCTCCGGTGCTCGGAATCTACTGAGAAACAGGCTTCGCGGCCTGTCCCTCAGTAGCGCGCCAGGTGATGACGTCATCACTCGGCACGCTACTGAGAGACAGGCCAGGAAGCCTGTTTCTCAGTAGATTCCGAGCACCGGAGGGAAGCGGACGCCCCAGCCGGTAAGGAGCGCAGGGCGGGCGGCAGGGCGTGGGGGGGTGGCGTGGCGCGGGGGGGCGGCGCAGGGTAGGTGGGGGGGCGGCATGGGGGGGCGGCGCAGGGCGGGCGGCGGCGTGAGGCATGCGGGCGGGGGGGCGGGGCAGCGCGGGCGCGCGGTGGGGGGGTGTTTTGGGTGGGTGGGGTGGCGGGGGGGCAGGATTTTGATCCTCAAAATCTGGTCACCCTAATCTTGTGTGTTTTTCTGGAAAATTGCACTCCCGTTTACGTTCGTGTTTGTAAACAGAGAAAATTCAAGGTAAAAAGAAACCCAAATTAAATTCTCACATGTTCCTACTTTAGATACGCCAAGACAGTTAGAGCTGATCTGGATCTTTTGCAGCCAGTCAGCCCCAAATCTGGGCTGTGTGCCTCCTGCTGCATGGCCCACCAAGAGAGAGACCTGCAGAGAGTGAGGGAGCAGATGTGAGGTCAGATGACCGTGTGCTGCCTATATGCTGTGAGGCAACTGTAGCGGGTGGGAGTGGAGAGTTGGCCAGCCACCCAGAGCAGTAACAAGTGCCTCTGCCAGCCAATCAGCTTCTTGCAGAGTTCCAGTGCCGCTCTCTTTGTGCACTCTGAGGCTGAGCAGCCAAGCTGTTGACCAGTCCCAAGCTTTGTGTATCTGAAGAGCTGAAGCCTTATTCATTTATATTATTTAAAATATTTATAGGCTGCCTTTCAGAGTGTGCATCTATCAGGTGTGCTACTGGATGTGTACTGCTAAAAGATTGATGTGAATGTTTAAACCACTGTCCAGTGTGTGTATGTGTTTTTAAATAGGCTGACCGTATGAAAAAGAGGACAGGGCTCATGTAACTTTAACAGTTGTAGAGAAAAGAGAATTTCAGCCAGTGTCATTTGTATGCCATTAGTTCCTGGTGAAATTCTCCATCACAACAGTTAAAGTTGCAGGCACTATACTAGAGTGACCATATACAAAAGTCGGCAGGGCCCCTGCAGCTTTAACTGTTGTAATGAAGAGGGAATTTCACCAGGAACTAATTGGATACAAATGACACTGGCTGAAATTCCCTTTTCTCTACAACTGTTAAAGTTACATGAGCCCTGTCCTCCTTTTCATATGGTCAGCCTATTTTTAAAATCATTGTAGCGGTGCATCCTTGGCCTTTCAGAATTGGAGAGGAGAAAGAAGCCGGGGGGGGGGGGGGAGGCAAATCCAAATAACTCCTTACACATGATTAAAAATAATCCTTTGGTGCTACTGTTGGAATGCCCGCTCCCTGCTTGGTTGTTTTTCTGTCAGCTGCTCCTGATTCTCTTCGGAAACAGGTTGGTGTTTCACAAATGAATTTCTGGCTCTCTTCAAAATGAGCTTTTACCGTGAGACAAAAGTAACGTGCAATGGTGACCTCTTTTCCTATCTCCTCCTGTTGATCTTTCTGCAAGGATTTCCTCACCACCAGCTCTTCACTCCCTTTCATCATTGCCTAGCACCCCTCTTCCCATAGCTAAAAACAAAAACTTCTATATATACTGGGGGGGGGGGCGTTTCTTTTGCCAGACTGCACCTCCTCCCTATACACACACATGCACAAACAAACCAGCAAAATGCAACCCTCAAATAACATGGAGAATGGTGGGGGGGAGGGTCATTTTTGTCCAGTCCCAAAGGATAGAGCTGAAGCTACTAAGGGTTAAGATCTCCCCTGTGATCCCCTGATACATCAGTGATTCATGGTTTTTGACACTACCTTTGTGGGCAGAATAAGATATAACTCCAAGCAAAGTAGATGTTTTGTTTTTTTCCCACACTCTTTAATGATCAGGCTAATCAATAATGTCTTTTTCATTTATTAGACACTGGGAAAAATGCTTGTTAACTTTCAAGAACAAAATACTGCAGGTGGTGGCTCTGGCTCTGTTTGTTTAGAATATAAGAGCATATCGATCAAGTTGCTTAGTCAAAAGTTAGGCAGCTCTTTGTGAACCGTTGTTGAGATTTGTGGTTTTACTAGGCTAATCTAAAGCAAAAAATAACAATCATATTTAACTCAGGTCAATAGTATGGATTGCTCCCCTTTTAACATCTTGCTCAAAGAAATACAAATAAATGCATTTATATCCATTTGCAATATAGATTTATGTATTCATCTTTAATGTTCCAGTATTTATTTTTTTGCAGCAGCTGAACTGCAAGGTCCTGCCTTGCATTATTTAGTAGTATTAAATATGAAAGACAAATCTGAATATATATTAAACTGTGTACTTCCAATGTACTCAAGGGTATTAAGATTTTTCAAGTCTCTATAGACCTAGTGGAGTTCTCTCTCTCTTTCTTCTTTGTCCTTGCAGAGATGCTCATCATACCTGAGGAAAGGCCAGCTTTCAATAACTCCCTACAAGGGGGAAAGTTGGTGCCCTCGGACTGTTCCTCTTTCCCCCTTTAAACCTGCTTCCTCACTGGTTTGAGTCTTCCTAAGATGCAATTGCAATTCATTAAAAATGGAGCTGGTGTGTGTGTGTGTGTGCATACATGCATAAGCACTTCTGTGCTAGTTTGAAACTTTACAGCTATACACGATGTGACACACTTTTAATTTACCTGGATCAGGAGGTGGTGAGGCCAAGGATGGAACCCATGGCCACCCCCAACTCCTTGAGGCTTCATGTGACCACTTGGGTCATTGAGCTCATGAGCAGCAAGGTGCAATGATATCCCAAGGAACTGCACTGCCATTGGCTCTTGTCATCTCACTGACCTCTGCGGTGACCCAAATGGTTGAGTTGGAGCATGGAGGAGGGTTGGAGCCAGTGCACAACCCCAAATATCCCAAATCCAAAGGTTTCATGGAAGCATCTCACCTATAAGATGGACCTTTGGTCTGCTCCAGCAGGGCTGTTCTTATTTGCTTAGACTATTAAACTATCTCTCTTTTCCTACAAGCTATTCTGGATATGCTTTGATCTGCTGTTTACCTTACTGCTTCTAATTACTTTCACTTATCCTTTGTGACTTCTGGTCAAAATTGTCGTAACTACTGAAGGCCCATCTAATGCAGCATTCTGTTTCTAACCGTGGCCTCCCAAATGTCTCCGACAATCTCACAAGCAACACATGAAGGTGATGGCAATGTATAACTTGTTGGTTTTGTTTTAAATGCAAATGTAATTGAATTTGCTGTTGTGGTGATTATCAGGTAATTTGAATGCAGCAAACTGAAGGATAAAGTTGCACACAATTTTGCTTGAACAAACCTTTGAACTCCATGTGCACTTTGTACTCACCCTGCACTTCTTCTAAAGTGCCTCATGAAAGGCATTTAAGCTTCAGACATCAAAGGTTTGGCTGCAAGAAACGTGTGTGTCCTGCCTAGAGTCGGGCTCCAGACAAAGTGGCTGTTCAATGGACCAATTGAGTAGACTCTGGTAGAGGGAAGATAGGACTGGCAAGGCAAGGGTCATGTTCAGTTAGCAGTTACGCTGGGTAAACAAGAGCACAGCAAGGCAGAGAATAATAGCACCATGGACAGTATTCAACAATTGTTTTAGGTGGGATAATTCCTCATGGGGAGAGCTGTTGGCTAGCAAGGGACTAGCAGTAACAGAGGGTTTAAGTAGGCCAGTTAGTTTGGGGCCTTCAGAAGCTCCACATCCCACAGGATACTGACCACAGCCTTCAAGAGCCCACTCTCATTTGTGTACCCTTAACCTCCTATGCAGCTGAGGGACCTGAGAGGGCTTGGGACAGCCATCTTGGTGTCTGTGGTTGATGAGAGGGGTGAGTTTTTGGATCGTAAAGATGCATCAAATGTTTCCAAAGATCCTCCCTGGAATGGGGTGGCTAGTATCTCATTGGTCTCAAAGTTCTCTCTGGGATGACACTGAGGCTGTGATAGTGTGTCCAAAAAAGGGGGGGTTAGATATGATAGATTCAGATTTACTTTCTTACCATTTTGTCCCTAGCCTTACATTCTATAGATAAGCAAAATAATTAATAAGCAAATAATAATAATAATAATAATAATAATAATAATAATAAGTGCAGCACAATAAGATCAGTATGTGTATGTTCAGTAGGCATAGCAGCCTGCTGGTGCACATTTGTTGCTGCAAGAGTAGGACAGCTTATCACTCACTGTCATGGGGTGATCTGCCAGCAAGCACATGGGTACTCACATCCCCCTTGAGCCAGCTTCCATTCTATCTGGCATAGCTTCTCCGAAGGACAACGCCGAGCACATGTGGAGACCAGTTCTTGAAGGACTTTTTCAAGGATTAGCAAGTTCTCCTTCTAAAAAGGAGGGACAGAAGAAGCACAAAAAGCTAGGGGTGGGTAAGAATTGTGTTTCAGTTCGATTTTTGATGAGAATATATTAAAAAAGGGAAGTTCTCCATATTCAGGGGAAAAGAACTTGACATTAGTATTATTATTTTTTTTAAAAAATGAATGTGAGAGAAACCAAAACCGACAAATTCATCTATCCAGGCCCAAGGCTTTGAGTGTGTTGCTCTTAAGGGTCTAGGGTTGAATCAACAATGTCAATGCTCAATTAGGGTTGCAGCCTCTTCTTCCTGACAGGCTCCATCATGAACAGCTACATGACAGGCAGGTACAACATGGTCCTCTCTATGCTGAGAACGGCACGAGAAATTCATTTCAATTTATTTTCTATATGTTTTTCAATAAGAATTTATCAAAGTTTGTGACGTGCTTCATATTCAGAAGAGAAAGAATGTTAGATTTTTTTCATTAAAAAAACCTGTTTGTATGTGTGGGGGGGGGGCAGCAAATTGACAGATTCAACCATGCCTACCAAAAGTATGTCCTTCATCATATTAAAATCATTATATTCCTTACCAATATTATATGGATCTCAATTATTAATGTTACGATATGCGCCTCAGATATGGGCCTCAGCTCATCATATCTCAGTGTTTTGCTTCTCTTTAAAAAAAAGCATTCTTTTTTGATATATATATATATATATATATATATAATTTTGAAGCAAATAGCAAGGTGGGTTTTTTTCATGTGGTTAAATTGAAGCCCAAAGGGATTATAAGTGACCTGCCCAAGATCACACAGCAAGTTGTAGTTCTCCCTGTCAGCAGGCTTAGGCCTTCTTTGCTCTCACCAAAGTAGATATTTTTTTGGGTGTGTGTGTATGTGTGTGTGTGTGTGTGTGCATATTCTCACAAGGAAACAAGGCAAATGTTGAGCTGAGAAAAGTTCCAGGCAGATGCTCTGCAGTTAAACCAAGAAAAGACTAAGCACAGGAATCATACTGCATTAGTCAGAGTGACTTCTTATTTGACATTAGAAATGTTTTTCTGAGGTTTTGATGATTAAATTGAATGAAATGCAGCCCCAGGACAAGATGGTAAGGGCCAGATCTACACCAAGCGGGATATGACACTTTGAAAACAGTTTGAAAATTGTATATGGAGTGTGTCCTGGGCTCCAACACTTGTCACTACTGTTATAAACCATTTTAAAGCAGTAGTGTAGATCCTACCTTGGACTGCAACCCTCCTATACACACTTACCTGGGATTAATTCACATTGACCTCATCAGTGGGATTTACTTCTCAGTAGACATATATATGGGTGCATTGTTCATTGCCTCTAAGTCTACAGCCATTATCATTAGCTATGGGGCTGTCTTCACAGTGCTGAGTTGGTGCCACCTCCCTCCTCAACCCTGTGCTTTCCCTCTCCTGAGGTGGCGTTAGGTAATCCCGATGCTGAGGAGGAAGTGTAGGGTTTCTGGGCAGCCATCCAGGCCCCTTAGCCACCCCGTCCATTTCCTGGTGGCTGCCTTCCACCAAGCTCCACCCCCAGGTTGACCATGGAGTGATGTTACACAGCAGATGCACCATGTTGACATTGCTCCCTTCAAAGAAGTCGGGTTAAATCCTCAACTTTTTCAAATTAGAGCATTGCAAGGAAGCTTGCATGGCTGTGAAGCTGCATATGTGTTGTCTAACTGACAGGGCACAGATCCACAGCCACTGCGGGGGGGGGGGGGGGGAGGGTTCCACATGTAGGCAGCCCCAAAGTTAGCCAAGATTTGTTTGTCCTTACTTGACTTGGTAAAACTGCATGGATGTATTCATGTGTACCATCAGCTAAAGATGAGACTGCCACACATTCCTATGTAATTCAGACTAAGATTAGCTGGAGGTAGTCTAGTATATTTCTATCTCTTCCATAGGTGGCTAAGGACTGCTTCACTTTTCCATTCTTTCAATGACCTGTCATAATCTACATACAAAAGTAACTGGGGACCATTTTCATGGACACTGTCTGTGTATCATGTCTATGGCCGGATCTACACGTCGTCCTCGATGTGCCCTCCCTGCGCCACAAGCCACCTTGGAGCGCTGCACTTCGTCTAGTGTGGCTCAAGTCTCGGAGACTCTGCTTGTGCTCTTGCCGCCGCCGCCGCCCTTTCATCCCGGCCGGTCCCAGGGAGGGAGGAGGGAGGGTTGTAAACAAAAGCTAGCAATTGGAAATCCCTCTCCCAATTGCTGGTTTTTGTTTACAACCCTCCCCCCTCCCTCCTCCCTCCTCGGGACCGGCCTGGATGAAAGGGCGGCAGCTGTGGCGGCGTGGGCACAGGCAGAGCCTCCGAGGCTTGAGCCACACTAGGCGGGGTGAAGCGCTCCGAAGCGGCTTGTGGCACAGGGAGGGCGCATCGAGGACGACGTGTAGATCCTGCCTAAATAACCTATGACCCTGGATTAGAGTTGCCACCAAAATGGTACCAAAACCAACATTCAAAATGAATGTAGAGGCTCCTCAGGTAAAACATCTAAGGTGTTTTCAGGGCAGTCAAATGACTTTTACTAATGTTCTGCAAAAGTTTCTTTGAATGGGGAAGTTGTGTGACAACTCCTGAAGAAAGCTTTCGATCCGAAGGACTGAAAGCAGTTCATCCCAAATATCCCTTTCTTGAGCAAGGTGCCATGCAACTCCAGACGCTCTTGGATGACAGTGCCTATCTAGACCTGTTTCAATCAGGCTTCAGACTACTTTGCAGGATGCTAAGAGGAATCCATGCAGTTCTCTTCCTGCTAGTTTCACTCACCATGCAACCTCCACAATAGTGGAAGGCCAAGGTAGATGACGTTTCCTCAACCCTGCCCCTAAACATCATTTGGCCTGTGGAGGACTGGTTAAAATCACTCCCCTGGCTGCCAATCAGTTTCCGGGTGAAATATAAAGTGTTGGTTATTACCTTTAAAGCCCTACATGGTTTGGATCCAGGTTACCTGCGGGATCGCCTTCTCCTGTATAATCCGCCCCGCACACTCAGGTCCTCTGGGAAGAATTTACTCCAGTCAGCCAGAACTAGGCTGACGAGTGATACCCAGAGGACCTTCTCTTCTGCCGCTCCCAGACTGTGGAATGGCCTGCTGGAGGAGATTTGACAAATTAGCAGTCTTCTGGAATTTAAGAGAGCCATGAAGACTGCTCTCTTCCGGCAGGCCTACCCAGTTGAATTTTAAGATATTTTTAAGAATGTATTTGTTTTTATCTGTTTTAATGGTTTATCTATTTTATGATTTATCTATTTATATTTATTGTTGTTCCCCGCCTCGATCTGGATGGAGAGGTGGATTAGAAATTAATTAATTAAATAAATAAATAAATAAATAAATCAGGGCCCCATCAAAAAATACCCCCACCCACCCATTCTAAAGAGTGAATCCCTGTCTATAGAATATTCTACTAAGGGTTCACCCTTATGCCTGCATTATTGTCTTTTAGGTACCTGGCTTTTATTTTCAAGGGTTTAAACAGCTAATGAGATTTTAGTATTTGTTTCACTCCTGCTTTTATTCTATCATTTTGATTGTTATGGTTTTTATATTTTATGTTTGTATGTGTTTAATGTTGGCTGTGAACTGCCTTGGCAATTGTGATTGAAGGTTGATACATAGATATATAGATATAACCAGGTGGAGGTGGTTCACATTTCTAGCTATAATGACATCTGCATTAAAATAGCAAGAGTTTGTGTGTGGCTGTATATATTCCAGTAGCACTCAGTGTAACAAGATGAAAACAATTAGTAATATATATGGAGTAGTCCAGACTGAGCCTAGCCTAGTTCCAATAAGCAACAAAAGCAATAATAGTTCAGAGTGATCCCTCCCTCCTGTGCCTCTTAATTAGATGGGGGAGCTGGGGGAGCTCAAAAAGACTAAGCTACTGCTACTTCTCTTTGCCACCTCCCCATTCCTAAGTAAACTTATTCTTCTGAAATGAGGGGGGATTGGCTGCCAAAGGATTTGTCTGGTGATAGCAGAGACCTTCTAGGCCTCATGATTAAGGCCTGAGCATGCTCAGGAATGAGCATCTGTTGCTACTGGGATGAGCTTGTAATGGTCTGGGATGGCCTCTTGAGTTAGCTATTATGAAACTAGGGCCAGATCTACACCAAGCAGGATATAACACTTTGAATATAGTTTGGAAATGGTATATGGAATGTGTCATGGGCCCCAACAGTTGTCAATACAATTATAAACCATTGTAAAGCTATAGTGTAGATCCTTTCCAAACTTTGCCTGCATTATTATCAACAATAAAAGCATGAATGAGACAGGACAGAAGAAACTCCATCCACCCTATCCCAGCGTCTATCGCAGAAGAATTCACATGATCATCTATAAGGGAAGAGAAAACTAAATTCCCAATCCACTACAAAATATTCTTCCTCCAATATAATACAGGCGGCCTTGTTGCTACCCCTTAGGGTGACCATATTTTGGAAAACAAAAAGGAGGACAATATGGCCGCCCCAAGGGGGCGTGCCCACCAACATGTCCATCCCCCAAGGGGGCGTGCCCACCAACATGTCCATCCCCCAAGGGGGTGTGCCCTTCAACATGTCCAGCCCCCAAGGGAGTGTGCCCACCCAAACATGGCCTTGGTCACATGTCTGATTTCACAGCATACAATTAAGACAAACTTGTTCTACACAACATCTTAATGTTAAAATCACTGAAATAAAGAACAAGTGAGACATTGAATGTATCTGAAATTAACTTCACTCACTTCTACTTTTGTAGCTTTTGCTGTTCTTTGAAGCTTTTACTATACTCTGTGTGATAGAGTCTCCCCTTCCCTCAAATATCTTTTCTGACTGCAAATCTTTCACTGGATTACAATAGTCTCAACTTTCCTAATGTTTAACAATCTTTCCCCATCATTTTTCTCATATCCATACTCACAGATTCAGCATACTGTTACCATTGAACAAATGAAACAGTGGACAAGTGCAGAGAAATCTAGTACAACAAACTAGCAACCTAGCATGCAGGAAGAGTATAAAATATGATTACCCTGCAAACATTAGCCATGGAACAAAATGGATTAAAGGCTTGTTGTAGTCACTTCTCGCCTCTTAGCTTGTTTCAACTTCTGGTTGATCAGTGAGAAACTAATCTAACAATGTGTGATTATATCTCTGATTCATTAGCCATGTGAACAAGACCATGGTCAGTACAATACAAAGATAGGCCAGAACAGATGCCCATTATTACAATGCTAGATAAGGATCTTTCCCTCCTTTTACCCAAGTATATCCTGAATTTACATTGCCTCAGTGTGCAGAGAACAAGCAACCAGCAGGTGCTCTCCAGAAAGATGCTTTCAGAGCCTAGGAGATTCAGACACATTCAAGCCAAGCCATGCTACACACTCAAATATTACCTTACTTGGACAGAACAATTCTGGGACAAATCAATACTTTGCAATCAACCAGACATGACAGTCAAAAACAACAAAGAAAAAACACACCTACCTCAATGACATAACAATACCTAATGACAAAACTGTTGCAGAAAAGGAAGAGTTAAAGAGAGAAAAATATACACCAATGGCTATGGAAGTTAAAGAACTATGGTAACAGGAAAAATTACAATCATTCAATTAGTTAGAGTGATCATATGGAAAGGAGGACAGGGCTCCTGTATCTTTAAGAGCTGTATTGAAATGGGAATTTCAGCAAGTGTCATTTGTATGCATGTAGCATCCTAACCCTAACCAGTACCTCACACGATTTTGAAGCTATACTTCTATTAATGCAGTCCAAAATAGTGCTTGCTTATTTTGCAGTCCCGTCACACTGTTGGCTCATATTAAGCTTGGGATCTACAACAATTCCAAGATCCTTCTCGCCTGTAGTGTTGCTGAGCCAAGTATCCCCCATCTTGTAACTGTGCATTTGGTTTCTTTTTCCTACTTGTATAACTTGGCATTTATCCCTATTAAATTTCATTCTGCTGTTTTCAGCCCAGCACTCCACTCTATCAAGATCACTTTGAAGTTTGTTTTGTCTTCCAGGGTATTAGTCATCCCACCCAATGTTGTGTCATCATCATCACCATCATCCACACACACCTCATACTCAGACAATAAAAATTAAAATCTACACACCCCTACACACTCACTCAAAGTGTGTGTGTGTGTGGGAAACCCCACACCTTCCCCAAGGCAATTAAAAAAAACACACAACCTCCTCCCATACACGTAACAGGGGAGGGGGAATAAAAATCCACCCCCACACTCACCAAAGGCATCATCATCATCATCATCATCATCATCATCATCCACCCACACAAGGCAAAATAACAGTAGACATAATAAAAATACAACACTCATCCACATACTCACCAAAGGAAAAAATAATAAAAATCCACACATGCACCAAGGCAAAAACCAGCCAACCAACCACACATACTTAACCAAGACTAAAAATAAAATAAATATCCACATACCCCAACATACTCACCCATGGCAAATCTAATAATAGTTTTAAAAAACATCCACATGTACCCCCCCCCAATTAATTCATCAAAATCAGTACTCAAGGAATATATGGAAAATAAGTGAAAACTAATTTCATCAATGCTGCCAATAATGAAATCTAATCTACCCCCCACCCCACTGAATTTAAATTGCAGCTAAAGCCAGTTCATTTGGTCTTCTATTAATTTAATACCCCCACACACATGCATACATACAAGAGCAGCAAATTGCTTTAAAAAGTTTATAAACAGTAGCAGCAGCACTCAACAATAATAGTAGTAACAACAAGAAAAATAAACTAACATCCAGCCCCAGCTCTGCGCACCAGGCTGGGCTAAGATGCCCGTGCTCCAGGCTGGGACAGGCCACTCTGCATGCCATGAAACTCCGCATGCCAGGCCAGGATGCTCCACGGCCAGCCAGGCACCCCATGCTCCATAATGCCCCACTTACCAGGCCATGCCATGCCACACCGCACGCCAGGATAGACCGCGATTCCCATGCTGGCCGCCGGACCAGGTGC
Source organism: Anniella stebbinsi (assembly GCA_029215795.1). NCBI lineage: Eukaryota > Metazoa > Chordata > Lepidosauria > Squamata > Anniellidae > Anniella > Anniella stebbinsi. The sequence continues at coordinate 127,251,203 of JARDYH010000003.1, read as the reverse complement.
CTCCGAACATCCTGCCAGGCCGCCCACAAATCGAGCCAGGGTAGGCAGCAACGGCCGTGCCGCCCACCAGACCAGGTGCCTCCAAGCAACCCCCCAGGTCGGGCTGCACCACGCGCGGGGCCATGCGCTGGGCTGCGCCGCGCGCCGGGCCGGGATGCGCCGCGCGCCGGGTCTGGATGCGCCGCGCGCCGGGCCGGGATGCGCCGCGCGCCGTGCTGTGCTGGGATGCGCAGCGCGCCGGGCCGCGCTAGCCAAGAACAAGGCCCGGATGGCGGAGGGGGGGAGGCCGGAACGACGCACACCCGGAAGTGCGGACGCACGTCGTTCCGGCCTCTTCCCTCGCCGATCTGGGCCTTGTTCTTGGCCAGCGCAACCGCACTAGCTAAGAACAAGGCCCGGATGGCGGGGGGGGGGAGGCCGGAACAACGCGCACCCGGAAGTGCGGGCGCGCGTCGTTCCGGCCTCTTCCCTCGCCGATCTGGGCCTTGTTCTTGGCCAGCGCAACTGCGCTAGCCAAGAACAAGGCCCGGATGGCGGGGGGGGGGAGGCTGGAACGACGCACACCCGGAAGTGCGGGCGCGCGTCGTTCCGGCCTCTTCCCTCGCCGATCTGGGCCTTGTTCTTGGCCAGCGCAACTGCGCTAGCCAAGAACAAGGCCCGGATGGCACGGGAGAGGCCCAATTTTTCCGGACTTTGGGGGATATTTTAAAATTTCCCCCCCGGACTCAAATTTGGCCCCTTTTCCCGGACATGTCCGGGGGGATCCAGACGTCTGGTCACCCTACTACCCCTGAACTTTGGATCTCCTTTTACCAGGCAGTGTGTCCAACTGCAAAATAGAACACCTTTCAAATGTGTTGTACGACTTCAGGGGAGTGGGGGCTTGTTTTTTAAAGCCAAGATTGCATAGGCATGGTGAGTTAAGTTTTAATATTTGCTAGGGATGATGGATTTCATTTTAGCAGGCTGTTTTTTATTTACATTTTTAATGGATTGTTGGTTGCCTCAAGCTTTTGGGTTTGTCAAGCTGGAAATTCAGCTGAGTCAACAGTGCACTGCTGACGTTAAAAACCCTCAATCGGAGGGGGAGGAGGAGATGGTCGTAGTGGCCGAACAAAGACCACCGTTCATGTCCATATGCCAATTTCATTTGCAGGTGGTTTGCAAATGTAATAGTGGAGATACAAGTTGTAGGGAACTGCAGCTGCCCGTTAGGGTTGTGCAAGAAGGTTGTTTTTGTTTCATTTATCCCATTCATTTTTATTATTAAAAACTTTACTTGTTTCATTATTCATTCATTAAAAACCACATTAGTTTCATTATTCAAGAAATGAAGAAAGGAAAAAGAGAAAGGTACATGCCCACCCCTGCATCAGTAATGAACTATGTATAAATGGGATAATGGAAACAATCCTATTCATTATTTCTCATGGTGTTTCATTTGTAATGAATGAACATTGAACCAAATGGACCCCATTCAGTTCAATTTGTCATTCACTATGAACCAAATGTACGGGCCTGCTGCTTACTTTTCCTACTGCTTTCATCCACTACCCAGACTAAGTAATGGAGTTGCTATTCAGCCTATAGGGACAGGCAACTCAGTCTGTATCATTTATGTATGTAATCACCCATAATATTGTTCCTCCCTGCTTTTGCATGAAAAATTACACTTAAATAATATTTAACTTCAATAATCAAATTATGCTGGCTCACAACTTACCTTCCATGAACCCCCCACTTTTCCTTGCTCTTTCAGATGGGGATGACGGGGTGCCTGAAAACAGCAAAGTGTCCCATGATGCCCTGATCCTGTATTACTTTTGAAGCATCTGAACATTGTACTGCTAGAGGTATCATCCTATGCTGCCTATTGTTGCTTGTGAACAAGCATGGTATGTGACATTGTACAACATCATTCCTGATCACAAGACCATTGCTGATCATCAGCTTTACCTTCTGCTTTCCTGGCTTTGTGTGACTTGTACCAACACGAGATAGTCTTAACTCTGGTCTTAAACTGGCAAGTTTTTATCATTTAATTTACCTGGCTTTAAAAAAGGGAAATAATAATAATAATAATAATTATTATTATTATTATTAGGGATGGCGTAGTTGCCTGACTGGGTCTGGGAGTCCGCCGAATTCTCCCACATCCAGACTCTGCTCTTCTGCTTTTACAGAAGATTTTATGTTGCACAAAATGGCGTCTGCAAAGGGGCAATTTCTGCAACATTAGAGCCATAGTGAGGCAAATTCCATAACATTAGAGGTGTAGTAGGGGGGAATTTAGGGAAATTCCTAAACTTGTTCCTGTTTGTTTAGGGGAACCTGGTCTGACTGAAAAGCTATTGAGATTTTTTTTTCGCTGGAAAGATTCTCTCACCTATTAGGAATAGGGATGTCAGAGAAATCCATTTGGTGGTGAACTTCAATGAGTTTCCTAGGATTCCCCACCACCACCGATTCATTTTGGTTCCTGCTGCGGCACCCAACTTAAACTGCAGCAAATGTGGCCAATTCATGGATTTTCCAGGAATGTTGCACATTTTGAGGGGGAAGTACTGAAATTTGAATAGATTTTTGAATAATTTGCACAAATTGCAGCTGAATTTGTGCAGCGACGGCCAAACTTTGGCCAAATTTGTGTAATCTGCGGAAATTTGGTCATAATTTGCTCAAATTCAGCTATAATATTCACTAATTCCTCAGAAATTTGCAGAAAATGTGCAAAAATGTTCCCAGGGGACAGCCTGAAGCTTGGCTTGCAGACTCAAAATAAGTCGTACACGCTACCTAATTCCATCGAGCCAAAAAAATCTGATAGAAACTCAATGAGCTCCACCCCCAAGATGGATTCCTCTGACATCCCTAGGAACAGGTGCTTCCAAAAACAACCCTGGAAATGAGTGGACACACTTGTTTCCAGAATGAGACAGGCCAGCTGAACTCCCTCCTCGGAGCTCCACAGATGTGCCCTGTTCCGGAAATGAGTGTTTCCACTCTTTCTGGTTGCCTTACAAAGCACTAACTTCCTGTTGCTCTAGCAGTGGGTCTCACTGCCATGAGGGTAGCATTGGACACTGCCCGTGAGTACCTAATGAGAATAGCTCATCACCTGGGTTTCTCAGTTTTGATCAAGGTAACCAGACCCTACAATATCACAATGCACAACTATGCCTCCTTAAATTCAATGGATTTTAATTTAAACTGAATGTGCACTCGATTGTGGTCTTGCATAAGACAACGGGAATATAAATAATGCAGCATAGGCCTGAGAATGTTGTGTGACTTTTTATATTTTGCTTGACAGGTCCTGACAACCTGTTATGTAAGGGAGGACAGGATAGAATCACTCCTAAATCCCCTTTTGCAAATGGAGCACAACCCAATTTCTTTATGAAGCTCAGAAGAACAGTAAAATAATCCTAACTAATAATGGGTCAAGATTTCTCCCACAGTATCTTAGCATTCTGAGAACCTGCTTCTCTCCTTTTTTTTTTTGCCCTGAGTTGGATGCTCTCCTCCTTTTGGGTTTTTTGTATTTTCAAAGAGCCTATGCTGTGGGGAAATAATATTGTCACGAGAAGAATTTGCATGAAGAGCTAGGCTGCAACCATAGATGTTTGCATCCTGTTGTATAATATCCATTTGTTGTCACCAATCAGGACATAGCACCAGCAAATAACACTTAAACTCCTTTTACCATACCAAGCACCTAGAAATACCTGGGATGCATCCCAGTTGTGAGTCAGTTTTAATTCACTGCCGACTTCTGCAAAACCAGAAAAAGCCCCGGCATGGACAAACGCAGCGGGAACAAATATGGGTCTTTGTGTGGGAAACAGAACATAAAGCAATAAGAGCTGTATTAAATTCCATTCTGCACAAAGTAAAAGTTATATATTGAACTGACTGAGCGAGTCAATCTGGCGCTGCTGCTTTTGCTGCCAACATACTCGAAAGGTAAACAGGGCTGCCTCAGGATGAGAAATCCTAATGAAAACCATTCTATCGGCAGAACCCACTGAGAACAAGTGGCCTCAAAATGTGTTTCTTTCTTTGCAACCAATGGGAAGGACATTATGTAGGCCAACTCCAGGGCTGGTATGCATTGCCCCCTGTGTTGTGAGCATATCTGGAGATGGGATCCTGTACTTCAAAGCTTCTCCCATTTCTCTGCAGCCTACTCCAAATCTCCTCCCTTTTTGCCTCTTCTGGCATTGGAGCTTTGTCAAAAGAAGGCAAGTGCTGCTGAGGGTTCTGCAGGATCAAGGATTGGGGATTCGAGGTCAGGTTTGCTCCTACAAGAGCATAACAGAAGTCATATCTCCAACTTCGAGGACCTTTCTCCTTCCATCCTCAGGTGAAGAGATCTGTACTAACCTCTGGTCCCTGGGTCATCTAGGACTGCAAAATAAGGCCAGAGCTACACTTTGGCTAGAACCTCACTACTGCTTTATAGCAGTATTGAAGTGCAGTGATAACAGTTGGGGCACAATCCACATTCCATATACTGCTTTCATAGCATTGTATCCTGTTTTTATTCCGCATTCGTAATGATTTGACACAAGGTGTTGCTCTGGCCTTTGTTGTCAACTCATTATCCCATCATAACGCTCTATCTCTCTTGCACTTTTATACCTCGTAGGACACACAATGACATTTGTTGCGGTATTTTGGATAATTGGACTACAAAGCAGGACAGCAGCACTATGAAAGCAGTATATGGAATGTGTAATGTGCCCCAAAAGTTATCGCTGCCCTTCAATGGCGCTATAAAACAATAGTGTAGATCTAGCCTTCAGTTCGTTTCTTCATTGGGAGCCTATCTACACACGCAGGATAAAGCACTTAGAAAATGTTTTGAAAACTGTATATGGAGTGTGTCCTGGGCCCCAACAGTTCTCAAAACTGTTATAAACCATTTTAAACGGTTTTACAGCAGTAGTGTAGATAGGCTCCCAGAGTCTTTACAATGCTGCTAATCTCCTTACAACAAAATGGGTATATTTAAGTACAGTGCACACAAAACAGCATTTTGTATACTTTGGAATAATAGATATGCTTCAAAATGTGCACAAAAATGTGTACATTAATGCATACATTAATTTTTGCATGGATTTTGTACAAATTTTAAAAAACAAGCCCTCGTGGAAACAGGATGGAATGAGCTTGACCCCGAAAAACTGACAATCTCGACAACACTGAGCTTGTCAGACCTGTCCATCCCTGGTTTAGATGGGAACAAGGATATGAACCAATCGTTTCAACCATAAAGAATTAATTTTAGATATTATTCTGGAGGGAAGATTAGGATTTCTGAGCAAAGAACAGGATCCTGAACAAGAGACTGCAGAGTGAGTTGGTAAAATATGGAACTGGCTCCTCACCTTAGTTCTTTCTCCAACTGGTTCTTGGATACGACTTAGCTGTGATGCTGGGGATACAGCAGCTATTCATGGGCACAATCATATGGCAACCAAAAGCTGAATATTGTCAAGTTCAACATTATTATTATTGTTGTTGTTGTTGTTGTTGTTGTTGTTGTTTTTATCACTACTGCATAGATACAGAAGCCCTATTTGGGCATTCAAAAATAGCATACCTTAACACACAAGTGGGAACCAGGGATGCACCGCATAGCCCCATACCCAATATATTACAAAGCCCCACTCAGCATCACAGGGAGGGGCCCTCACCGCTTCAATTGTCCATACAGGGCTCCCTTGCTGCACTTGGCATCATTGGGCAGAGCTATCAGGAGCAACCACATTCCCCACTCATATGTTAAGGTAATTGTTTTTTTCATCACCCATATAGAGCCAGAGTCTAATCCAACTGTGTACAGACATAGCCCTTGGAATAAGACATTGGCAGATGTGATCATCATCTGTTTGAGAGAGAAGGAAAAACAGCAACTGAAACCAGGGAAGAACTACATGTGCAGCCCATTTTGCACATAGAGTTCTTCATTCAGCTACAGATATGTGCGTGGCGCATGTCTATGCTCTCTGGCTGGACTGGAGCAACAGACTCAGCAGCTCCTTATCTCACTCCATCTCAATGACAATTTAAGACAGCTCCATTTAGAATCCTCCTTCGTTCATCAGCAATAGAAGATTATATTGTATATGTACTTGTACATATACAAGTACTTCCAGTTCCCACTGCACCTCCATGGATAATCATAGACGGTCCACAGATGAAGTACAGGCATATGCCAAACTTCACGTGGAGAAAAAAAGCAGCAGTAACTTCATACAGGTTCTTGGGTTTTCTTACATAATGCATAAATTACTCAGTAAAATAACTCTTTTTCTAAAAGAGCTATTTTGTGCACCAACAGAAAAATAAGGTTGCTTTGTAGCATTATCCTCAATATAGGGGTAATGATCTTATGAAGCCACCGGTAAATCTGAGGTGGTAACCTGCTTATTTTCTAAATCTGTGGATGCTTAAAAAATACTCTGGTTGTCTGACATACTGTATGTTCAGCTAATAAATTTGGTGCAAAGCACTTTGTGGGTTGTGTAGCAAGCTAATTATATAGGTTCCCCCCCCCAATGTTGTAATTGTTAAAGGTCTGTCAGAGCTTCCATTACTAATCCCCCATGATCAGCCATTTATAACAAATTTGTAACTACTATTTCTGTCCCACAAATTGCCAAACAAGTTCTGAGATGGATATTCAGCTCATTTTTTTCCCTTTCAACGTGACATTTGGTTATGAGGCACATGTCTGGAAAGAAGGCAGAGGCTTGTGAAAGGTTGCTTTCTATCTTGTTAAAACACTCACAGCCCAATCTACCATTTAAATTGGATTTACAAGGATTTCATCCATTTGACTTCAAGAGGATGAGGTGGGTTTGAATCCAAGTACTGTAGCTTAAATGCCTTGTGGACTAGGCAGGTTCTGAAATTATATGTCATTCATTAAGCATACTGTGTCACTCATTTCTAAGTGGATAGGGTGTGACGGCAAAAAATTCTAACTTATGAAAAGCAATGTATATGCGGATAATAGAAGGGTAGAAAAAATCTATTTCACTTCAATCTATATCCTTTCAGTTGAAATATATATATATATATATATATATGTCAAATCACAACAAATATAGAGCTGATGGGATTTATTTAGGAGGTGGTTTCGTCCACATTTGGGTATAATTGTTCACATAGACTGCAATTCTGTCAATTATTAAGGTCATCAAATAAATGATTAGACGTGTGATATCCCACTGGATCCAATAATCATTCCCCTAGGATATTTGAAAGGGAAGGTCAAAAGGTTCATAGAACTCATTTCTAACTTATTAACTTCTACTAAGGTACTGCAGATAGGACATATAGGGCCCACCAAGTTTGATTAAGTGGCATGGAAGACTCTGGAATATTGCAGTGATGACAGAACTGGCTAAGGCTGTAATCTTAGGGATACTTATGTGCTACTGTCAAATGAAATCAAGGGATGTACTTCTGAGTAAAAATGCGTAGGTGCGCCTTGCACATTTGTGAAACTAAGGAAGGGCAGCCAATGACAGCTATTTTGAGAACTGCTCATTATTCACACAATATTGAATTGAGTTCCATGGCAATATTTATGCTTGACATTTAGATAGTGCTTTAGTGTTCAAAGCATTTTACATACTTTATCTTGTGGTGATCCTTCCCACAAGCCTTACAAGAAATCAGTATGGAATCCACAAGCTGTTGGTGGAGAAGTGATGCAAGGAGACAGTGGCTTTACTAAAGTCACTGATGGAGTTTATGGCAGAGGCAAGATTTGAGTTGCCTCTGCCATACACCTGTATTGTGTTACAGCTAAGAGGAGGGGAGCCGGTCCTGCTACTTTGAAACTGTGCAGTGCTGTTGTGTACGTGGGCTCAATCGCTGCCTTTCCACTCTTTACTGCTGCACTGTTTCACAGTTGTACAATTGGGCAGTTGTGCAATTGTGGATTCAAAGCTTTGCAACTACAAAGGAGCACAGCTGAGAGAGGGTGGGTGCCTGTTGATTCGAAGCTGTGTAGATGCACAGAGGCATCCTTTCGCTGGTATGCAGTTGAGCAGAAGAAAAATGAGACTTTCAGAGCCCCATCATTAGTTGCTATTTGCTGTGCATTACAGCCATGTAACTGATCCTGTGAAATTTCGGGGCAGGATATTCCACGTTCAATCCTGTCCATGTATAGCGGTGGTTGTCGCTTCGCAACAGCAATGCTGCGGGCTTTTGAGGGGATCAGCAATGAAAGGGGTGCTGTATACACAGCTCTTTACTATCTCTACTTGACTTCAGTACTGTGGGTGTGGATTGACTACAGTACTACGCATGTGCATATCATCCTTAGCCATGTTACTCAGGAGGGAAGCCTACTGAGTTCAGTGGAAGCTTCCTGTCAGGTAAATATACTTAGGATTGCAGCTTTAAATCTGAGCGAACCTTCACCACCGCTCTGGATATGCTACACATTAGTGATAAGCGGATATTGGGAGAGGGGGGTATCAGAGAAATTGTTTCATCCTTTAATGCATAGAAAAGTTCAGGGAAATAATGACTGATTACTACTGGGTTTTGTGAGTGCATTCTGATAGGAACTAAGTGAGGATGCAAGACTAAAGATATTCATTTTTAAAATGTGCTTGAACCCTGATCTTTCCATATTGACCAGTACTGTCAAACATGGAGTCAGATTTAATTTCAGACTTACATAAAGGTATCTGCAAGACACAGATGGCAGAGAATGGAGTTTTGTTAGCTACATCACATCTCCCTTCAGACTGATTTCCAGATTGCACATTGCTGAAATTACGGTACTTGCAGCATTTTATTAGGCGGGGGGGACGGACCCAGAAACCACTGGGTGGAGCTTCAAATGAAACACACACTGAACAATGGACTGGACACATTGGGTAGCAAATAAATGGTCCAGAGGGTATTAAAAAAAATAGGAATGTAGTCAGGAAAAAATGTCATCAAGGAACCACTTGTATGAGACAGTGCAGAGAGGTGCCGTGAATCATGCACCTCATTGCGAAACGGCCTGAAAAGAAAAACAACATCATTGCTATTGATTTTGGTTCTCTCTCCCAGATCAGAAGGACTGTGGCAAATGCAATCTGCTGTTGGTAAAGAGAAAGAAAAATGTGTCAGCAGAGAAAGGAGGGGGGTGCACGTGGGAGCATCTGTTCTGAGAAACTCTCTGAAAAATAGCCAGGCCATAGCAAGAGAGAAACATCTGTGTAGCGCGCAGAATCCCTGTGTGGCGCACTGGGAGCGGAAGAGGGATCAAGGAGACAAGGGAAGAAGGGGGTAGTCAAAAAATGGTCAGGGACAGGCACTCCCCCCCCCTAAGTGGCAAGCACTTGCTTCATCCCCTTTCTTTCCCATTACACTTCCATTTCAATTTAAAAATAAATGAAATAAGAAGAGAGGAGCCTCTGGGTGACACAGGCAGATGCTGCAGGCATGATGGCACATTGCCCATCAGATGGCATGCCTAACTATTGGGGAAAGATTTGAGAGGATGAAATTTTCTTTTCTTTTTTTTTCTTTTTTTAAACCATAAGCAAGTATTCTTTGCTTCACCAGCTAAATATAACACCAGCAGGAGTTGCTGCACAATAGCTTTCATTCTGCGGTCCTTTTTATCCGAAGAAGTAGGCAGGGAAAGTTTAGGAGGATTATTGGTAGTGGAAATACTCACATGCATCCATACCTGGCTGAGTTGGAAGTGGGAGGCACTGCGTTGCAGTGGTTCCGCTCCTACTTGGTGGGTCATCTCCAGAAAGTGGTGCTTGGGGAACATTGCTCAGCCCCGTGGATTCTCCAGTATGGGGTTCTGCAGGGGTCAGTCTTGTCCCCCATGCTGTTCAACATCTACATGAAACCGTTGAGTGCAGTCATCCAGAGTTTTGGAGTGCGTTTTCATCAGTACACTGATGACACGCAGCTCTATTTCTTCTTTTCATCATCATCAGGTGAGGCTGTGGATGTGCTGAACTGGTGCCTGGCTGCGACAATGGACTGGATGAGGGCTAACAAACTGAAACTCAATCCAGACAACACTGAGACGCTGTTAGTGGGTGGTTCTGCTGACCGGATGGAGGGTCTTCAACCTGTTCTGGATGGGGTTGCACTCCCCCTGAAGGAGCGGGTTCATATTTTGGGGGTTCTCCTAGAACCATCTCTGTCACTTGAGGCTCAGGTGGCCTCAGTGGCACGGAGTGCCTTCTACCAACTTTGGTTGGTGGCCCAGCTACACCCCTATCTGGACAGGGATAACCTGGCTTCAGTTGTCCATGCTCTGGTAACCTCCAAGTTAGATTACTGCAATGCACTCTACGTGGGGCTGCCTTTGAAGGCGGTTCAGAAGCTGCAGCTTGTGCAAAATGTAGCGGCCAGATTGATAACTGGGACCAGAAGGTTCGAGCATATAAGACCTACTCTGGTCCACTTGCATTGGCTGCCTGTATGTTTACGAGCCCGATTCAAGGTGCTGGTATTAACCTATAAAGCCTTACACGGCTTGGGACCACAATACCTGACAATACCTTTCCCAACATGAACCTACCCGAACACTACGTTCAACATCTAAGGCTCTCCTCCGAGTGCCTACTCCGAGGGAAGCTTGGAAGTCGGCAACCAGGGAGAGGGCCTTCTCTGTTGTGCCCCCCCAATTGTGGAACGATCTCCCTGACGAGGCCCGCCTGGCGCCAACATTATCTTTTCGGCACCAGGTCAAGACTTTCCTCTTCTCTCAGGCATTTGGCAATATCTGATGAGACTGGGTTTGTTTTGTTTTTAGGTTTATAGCTTTATAGTTATTACAGTGGTTTTAAATGTATGTGTATATTATGTGTATATTGTATGTTTTTGCTGTTTACATTTTTGTATATTGTTTTTAATTGTTTTAATCTTATGTAAACCGCCCAGAGAGCTTCGGCTATGGGGCAGTATACAAATGTAATAAAATAAAATAAATAATACCTACCAGTGATGAAGCAGATGCAGGAAGAGCAGTTGCAAATCAGTGTGTGTGTATGTGTGTGTGTGTGTATGAATATATATATATATATATATATATATATATATATATATATTCAGCAATACTATCCCAAGTCTTCAAGAGCTGTAGATTAAGTAGTTCTTTGTAACACTATATTCAGTTTATAAAATATGTATCAACATTAGAGGCTGCAAAAAGCTAGTGGGCCATGCATACAGCCACGGTTTTCTCTGACATCTCATGCAAGTTTGTGCCCCTGCAAAGAAAATATGAGCATGGGCTCCCATTCAAACATAGAGAGAGACAGAGACAGAGACAGAGACAGAGAGAGAGAGATTTGTTGCTGAGCACAAAGGCATCATTTCTCTTTTCCTCTCCTATATGCACACATATGCAGATGTGACTGACCCATTCTGATGCTCTCCTCCACTACCAGTAGCTTGGGTATTTCAGTATCAGGCAGACAAAGAGATCTGGGGAGAGAAGGGGCAGCATCCCACGCTAGCACACCACTTATACAATTGCTGCGTTGCGCTGGCATAAGCAACCACAAGGGCAACACCATTAGCATGTGCTGGTGCAATGGGTTTCCCCAGGAAATGCATCGTGCCAGCATGCGCTATTGGCATCACGCTAGAAGTCGCTTGCGCGACCATATCAGTGGTGTAAACAGAGCAACAATTGTTGGATACTGCCCAAGATTCATAAAATCAAACGATTGTTCTTATATACATCTATGTTTAAATAGCAAATAAACAGCAAGTTCCATTTTGGAGGTGGGGAGAGGACTCACAATGTAAGAACACACTTGTATCCACATTTGTAGATTATAGGCACCCTGTTCACCAGGCCTGTTCAAGGGAGCTGTTTGAAAACTTGGTAATTTATGTATAATCCTGTCTCTCCATTGGTAATTTTTCTACGGTTTGTCTCGGGTCAACACAAACTCCATTCTCTGTTGTAAAAGAGCCTGGACTTTGGACAGGCTCTTTGGTTTCACAGTGATTAAAAAAAAATAAAAAAATGTATTATACTCTGTGCATCTGAACAGCTGTGAGCCCCAGGAAAGCCGCTACTTTGTAACTGTAGAGGCGAAATGGCACGACGGTCGGTCACTTTGTTTTGATGCCTGTTTAATGAAGCCACACCAAAAGATAAAACGTTAGCATGAGCCTGTGGAGCACATTGATTCAGCATTCATGTGGATAACCCCCCTTTGAATTGCCTGCTTTTTAAAGGGAAAATAAAGTCTGTGGGTAGGGTAGCAGTGTCTGCTACAACCTGCTGATGCTGTTGATGGAGCTTTTATGATATGTACAGTCTTATTGTCTCTCATTTCAAAATGAAGACCTAATGTCTCTATTTGCATGCCCAATTTTAGTTGTCCAGCCAAATTATGCCATCCCTGTTCATTTCCTAACAGGGTTCAACTGACCTAGGCGTCACCTACACCAAGCAGGATATTTCACTATGAAAGCTGTAGGAAAGGCAGGAGCCGCACTACTGCTTTATAGCAGTATTGAAGTGCACTGACAACTGTTGGGGCCCATAGACACATACCATATACCACTTTCATACCACTATATCCTGCTTGGTGTGGCTCCTACCTTGTATATACCTCTTTCATACTGCTTTCATAGTGCAATATCCTGCTTGGTGTAGATAAGGCCCTAAAATACTCCACAGACCAGCTAGGAGTGCATGTCACAAAAACACTGCAGGCAGCAAAGTAAAGATGACACATTAAGTCATAGTTCACACGACACTAGGCTGACCATATGAAAAGGAGGACAGGGCTCATGTAACTTTAACAGTTGTAGAGAAAAGGGAATTTCAGTCAGTGTCATTTGTATGCAATTAGTTCCTGGTGAAATTCCCTCTTCATCACAACAGTTATAGTTGCAGGGGCCCTGCCTTCTTTTGTATATGGTCACTCTAGTATAGTGCCTGAAACTTTAACTGTTGTGATGAAGAGGGAATTTCACCAGGAACTAATTGCATACAAATGACACTGGCTGAAATTCCCTTTTCTCTACAACTGTTAAAGTTACATGAGCCCTGTCCTCCTTTCCATATGGTCAGCCTAGCATAGCCTTCCCTGCAAGAGTGCCATGAGCATATCATGAGGTGTTGAGATATTAATGAATTTCTTTCCTTGCTGGTTTAAAATATTTTTATCCTGCTCCTCAATAACAACAAAAGGTTTCCGGAGCAACTTACATGCAATTTGTAAAACAAGAATAGAGAAACAGTGGATACAGTAACAACCACATAAATAAATAATGCAAATAAGAAGTCTTTACTCAAACCAAACTGCAAGCCAAGCGAAATTTAGGCTAAATTAGACTTTACTTTTTATTTATTTTACAACCTCAGTACTTCCAAATTTATTGCATGGAATGTTATTTTATATTAAATTTAATTAGCACGAATGATTTCCTAGTCATTGAAATGCATTCCACGTTGATTGAACTAATTAGTGCAGGGCTACTCAATATTTACTTAAGATATGAATCTAGAGGGATTTGATAAAATTAATTAGCAGGAACTAATTATAGTTAGGATATGAGTTAGAGTTTAATAAATATAATTACAGAGTACAAATGATGGACTCTTAATTAATAGATACCAGTTTCCAAATACTGAAGTCAGATTATGGTATTTCTATGCAGGACAAGGGATTCTGTGCACCTTCCAGATGTCAGTTATACTGGAAACAGTGCCATTTAATGTGTATGGTAGGAGGTAAGAAGAGAGAGAGACAGAGCTAAAAACAAACTAATTTGTTCCCATTCCAATTAAAATCTCTCTTCAGTTAGAAAATGCTGGCTTCTGCTACATGTCGCTTCTTTATGACACCTAAATACCCATATTTTACAATGTTTTCTAAGCAAAGGTGCTCTCTTTCATGCTGGCAAAACACACTCCCATTGATATTCCAGCATAAGTAAAGTCGAATGCATCCTGGTCCCAAACATTTTGGGATATATATGTTTCTGAAGCTCCATTACAAAAGGCTCAATCCACTGAGAAGCCCCCTTCACAACTTCAATCGAAATGTGCTTGTGAAGCTCCAGTTTATTTCAGTTGGGTTTGCACTTCGCCCCAAAGAAAGATGCCAAAAATTATGAACGAAACAATTACATTCCATTATTATTATTATAATTCCATTTTTATTACTTTGATTTTCATAGAATCATAGAATAGTAGAGTTGGAAGGAGTCTTTAAGGCCATCAAGTCCAACCCCTTGCTCATTTATATACCCATGAATATAACTGAATCTCTCAGCGGTTCATAACATTGAAATACAGTGTTAAAACACAGTAATAAAAAACAGCATTAAAACACATCCAACTATAATAAAGGAGCAGTAAAATGGAGTGGCCCAAATAGTGAAATTACAGCCCAGTGAAAGCCTGGAAGAATAACTGAGCTCTTCAGGAGGTGTTTAAAAGATGCCACATTTTCTGCCTCCCAAACTACATGGGGGAAGGTTTTCCAAATAGTGGGTGCCGCTACAGAGAAGGCTAGCCGTCTCGGTACTTCATGATGACATTCTGTCTGTTCACAAAAGCAGGAGCTCTGAAGATTAACTAGATGTTTATTTATGGGGTGGAATTATAGATATTATGGTGGGGTTATGCAGCTATTCTTGATTAAAGAGTTAACAGTAGAGCTTTTTTTTTTTGCTTTTTTTATGTTGCTAGTCTTCATACCTAAAGCACCTCCAAGACTTTACTGTTGGCACAATTGTCCACAGTGGAAGAGACACTAGCAGTGATGCAGGAGAAATGTTGGCACTGTTCCAACAGGATGGCAATTTCCCTGTGCTGCTTAGTAACTGCGATGCAAGCCAGATTCATCAATATCATCCTCACTTATATATTTCCAAGCACTGTACAGAGACTAAAAGGATACACAGAACTGACCAGTAGCCAGATAGGTTTTGTTTTTGTTTTTTCTTTGTGCTTTGCGAGTATTTAGAGAAGAGCTGGCAATCGAGATAATAAGAAACATTCTAGATTTTTGGTCAAATAACTGAAAGCTTCTCTATATGAGTGATTCATTGCACCTTCATGATTGCCCACTCACTGAAGTTTGCAGGTCCTTTACATGACACCATCACCCCCCAGGATAACTCCCACACTTTTCCACAGTAATCTCATTTTTTAAATTAATTAAATTAAATTAATTTAAAATTTAATATTAATTTAAATAAGATAGTGCAGTTTTTAAATTATTGTGGGATTTCCCCAGCATGTAATGCCAGCATAGCACTATAATTCTGGTACTAAATGCTACTACTATACTGTTACTAAATGCTACTATAATTCTGCTACTAAATTTAGCAGAATAGTGTTGCTAAGAGGGGACGTTTTCAGTTCAAAATCACGTGGTTGCCATCTAAAAGAGCCAGTCACACACAGAGAAAGGCACCAGAAAATGAAACCCTGGTACAGGTGTGTTTTTGCCCCCTTAATACAGAGACACAGGCCTAATCTACACCAAGCAGGATATAGCACTTTGAAAATGATATGAAAGCAGTATATAAAGGCAGGATCTATATTACTGCTTTATAGCGGTATTGAAGTGCACTGACAACTGTTGGGGCCCTTTGACACATACCATATACCACTTTCATACCACTATATCCTGCTTGGTGTGGTTCCTGCCTTTTATATACCACTTTCATAGTGCAATATCTTGCTTGGTGTAGATTAGGCTACACTGAGTCTGATATTCACTCAAGGGCAGTTCCAGAAGTGAAAACTCCTAAGCTCACATTCTTGAAAATGAGTTTCACTAAAATCCATTGGAATTGCTTCCTAGTAAACAAATGAGAAAACGGGGCCGTCAGGCTTTACCTTCTCTGGATTTCACTTCTGCATCCATTTTGTGAAGATAATTCTCTTTTTTGTAACTTGCATGGAAGCAAGAGAAGGAAGCCTCTTGAGCTGAAAAATATCATGCTAACAGGGACTGCGAGAAAAAAAATACATGATAAATATATTAATGTTTGAGGGGATAGAACAAAGAGGGAAAGATTCACAAGGCATTTAAAATGTATAGAAAGCAGCAACAACATCACTTATTTAATAGTTGATCCATGGGGCCAATTATGAAGTGAACTGACATAAGAGTGATTGCAAAAGAATAAACATGGGTGCTGCTTTTAATAAGTTGAGCTTCACAGACTTTTTATACCTGTAAGAGGTTGTTGTGTTTTGAGGTGGGTTGTTGGTGTGTGTGTGTGTGTGTGTGTGTGTGTGTGTGTGTTTGTCCTGGATTAAAACTAGAGGTGAACCTCACTCAAAAAGATTGCACACATATATTTCTCAATCTCAGAACAATGGAAGTGCATCCTCTTTACACTTTCTGGAGAGCTCAGTTAATATTTCCTATTAGAAACCAGCTTTCTCTTTTGCCCACTCAAGTAAGGGACTGTGCTTTCTGCTCAACGTTGATACTTTGAGGTTCCTCAGAATGTATCAGCTAAAGGTGACAAGGAATCTCAGTGTGTCATTACTCCCTTCCTTGGAATGCTGTTGCTGCTTATATGCAAGGATAGGACTTTCCCAGGCGCTTTTGCCAGCTGCCCTTTTCCGATGGGTGTCTGGGTTCTTTTTCTCCCTCAGTTTCAACTGCCAAACAAGTCGTGATTCTACTCCAGAGACACAGCAGAGGCCATCAGCTTTTTTTTTTTTTTTTACAAAAATGCAGAAAGAACATTTGAAATGATGAATAGCGAGCAGACATTGTCTTATTACTAAATAAATCATATCCAGCCTTCACCTCAAATCAGAATCAATTCTCATCATTGCTACCGCTGACAGGCAGAGAGTCAGTCAGCCAGTAGGCAGTGCCGTCTGCTGCTCCTCTTGCTCACCACCACACCGTTGCCTGGGCCAGAGCGAGAGGCAGACGAACAAGCAGATTGCAATAGGGAAGAAGAGGAGCAAATCCCGGGAGCTGTGGTCAGTGGGCCCCTGCTGGGGTGTGGGGCCTTGGCATTGGCCCAACCAGGCCTACCCATGACACCGTTCCTGATTCGTTGCATTATTTTATTTGTGCCTCTCTGTGCGATGCCTCCTTGACAAAACTGCTGTGACAGTTTATCTTTTCTTTAGCTGCTGTTCAGCGTACATTAAAGAGGAACAGTCTCATATAAATGGCAGGCAGTGGTTACCTCCTTCAGCCTTACATCCCTTTGCCGCCGTCATTATTTCTCCATAGTTTATTGCTTCCCAGGATTGCCACTCTTCGGTACTTCATCAGGCTAATCTTGCCAGAGAGGATCCCGTTAAAAGATATTGTCACTACAGGGCAAAATCGTCGCAATACCTCCTCGCTCCCTTCTTTGTCGGTGAAACCTTGGTAATGTGCATAGAAAATTCCCTTCTGTGGATTGTGTTAGCTGAGGTAGAGCTTCCCCGTGCAGACCTCTCAGCACATCCAGATGGGCTGGTGATCTATGTTGCTGTGGCAGAGAGCTAAATGAAGCCGTTGGAAGAACATGGCATGAGAGGACAGCAATCACCCAGACAAAGAGCTGGAAGTCAGGATTTCCTGGCTTCTGTGGTCTTAAAACCTTCTCTGTAACCTTGGGCAAACCACTTCAGTTGCTTTTTATTAAACCCTGAAGCCAGAGTTACACATTCGGTGACCTGTCCCATATACTAAAACACTGGCACTCGCTTCTTTGCAAACCAGCGCTGTGATCGAGTTATTTCCATTGGGGAAGCAGCACATAGGGGAAGGTTCTTTACCCTTCTTCCACTTGCCATTTTCCCTCTGGCTGCTTATATCTCCCACACACACACAGAGCTAGGACTCCTAGGCTGACCATCTGAAAAGGAGGACAGGGCTCATGTAACTTTAACTGTTGTAGAGAAAAGGGAATTTCAGCCAGTGTCATTTGTATGCAATTAGTTCCTAGTGAAATTCCCTCTTCATCACAACAGTTAAAGTTGCAGGGGCCCTGCCTTCTTTCGTATATGGTCACTCTAGTATAGTGCCTGCACCTTTAACTGTTGTGATGAAGAGGGAATTTCACCAGGAACTAATTGCATACAAATGACACCGGCTGAAATTCCCTTTTCTCTACAACTGTTAAAGTGACAGGAGCCCTGTCCTCCTTTTCAGAGGGTCAGCCTAGCTAGGACTCCAAACATGCATTTCTGACACAGACGTGGGCCTAAAACCCCAACAGGGGCAAGAGAATCTTGGAGACAAGGCTGAAATCAAGTGAAGGTAAAATTGGACACCTGTTGAGGGCCCACACTGCAGCAGCAGGAGCCTACTGACCAAAGCCCCTGGCATTGCGTCTCCGCCATTGCTACCTGCTGGTTCCCCTGCCTCTCGCTTTGGCCCAGACAATGGTGCTGGTGATAAGGAGAATAGATGTCCCTGCCTGCTTGCTCCCTGCTCTCTGCCTGTCAAGCAAGCAAGTGGTAGCAATAATGAGAAAGAGGAGGAGGAGGAGGAGCAATAGTGGCTGCAGACAATGGTGGAGAGAAGGTAGAACAACTGAGGGATGAGGTGTCTTGTCGAAGAGCCCTCAAAAACCTGGAGCTGGCCCTGCTATGAGATGAGAATTCGAGAAGAAAAAAAAATGGCATACAGCCCCCTGGATTGGGATGAGCACTTTGATTAATCCTTTCTCTGCATGCCATTTTTCTTCTCTAGTTCTCATCGTCTTTGCCACAGTGGTGGCTTTGAATCTACACTGTATTAGTTATGTGACACAGAATCAAAGCCACCCTGGGGTAAAGAGGCAAAGGTGTGTAGATGAAAAGTCAGGGATTTACCCCAACTTTTCCAGCTACAGCGACATCATTCCACTCTTCCGCTGGTCTGTCCTTGCTCAGAGCCATGCCAAAGGCATTCCCGGTCAGAAAGTGACCTCCTGTTGGTCACTGGAAGCCGCTGGAGGGGGAAGGGGTGGGCCCGGTGAGACTAATGGCCACTGGAGAGCCTGCGCTGCCTCCTCTCGTGAAGACAATTTGCCACCCCTGCACACTGGCGATAGCACTGGGTTTAGTGGTGGAGCGGCACCAACCCATCACTGTGAAGACAGACTCCAGCTATGTGGAGAAGGAGTATCACTTGGGGGTTTAGTACATGAGGTCATGGAGTAATAGCTCTGGCCACATATACATTCATATCCATATTTGAAGATCCATCTGAGATTAAAGCTGCATCCCTGTGCACACTTACCTGGGAGTAAATCCCACTGAAAACAATAGGCCTTATTTCTGTGTAAACATGCATGGAAGGCAGCAGTCCTGAACACACTTACACATCAGTAGACCTCAGCCCTTTCCACACCAGGCGAAATGCCTGGGATGGATCCCGGCTGCTCCCTGTGCATCTGCGTGAAGCACAGGGAGTACCGGGGGCGGGCACGGGATTTTTCCACAGTCCCAGGAATGTGCCCATCCCAGTTCTGCCATGCTTACTCACGACTAAGCGCGGCAGAATCGATGGTCATGGAGCCGCACCGCGTGGCTCCGTGACCATCAGGAGAGAGGGGGCCATTGAATTTGCCATCCCCAGGATGGCAGGGGGAGGGGGGGCAGATTACGTGTGTTGTTGTTGTTTTTTACTTACAGTTTTTGTCGCTGGAGCACTCATACGCTCTTCTCTTTTGGGGGGAAAATGGTGGGCAGAGCAGCACGACGGCCCAGGAGCAGCCCGGGTCATCGCGCTGGTGATGTGCATTCATCATGACGAACCCAGAAGTTGCTACTTCTGGGTTTGCCGCCCCTCTGGCCCGCCACAGCCCGTGGTGTAGCAAGGACCCTCATCAAACACCATGGGGCTTACTTCTCATTTAACACACATAGGATTGTGCTTTAATAGAATGCAAATCCACATACCCTGGGTTACATCCAGCATTATGCCAGGAGAAGTCACCAGTGCAGGGGGACTTTCAACCTCTCTGCGCTGCCTGAAAAATCTCCCAGAGCAGATTTTGAGGGCATGTAAAGGACTGCAGCGGGGAGACGGAACCACCCTATCAACAGAATGACCCCACTGGATCCAACCCGCTATCCCTATTAGAAAACACGTATGCATTGTGTGTAGTTCCAGAGTTCACGGAGTTTCTCCAAGAATCCTACTTTTTTCATACACTTGCAGGTATAGGGCACTCACAGAAGCATTTATTGTAAAATACTAAGGTGTTCATGTGCAGCAGGCAGCAACTGGCTACCCAACTTGTGGCCAGATTCAGCTCCACAATAGTATGGGGAATCTAGGAGCCAGAGGAGCCTACACTGCTTCCTGAGGTGAGTTAGGCTAGTGCATAAATAAAGATAGACTATTTGCAGGAGGCTGGAGGACATTCGCCAGAAGTACTGTAGCGAATAGTGGCGAACCAGAGACAACTGATACATTCTCTCTATGTGCTTGTAGGATAGAGCAGGTCGGAAGGTAGCCTGATAGCTCCCACAGTACTCACTCTGACAAACTGGGATTAAGGTACATTGTGAAGTAGTTACGTGATCACTTTGCCATGACCCAAATCGGCACATATATATAACCTGACAGTGCATTTCAAATTTGCTTTCAAGGCCCTCACAAGAGTTCCTCTGTGTCTTTGAAACATGACATGAGAAATAGCCTTCACATCTATCTCAATGTATCTCTCTGTATAACAAATGCAGTTATATCCACTTCCCTCATTTATGCGTTAAGGCAAATGAGCTCATGTTTTTTAAAGCAGTTTAAATCTTTCACATGAGTGGCTTTATATATAGTCTGCCAAAATTGGCTGAGACAGCTCATCTCTGAGAGGCATATCTCCTTATGCCAGCTTAAACATGGTGGCTGCAGTCCAGCCCTTGGTTATGCATGCATTATAACACCATTGAACTGAATGGGAGTTATGCAGAGACAATATTCACGAGTTGTGTACAGCATTGTAGTAATTGTGTCTTGCTCAAATTTAAAATCCCCCTCCCATATCCAATTTGCACAAATCGCCGCCATTAAAAAAAAAAAGAAAAAAGAATCCGGGTATTGGCTCAACTCGCTGGAGATTGTGTCAAAAACAAAAGGGCTGCGTGTGTGGAACAATGTCCACCAGAGCCTAATCAGAAAAAGAAGTTGACTTTTCATGACCTCCCCCAATGGAATATTACATCCCTAATGTAGACCAGTCTGTTTTGCAGTGTTTGTCCTGGCCAACTGTCAACATTACTTGTGGACATGGTGAGAAAACTTTGAGTGTCATCACACAGGGGGAAATCGCGTTTGCTTACCGTCGCTTCTCCACCCACGCTTTCGTCCCTCATTACTTCCTCTTTCGAAACTTGCACATGGCCCCATTCCGTGGGCCATTTTGATCCCGCTGCTTCTCCTGCACACAGCAGGAGATGGCGGCAACTTCCATCTTTAAGAATAAACCAGACTTATTGAGGTAGGAGGCACACGGGAGGCAGATGACATCGTGAGAGCGACCTGTGAGTGCCCAAACATGAGCGTGCAATAAAACACTCATCTGATGGAGCTCCTTAGCTTGGGGTGACTACACAACCCTAATACAGCTCCATTTCCCTTTCGTTCCTTACAGATGTTTAACTACCACTCATCATTATAACTACTCTTCGCTTGGGATTGGTGGACATATATACAACTTGCATTTTCAATCTTTAGTCAGGACAGTTTTGATGATATATGCTGCAAATGAGTTGCTAAATCTGACAGGGTAATTCTCAAAAAAAGAAAAAAAATCCAAAAAAAGTGACCTTAGCCTCATTAACAAGAGGATATGGGGGGAACTCGGAGCCCTGCCCTTTTGTGCAACTCCCCGTAATTGTGTCTGCATTCTGCAATAACCTACCAAAAATGGCTTTCATTTAAAAATGCAATTATATTTCAATGCCACCCTCACCACCAGCCCCATTATGATAGAAACCATCGTGAAACAGTCTACAGCAAAACAATCAGAATAGCAAAAATGAAAAGCCATTCAATTCCTGGTCCATTCACTTCTTCAATGAGCTGTGAATTCCAAAGGCTAATTGCAATAATTTTAAAGTAGGATTATTAAACCATATGCAACATTCTGCCGCCCCCTCCCCAGTTGTATTTTAAGGCAAATTTCAGCATATGCCAGGACGCTTGGCATCACGGAATTGATAGGCTGGATAAATAAACAATCAAAAACTCATATGTTGTACCAGCAAGATTAAATGAAACAATTCTACACTAAATCTTTCTTGTAGGCATCTCTTAAAGGCAAAGCACTGCTCTCAAGACCTGGATCTAGTGATCCCAGAGTTCATACAACCTAGGTTGACCACATGAAAAGGAGGACAGGACTCATATAACTTTAACAGTTGTAGAGAAGAGGGAATTTCAGCCTGCATCATTTGTATGCAATTCGTACCTGGTGAAATTCCCTCTTCATTACAACAGTTAAAGCTGCAGGGGCCCTGCCCTCTTTTGTATCTGGTCACTCTAGTATAGTACCTGCAACTTTAATTGCTTTGATGAAGAGGTGATTTCACCAGGTACTAATTGCATACAAATGACTCCGGCTGAAATTCCCTTTTCTCTGCAACTGTTAAAGTTACATGAGTCCTGTCCTCCTTTTCATGTGGTCAGCCTAATACAACCCATGTGACAGATACCTGCAGGGAGTGAGAGAAATGAGGGGGGTATTGTGCAAGTTGTAATTTTACTCAACACTGCACTGTTATAACAGCAAAAACTGCACCTACCAGATTTCTTTCTTCTATAGCGAAGGCATCTGAGCCCCTCATGTATAAAAATCTAGCAAACAAAGCCAAGCTAGATAGTGCTTTGGAGGTCTTGTAAGGTCTCCACTTCCTCCTACGCTAGTAGTGGATCAAACCAATTTTCAGAAGACAACCTGGATGGGGTTACACTCCCCCTGAAAGACTGTGTTCGCAGCTTGGGGGTGCTCCTGGATCCATCGCTCCAAATGACAGCTCAGATTGATGCAACGGCCAGGAGTGCCTACTATCAGCTTTGGCTGATACGCCAGCTGCGCCCCTTCCTAGAGCTGGAAGACCTAAAGATGGTGGTGCGCGCGCTGGTAACTTCGAGGCTCGACTTCTGCAATGCGCTGTACATAGGGCTACCTTTGTGCCTAGTCCGGAAACTTCAACTTGTTCAAAATATGGCAGCCAGGTTGGTCACCGGTACATCTAGGGGTGATCACATCACACCAGTTTTAAAATCGCTTCATTGGCTGCCAATCAGTTTCCGGGCGAAGTATAAAGTGTTGGTTATTACCTTTAAAGCCCTACATGGTTTGGGTCCAGGTTACCTGCGGGATCACCTTCTCCCGTACAATCCGCCCTGCACGCTCAGGTCCTCTGGGAAGAACTTAATCAAGCCAGCCAGAACTAGGCTGGTGGGTGTTACCCAGAAGACCTTCTCTTCCATCGCTCCCAGACTATGGAATGGTCTGTCGGAGGAGGTTAGACAAATTGACAGTCTTCATGAATTTAAGAGAGTCATGAAGACTGTCCTCTTCCGACAGGCCTATCCAGATGAATTTTAAGATGTTTTTAATGTTGTAGTTTTCTCTTGTTTTTAAGATTTTGACTGTTGTGATTTTTGTGTTTTATATTGTTGCTGTTCCCCGCCCCGCACGCTCAGGTCCTCTGGGAAGAACTTACTGCAGTCGGCCAAGACTAGGCTGACAACCGTTACCCAGAGGACCTTCTCTTCTGCCGCTCCCAGACTGTGGAATGACCTGCCGGAGGAGACTCGTCAACTTAACAGTCTTTTAGAATTTAAGAAAGCTATAAAGACTGTTCTCTTCCAGCAGGCATATCCAGTGGAATTTTAGAATGTTTTAAGGATGTTTTTAGGATGTTTTAGGATTTTTTATGCAGTTTTAATAATATGTGTTATGTTTTAATCAGTTTTATGTATTTTATCATGTTGTTGTTCCCCGCCTCGATCCAGACGGAGAGGCGGGTAAGAAATAAATTATTATTATTATTATTATTATTATTATTATTATTAAGTATGCTATCGGAACAGAATGAATTCTGACACCAGAAAGAAAATGGTATTGTTTCTGAAGAGAAAAAGACACCTGTTTATTTTTTTATATTTTTTTGGATACTGGAGGAAGATGGCCAAGAGGGGCAGTACATAGTAGCAGTAGGAGAATGAGCTCTGTAGAAGGCTGAAACAGCTATCCTTTGACCACAAAATGCTGGATACGAAATTAGGGTGACCGTATGGGGAGGAGTACAGGGCTACTGCATCTTTAATAGTTGGACAGAAAAGGGAATTTCAGCAGGTGTCATTGGTATGCATGCAGCACCTGGTGAAATCCCCTCTTCATCACAACAGTTAAAGCTGCAGGAGCCCTGCTCTCTTTTGAAACTGGTCATACTAGGCAGGGCTCCTGCAGCTTTAACTGTTGTGAGGAAGAGGGAATTTCACCAGGTGCTGCATGCATACAAATAACACCTGCTGAAATTCCCTTTTCTGTGCAACTGTTAAAGATACAGAGCCCTGTCCTCTTTTTCATATGCTCACCCTAGAATAAGCCCATGTCTGGATGGAGGCTTCAAAAATATGGAGAAATGGAGGAATGAGCTATTAGTCTTCTCTAATGAAGAAGGCATGGGAATTGCCATAGACAAACATATACATGAAGTGAACTTATGTTGAAATCAGGCACCTAATTGAACCTAGAAATGCAGCCATCATAATGGCATTAGAGGCCCCAGTGACAACGATTTGCTGTAAACCATAGAAGCAAAAGATTTCCTAAAGAGGGTCAAATGACAACAAGCAATACATAAATCAAAGTGGCTGACTTTCCAACGGGAAGTTAATGTCAAGAGTACTGAGTAGTATATAAATGTTCAGGATAAATTAAGATCAAGCATATTTGCGGGGCTGAGCCATTGATAATAAAACCCATCCCTTTATTTTCTTGGTGCTTTCCACTTTGGCTCCCCAAGCACTCAGGTATCAACTGAAAGTCCATGGTGTTATGTTGGATATCTTTGCTCTTCTGAACATCTTCTATACCTTCAATTGGGAGTTCCTGGCTTTCCCCTAGAACCAGTGACTACTTGCAAATTCTTGTGGATGGGAATGTGCAATCGAATATACATCCCATTCAGTAACTTCAAACATCTGCACCCAGGTCTCCATTTTGATTCGTTTTCAACCTGTAGCTTTTGTTCCTCAGTGGCCACCTATTTTGTGCAACAATTTGCATATAAGGATGTACAAATCAGGGAAACTCAAGCTCATCAATGCTCTTTGAATTCCACCTCGAAGCTCATTCCAACTTCTGCCCATATCGGATTGCATTCTTAATGGGTTTTTTCTTTCAGATGAAAATTCATAGATTTTTTTTCAATGTATGTATCCTATGTATTATATGTATATAAAATCACATTCTCCTCCCATTGGGTAAAGCATGTTTGTGCACATTTTTAGAAGTACATATTTCTTCATGCACAGTTTTCAAATGCATGTTGTTGAGATCATTTTTCCTTTCTTTGTTGGGTTCACAAGTCACATCACAAGTTCAGAAATGTATGGACTTCAACCACAAATTGTATTCGAGTCTGCATTCAGTTCCAGGAGGAGTGAATTGGGTGAATTCTGGTTTAAACCAAATTGAAGCAAATGTCTCATGCATCCCTATTTGTATATTGGCAGCCAATGATTTCTTTTCGTTGATGAAAAGTAAACCTGATAGTATTGGGTTGCTTCCAGATGATGCATTTATGGCACGATCTCCCTGCCTCATTCACAGAATTTAAAGGGGCAGGGGGGATTCTGACAACAGTGTCTCCAATTCATAGCTCTCCCATGTTCTCCAATCACTTCTTCCTCCCTCTGCCTTACCACAGCAAATGCATTAAGGAGGAAAAGATGGAATAACTACACAATGCCTGCCAATTGGTAACAGTAGGAGGTTCATCACACGGGTGGTTTGATGCACACCCGCTGCGACTTTGATCCACGTTTTCGGCGCTGGACTCGCATGACGCCGTCCCCCGTTGTGCTGTTCTCTCACCCTGAGCGCGCCATTTTTCGTTTCTCTTTCGATCTAGCCCTGAACGGGCAAAGTCTGGTTTTCCGCCTAAGAACAGGTGGGAATATGAACTAGCTGAGGTATCGCAGCAGTACCGACCACGTGTAATTCAAAACGCTAGACTAAACCGTGGAGTGAACACGGACAAAATAAGTAGGTGTGATGATGCTCTAGGAAGCCTCTGTCTGGAAGCACCCTTGGACTTAAGAAAGGTTCAGGTTACTCCTCTACACTAGCAGAGCAATAATATCCATTTCAGACATCATGGTATGGATTGCCGGGATATCTATAATTTATAATGTAGAAAAGAGTAATCACATTAAATATCCAAGAGCAGAATGTTCACATAGGAAGAAATGCCACATATTTGATTAAATGCCACATATTTGATTTTATTAATTCACATAGGAATAAATGCCACATATTTTATTAATATTTTTATTAACAA
This sequence comes from Anniella stebbinsi, assembly GCA_029215795.1. Classification (NCBI taxonomy): domain Eukaryota; kingdom Metazoa; phylum Chordata; class Lepidosauria; order Squamata; family Anniellidae; genus Anniella; species Anniella stebbinsi. Next base: position 127,224,691 of record JARDYH010000003.1, on the reverse strand, counting down.
ATGCCATGTATTTTTATTTTATTTTATTAATCTTTTTATTAACAAATGCCACGTATTTTTATTTTTATTTTATTAATCTTTTTATTAACAAATGCCACGTATTTTTATTTTTATTTTATTAATCTTTTTATTAACAAATGCCATGTATTATATTAATAAATAAAATACCACATATTTTAAAATGGCACGTATTTTATTAACAAGTGCCACATATTTTTATTTTTATTTCATTAATCTTTTTATTAACAAATGGCATGTATTTTCTTAAATGCCATCTATTTTATTTTATCAATCCACATAGGAACAAATGCCACATATTTTATTGATCATTATTAATGGTTGAAGAGCAGTTAAACATTACTGGGGGAGAGGATTAACAAACTTGCCAGAAATGAAGCTGGGAACCCCATATAATCCTCTGTAATTTTCAAATAATGGACTATAAATTTTTAAAAAAGATATACTGTTGTTAATATACAATGTTAGTGTTCATGTTATATAATGCTTCTACTCATAAGTGGCTTTTATTTTTCATTCCCCAAGTTTCCAGACATTCAGCCATATAACTCAAACTAGTAGCATAGGTATTCTTTTAAAAACTTATTTAATCTTAGGTCTATATAAAGATATTATCCATAACCGTCTGGAATGCATAAATGCTCACAAGAATCAATTCATCATTTGCTCACATGGCAGAGTGCAGTTAGAATCAAAACACAGTGGATCAATTGAAGCTGTAATATGTATTATATCAAGCAATCTCCATGAAGTAATAAATCAAATCTCAGCTCTGCATACAAGCCGTACAATCCAACTCAGTATTCAGCTATTAAGCAAGATGAGCAAACGTCAGTTCACACCTCCAAAATTACGTTTTTTAAAGCCGGAATCTCCAGGGAAGATTTCCATATCCTTCCATTTATTTCAGTGTAACTCAATTGGCAATATATCCAACAAAAAGACATATAGAATGCATGGAGACAAGAGTTCCCATTTACCAGCAAACCATTACCCAAAATGGCCTGGCTGAAATACGTATGTTTGCTTTGGGCCAGTTGCCCAAAAGACAGGAGGTGAGATGGGTGTGTCCCCCCTCCACTCCTATCTTTTAAACATTTATTATTGATTTATTTGTTACATTTATATCCTGCCCCATACCTAAGCCCCCTCCTCTCCACTTTATCCTCTCAACAACCCTGTGAGGTAGGTTAGGCTGAGAATCAGTGACTGGCCCAAAGTCTGCTAGTGAGCTTCATGACCAAGTGGGGGCTTGAATCCAGGTCCCCTGAGTCCTAGGGTGACCAGATAAAATCCAGGTCAGGGCTCATGTAACTTTAACAATTGTACAGAAAAGGGAATTTCAGCCAGTGTTATTTGTATGCAATTAGTTCCTGATGAAATTCCCTCTTCATCACAACAGTTAAAGGTGCATGCACTATACTAAAGTGACCATATACAAAAGAAGGCAGGGCCCCTGCAACTTCAACAGTTGTGATGACGAGGTAATTTCACCAGGAACTAATTGCATACAAATGACACTGGCTGAAATTCCCTTTTCTCTACAACTGTTAAAGTTACTTGAGCCCTGACCTGAATTTTATCTGGTCACCCTACTGAGTCCTAGTCCAACACTCTACCCGCTACTTTGATACCATATAAGGAAGGGGCAGGGCCATGTCTTCCGAAACAGTTACAATGCAGTGGCTGGGTTGCATTTCCACCCTCAGTCTAGTTTTAGTGGCAGTATGAGAGCATGTCACATGCTTCCAAGGACGCAGGCAGGGAAAGATGCTATTTCTTACCCAGCCCTAGAAACTTACAGTTTGCTAACAGCCAATGTGGCAGCCAGAATTTCATAAGAGAGTTCAGCATGTTTGAAAGCTTCATCACATGACGCATTTTCACGGAAAGAACATATTTTCGCAGGAATGCATGGGAAGAAACCACAAGGAAGGCAAAATGTCTGCTTTGGCCCCAATCCCCCTTAGGGAAGGGATACTATGAAGCTACCACACCACTCTCTCTCTCTCTCTCTCTCTCTCTCTCGCTCTCTCTGCATCGTCATACTGCTTTTCAGAGCTTTGGTGCAGTCCCAAGCACAGAGTGGTTTAGAAATAGAATTCCACTGAGATGGGACATGCTGAAAACTTTGAAACTATACACTTTCTGACAATGTAAATGAAGCAACATCCCATAGGAATCAATGGAGAAATCCCAGGCTTTAGTGTAGCTATGACTGGGAGCCTATCTACTCACGCAGGATAAAACAAAACAAAAATTGTTTTGTTTTTCATCCACGGAGAGCACACCAGTGCTCCTCTGAAAAGGTAAGTCCCTCCCTGCCCTCCTGGGGGTGGCAAAACTGGTGCCACCCCCTCCCCTGCTGGGCACGGAGCTGTGCAGTGTGGCTCCATGCCCAGTTTGCAGCTGTGCTTGCTCGCAAGTAAGCGCGGCTGTGCCTGGGATGGGCAGGCACATCTTCCGCATCCCGGGAGCTTCCCAGGACCATGGAAGATTCGGGATTTTTCTGGTTGGTGTTCTTCCGGAAAAATCCTGTGCTCGCCCCCCACCCCAAGGTAGGGTGACCAGATAAAATCCAGGTCAGGGCTCATGTAACTTTAACAGTTGTAGAAAAAAAGGGAATTTCAGCCAGTGTCATTTGTATACAATTAGTTTCTGGTGAAATTCCCTCTTCATCACAACAGTTAAAGGTGCAGGCACTATACTAGAGTGACCAGATACAAAAGAAGGCAGGGCCCCTGCAACTTTAACTGTTGTGATGAAGAGGGAATTTCACCAGGAACTAATTGCATACAAATGACCCTGGCTGAAATTCCCTTTTCTCTACAACTGTTAAAGTTACATAAGCCCTGACCTGGATTTTATCTGGTCACCCTACCCCAAGGTCTCCCTGTGCATCATTTGGACTCACAGGGAACAGCCGGGGGCCATCCCAGGCCACAAGCCTGGTTTGGAAAAGGCCCAAAAGTCCCCATCACCTGTCACTCCCTTGCGCTTTCAACTCTTGGAAGGAGAGTACAAGGTATTGGCGGGCCGTAGGAAACCACAAGCTTGCCTGAATCCTCGTGTGACGAGTAGGAGCATGGAGCATGAGGATCCATGGACTGCCATCCAGTGGGCCAAGCAGGTGATTTCTCGCCGGGCCTTGAGCCCTAAACAGATCCATGTACCATCCCTAACCCTCATTGGCAGTTAATTCTTGGGTAGTTACATCTCTGAAGGAGGAGCTGGAGAGATTCTCGCAGATCTTGCACAAGCCCTGTCATATTGAAAGATTGCCCATTCAACAATTTTAGGGATGAAGAAAGAAGAGCAAATTGTGTGGTAAACAGTGTGGAAGTTTAATTTATAGTAAATTGTGTGGCAAATACTGTGGAATTTTAGTGTGTTCCTTTTTCTGCTCATGTATCCTTTGTTTTCCTTCCATTAAACTTGTCCCCTGGGTCTATAAATAGGGTAGGGTGACCATATGAAAAGGAGGACAGGGCTCCTGTATCTTTAACAGTTTCATAGAAAATGTAATTTCAGCAGGTGTTGTTTGCATATATGCAGAACCTGGTGAAGTTTCCTCATCATCACAAAGTTAAAGCTGCAAAAGCCCTGCCCTCTTTTGTACATGGTCAGGAGGACAGGGCTCCTGCAGCTTTAACTGTTGTGATGAAGAGGGAATTTTACCATGTTCTGTATGTATACAAATGACACCTGCTGAAATTTCCTATTCTTTGCAACTGTTAAAGATACAGGAGCCCTGTCCTCCTTGTCATATGGTCGCCCTAAAATAGGGTGACCCATCAGAGTGTTTAGTGAACTCCTTTGTATGTCTTCTTATTGGGGATTCTTTTGCTAGAACTCCCCCACAACACCTTCCTCTCAGCCCTGATTAGGAAAGATGGATTTTTAAAGACTAAATGTGCTACTGGCCCTGAAAGGGTCATGCAATTAATTGGGGGTGGGAGGGGAACCAGCCTATACAGCTATATATACAGTGCAGCAGTTACCATCGCACTTCCCCCACACCTTCTCTTTCTCTCTCTCGCACGCGCGAGAGAGATGACGGGACAACTTAAGGTGACTGAAATGTGTCTGGGAGCACCAATATCTGTTGTGTGGGGCAGAGGGAGATATGGCGATAGCAGGGCGAAATGCCGTTACAGGGGAAGGAGAGATGGATATCTAACACCCATCTTACCTTCTGGACGCCCTGCTACCCCAGGGATCTTGGGGAACGATCCAGGCCACCCACAGAACCTTTCCTTGCTCCTATGCAATGCCAGGTCGGTTAAAACCAAAACAAACATAATCTATGACCTCCTCAAAGAAGAGGAGGCCGACTTGGCATGTTTCACAGAGACCTGGCTGGGAGATGACAGTGGCCCGACATGGGCTCAGGCTCTCCCAGCTGGGTACTGTGTTAGTGAGCAGGTGAGGGAAAGTGGGGGGGGGGGGGATGGAATAGCTGTGGTCTACAAAAACAATCTTAACCTGACCAGACATTCCGTCCGGGAATTGAATCACATCGAGTGTGTGTATCTGAGTCTGAAGGCCAGGGATAGACTAGGAATTCTGTTAGTGTACCGGCCACCCCGCTGCCTATCAGACTCCCTGGCCGAGCTCACGGAACTGGTCTCAGAGCTGGTGTTGGATTCGCCCAGGCTTTTGGTCCTGCACGATTTCAACATCCCATTCGAGGCCGGTTTGTCAGGTGGAGCTCGGGAGTTCATGGCATCCATGACAAACATGAGCCTATCCCAATTGATCTCTGGACCCACACATTCAGCAGATCACACCTTCAATGCTGTTTTCAGTTCCGAACAGATGGATCTGTGGGCGGAGGTATTGAATACCTCCGAATTGTCATGGACAGACCATTTTCTGGTCAGGGTTAGTATCACGGCTACCACCCGCCCCTGCAGGGGTGGCAGACCTATTAAGATGGTCCGTCCTCGAAGGCTGATGGATCCTTCTGGATTCCAGAAAGCCTTGGAGGGTTCTATGGCTGGTATCGTCGACGATCCTGTAGAAGCCCTGGTCAATAGATGGAATCAAGACCTAACTAGGGCTATCGACACGATCGCCCCCAAACGTCCTCTCCGGCCCGCTTCTAATAGGGCCCCCATGGTATATTGAAGACCTCAGGGAGTTGAAGCAGAGAGGATGACGACTGGAGCGCCGATGGTGGAAAACTCGACTTATATCTGACAAGACACCCCATAGAGAACATCTTCGTTTCTATGGGGTGGCAATACGTGCAGCGAAGAAAGCTTTCTTCTCTGCACGCATTGCGTCTGCGAATTCACATCCAGCAGAACTGTTCAGGGTGGTGAGGGGTCTAACCCAGGCACCTTCTCCCCTGAATCCGATTTTAGAGCCTTCGGTAGTTCGCTGTGATGCCTTTAACGATCATTTCTCAGATAAAATCTCTCAGATAAGAGCCGACTTAGATGCCATTGTTATAACAGAGGCTGACAGTGGAGTGTCCAGTGACTCCGTGAGTAGGATTACACTTGATCAGTTTCAGTTGGTGAGTACCGAGGATGTGGACAAAGTACTTGGTTGTGTGAGGAGGACGACTTGCCCTCTCGATCCCTGTCCTTCTTGGCTGGTCATCCAGGGAGGAGATGCAGTTAGATCACATTTACAACATATCATTAATGCATCTCTCAGGGAGGGGAGCTTTCCATCATGTTTAAAAGAGGCAGTGGTAAGGCCACTTCTAAAAAAGCCCTCCCTGGATCCCCTGGATCTTAATAACTACAGGCCAGTATCAAATCTTCCATTTTGGGGCAAGATGATCGAGAGAGCGGTTGCCTTTCAACTCCAGGCAGTCTTGGATGACACTGATTTTCTAGACCCACTTCAAACCAGCTTCAGGGCAGGATACGGAGTTGAGACCGCTTTGGTCGCCTTAGTGGATGATCTACGCCTTAGTATTGACAGGGGGAATGTGTCCCTGCTGGTACTCCTGGACCTCTCAGCGGCTTTCTATACCATCGACCATGGTATCCTTCTGGAGCGCCTGGGGGAATTGGGGATCGGGGGCACTGTGCTTCAGTGGTTTCGATCCTATCTCTCGGGCAGGTTCCAGATGGTGATGCTTGGGGATAGCTGCTCTTCAAAAAAGGAGTTGCTATGTGGTGTACCACAAGGTGCCATCCTTTTCCCAATGCTGTTTAACATTTACATGAAACCGCTGGGAGAGATCATCCGGAGGCATGGGGCGGGGTGCTATCGATACGCTGATGACACCCAAATATATTTCTCTATGCCTTCGACAACATCATCAGCTAAGGATAGTGTGTCTCCTCTGAATGAATGCTTGGAGGCGGTAATGGGCTGGATGAGGAAAAACAAACTGAAGCTGAATCCAGACAAGACGGAGGTGCACGCTGTCAAAGGCCCCAACCTGGGTTTGGAGGTGTGTCAACCAGTTCTGGATGGGGTTACACCCCCCTTGAAAGATTGTGTTCGCAGCTTGGGGGTACTCCTGGATCCGTCGCTCCAGATGACAGCTCAGATTGATGCGACAGCCAGGAGTGCCTACTATCAGCTTCGGCTGATACGCCAGCTGTGCCCCTTCCTAGAGTTGGAAGACCTAAAGATGGTAGTGCACGCACTGGTAACTTCGAGGCTCGACTTCTGCAATGCGCTGTACATAGGGCTACCTTTGTGCCTAGTCCGGAAACTTCAACTTGTTCAAAATATGGCAGCCAGGTTGGTCACCGGTACATCTAGGGGTGACCACATTACACCAGTTTTAAAATCACTTCATTGGCTGCCAGTCAGTTTCCGGGCGAAGTACAAAGTGTTGGTTATTACCTTTAAAGCCCTACATGGTTTGGGCCCAGGCTACCTGCGGGATCGCCTTCTCCCGTACAATCCGCCCCGCACACTTAGGTCCTCTGGGAAGAACTTACTCAAGCCAGCCAGAACTAGGCTGGCAAGTGTTACCCAGAGGACCTTCTCTTCCATCGCTCCCAGACCATGGAATGGTCTGCCGGAGGAAATTAGACAAATTAGCAGTCTTCATGAATTTAAGAGAGTCATGAAGACTGCTCTCTTCCAGCAGGCCTATCCAGATGAATTTTAAGATGTTTTAATGATGTATTTTCTCTTGTTTTAATTTTTTTTTTAACTGTTTGTGATTCTTGTATTTTACATTGTGTTCCCCACCTCAATCCGAAGGGAGAGGCTGGTTATAAATAATAATAATAATAATAATAATAATAATAATAATAATAATATACTAGGGCAGTCTTTCCCAATCTGGTGCCCTCCAGTTGTTGTGGACTACATTTCTCAGCATTTCTGACTATTTGGCTATGCTGGGTTGGGGATGATAGGAGTTGAAGTACCAAATGTCTGGAGGGCACTGTGTTGCAGATCCCTCACAGAATTGCAGTCTTCTTTCTACCCTCATGTTGTGATAACTGCTATGAAATCTGTTTTAATCTGTTGTGTGTGCACACCTGCAGAATACTGTTCTTGCACAAATTGTCTACCAACATTTCTACAGGCTACTGTTTGCTCACTTAATGACCATTTGTAGGGTGTACTGTGAAAGCATAAGCGAAATCCATATTGCTCATTTTCTCTGTGTCCATATAGGAAAGGTCACCCAAATGAGAGCTTTTTGTAAGCTGCCCTATGTGATGTTCTACTGTTTGTGGTTGTAAATAGATTGCAAAGTTTATTGTTTGTGATATGAATTTGTTTATATCTTTAAAAAGGGTTAAGAATAATAACAGGTGAAGTAAATAACTAGGCCAAAATGTACTGATCGTTTGGGGTTATAGGTCTTGGTAAGTATAGAGTGATTGGCTGGTTGGTTGGAGTGCCTGGATTAGCTGGCTGTGTAAGAGTGGGAGGAGCTAGAGAGCGAGTGGAGTGTATATATGTGTCTGACAGAGAGAGCTGACAGGGTTGATTGGGGGGAGATTTGAGGGGGATTTTTGAGAGAGATGTTGAAAGAGATTTGTGAGATTGAGAGCCTATCTACACCACTGCTTTAAAACAGTTTAAAACGGTTTAAAATGGTTTATAACCGTTTTGAGAACTGTTGGGGCCCAGGACACACACCATATACAGTTTTCAAAATGTTTTCAACGTGTTTTATCCTGTGTGTGTAGATAAGCTCTATGATAAGATTTTAGAGCATAGATTAAATAAGTAACAGTTTGTTAAAGTATAAGAGTTCTGACTGAAACCAATAAGCATTGAAAACTTGTAACAGATACACAATTGTACTGAAGTAACCATTAAGCTTGTTGACACGCAATTTCTTATTAATAAATTCTTGTTAATTCCAACTTCTGGTGTGGTCTGTGGGTGTACCTGAGAAGGTACTGGTGGCAGCGGAACAAAGAAGTTACCTGGAGGCCAGGTTGCTAGGCTGTGGTGCCTAAATAATAGGGCAGCAGCAGCAAGTGGTCGAGGATAACCTCACCCCCTCCATGCCTCTTCGTCAGTCTTGGTTTCTGACTGCAGACTGCCAATTAATCTCATTTAGGCTTCAGGTCTGTGATATGGGGACCTGTCTGCAAAGGATGAGACTAAAGCCATTATCTCATTTCAAATAAGCCAGCAAGCAGCCGTCATGTAGTCTCACTTTCTAGTCAGTGCGGATGAAATGGCTGTAAGCCTCCATCTATAAATTCTTTTAGTTGCTCATTTCTGTCAGGCTGGTCTAATCTCCTTACACCTGGCACATTAATTCTTATCTGTTCCCAGCAACATTGTAATTATATGTTATTTCCAGCAATAATTAATTATCTCCCAGGCAGACTTTTTATAGCTTATAAGTCAAAAGTGGGCTCAACCACACTAAATAATTAATCCAGGCTGTGTTTTATGTCATGACATATACACAGCCCCCAGATGTAATTGTTACAGAATTCTTTTGATAAGAAAGTCCTCCGTTCCCAGCGGTTGTACAAGGCAGCAAGCACCAATTATTATGATATTTCTCTCGGACAGACTAGGTATGCTTGAGTCTTTCCCGCAACCATCTATTTATGGAATTATTTCCTGGAGGTTTCCCTACCTAATTAAAATGAGAGAACATGGAGTTACAGACCTGTATAAATGAAGAAACCTTTGAACTGATGTTCAGAATTAAAATAAGCCCCATCCATGGTTAAAGTGCCAAGAGAAAGCTGCCATTGGTTTCATTTATTTTCCTCTATTCACTACTTTCCTTCAGTCTTCATCAGTAGGAATAGTGGAAGGCTGTCAATTTTCATGCACCAAATATTTCACTTTTTAATAGAGTTGAACAAAATAGTTGCATTAAACTCAAAATCTGACTATTGGGATAAGAAAAGAGAAGTCCAGGAGGTTATTAATTAAATAGAACCTGGTAAACAAAATGGAACGGGAAGCTTCTTCCCCCCCCCCCTTTTTTTCCTCTTCACGGAAAGCACTAACACCGATGCCTCTCTTGTGTATGGCAGCAAATTGAACAAAGCCGCCTTCCAACTAGTTAGTGGGGAGATATCATCAGGAGAATAAGAAATGAATCTCTCTTCAGCTGTGTGTATTTACTGAAGTGGATTTTTAAACTGTTTTTGAACAAATTAGACAAGGGTGATGGATGCCAGCCAATGAGTGAGAACAAGAATTGGCAAATAGGTGGGGCCTGTACAACCTGTGCCTGGTGACCCACTCTAGAAAATGTCCATTATGGTAGCCTGCCAGGAATGGCAAAATACAGGCAGAGGGGGAAGTCTAGTACCTGTGGTTGCCCTTACAGTGTACGCTCTCTTTGGCTTATCGGTCACACAAGTTGTGCAGGGCTGAATAGAGCAAACATCAAATCTTCTCTTCCCCCAACTGCAGAAGCAATCCCAAAGCTCCCCTTTGCCTGAAGCCTTATTCTGAACCATGTACTAATGCAGATTTCCTAAGCCTGTTGTTGGAAAGTGTAGCTGTTTGAGTGCTGTGCAAGTTAGCTTTATTTAGGCTCCGTGTTTGTATCCTCTCAACACTGATTCACCCATCCTTACCTTCCAGATGGCACTTTCTAATCATGTACAATGGACTACCGTTGCATTTCCATATTAATAAATCTAGAGGGGGGAAAGTACAATTTCCTGAACAACTAGCCATGCACATGAGAATTGACATAATCATGCACCAAAAGTTTAGGGAGTGAGAACAGAGTTAACCTTCCTGTTTTGTTTTGTGGGGCTAAGAGCATCATCAGATGAGAGTTTTATTGCACGCTCGCTACTGCCCACTTACAGATGTTAACGCGTCCTTCGGATGACGACATCCACCTCCCACGTGCCTCCCGCTCCTTCTGTTTGTTTTTTTGCCGCAAAATAGACCCCTTTTAATCCATCTTTTTTTTAAAAAAAGAAAGGAATGTGCCACCGTTTTCTGGCGTGTGCAGGAAACGTGGTGCGATATAAACAGCCCCTAAATGGGCCACATGGTCGTTGCTGCTGCTTCTTTCTCTCCCCGTGTAAAGAGACCGTTGCTATTGTGGGACAGCAGCAGGAGGCCATAGCAATGGTAGGGAGACACGAAAATTCACCCGTCTGATGTGTGTGCCCCTGGATGCAACAGCAATCAACTTATCTTCCGCAACCCCCTAGAACCTTGAAATATTTTGAAATGACTTGAAAACACAGTACTCTTGGAACCATCTTGAGGATCCTGCTTTGTATCTTATTCTTTGCCAAGCAGTGTGAAAGGCAATAGTTTAAGGATCTGGTATTTTTTCCCCTACATTTATTGATTTTTGACAGTATATTCTGTGCTTAAATTCCATGTGATCTCTGACTTCCTTTAAAATAAACAGTTTTAACCATTTACCTATCCACAGGACTACATAGAGTTTACATTTATCCCATAAAGATACAAAGATAATATTGGGGTTCTTTCTCCTTTCTTTCTTTTTATACAGAAGGAAGACCATGGCAAGATCTACGCCAAGCATGATATAACACCATGAAAGCAGTTTGAAAATGGTATATGGGATGTGTCATGGCCCCAACAGTTGTTGGTGCACTTCAATGCCATTATAAAGCAGTAATGTAGATCCTGCCAGTGAAGGCTTTTCTGACCGCCAGGATGTGGCAGAATACTGTAAAGGACTTCTAGACCTTTCGGAGGAAACCAGCTGGGGTGTTATATCAGTGGATTGAGAGTATGTCTCTCCTTTTCCATAATGCTCCTGAATTCTGTTTAACCAGTGGTTCACTTTAGAACTGACGAAAGATACAAATGTTTTACTATTGTTAATGAGGAAAGGATAACCAGTGGCAGTGAGCAGTATGGTAGGATGACCATATGGAAAGGAGGACAGAGCTCCTGTATCTTTAACAGTTGTACTGAAAGGAGAATTTGAGCAGTTGCCATTTGGATGCATGCAGCACCTGGTGAAATTCCCTCTTCATCACAACAGTTAAAGCTGCAGGAACCCTGCCCTCTTTTGTAACTGGACATGCTAGGCAGGGCTCCTGCAGCTTCAACTGATGTGATGAAGAGGGAATTTCACCAGGTGTTGCATGCATCCAAATGACACCTGCTGAAATTCCTTTTTCAATACAACTCTTAAAGATACAAAAGCCCTGTCCTCCTTTTCATATGGTCACCATATAAATGGATTGACTGGTCCCAAGTCAAGGCTATAAATGTTCAATGGACAGAATCAAGCATGAGGGTGAATTTTGCCTCTCTCCCCCAAGAATAATATGTGTACAACTCTAATTACCAAGTAAAGGGTAGGGATTCTTTAAGTAATGAAACCACTTGGAATAAATTTTCCTGATCATATTCCCATTATAAAATTTCTGCCATCACACATCTCCAAGAGCCACAAGCAGAGGTTTACATGATGGCAATTAATGGTAACCTTCAATAGTATGACTGTAAGGAAGCCTGAGGCAGTTTTGCAGTGCTTCAGTATGCAAAGCATTGACAATATTTCTTAAGGCTGGGTCGATGAGCCACTGGATGGAAGTACTAATGAAAGGCATTTGTTTGTGAATAGTGAGGACGTTCCACATACTGGAATCCCAGGGAAATTAAAATATGCTTTGAAGTAAACAGAGCTTGCCCTGAGTGGGTCCAAACAAAATACGGTGGATCTTTCAAAGAAAAGATGTAACAGAGGCAGGACTAGGAGAATGATTTTTGCTGACTTTCTGAATGGTGGAATTCTTCAAAAGAGTTTTGAGACTGCAATCCTTTACGTTCTTACCTATCACTGTTCTTTTTGAATCAGTTTATTCTGGGAGGGAAAATGATCATTTGAGGAAAACTGTATCTCCAGCTCTAGAGAAAATGGCATGTATTGTTTTCCAAAACAATTAAAAGAATTGGGAAACAAATATTTTCTTACTTTCTAACCTCATCTGAAAGTCTAAGAAAAAGTCAGATGTTTCCTAAAACTAAATAACTGATAACTTTGTCTTGGCACCCTTTAGATTGGTTAGGCAGGTTATTTATTGTTAGCTTTAATTACTATTAGGCAGGTAGGTTTGTCCAATTGGTCACACTGGCAGGGATGTATGGTATCCATCAAGTAAGCAGACAATTTGGTGAGCACCTTGAGACACCTTATGATTGGTCGTTCCTGACAACTGCCGCTTAGGGCTGTGTGACCCGTGGACAGAGTACAAATGACCCTTGAGGCTATCCGGAATCATCCACCCAAAGTTGTGTGGCACCAGGAGGGGTGTAGTGGAAACATAAAAGACCATAGTTATTTCAAGGAGTTAGTGGTGCACAAACTGCTCCTTCTCTTGTCTAGACTTCTGCTTCGGCCTGTTGCTTCTGGGGATTAGCTATGCTTCTTCTCATTAATTCAATGAGTTAGTTATCTGTCTAAGATAGTACAGTGTGAGAGGCCTTTAGTTAAGCCTCTGGAAAGATATCAAGTTTAGTGTGTTGTTAGCCAGACTAGCTGGGATTGGAGCTATCTCTGCTGGGTTACTGCCAAAACTTCCTGAAGCTATTGGAGTACAGTTTCAGGATAGGGGAGGGATTAATATCAGCATAATACTGCATATGTGTCCCTGGGATCCCCCATTTCAGAAACTTGATGAGGCCAATCTGGAAAGTGCTGTGTGGCAGGCCATTATTAGGGTCTCATCCACCACTGGTTTTGAAGGTGGTGCTTTGACTTAGATTGCTACAATTCTCAGGTTCTGCTTTCTTACTGGCTTTGCCATTTTCTTATGTTAAATAAAATATTTAGCCTTCAGCCATTAGAATGTCTATTGTCTTTTGAACCCTAAAGAGAACCATTGTCTTTTGGGGTGAGTCAGGAAGGGAAAGCGGGGAGGTGATCCTCCTACCCCTCTCTCAAGAAGAGTGGAGTTTGCCAATGTTTCTGGAAGATGGATTCACCTGCTTATCCTGAGTAAGATACTAAGATAGACTTCTGCATAGACATTCCCCCTTGCAGATTGCATTTCACAAAATTAATAAGGGTGGTCCAAGTTTCATCCAACATCTTGGGTTTCACCTCTTTATTTCCATTCTCTACACAAAAAACTTTTGCAATTCATGGATCACTAAGTCATCTTTTCATTTTTGTCATTTTTAATGGTTTTCATCAAAGATACCCATTGACAAACATCTTAGTTTTACTCTGTGACCCCAATCATATTCACTTGTTGTTTTGTTCTTTGTCTGCAATGTGTTGCTCATGATACTGATGGTCAACTTTTGTCTTAGAGCAGTCTTCCCCAACCTGATTCCCTCTAGATATGTCAGATTACAACTCCCATCATCCCAAGCTTGCAAACTCATTGGTCATGTTGCTTAGGTCCAGCACATCTGGAAGGCAACTGGTAGGAAAGGCTGTTCTGTACAGCCTCTTGTTTCTCTGTAGGACGGATGGGTCATTCAATTTCCAGCCCATACCTGTTTCACATATGTTCATTCATGAATCCATCCCATCCTGCTTCTGTTTGATTTTTTTTAAAAAAAATTAGCACAAAAAATCTATTTAATTACCTATTTAAACATGTATTCTTAAATATATGTTCTCCCCATATACACATTTCTAAATGTATTTTCTGTCATAGTACACAATTTCAACTGCATCTTATACTAAAACATGCCCTTTCCTACAGATTTTATTATGGTATTTTGAGCCAACAACTGCATAGCAAAACTCAGACAACTGTGATAGCCAAATAATATCTGCATTCCAATATGCGCACCAATCCAGGAGGTGCAGATCGGTTTTGTTCCTTCAAAATATGATTCAAAGAAAATCCTCAAGCAACCCTACTTCTCTGAGGTTTCTCTGTTCTCCAGGCAGTGATCTGGTGGCTAGAATTATAACCCAACCTCCTCAGGGGTGATCATATACTACAATAAACTTGCTGCGAACTAGCTATAAAGCCTTCAGAATTATAGAACCCAGAAGGGATGCAGTAACTGAATGGGGTGGAGCTGAGGAATGAGCATGATTTCCAAATAATAATAATAATAATAATAATAATAATAATAAGTATTTCTTACCCACTTCTCCCTCCAGATCGAGGTGGGGAACAGCATCAATACCAACAATATAAAATACAGAAACTGATTAAAAGCATATAAAATTAATACATTATTAAAATCAACAAAGTCTTAAAATTCAACTGGGTAGGCCTGCCAGAAGAGATCAGCCTTTATAGAGCTCTTAAATTCTTGAAGACTTGTAAGTTGGCAGATCTCTCCCGGCAGGTCGTTCCACAGTCTGGGAGCGACCTGCTGGGAGAGATGCACTGAAGAGGCAAATTTTGAATAGTTCTTTACCTTTTCAAAACATATATGACACAATGATACTATTATAGTTATTAAGAAATATGCAGGAGGCACGGTCCAAACAAAGTCCGTTGTGTCTAAATGTGCAATCCTATGCATGTTTAGACAGAAAAAGGCCTACAATTCCCAGCATGCCCCAGTCAGCAGAACTAGATGGAGGAATTCTGGGAATTGTAGGACTTTTTTCTTCTAACATGCATAGGATTATGCCCTAAATCCCATCGGAAGCTGTGGAATGGGAGCTAATGGTGTCTGACATAAGTCCATTAATTTGAATATAATGAGAATGTGACAAAAGTTTGCTAGAATGTGTCTAAGTATTAGGGATATATGAGAAATTCAGTTCCGTTCAGGTTCAATGGGGATTTTACCCAGTTCACACCTTTCAGATCAAACATGGACTCGGATACAATCTGCAGTCAAAGTCCATACATTTCCAAACTTGCAATATGATTCACAGACAAAAACCAACGAATGTGTTCAATGGCATGCATGCTTTCGAAAAATGTGCACAATTGATGCATAGATTGGGGGGGGGGGGGAATACACACACAGATTTTCACGCAAAAAGAAAACAGAAAACAAAGCTCACAATCTGATACAGATTTGATTTGGAACTAGCTTCAACGTGGGATTTGAAAAACACAGTGAGCACATCCCTACTAGGTATCTCATTGATTTTCTGAGTATCTAGCTATTGGTCAAGGCATTACATGGAAACTCAAACTGAATGCATGGGAAATCTCTATCTCTCATGATGTTTGACATCATAGCTTTCCTTTCCTTCTAAATGAAACTGCTGTCAATTTTATTTATTTATTTTTACCACATCTAGATTATGCCTACCTTCTGGGGCCCCTCCAAAATAGGGATGTATATTGTATCAGGCCCGATGTCCGATAATGAACCGATAAGGACGTTATCGGACATCCAATGACCAATAACAATTAATCCCTAAGGAGGCCCTATCTGAACGGATCCGATATCCATATGTCCAATAACTATTGGACATATCGGATTTTTGGACCACCATTTCAGGTGTTTTCCCCATAGGCTTGCATTGGGGGAAAGAAAGCTTTCCCCCAATGCAAGTCTATGGGGAAAAACACTGGGCTGGCACTCCCTCCCTCCCCCACTTGCACTCCTTACCTGCCGCTGCTGCGGCCCATAGTACTGCTAAACAGGCTTTCCGGCGCATCTCTGTACTGAGGAACAGGCCAGAAAGCCTGTTTAGCAGTACTATGGACCAGCGGCGGTGGCAGGGAAGGCCGCAGGTAAGGAGCGCACATGGGGGGAATGGAGGGAGGGGTCCCCAGGGGTCCCCCCTTACCTGTGGCCTTCCCCGCTGCCGCCACCAGTCCATAGTACTGCTAATCAGGTTTTCTGGCCTGTTCCTCAGTACAGAGATGCGCCGAGTGATGACATCATCACTCAGCGCATCTCTGTACTGAGGAACAGGCTGGAAAGCCTGTTTAGCAGCACTACGGACCGGCGGTGGCAGGTATGGAGCACGAGTGGGGGGAGGGAGCGTGAGTGGGGGGAGGGAGGGAGGGAGTGCCGGCCAGTGTTTTTCCCCATAGACTTGCATTGGGGGAAAGCTTTCTTTCCCCCAATGCAAGCCTATGGGGAAAACACCTGAAATGGTGGTCCATAATCAGATTGGAACTTCCGATATTTATCAGATCCGATCAAATCCGGGTACCCCCCGATATGATCGGATACGATATTTTTAATATCAGAAATTCCGATCCGATTCTGAAATTTCTGGCCATGCACATCCCTAGTAGGCAATATTACAGCCTGCAAAAATACTGACCAACACAACACAGCTGATTAACAATTTGTGACATAAATGATTTAGTCATATCACCCAAAGCTCCAGCTAGGATGGGAAAGAAGACTCCTAAACTAGACACTGGAAACATTTATCTGGATATTCAGTCCAGAACTGGTTCTTGAGGATTTGTTTTTAGTGTTAAGATTCACCCAACGAAGTAGACCAAGAAGAGGAGTACTTAAACCAGACTCCTTTGAAACATGGTTTCCCTTTATCTCCAACATATAAATGGATATCAGTGATTTGTCTTCTGTCATCTCATTTATTCTTTTAGAAAGAGGCATTTACCAGTTCTGTGACAGTAAACATGCTGCAAACTACTATATAATTCATTGGGGCGATTACTCCATTCATATTTGTTCTACGCTCTCTTATCCACATTTGTTTTTGCTATTTAATTTGTCCTATTGTAATATATATACTTGTACTTCTTTTTTCCAGGAAATACCACACCTAATGGACATAATTGATAATAACATCTGCCTAGATCCATTGCTGGGGTTCGAAACTCAGATCTTTTCTTAGTGAGCAGTCCTATGCAGGTTTACACAGAAGAAAGCCTTACAACACCCAGCATTCCACATTTTCACCGTTCCATGTACACTGCCAAATCTTGCTGAAAGGTGGGGAGCTTTTTTCAAGGGCATAATGTTTTATGAAAGGAGGCCAGGGACAGTTTTGGCTCTGTCCTCCTTACACATGAACATACTCTTATTATCAAGCCATAGTAGTGTTGCAATTACCCGTCATCGGTGTTTTCTTCACTCTTCTGGGTGTGCCATCTGGCCAGAAGACAGCAAACCTAGAGCACTGAATCATGCAGAGGTTGAATCATGCAGAGGCCCCACTCTGAGAGTGGGGCATTCTGTTGCATTCTGTTACAGTGATTGAATGATCCGGCCGTAAACCTGGGCAGAGAGTTAGCAGAATTATTTGTCCTAGCAGGAGGTGATTGGGAAAGGAACCAAGGCCAGAACAGTCAGTCATGTAGACTGGAGGGAGGAATGTGTTGTTGGATTGTTTGTTGTTTTTCTATTGAGGACTGTATTCCCTTGGAGTTAATCTGTTAGGGGTTTCATGCCTAGGGTGACCATATGAAAAGGAGGACAGGGCTCCTGTATCTTTAACAGTTTCATAGAAAATGTAATTTCAGCAGGTGTTGTTTGCATATATGCAGAACCTGGTGAAATTTCCTCATCATCACAGAGTTAAAGCTGCAGAAGCCCTGCCCTCTTTTGTACATGGTCAAGAGGACAGGGCTCCTGCAGCTTTAACTGTTGTGATAAAGAGGGAATTTTACCATGTTCTGTATGCATACAAATGACACCTGCTGAAATTTCCTGTTCTTTGCAACTGTTAAAGATACAGGAGCCCTGTCCTCCTTTTCATATGACCGCACTTTTCATGCCAGCAGTGTATAGGGCCAGAGCAAAAACTGGAAGGAGCCACCCTTCTCTTTGGCCTAATCCACACCAAGCACCATATAGCACTATGAAAGCAGTATATAAAAGGCAGGAGCCACACTACTGCTTTATAGCAGTATTGAAGTACACTGACAACTGTTGGGGCCCATTGGCACATACCATATGCCTAGGCTGACCATATGAAAAGGAGGACAGGGCTCATATAACTTTAACAGTTGAAGAGAAAAGGGAATTTCAACCAGTATCATTTGTATGCAATTAGTTCCTGGTGAAATTCCCTCTTCATCACAACAGTTAAAGTTGCAGGCACTATACTAGAGTGACCATATGCAAAAGAAGGCAGGGCCCCTACAACTTTAACTGTTGTGATGAAGAGGGAATTTCACCAGGAACTAATTGCATACAAATGATACTGGCTGAAATTCCCTTTTCTCTACAACTGTTAAAGTTATATGAGCCCTGTCCTCCTTTTCATATGGTCAGCCTACATATGCCACTTTCATACCGCTATATCCTGCTTGGTGTGGCTCCTGCCTTTTATATACTGTTTTCATACCGCTTTCATATTGTTATATCCTGCTTGGTGTGGATTAGGCCTCTCTCTATATCTCTGAAACAATGTTGGGGGGGGGGGGACATTTCACAAAAAAAATTCTCCTCAAATTAGTGGGTCGATTTCATTAATTTTTGCTCCAAGAACTGTTTTTTTTTTTACCAGTTCTAATATCCATCATCTCTGCAGGCATGACAACTGGCAGAAAAAGAAAAAAAGAGGGGGGGAAAAGTTCTCATAGGGCTCCATCACACCTATTCCCCCCACCTGGTTTGCCTCCGCGGTTTTTTTGCCTCCGTTTCATAAGCGCATCAAGCTAACGGTCCCTTTCACATGGTATTGTGGTATTCCTCTGCTTGGGGAAAATAATCCTGACTTTCCCCACACCAAAATAATATGCAAAATGGAGGAAAAGAGGCGAGATGGGTGCAGGACAAGGACAACGTCATGTGAGTCCTGTGCTGCAAAACCAGATACCAGACATGGTGAGAGTGTGTTAAACCGCTGGTGTAATGGAGCTCATAGTGAAACTTTGGACCAAAACAGAGAGTTGGTAGACCTTGAAAGAGATGTGGATTTTTGGAACTGCAAGTTCAGTAGAGAGGCCATTTCCCCAAATGCTCTATGCCACTGCCAGTCAATGTATATTTTCTGGTTGAAGTATCCTGACATGTCATATTATGGTAGCATGCTTGAATCTCATAAAGAGGTAGTTTTTGGAAAGTAATGGTTATAGTAGCAAAAAGGGGGAAAGGCTCTCTAGAATTTCATTGCTTTTCACTAAGAAGAAGTTTTCAAACCTATATTTCAAGTGTCAGTGCCTATGAAAGAAAATGCGGAGGGAGTTCAATTCAAGATACTAGAGCAGAAAAATGAGAAAAGAACAGGATCATTTCCCACATCTTCATGAAATCTAGCTTCCCTTCCATTTTCTCGCTGTGAAGAAAAAGAACAACTTAACCATATTCAATCGGCGGGGATTATTTATCTCTACATTCTTTTTAGGGGGCTTGTCTGACATCATGCACTTTATTTCCATAGAGTTGCCGCCCAGCTATTCCCTTCAGAATTCCTGAAATACCTTCCCCCTTAAGGAAGTTCACACTGCCCTCCACTAGGCATTGAAATAGGCTGACCATATGAAAAGGAGGACAGGGCTCATGTAACTTTAACAGTTGTAGAGAAAAGGGAATTTCAGCCAGTGTCATTTGTATGCAATTAGTTCCTGGTGAAATTCGCTCTTCATCACAACAGTTAAAGTTGCAGGGGCCCTGCCCTCTTTTGTATATGGTCACTCTAGTAGAGTGCCTGCAACTTTAGCTGTTGTGATGAAGAGGGAATTTCATCAGGAACTAATTGCATACAAATGACACTGGCTGAAATTCCCTTTTCTCTACAACTGTTAAAGTTACAAGAGCCCTGCCCTCCTTTTCATATGGTCAGCCTACAAATTGAAAGAACATGAGGAGGGTCAGTGTCAAGGGTAGTCATGGTTGGACCCCTGCCAAAGGCCCACAACCCACAGGGGCCACTGAGAAGGGCCCCTTGGAGTGGTTCTCCTCTTCACCATTGCAACCAGCTTCTTCACCTGCCTCTCATTCTGGCCCAGACAACTGTGGTGGTGAGAAAGAGGAGCAGGTGATGCTACTGCCTACTTGCTCACTGGTACTCTACCTCTAAGGTTAGGAAATAGCAGCAATGATGAGAGAGATGAGGAGGAGCAATAGCAACTGGTGACAATACCAGTGAGATGGTAGACTTGACTCACTGGGGGAGGGGCCCCATTGAAGGTATCTTGCCCAAGGGCCCTCAAAAGCCTTTATATAATTTATTTAAATTCATGTAAACTATTATTTTGGCTACAATCCAATAGATGCTTTCCTGGGACTAAGCCCCACTGATCTTATTGTGCTTACTTTTGAGTAGACATTATTGAGCTAATAAAAGCTAATACAAGGATATTCCTCTGGTTATCTCTCAAAACAGCTCTGATTCAAGAAACCTGACCAAGCTGCAAGCCTGAGTCTTAAAAGGGAATGTAATCCCATGCAGCACAGGCTGTTCCTCTCTTTCAGTGGTTGGTGTGAGCAGATAGGGCTCCTGCACTGTTAAGAGTTGTGTAGAAGAGGGTTTCTTTCAGTAGGGGTAGCTTGCATAACAAACAAATATTGTTTCTGCATAACTATCAAACGTGAAGGTACCCTGATCTCTTTGCCATCTGGCCACCCTTGGTTAGGCTGACCATATGAAAAGGAGGACAGGGCTCATGTAGCTTTAACAGTTGTAGAGAAAAGGGAATTTCAGCCAGTGTCATTTGTATGCAATTAGTTCCTGGTGAAATTCCCTCTTCATCACAACAGTTAAAGTTGCAGGCACTATACTAGAGGGACCATATACAAAAGAAGGCAGGGCCCCTGCACCTTTAACTGTTGTGATGAAGAGGGGATTTCACCAGGAACTAATTGCATACAAATGACACTGGATGTCATTCCCTTTTCTCTACAACTGTTAAAGTTACACGAGCCCTGTCCTCCTTTTCATATGGTCAGCCTACCCTTGGTTCCTTCTATGTCCCGGACCTGCTGAGCAACTCCTTAAGGATCTCTGCCTCCTTAAGAGCCCCACCTTCCACCTTCCCCTTCCCAGTAACATGGGGATTAGGCTGTAGACATGGGGTGATAGGCACACCAAACATTTGAGGTTTAACACAACATTTTACTAATATATTAAAATAAGCAAATTACAATAAAATAGGCTGACCATATGAAAAGGAGGACAGGGCTCCTGTAACTTTAACAGTTGTAGAGAAAAGGGAATTTCAGCCAGTGTCATCTGTATGCAATTAGTTCCTGGTGATATTCCCTCTTCATCACAAATTTGCATACAAATTCCCTTTTCTCTACAACTGTTAAAGTTACATGAGCCCTGTCCTCCTTTTGATATGGTCAACCTAAATAAAAGGTATTTCGTCAGTACAGTTCAATGATACAAAAGGCATTAAAAGAAAATAAAAGTTGCAAAAGCGCAAGTTCTTTTACCCTAAACTAGGCTGACCAAATGAAATCCAGGTCAGAGCTCATGTAACTTTAACAGTTGTAGAGAAAAGGAAATTTCAGCCAGTGTCATTTGTATGCAATTAGTGCCTGGTGAAATTCCCTCTTCATCACAACAGTTAAAGGTGCAGGCACTATACTAGAGTGACCATATACAAAAGAAGGCAGGGCCCCTGCAACTTTAACTGTCTTGATGAAAAGGGAATTTCACCAGGAACTAGTTGTACACAAATGACACTGGCTGAAATTCCCTTTTCTCTACAACTGTTAAAGTTACGTGAGACCTGACCTGGATTTTATCTGGTCACCCTACCCTAAACTGCACTTACACAGGAAAAATTCCAGGCCTCTAAGACAGACTTTATTACCATGTGTCTGTAGGCCTCAAACTGTCACGCCCTAACAGTGGCATTCCCATCTTTGAAAATACCATATTGAAGAGGGTTTGTGACCCAAGGAAAGGATTGTTAATTATCACTGCTAGAGATTACAGGAGGTCATGCTGTATATGTGCATATTAACGAACAGCTAGTATCAAGGGTTCCCTTATTCAGATCAAGATTGTTCGTTGCCATTTTAGCAAAGACTATACATATTTTCATCTGTATATAACCCTGTTCAGCTGGAATCCCAGCTTCTCTTCAGCAATGCCTGTTAGTCTGTGTTTAATATTCTGGAACTTCCATCCACCAAACTCAAAAGTTGTATGTTAAATTATGCAGCTGAATCCCATCAGTCAATTTCTCCTTTCCTGTCAACATAGCAAATACATTTTTTTAATTGTCTGAAGAAGCTCATTTCATATATCTGGCAGCAAATATCATCAGAGAAAAAAGAGATCAACACAAGGTGATATTTACTCCCTGGGTTTGCATTTATAGGGTGTAGAGGTTGTGTGGATGTATGGGGATGGAGGCCTTCATTTATACTCCCCTGCTTCCTAATGGATTTCCCTTTCTGACAATTACACTTCAAGATTATCTCTGTCAACAAAGTGCGTGATCAGACGAGCATTTTATTGCACGCTCGTTACTGGCCACTCACAGTTTTCACAGGTGCTTTTGAGAATGCCGTCCACCTCTTGCACGTCTCCTACTCTTTCCAGTCTTTTTTCCATCATAAAATAAGACAGAGCAAATCTGATTTTTTTTGAGCTATAGCTAAACTTGCCACCATTTCCTGCTGTGTGCAGGAGATAGAAAACACCCACTAACTGCACCATGTGGTCATTGCGGCTTCCTCTTTCTTCCTTGTTTGAAGAAAGAGGAAGCTGTTTATTCCTATTATGAGTCAGCAGCAGGAGGCAAAAGGATGGTAGGGAAACACGATTACCCCCCCATCTGATGATGCTCAAAGTGGGTGAAACATTTAGAGCTCCATCACACCAGCGATTTAGTGCACTCCCACCATGCCCGGTGTGCAGATTTGCAGCACGGTACTCACATGACGCCGTGCCTGTCCTGCTGACACCCCACCTCTTCCCTAGCCTTTTCCGACTTTTCCTAGAACTCTAAAAGTCTGGCTTATTTTCCCTAAGCACATTTAATGCACCCTAAGCCTCTATATAGTATTAAAGGAACTGGGGGCTTGAATAGATTGCATCAGGTCCTGGCAGGGAAAAGTGATCTCTCCCAGCAGCCAGCTCCAAGCCTCGATATAAAACCCAAACTTTGCATCCCAGTCTTGAAAGCATTTTTTTAGGGCGGTCATATGAAAAGGAGGACAGGGCTCCTGTATCTTTAACAGTTGCAAAGAACAGGAAATTTCCGCAGGTGTCATTTGTATGCATACAGAACGTGGTAAAATTCCCTCTTCATCACAACAATTAAAGCTGCAGGAGCCCTGTCCTCTTGACCATGTACAAAAGAAGGCAGGGCTTCTGCAGCTTTAACTCTGTGATGATGAGGAAATTTCACCAGGTTCTTACATTTTCTATGAAACTGTTAAAGATACAGGAGCCCTGTCCTCCTTTTCATATGGTCACCCTAGTTTTTTTTTAAATCATACAATGCCTGAATCTCTGCAGAGACAGGATTGTACTCCCTCAATGCCCCCCAAAAGCCAGACTAAATGGTCATTCCATTTTTGTCCAGCAGAAAGGCAGTCTGGTTGAAGCACTCATCCGACAGGACCTGACTGGAGGGAGAAAGAGAAGGGGTGAGGTGGAATGGAGTGGAAGAGCAAAAGAATGAAAGAGCAGCTATTCAGGTGAAAGGGATCATAAGCCTGACGCGCTTCTTCATCAGAGGTAAAAAAAAAAATGCAGAGGCAAACCAGAGGGGGGAATTAGGTGTGATGGAGGTCTTAATGTGTCCTAATAAAAAACATTAAAAATTCATTCTGCTGGTAGTGGAAGGAGTTTATAGAGTAAGGATCTGTATTCCAATTCTTGCTCAGCCTAAAGCACATTGGGAAGTCATGGACAAAACATTCTCTCTCTCTCTCTCTCTCTCTCTCTCTCTCTCTCTCTCTCTCTGAGATCCAAAGTAGGTGTTTTTACTCTCTTGCTTTTTACTCTAGTGTAAGATCAGATCAGGACCCTAATGTAGGGGAAATTTGACCCTTTCTCCATTACTGCGATCACAATCCCGATCGAATCATGCCCGCAATTTCTGGATTGTGTCTAATGTTAAGCTTAATTAAGTTCATTTCAGTGGGTCTATTCTAAGTTGGACTAAGGTTGAACACAACTCAGTATTGTAAAACAGTGGTCCATAATGTGAAATTCCATTCCTAGTCAAGCCACTGAGAGTGAAGAAAGGGAGAGAGCTTTTTTGCCCTCAGAGACATCACCACATAGCCCCAGGAAAAACTGGGACAATGGCAGAGTGGCTTTGATAAGATGGATTCCCCATAGACATTTTCTCTTCTCTTCGCACACACATACTACTGAAGGGAGGATACTTTTGATATTCACTGCCTGCCCCTTTTTCTGTGTTGCTTTGGCTTTAATCCTGAATACTATTCAGGGACATTTTTCCTCCAGCTAGTCAGGAACCCTCCCTCTACTAAACAGTCAGTGAGATGCAGAGACAGTAGCAGAACCAACGTGAAATGGATCAGCAGAGACCATCCATTTTCCTGCACTTCATTACCAATAACTGCCTCTTCTCAAGTCTCCAAAACAGTGTTTTTGAGAATATTGTCTTACTCTTCTCCATATCTCATGTATCTCTTAACATGCCCCAAAAGAACTACCCAAAACCTATCCCATCTAGCTCATTTCTTGTACAACAGTAAAGATACTGACAATGAATGGAAAGAAGAAATGTCCTTTCTGTGTTGCTTTGTGTACATTGAAATATGAATGTAGAAGTGAATGAAGTCATGGCAGAAGAAAAAATGGGCATACCTCCAAGGAACCAAATGATTATTTCTAAATCAAATAAGTGAAAATAACACAGTAGCAAATTCTGGAGATGATGAGTATGAATCCTAGCTATGTCTTTATATGGTGGGTTGGAGTGCCTGCCATTGCAGTTTTTCAAGATGAGTTCTAAATGATCTACCTCTGATGTAATGTTGAATTGGAGGTACATTTGGGGCTATAATCTTTATATGTAAAACCACTGTGGTTACCCATTTAAAGAGAGAAACTGAATCAGCAACCCACTTTGGATGGCTACTTCTTTTTATTATTATTTGGGTAATTGGCTGCTTTTATTGAACATTTTGCATTTGAAATGCTCACATCCCGTGGTTATTAAATGATGGATCTCTTTGGAGTTTAAACCAGTGGCACTTTATGCCATTAATAAATATTCATTTTCCTACTATCCCTCCAGTGGTATTTCATCATCAATCATGGCTGAAATCACAGCTGTGAAAGCTGTTTATGCTTTACCGTTCTCCTCTACATGTTTTGGCAGATACTTATGAAATTATTGGAGTGTGGAGACATCAGCAGGGGCGGGAAGGCAGAGCGCTTCCTTTGTTCTGTTTTGTGTTTTGAAATCCCCTCACCCAGGACGATTCCCAGAGTATCCCCCTTTTGTTTCTCCTTCCAAAGTACACATAAATCACTCCACTGGTCTCAACTATCCTGTGAAAATAAAAATGATCCCAAACTGCTCAAGTATTACTCAGGGACCATTCAGTGTTCGATCAGTCAGGGAGAAGCAAAAGCAGATGCTCAGGAAGGCGAAGATTACAATCAATGAGAAAAAATCTATAGCACGTAGAAGTTATCCTGTTGCCAGCATTGTCAGGGAAAACCTCTCCATCCCCAGCCTCATTACGTGGAGGAGATTATTAGAAGCTAAGCAACCAGACTGAAACGGCTGTCAGTCTCTTCTTCCTCCCCCTCCCCTTACGTTCCTACTGTAAATCATCAGCATTCTCTTTTTCTTCT
Organism: Anniella stebbinsi; assembly: GCA_029215795.1. NCBI lineage: Eukaryota > Metazoa > Chordata > Lepidosauria > Squamata > Anniellidae > Anniella > Anniella stebbinsi. The sequence continues at coordinate 127,198,683 of JARDYH010000003.1, read as the reverse complement.
CTTGCTCTTCTTCTTCTTCTTCTTCTTCTTCTTCTTCTTCCTCTTTTTCTTGTTCTTTTGATTTGAGATGAGATGAGAAACTGTACAGATGACAAGCGCCCCGGTGTAACATTTTATGTATTCTCTTTTACCCCACTGCTGAACAAGTTAATAGAGAAGAAGAGCTTATCTACACTACTGCTTTAAAATGGTTTATAACCGTTTTAAATCGGTTATTAACCGGTTTAAAACTGTAATAAACCGTTTTAAAGCAGTAGTGTAGATAGGCTCTCAATGTCACATTACTGCACAGCAAAGTGTTTCTCAAATACCTAAATGCCTTTCTTTTGCTTATGTCAGGGGTGGGGAACCTGTGGATATCCAGATGCTGTTGGACTACAATGCCCATCATCCCTGATCCTTGACCCTGCTGGCTGGGCCTGATGGGATCTGGAATCTAACAAAGCCACAGGTTCCCCATACTTGACTGGCTGGCTTGTTACGTCCTCATGTGATTCGTGTCCATCTTTTGTGAGTCGGTAGGTTGCCTTTTCTGTCTGCAAAGGTGACCACCTTGTTAATTATTTTACTCTGGAAATCAGTTAGCTGGACAACATGTTATTTTGATTCTACAGAATAGGATGAAAGTCCTTCATACATCTATTTTTAAAAGCTTTTAAACTACTGGAAGGAACATGGATTCAGATATGTCATTTGTTCCACCTCCTATACAGAGCTAGAATACATAATCTAAACTGTCTTTAACAGATTGAGTTTTTATATTATAACAGATTTCCTTCCATGTATTTGTTTTTAAATCATATTTCATTTTATATGTATTTATTGCTTTCAGCTGCATTTTATTCTCCTAGATTTGAATTGTTTTTATCTGGTACACCATCTTCAACGGGTTCTACCCTTAATGGCAGACTGAAACTAATATATCAAACAAACAAGCGATAGGTGCACTATTAAACAATTTTTTCATTAGTACGTTTCAAATAAAATCACAATCAATAGCTTATATAAAATGAATCTTAGGGAGTAAACAAAGAAAAAGATTAGTATCTATCTATTTCTGATTTTATATGCTACCTTATAACAAAATGTTCTCATCATGGCAGATCTCACAACAAAACAGATTGAAAACAACAATGACAAAGAAGAATACAATAAAAAATGCCTCAGAAAATTTAAATAATAAAGCTGTAAAATGCCTGGGAAGAGAGAAATATGTTTGCTTGGCACTGGAAAGATAACAGTATGGCTCAATTCGGACGACACAATAAACAATTGGTGGGGGGGAAACAATTGGCAGTTGTTTTGACTATGGTGTTATCCGAATGCTGCCATAGTCAATTCAGTGCTGATCCTAATCCACACCACAGTTGATTATTTATTTCCATGTTGTGTGGGGAGTACCCCCTAGATGAACAACTGTAAAGTTGATTATTACCCCACCATTGACTATCGTGTCGTCTGAATTGAGCCTGTGAGTGAAGGGCAAGTCACCTTAGGCATTCCATAAATGAAGCGCCACAAGTGAGAAGCACCCCTCCCTTGAAGCCACCTGTCTAAATCCGTTCAGTGGGAGCACATACAGGGGGGTCTCTGAAGATGACCTGAGGGTCTGAGCAGGTCAATATGGGAGCTGGGAATGTACAAGAATTTCATCCCTGTTCTCAAATAATGAGAGCTTCTCCCATTCATAACCCCCAAATGCAAACATGAGAACCAGTGCCATTCTTGAGAAATGTTTCCAATTTCCTAAAGTTGTGTTTGGGGTTGAAAGTGTGCACTTTCAAAAACGGTGTACTTGCTCAAGGGCACACTCTCCCCCCCCCACCCCAAATCTACATTTCTGCATGTTTGCCTATGGAGGGAGTGTGCAATTTGGGTGTGCGCTTTTAAAAATGCACATTTTTCCTGATTGGAAAAAAAAGGATGCTCATGTTCGGATCTTGGGAACACAAATGAGGTGAAATGAGCTTCGAGGAGGAATTTGGAGAACCCCAATGTATGTTAGCCCATCCCTATGGAAGAATGTGAATCCAGAAGCACCCCAAATTGCATACTTGATCATTCAGAGGGAGTACAGAACAGGTTGAACACTACTCAGCTGGGCAGAAGACCTAGCCAGAAACTTACTTCTTTGGATTGAGCTTCATTGTGTTGGCCCTCATCCAGTCCGTTTCTCTGCTCAGACACTGAGTCAGGACATCTACTGCCTCGCCAGGATAAGAAGGAAAGAAGAGGTAGACCTGGATATCATCTGCACATTGATGCGCATATCCCTGGATTACCACCTCCAGCTGTAGATGTATATGTTAAACATCATTAAGGATAAAATGGAGCCCAGTCCATACCAGAAGGGGAGGATGTGGTCCCCATGGCCTCGTGCCCAGCGCTTATCTCTCCTGATGTAAATAACCCTCCAGCTGAGAAACAGCTCTCCTCTTCTGAAGGGGAGGGAGTAAGCAACCTCAGAGATGCCAAATTCCATAGGAGGGAAAAGCGTGCGCAGACCAGGGAGGTCAGAAGGTGGCGCTCAGAAAGATTGGTGGCTCAAGGAAAGGCTTGATTTGGATCCCTCTGAGAAGTGACTCTTTCTCTTGAATAGATCATCTGAGTTGTTTGCATAACTAAATTACACCTTGGGGCAACACACTTTCTACTTTTAAAATTCCCTTCAGCTGTAGGAAGGGGTCATTTGCTAAATAAAAGATTGATTGCTTTCCTAAGAGACCTCTTCATTGACTTCAATAAATGCAAAAAGTTAGAGAGTCACGACACCAGGGTTCTAATAAAAAAAGCCACATAGATCCTGGGAGCCTGAAGTTTCCCCTGCTGTGATGTGAAGCGCTATGTGTATGGATAGTCTGTAGAATAATTAGTATAATTGGTTTAAAACGAAGAAAGAGGAGAAGGAGGAGGAGGAGGAGAGGAAGAGGAAGAGGAAGAAGAAGAAGAAGAAGAAGAAGAAGAAGAAGAAGAAGAAGAAGAAGACAAATGATCAAATTTTCATGATGAAAGATGTACCGGGCACATGATAAGTGAAATATGCCATCAAGGGTTGGTTGCCTATTATCAGTAGTTGAACCCCTTCGTCTCAGTCACTAGAACTACAACTGGGGGAAAAAGAGAGTGAGTAATGGGAGTATTAAAGCTCATAGCAAGCTGTAGGTGAATTCTAAGACCTTGAACATATGGCGTTCAGTTTAGTTTCTACAGTGGATGGTGTGAGAATGAAATAAAATCAATTCTTTTATGGGAGGAAATCATAAATAGTGCTAAGTTTCACTTTCCCGCATGATCTTTCAAGCTGCACAGTAGGTAATTTGTCACTTTTGAGAGGTACGGGAAGAGAAAAGTTAATTCTTCAAAAATGGGAGGGGAGCACTCAAGCAGTGTAATTTACCGGGCTATGGGGGAAGGTGATTTGTCTAGCCTAGCGAACATATCCTTTGAGTTATAAAAAGAAAGCTGTCGGATCAAGTCATTTGGGCCAGAATTTAGTAAATGAAGACGAAGGTCTAGAAAAAGATTCTGGGAATTTGTTCTTCAGGTTTTTGGTGCTGCACATTTCTTGCTAATATGACTATTATTTTCACTTTCTTTTCAATTCATCGATGCTGCACAAACAAGCTTGGACTTCCAACACTTTGTGCTGTTGTATATAAACATTCAATAATTATTCTGCCAGTTTGGATACAATATGTAAGTTAAGTGAGGCGCAAACAATGAGGAAGCCAGAAATGATAATAATAAGAAATTTAACTTGTTTTGGTCTGATGGAAGAATATGCACTGCAAGCATTGAACATTTTCAATTAGCTTTAATAGTGATAAAGATCACTGTGTGACCTACTTAACTTTTTTCTATGGTAACACTCTACCTTGAGGCTGAGCTCAGGCATGTGTGCTCTATCATCACTGGATGGATGCAACATCAAGTGATGATTTCTGTGAAGTATCTATCACACACCAAGCACCTCAGGTAGAGCTTTCATTACACCATCCACCACCCCAAACACAATGCTCTTTAACATTTTTCGGTGAAGACATCACTCATGTCCAAGATAAGGATCAGTATCACACTCTTACGGAGAGCAACGGAGCCCAATCCATTTGAATGTGTTTGTAGCAGCCACGACTAAAGCCTTAAAGCCCAGGAAATAGGAAATCACATTGATGAGCTATTTGCCAGGGAAGGGAGATGGGGGAGGATTGAACCCAGCCGTTTTCTGCTCTTCCTGCAGAATTGATCGGCTTATTTTTTTATTGGCGATGCTACCGAAGTTATATATAGGGCTTAAGGTAAACATTTACCCAGCTTGCAATACTTAACATTGTTGCCAATTGAGTTCTCTTCCCCTGAGTTTCTTCCTGTTAGTAGCTAAGAACACACATACGCATTGTTTTTGTGCCACAGTGGCAGGCGTTCATCATCTAGGCACCAAAAGCCCATAGCTGCTGTGTTAGAGAGTGGGCATCTATGCATTACCTCAAAAGAGGACATGCATCACCAGAAAAGAGGGCAAGAGAAGGTGTAGATTTGCATAACATTTGCATGTGCTAATTCATAAAGTGAGGTGCAAATTTGTCAATGATTACTATTGTTAACTCCACCAAAATAATTTTCCTCCTACCATTCAAACACATAATGAAAACAAATGCATTTGAATGGTCAGAGGAAAAGACCTTTGGTGGAATTAAGGATCTACAAGGATTTGTAGGAGAACACGTATACCTTCGCCAAGTTACCAATTTATTAATAAATACTCTAATTAAATTAGAAATACAATACATCTCACCAGAGTGTGGACAACTATGGCCAGGTGACCCCTGGGTGCCTGCTCAGACTGCTACCTATTGAGGTGCTAATTGTTGATGGGGAACTTCAAGGATGTTGCCTTCATCCTTAAGAAAGAATTGGACAGGACAGCACTTCAAACAGAGAATGCCTTCAAATAAAGGACTGCGCTCTGTAAAGGAGGACACATGGCCACCCTAGAAATTTATTACTTTATTTTATTTATTTATTTATTTATTTATTTATTTATTTATTTATTTCAAAACCACCCAATAGCCTAACCTCTCTGGCCAGTTTAAAACAATGCCCCTGTACTCTCAAATGAAACAGCTCTTGACTTTTGAAATTGAAATGTTAACATGGGGAGGAGTGTAATTACCAACCCATTTGGCTCCTGGGCCCTCATTTGGCATAGAATGTATCACATACTGTAGGCTAACCAGATAAAATCCAGGTCAGGGCTCATGTAACTTTAACAGTTGTAGAGAAAAGGGAATTGCAGCCAGTGTCATTTATATGCAATTAGGTCCTGGTGAAATTCCCTCTTCATCACAACAGTTAAGGGTGCAGGGGCCCTGCGTTCTTTTGTATATGGTCACTCTAGTATAGTGCCTGCAACTTTAACTGTTGTGATGAAGAGGGAATATCACCAGGAACAAATTGCATACAAATGACACTGGCTGAAATTCTCTTTTCTCTACAACTGTTAAAGTTACATGAGCTCTGACCTGGATTTTATCTGGTCACCCTAACATACTGCCTGTGTTTGGTCGAGGAAGAGGGGGTTGCATCCATGTCACCTTTCACTCCAGCTTTAGCCCCATTACCAGGAGATCTCCCTGGGAGTTTACTGGGAAGATGCCTCCCTGCTTTGCTTGTGCATAGACTGGGCAGAAGGCCTAGGGAATGAAAGACACCTAAATTGGCTTTAGCCTACAAATTGTCCTACTTTCCCTTTTCCCTACAGTTTCCAAGAAGAATAGCAAGAATGCACATGCATAAAATATACATACAACAATTTAAGACTCTTTAAAAAAAAACAACTCTCTCTCTCTCTCTCTCTCTCTCTCTTTAACAAAGATGCTTGGAATGTGCAACCAATTATGAATTGAACTGAGGGGAGTTTGCACATTGTTAGTTTTTATCTGATTCTTGCAGCCCCAGCAATAGCCTCTGTTGGGGTGAGGAACCATGCCTGCAGCATCTGTTTATATGTAAAATTCTCTGGCCACCTAGGGGTACATGTGCAGAAGCCTACTTACATGGCATATGGCCCTTAGCAGGATCAGGGCAATAATTGTTTAAAAGATAACGTTCTCTCCATGTGAAATGTCTTTTATCATTTCAAACCTTATAGGATGACATTTAGTTGCTCAACTAATTGAAAGTAATCAAAACTGTACATACAAACACACATACACACGCATACAACCTAGGTTAGCCTTCATCCAACCAGGTGCCCTCCAGGTGTCTTGAATGACAATTCCCATTATCTCCAACAAGCAGATGGGAGTTGTAGTCCAATACAACTGCAGGATGCTGGGGAAGGCTGATCTAGGCAGAAACTGAATGCTGTCAGAAAAGAAATAAATTGGGGAAATCATGTATCTAGGGCAGTAACGTTCATTTCTTCTTCTTTTTAAGCAAGCACGGGATTTTTTTTAAAAAAAATGCTTTCAGCACTGAAACCTGGAGAGCCCATTAACAATCCAGCCTTGTGGATATCTGTGAAGAAACAATGAAGCTAGAGCAAATTGGGATAGTTTGAATTTTTTTAAAAAAAATCTCAGCCTAATTATTCAGACAGTTTTATTTAAATACCCATGGGTATATATAGCTTATCACATTGTAATTATAAAAATGATAACACCCACAGTAAAAAAACAAAAATCTAGTATGAACAGAGTTGAGATGCCATGGTCTGCTGATATGGGGAAACAGAGCACCTTATGGGATGTCAATTATGTCAAGGAAAGATCTGCCATCTCTACACCAGCAGAACAGCCACTGAATCCTTTATCTGCTCAGCCTTGGAGATGGGGAGAGGGGAACTATTATTACTGTTATTGTTATTATATTTCTATCCTGCCTTTTGCCCAATGCTGGGCCTTACAAAATTAAAACATACACAATTCAAATCTATAAATAGAAATACCATAAGTTAAAATATGATTAAATATGCTTCAATGTTAAAACATTTAAAATACACATAACAAATTTAAGAGTCCCCTGCATAGACAAAGGTCCAGACATTTCACCAAAGGGCTTCCAGAAAAAAAAAAGGGAGGGAGCCGGTCTAGCTTCCCTGGGAAGAGAGTTCTAGAGCCCTGGAGCAGCCACTGAGAAGGCCCTCTCCTGCATTGCCACTAGGAGGGCCTGTGATGGTGGTGGGACCAAGAGAAGGGCCTCCCCTGAAGACCTCAGGAGATGGGCAGGCTCATAAGGAAGAATACGGTCTTTCAGATATCTGGACCCGAGCCATATAGGGCTTTGTAGGTGATAACCAGCACTTTAAATTGTGCCCGGACACAGACTGAAAGCCAGTGGAATTGTGTGCTCCCTGTAACCAGCCCCGGTCAACAATCTGGCTGCAGCTCTTTGAACCAGCTGAAGTTTCTGAATGCTCCTTAAAGGCAGCCCTATGTAGAGTGTGTTACAGTAATCCAAGCAGGATGTAACTAAGGCATGTGTCATGGTGGCCAGGTCAGACATGTCTAGGAATGGGTGCAGCTGGTGTACTAGCTTTAACTGTGCAAATGCACTCCTGGCCACTGCTGAAACCTGGGCAATTCAGGCTGAATCCAGAAGTACACCCAAGCTGCGGACCTGTGTCTTCAGGGGGAGCATAATCCCATCCAGTGCAAGCTGGATCCCTATTCCTTGATCTGCCTTTCAACTGACCTGGAGCACCTCTGGAAATACAGAAATGCCAAAACAGTATAAAATTCCAGACATGTCCCTGGAAACACCACATGCCCAGCCACATATGGAGGGAGCCAACGAATTCATGATGACATGAATCATCCCCCCAGCACACACACCTGCATCAGTGCACACAAAAAACAGGCAATGTTGCCAGAGTGCCCCAAATCCATCAGCCCCAGTCCCTAGGCTAATTCCATGGAAGGCATTAAATCCCCTTATTCTCCTCACAGTTCAGAGCCCAACACACACAAAAGGAAGGAAGGAGAGTCCACGCTTCACAGCACACATATAACTCTCTGGGCAGGCAAGCTGCAGAGAGCACACATAGCCTAGGGTGACCAGATGGCTCGGGGTTTCCCAGGCCTAACCGGGAAACCTGGGGTGAACTGGCCCAACCGGGGGGCGGTGGGGGCAAACCGGGGTGGCGGGGGGTCACACAGCGGTGGCAGCAAGCGAGGAGCGGCGGTAGACCCGGCGGCAGTGGCGGTGGAGGAGCCCGGGAATCAGCCGCCCCAGCAGGTAAGTGCCCTCCCTCGCACCTCACGCTCCTTACCTGCAGGGGCGTCCGCTTCCCTCCGGTGCTCAAATCTACTGAGAAACAGGCTTCGGCGGCCTGTCCCTCAGTAGCGTGCCAGGTGATGACGTCATCACCTGGCGCGATACTGAGAGACAGGCCGCGAAGCCTGTTTCTCAGTAGATTCGAGCACTGGAGGGAAGCGGACACCCCTGCGGGTAAGGAGAGCAAGGCGCGAGGCGCGCACTTACCTGCTGGGGCGGCCGGGTCCGCCGCCGCCAGGTCCTCCACCACCGCTGCTGGGCTCGTGAGGCCAGAGGCCGCGCGGAAGGGACGGGAGAGGGACGGATCCGGAAGTGACGTAATCGGCCCTCCCCCACCTCTTCCGCGCGGCCTCTGGCCTCGTCGGGGCTAGTCGCGATGGCGATGGTCACTCTAGTATAGGTGCAGGCACTCTACTAGAGTGACCATATACAAAAGAAGGCAGGGCCCCTGCAACTTTAACTGTTGTGATGAAGAGGGAATTTCACCAGGAACTAATTGCATACAAATGACACTGGCTGAAATTTCCTTTTCTCTACAACTGTTAAAGTTATATGAGCCTTGTCCTCCTTTTCATATTGTCAGCCTATCCTCCTCAGTCCCTCCCCGTCCATCCTATTCCTTCCAAACCTTTATTGGGCTACTCCTTCTGACCCAACTCTGCCCTCTCTCCTGACCCCAGCCCAGCTGCTACCGGTCTTGGGTAGACCTTCCTCATAGTCTTCACAGAGACTGGCCTGTGTAGAAGAGGGAGGGATATGGAACGATCGTGGTGAGGATGGGTTAGTGGTTGGGGAGGAGTGTGGTAAACTGGGAATGATTCTATTGCTTTGATTTTAATCCAAGAAGGATTCAAGGGTTTCATAATGCTAGCATCAGACTCTGACAAACTGAGCCCAGCGGTGAGTTCACCAGCATCTCTACATAACAGCGGCATCCTTATGTGCTTTCAACACAAGACATCTCTTCAAAGTAGTTCTTATTAGCTGTACATTAGTTGGGAAAAAGTAGCTATTTTTTTCCAATTGAATTTACTTTTGCTTTGTTTTATTTACATTAAATCTTTCTTGGAACCCCAAGGACAGCTTCCCTCTGATTTCATCTTCCTTTGTAAACAATTCAGAGCTGTAGAAGAATTAGATCACTGGGTGAGCCCCCGGATTGTGTTGTTACCCAATGACCTGAATGGTAAATGTCATGGGTTGCCCATGCATATTTCTACCTATTCTCTGTAGCTCTTAGAATAAGGGAAGGGGGAGAGCTACAAAGACAACAAGAGCCCTTGCTATATATCGTTCTTACACTGACACATAAATATATGTAAGAGACATAATGTAAACTGCTACCTGCTAAAGCAACCCATTGCTATATATGGTTGGAAAACAGGCAGGCCTATAATGTTCTAAAGCCTACCATACCAATTACTCATGAGAGTGACCTTGGCTGGGGAACACACTCAGAAAGCTCAATTTCATCAACGATAAAATTTATTTGGCAATTTTACCTGTCTCAAAGGGATTATTTAATGTCTGTTCAAAGCTTTCAACTCTCAAAACAAATTCAAAATCCTGAGTATCATTGCAAATACATACCAATAAAGGTGTTAAGTAGGGAAGGGTTGTTTTTACAATTAGCCATTAACTTATAGAAGTGGAACATAAAAGTGAAATATCATCTCGGTACGTTACCGGCACCTTATCAAAGAGACATAGATCTAGCCCATAAATAATCTCTGGTGTACAGTACTGGATTACGAGACCTCTGTTGTTTTATCTTTACCTATCTCATTGCTTTTCTGTTTAATTCTCGCCAATGTTGTTCCAAATGTAATTTTTTGTTGCAATACATTTGCAACAAAATTGCCCTGATAGAGTTAATATGATGCCCTGCAATTCTCAGACACTTTGGAATAGTCCTCTTGATTCTTTAGTAAATAATTATAGAGGCATGGCATAATCCTATCCATGTTTACACTGTAGGAGGTAGGCTGACCATATGAAAAGGAGGACAGGGCTCATGTAACTTTAACAGTTGCATAGAAAAGGCAATTTCAGCCAGCGTCATTTGTATGCAATTAGTTCTTGGTGAAATTCCCTCTTCATCACAACAGTTAAAGTTGCAAGGGTCACTCTAGTATAGTGCCTGCAACTTTAACTGTTGTGATGAAGAGGGAATTTCGCCAGGTACTAATTGCATACAAATGACACTGGCTGAAATTCCCTTTTCTCTACAACTGTTAAAGTTACATGAGCCCTGTCCTCCTTTTCATATGGTCAGCCTAGAAGTAGGTCCCACTGTGTTTAATGGGGCCTGTTCCCTAATAAATGCATTTAGAACTGCCGGTAGAGAGAAATGCAGCACAATGCTCAGCATTATACAGATGTGTCTCTATCGTCATGAGTTCACTGGTTCCCTACATTTGTAAATAATAATAATAATAATAATAATAATTATTATTATTATTATTATTATTATTATTTATAGCCCGCCTCTCCCTTCGGATTGAGGCTGGGAACAGCAACAATATAAAACAGAAAAATCACAACAGTCAAAATCTTAAAAACAAGAGAAAACTACAACATTAAAAACATCTTAAAATTCATCTGGATAGGCCTGTCAGAAGAGGACAGTCTTCATGACTCTCTTAAATTCATGAAGACTGTCAATTTGTCTAACCTCCTCCGACAGACCATTCCATAGTCTGGGAGCGATGGAAGAGAAGGTCCTCTGGGTAACACCCGCCAGCCTAGTTCTGGCTGGCTTGAGTAAATTCTTCCCAGAGGACCTAAGTGTGCGGGGCGGATTGTACGGGAGAAGGCGATCCCGCAGGTAACCTGGACCCAAACCATGTAGGGCTTTAAAGGTAATAACCAACACTTTATACTTCGCCCAGAAACTGATTGGCAGCCAATGAAGCGATTTTAAAACTGGTGTGATGTGATCACCCCTAGATGTACCGGTGACCAACCTGGCTGCCATATTTTGAACAAGTTGAAGTTTCCGGACTAGGCACAAAGGTAGCCCTATGTACAGCGCATTGCAGAAGTCGAGCCTCGAAGTTACCAGTGCGTGCACTACCGTCTTTAGGTCTTCCAACTCTAGGAAGGGGCGCAGCTGGCGTATCAGCCGAAGCTGATAGTAGGCACTCCTGGCCGTCGCATCAATCTGAGATGTCATCTGGAGCGACGGATCCAGGAGTACCCCCAAGCTGTGAACACAATCTTTCAAGGGGGGTGTAACCCCATCCAGAACTGGTTGACACACCTCCAAACCCAGGTTGGGGCCTTTCACAGCGAGCACCTCCGTCTTGTCTGGATTCAGCTTCAGTTTGTTTTTCCTCATCCAGCCCATTACCGCCTCCAAGCATTCATTCAAAGGAGACACACTATCCTTAGCTGACGATGTTGTCGAAGGCATAGAGAAATATATTTGGGTGTCATCAGCATATTGATAGCACCCCGCCCCATGCCTCCGGATGATCTCTCCCAGCGGTTTCATGTAAATATTAAACAACATTGGGGAAAGGATAGCACCTTGTGGTATACCACATAGCAGCTCCTTTTTTGAAGAGCAGCTATCCTCAAACATCACCATCTGGAACCTGCCCGAGAGGTAGGATCGGAACCATTGAAGCACAGTGCCCCCGATCCCCAATTCCCCCAGGCGCTCCAGAAGGATACCATGGTCGATGGTATTGAAAGCCGCTGAGAGGTCCAGGAGTACCAGCAGGGACACACTCCCCGTGTCAATACTAAGGCGTAGATCATCCACTAAGGTGACCAAAGCAGTCTCAACTCCGTATCCCGCTCTGAAGCCGGTTTGAAATGGGTCTAGAAAATCAGTGTCATCCAAGACTGCCAGAAGTTGAAAGGCAACCGCTCTCTCGATAACCTTGCCCAAAAATGAAAGATTTGATACTGGCCTGTAGTTATTAAGGTCCAGGGGATCCAGGGAGGGCTTTTTTAGAAGCGGCCTTACCACCGCCTCTTTCAAACATGATGGAAAGCTCCCCTCCCTGAGAGATGCATTAATGATATGTTGTAGACGACCAGCCAGGAAGGACAGGGGTCGAGAGGGCAAGTCATCTTCTTCACACATCCAAGTACCTTGTCCACATCCTCGGTACTCACTAACTGAAAATGATCAAGTGTAATCCTACTCGCGGAGTCGCTGGACACTCCATTGTCAGCCTCTGCTATAACAATGGCATCTAAGTCGGCTCTTATCTGAGAGATTTTATCTGAGAGATGATCGTTAAAGGCATCACAGCGAACTGCCGAAGGCTCTAAAATCGGATTCAGGGGAGAAGGAGCCTGAGTTAGACCCCTCACCACCCTGAACAGTTCTGCTGGATGTGAATTCACAGATGCAATGCGTGCAGAGAAGAAAGCTTTCTTCGCTGCACGTATTGCCACTCCATAGAAACGAAGATGTTCTCTATGTCGTGCCTTGTCGGATATAAGTCGAGTTTTCTGCCATCAGCGCTCCAGTCATCGTCCTTTCCGCTTCACCTCCCTGAGGTCTTCTGTATACCAGGGCGCCCTATTAGAAGCGGGCCGGAGAGGACGTTTGGGGGCGATTGTTTCGATAGCCCTAGTTAGGTCTTGATTCCATCTATTGACCAGGGCTTCTACAGGATCGTCGACGATACCAGCCATAGAACCCTCCAAGGCTTTCTGGAATCCAGAAGGATCCATCAGCCTCCGAGGGCGGACCATCTTAATAGGTCCGCCACCCCTGCAGGGACGGGTGGTAGCCGTGATACTAACCCTGACCAGAAAATGGTCTGTCCATGACAATTCGGAGGTATTCAGTACCTCTGCCCACAGATCCGTCTGTTCAGAACTGAAAACAGCATCGAGGGTGTGGCCTGCTGAATGTGTGGGTCCAGAGACCAATTGGGATAGGCCCATGTTTGTCATGGATGCCATGAACTCCCGAGCTCCACCTGACAAACCGGCCTCGAATGGGATGTTGAAATCGCCCAGGACCAAAAGCCTGGGCGAATCCAACACCAGCTCCGAGACCAGTTCTGTGAGCTTGGCCAGGGAGTCTGATAGGCAGCGGGGTGGCATATGCATATTTCCACTGGTATAGCCCCTGACTGGTGGGCTTTGTTGCTGCTTCCAAAAACCCTGGGGGCACATCTGAATATTTTTATACATTTTTGTATAAAAATGTATAAACATAAGAACATTGTTCTTAGCTAGGGATAGCAGGGTGGGGTGGAATTCATTCATTCACATTTTCATGCCAACTTACCAACTTTTTTTCATTTTAAAACCACTAGGTGAAGCAAAGCTCAGTTATCTACTGGAATTCACATTTCCAAATTTTGTAAAATGTCTCTTTTAAGTAGGGATGTGCACTGGATCAGACCCGATCCACGATCCGAGTCCGGTCCAGTGGGAAATCGGATAAATTATCCGATTTCCGATCCAACAGCTGGATTGGCCGATCCAGTCCGAACTGATCCGAAAAGGCTCCGAACCGGTTCGGCGGATCGGCGGATCGGCGGGCGCCCGCTGGCGCCCACCGCCGCTTCCATTGGCAGGCGCCAGTGGCCGCCCGCCGATGAAAGTGGACAGCAGGGGGGGCGGAGGAGAGGAGGGGGGCGCTTACCTTTGAGGGACGTCCGCTCCCATCCGGTGCCGGCGGCTACTACCAGCGGGCTCCGCGGCCTGCTCCAGGGTGGCGTGCCGGGTGATTACCCGGCGCGCTACTCTAGAGCAAGCCGCAAAGCCCGCTGGCGGTAGCCAACAGTGCCGGATGGGAGCGAATGTCCCGGAAAGGTGAGGAGAGGGTGCGCGGAGGGGAGGAGGGGGGCGCTTACCTTTTAGGGACGCCCGTCCGGCGCGGGCGGCTACTACCAGCGGGCTCCGCGGCCTGCTCCAGGGTGGCGCACCGGGTGATCACCCGGCGCGCTACTCTAGAGCAAGCCGCAAAGCCCACTGGCAGTAGCCGCCAGCGCCGGACGGGAGCAGGCGTCCCTAAAAGGTAAGCAGTGGCGGGGAAGGGGGCTTACCCCCCCCTCCGGAGCCGTCCGCTTCTATCCGCGGGCGCCAGCGGATGGAAGCGGACGGCCCCAGGGGGAGTAGGGAGCGCGGGGGAGGGGGATTACCTGCCGGGGCCATCCACAGCGGACGACCCCGGGTGGGGGAGGGAGTTAGGCCCCCCCTCACCCACCCACCGCCATTTTTTCCTCATAGACTTGCATTGCAATGCAAGTCTATGGGGGGAAAAATGGCGGCCGATCCAAAAATTTCCAATTTTTGGATCGGGATCAGACTCGATCCGGTCCGGGGGGCCTCCGATTTTGTCCGAACCGATCCATGACAAAATTGGAGGTCCCGATCCGGGTCCCGATCCGATCCGGGGGGTCCGTGCACACCCCTACTTTTAAGGGAAATAACATCTGAAAATGTGTTCTGTTAGGAAGATTGGTTGCCAGTATGATTTTTTTTTAAAAAAAAGCTCTGCATTCAGGACAATCTGAAGTTAAGACTGGAACATTTTTAAATTTGAGATGAGCTAAACTTAAAATGAGAAAAATGAGAACTCTGAAAACTGAAATGGAAAGATTCATTCATCCCTGATCTTCTGTGGGAAATGTTTCCTAGGGGCCCTACCTGGTAGACAGGGGACAGTTCAACTATGGAATTCACTGCCACAATATGTGGTAATGGCCACCAATTTGAATGGCTTTAAAACAGGGTTGGATAAATACCTGGAGGAGAAGGCTATCAATGGCTAATAGTCCAGATGGTTATGTGCTACCTCCAGTATCAGAGGCAGTAAGCCTATATGCACCAGTTGCTGGGGAATATGGGTGGAGAGTGCTGTTGCACCATGTCCTGCTTGTAGGCCCCCAGTCAACAGCTGATTGGCCACTGGGTGAACAGAGTGCTGGACCAGATGGACCTTGGTATGATCCACCATGGCTCTTTTTATGTTCTTATCACAGGTAGGGTGAAATTGCGGATGCAGTCAGGGTGAAGTGGGATTTCTATTCTTTAATATGAGAGCCAATATGAAAGGAAAGAGGAAAGGAACAAAAAGTTTGGGCCAGTTACACAACTGGTGTTTGCACTGCAGGCTTTCTTCTTCCTTTGGGATTGCCCTTCTTTGACTCCAAGACAGTAAGATGTGCAGTGCCTTTCCTTTTCCTCTTCCCATTACTGCTAAGCTGAGACAAAGAGCTGGAAGAGCTCTTCCCGTTATTCCACCACCCTTCCTCTTGCTCTCCAAGGGTGGCCGTGTGTCCTACTTTACAGAGGACAGTTCTCCAGTTGAAACCATCCTCAGTTTGAATGGCGATCCAGTTCAAGTCCTGTTCAAA
Source organism: Anniella stebbinsi (assembly GCA_029215795.1). Lineage (NCBI taxonomy): Eukaryota > Metazoa > Chordata > Lepidosauria > Squamata > Anniellidae > Anniella > Anniella stebbinsi. Next base: position 127,183,072 of record JARDYH010000003.1, on the reverse strand, counting down.
GAGAAATGGACATTCTTGCCATATTCTTGAGAATTGTAGTTTTTGGGAAATAGAATTCAGCTCTATGGCTGAAAGAGGTTCAACACCCCTATCTTGGAAAGACCTTTTGCCATACATGCTGGAGAGAAGGGTCAGTGTCTGTAATCCTAATTTCATCTCCCTCCCACACTTACTTGTTCTCTGAATGTTTGCTCTGTGCTAGGATAGGAACCCTTCATCCTTTGTAGCACTCAACATTATCCAAAGTGGGTGGGATGCCAGAAATACACTGAGCCTCAAGTAGTAGCTGGGCTCAGTCCTTGTCCAGCAGGGTTTATCATTTGGAGGGTCAACTTATTCACAAAACTCCCTCAAAATGCAACCTCTTGTCTCACTATGGATCTAACTGATGCGAGGTGTTTATATTATAAATGAAGTACAAATGAAAGTGTATGATTATTGCTTTCAAAGAGGAAGATGCCTGCATGAAGTAGAAGGTCTTGGGTTGAGGGCGAGTTCCAGGCCTCTCCTGTCTCTTGCCTTGACTAAGAATGCCCCAGATTTTTGACACTCTCCACATCACTTTTGACTTGCATTCATGACAGATGCCTGCCCTAGGCTGAACTCTGGTGCACAGGCCTTTTTTTTCTTCATACTTATATAGGGAATCTGTTACTTTATGTCCAGACATTTGCCCACTGGGGCATGTATCTGTCAAATCCCCAAGTAACAGAACAATTGTTATGTTTCTCTTTTGTTTTGTTAGAAAGATAAATTCAAAACATAAAAACAAAACCATTTATGCTAGCTGTCCTTCAAGATGTTTGCCCAGCCATGTCCATTTTGTAGTTTACACATGGACTGGTTTGGTGTGTCAGCTTTTGCCTTATATAGTAAGAAATAATATATAAAGTTGGGCAATGAAAGGAGGGTGGTTTCTAGTGACTCCTTTGTAGCTAGTTCCAGTATATTAGTACAACTGAGGATAAACACCATGATAACTAATACCAGAATGATTTATGTCTACAGTTCCATGTGCAATCACTTCTCAATAAACAGAGTCGTAACCTCAGCTGCTATCCATTCCAGACAAGTTATGTTAGAGACAGACAATGCATTATGAGGACAGCTTTGAAAAACCCTGGTTGGGAATTGTTATTACAGAGGTCTGTTGTCCTCAGGCAGGATTAAAGAGGCCATAGCTCTTTTTGCAAGAATACATCCCTAATGTCCTGACTAAATTCCACTTTGAATAATTACTGTTTTGCCCTACATAAATTCAAGCTCCGGTTTTAATTATGCAAAGTATCAAATGTTAAAAACAGTTCAGGTACTTGGGCTGCCACTGAAGGAGCAAGAGCACCCACGTTTCCCCCTTAGGAATGCACCCCATAAGTTGCTTTTTAAACTCCCCCAAAGTGAGAGAGGAATCACCGTGAGAGGATTTTGTGATTATTATATATCCAAATATTTTTGCATTTCTTTGTTGTTGTTGTTTTTAAAAAAGAGGGGTGTGCATTCCTGAGGGACTGGGAATCTACTTCTGTTTTGACAGAAAAAACAGATAAAATCTCTTGGATAAGAGCCGACTTAGATGCCATTGTTATAGCAGAGGCTGACAATGGAGTGTCCAGTGACTCTGCGAGTAGGATTACACTTGATCAGTTTCAGTTGGTGAGTACCGAGGATGTGGACAAGGTACTTGGATGTGTGAGGAGGACAACTTGCCCTCTTGATCCCTGTCTTTCTTGGCTGGTTGTCCAGGGAGGAGATGCAGTTAGATCACATCTACAACATATCATTAATGCATCTCTCAGGGAGGGGAGCTTTCCATCATGTTTAAAAGAGGCGGTGGTAAGGCTGCTTCTAAAAAAGCCCTCCCTGGATCCCCTGGACCTTAATAACTACAGGCCAGTATCAAATCTTCCATTTTTGAGCAAGGTGATCGAGAGAGCGTTTGCCTTTCAGCTCCAGGCAGTCTTGGATGACACTGATTTTCTAGACCCATTTCAAACCGGCTTCAGAGCGGGATACGGAGTTGAGACCGTTTTGGTCACCTTAGTGGATGATCTACGCCTTAGTATTGACAGGGGGAGTGTGTCCCTGCTGGTACTCCTGGACCTCTCAGCGGCTTTCGATACCATCGACCATGGTATCCTTCTGGAGCGCCTGGGGGAATTGGGGATCGGGGGCACTGTGCTTCAGTGGTTCCGATCCTACCTCTCGGGCAGGTTCCAGATGGTGATGCTTGGGGATAGCTGCTCTTCAAAAAAGGAGTTGCTATGTGGTGTACCACAAGGTGCCATCCTTTTCCCAATGCTGTTTAACATTTACATGAAACCGCTGGGAGAGACCATCCGGAGGCATGGGGCGGGGTGCTATCAATACGCTGATGACACCCAAATATATTTCTCTATGCCTTCGACAACATCGTCAGCTAAGGATAGTGTGTCTCCTCTGAATGAATGCTTGGAGGCGGTAATGGGCTGGATGAGGAAAAACAAACTGAAGCTGAATCCAGACAAGACGGAGGTGCTCGCTGTCAAAGGCCCCAACCTGGGTTTGGAGGTGTGTCAACCAGTTCTGGATGGGGTTACACCCCCCCTGAAAGACTGTGTTCGCAGCTTGGGGGTACTCCTGGATCCGTCGCTCCAGATGACATCTTAGATTGATGCGACGGCCAGGAGTGCCTACTATCAGCTTCAGCTGATACGCCAGCTGAGCCCCTTCCTAGAGTTGGAAGACCTAAAGATGGTAGTGCACGCACTGGTAACTTCGAGGCTTGACTTCTGCAATGCGCTGTACATAGGGCTACCTTTGTGCCTAGTCCGGAAACTTCAACTTGTTCAAAATATGGCAGCCAGGTTGGTCACCGGTACATCTAGGAGTGACCACATTACACCAGTTTTAAAATCATTTCATTGGCTGCCAGTCAGTTTCCGGGCAAAGTATAAAGTGTTGGTTATTACCTTTAAAGCCCTACATGGTATGGGCCCAGGCTACCTGCGGGATCGCCTTCTCCCGTACAATCCGCCCCGCACACTTAGGTCCTCTGGGAAGAACTTACTCAAGCTTGCCAGAACTAGGCTGGCAAGTGTTACCCAGAGGACCTTCTCTTCCATCGCTCCCAGACTATGGAATGGTCTGCCAGAGGAGATTACACAAATTAGCAGTCTTCATGAATTTAAGAGAGTCATGAAGAATGCTCTCTTCCGGCAGGCCTATCCAGATGAATTTTAAGATGTTTTAATGATGTATTTTCTCTTGTTTTTACATTTTTTTTAAACTGTTTGTGATTCTTGTATTTTACATTGTGTTCCCCGCCTCGATCCGAAGGGAGAGGCGGGTTATACATAATAATTATTAATAATAATAATAATAATAATAATAATAATGAAAATGTCTGATCCTCCCTCAAAACAATTCTCTGTCTTGGTTCATGTATACCTTACTCTTAGGAGCTCCTTTAAGGGTGGAACTTCCCAATATGTATGGTTCCAAGCAGTTCAGGTGGCTTCAGGTAGAGGGGGAAAAGAAGTAAGGAAAGAGAAGGGGATATTTAACCTTTTCCTTCCAAGCCATTTATTCTCTCACATTTACCCCCAACCACCACCTCCTGTTATCCCTGTGGGATTACCAAGAAAATTGGTAACAAAGGCGCTATTAATTCTTAGGCAAAAAAGTGCCAGGAGAGGGTAATTTTGAGTAGAAAGAAGTCTTTTCTTGTAAAACAGCCCTTATGGAACAGCCTTTTCATCTGTCAACCTCTCTCCCCACCAATCCTGCCAATTCTCTGCTTTACCTGATAATCAACACTTGTGGAATTCCAAAATGTCTTCAGACATGTCTACGCCATGTATATATCCCAAACTGGTCACGTGGTTGTCCCTGTGTGTCTAAATGATGCACAGGGGATTCCGGGGTTCAACAGGGATGACCACTCACTTTGCCCAAGATAACTGGGACCATGGTTTTCCTGAATTTTACCATGGTCCCGGGACAACCCCAAGGTCCACAGGCGGTGGGGTGCCTGCTCACAGGATCATCCCTTCTTCCCCATGATGGGCGGGGCTCTGCCACCATGCACGGAGCTCTGTGAGGGGGCTCCATGATCATCGGGGGTGAGGGGGGAGTTGTTTTGCCATCGTGGCGATGGCTCTTGCAGTTTGTTTTTTTTAAAACCACTTACTTTGGTGCACGATCGCACCCGTGTTCCTTGCCTGCGATTTGAAAAAAAAAATAGTATCCCGGAATGTCCTTCCTCACTTCCAGGATGACACACAGGTGTGTGTATGCTGGGGGGACAATCCCGGAAGCAGAAAAGCCTGGAATCCTCCCCACTCTTCATCCCAGAAGGCTCATAGATGTAGATGAGCCCTTTGCCTGGTGCTGAAAGGACAAAAAACAGAATGCCTGTTTTCAACATTCTTTGTCCTTTCAGCACCAGGCAAAGGCATTTTTATTTTAAATGTATTTCAATGTTCCTGTTGTTGTTGTTGTTGTTTTCAAAAAGCGATTGTTTTAGTATATTTTACATTTTGGATCCTCGCATGTGGTTTTTTGTTTTTAGGGGGTTTTTTTAGAAAAAACAAAATTCTCATACTTCAAATAAGTTTCAGATGGTCCAAAGAATAACATGTTCTGTGACCTTGCAGCCGCAGGAAGATTCCCTATCTGCTTAAGGTCTCTCTTTTATGCTTGTTGTCGTGATCACTTAATTCACGTTCTCAGGCCTGTTTCAATGCACTTCCTGCATAAGTGTCTGTGTTCTTCATTCAAGCTAATAAATTGGGATGCATCCCTTAAAGTTATGATTAGGCTGTTTTGCTTTCTGTCTGAAAGCACCATCCCTGAATCACAATGATATCTGTAATTCACAGTGATTAGCCCGTTAATATCATTTATCAGGCAAATAGAATTTACCAACCTCATCTGAATTACCTTGATATTTGTCAATTAATAACATTCTCTCTCAAACATTCACCACTGTTGTTACTTAAAAAAAAAAAAACAGAATCGTGATTAACAGGGGCTAAGCCATCAGGAATACAGGTGAGCCATAACTGTTTTGTTTTTGTTTTAATGTTCATGTTATCAGTTCCATGATACTGGGTGTGTGATGCTTTCTGCTGGGTAGAATGAACAACCTCCCAGAGTTCAATGCAAATCATTAGCACCTTCCTGCAATGCAGCTTTTTGCTATTGTTTGTTAGATTTCTCACACTTTCAAGCTGGTGCTCATTCCTGCCCACTATACCTCTGGAGGTCGTAGCGAATGGTCTGGGAGTGCCCCACCACCGCTCACTCAGACACACCTTGAATCTTGCAGAAATTGCCCTTCTATGGCCAACACTTTGCACAACATAAATATATCAATATACAAAAAGGTCTGCCCCATCTTCCTTAAATATCCCAGCACTCAGGGAGAAGCAGGTGGCAATAGGGCATTCCCAGACCGCACGAACCTCAGTGAGCACCTTATGGCTCAGCAAGCAGGGTCTGGGCACGGTGAAGTCTGCCGGACTCCTGGACCCAGATGGGCACCCGCACCATCCCTAGTCAAGCTAAAGACCTTTACTATGAAAGGCAAGCTACATTACAGCATGTAGAAATGCCTGTGAGAGACACATGATCCAATGTTGGAGCTACAGACTTCCTCAGCATTCTTATTTATTAATTAATTGCATGTTTATACCGCCCTATAACCAAAGCTCTCTGGGCGGTTCACAAAAATTAAAACCATGAAATCAGTTTAAGAAATATAAAACAACAACAATCTACAAACACAAAATAACATACAATATAGAAAACACAACCAGGATAAAACCAAGCAGCGGAGATTAATACAGATTAAAATGCAAATTCAAAACAGCAAGGGTTAAAATTGGGTTAATTTAGCTGTTAAAATGCTGGGTGAATAAAAAGGTCTTCACCTGGCAATGAAAGGAGTGTAAAGTATTCCACAGCCGGGGTGCCACAGCAGAGAAAGCCCTCCTCCTGGTGGCCACCTGCCTCATTTCTTTTAGCAGGGGCTCATGGAGAAGGACCCCTGTGGATGACCTTAGGGTCTGGGCAGGTACATATGGGAGGAGGCATTCCTTCAGATAACCTGGCCTCAAGCTGTTTAGGGCTTTGAATGTTAGTACCAGCACTTTGAATTGGGCCCAGACCTGGACTGGCAGTCAATGAAGCTGGAAAAGGACTGGCGTAATATGGTCTCATTGGCAAGTCCCAGTTAGCAAACATGCTGCCCTGTTTTGTACCAGATGAAGTTTCCGGACCATTTTCAAAGGCAGCCCCACGTATAACACATTGCAGTGATCCAAACGAGAGGTTATGAGAGCATGGATAACTGTAGCTAGTCTATCTCTGTCCAGATAAGGGAGCAGTTGGTATATCAGCCTAAACTGATAAAAGGTGCTCTTTGCCACTGAGTTCACCTGTGCCTCAAGTGACAGTTCTGGATCCAAGAGCACCCCCAAACTATGGACCTGATCCTTTAGGGGGAGTGCAACCCCCTCCAGAACAGGGTGAACATCACATCGCCGGACTCATGAACTACCCGCTAACAGTACCTCCATCTTGTCTGGATTGAGTCTCAGTTTGTTAGCCCTCATCCAGTCGATTACCATGCCCAGGCACTGATTCAGAACAGCCACTGCCTCACCTGGGTTTGATGAAAAGGAAAGGTAGAGCTGGGTGTCATCTGCATATTGATGACATCTCAGCCCACATCTCTGGATAACCTCTCCCAGCAGCTTCATGTATATGTTAAACAGCATAGGGGATAAAATAGAGCCCTGTGGAACCCCATGGCTTAAATGCCACGGCACAGAGCAATAATCCCCCAGCACCACCTTCTGGAATCTGCCATCCAAGTAGGAGTGGAACCACTGCAGCGCAGTGCCTCCAACTCCCAGCCCAGACAACCTATCCAGAAGGATACCATGGTTGATGGTATCGAAAGCCACTGAGAGGTTCAAGAGAACTAACAGGGTCGCAATCCCCCTGTCCCTCTCCCGGCAATGGGATTCAATATTGCAGTGATTTTTAGACTTTCTACCTTCAGAGAATCTTTCCCCTTGTTTGTCATGAATGGTTCAGAGGCATCATCTGCAATACACCCAGAAGTAATCAGGCCATTATCTTGACTTGTGAACTGAGGGTGCATGTAAAAATTCACCCACTGCTCTACTGCAACAGCATTTCAGGGGAAGAACAATAGTGGCGCACAGTGGACCTTTAAAGAGAACTTCTCTGTTATTACTGGTTTTCATATTGAGGTGACCCTTACAAGCTTCTGAGGAACCCCACAGTTCTCTGCAACACTGTTGGAAAACTATTGAAATTAAGACTTCTGTAAGAGGTGAAAAGGAGCCATTAACATAAAAGGCTACCATTCTGGGTACCTATGTCTATATGTTAGTTAGTTAGTTAGTTAGTTAGTTAGTTAGTTAGTTAGTTATCTTCTATACCATTTAGTGTAATAGAATCTCTAAGAACTTGACACTAAATGCATGTATAATACAATATGAAGCAATATAAAACAATGAGTAATTAAAATATTACTACAAAAAAAAACCACAGGGTAGTGTCATAGTCCCTTAAAGGTTAGGGAAAGACTGTGCAAACTATATATATATATATATATATATATATATATATATATATATGAGGCGATTGAAGCTTGTCGCAATTTCTGGCTCTCGAACCAAGCTTGGGAGGATATTCTAGAGGGTACCGCTATCGAGAAGGCTCACCTGCAACCTGCATGCTATCAACTGGCAACATTCTATTGGTCACAGAATGACCAATAAGATCTCCTTGGAAGATATCAGACGTTGACTGTCTGGGTGTATATAGAGGAAGACAATCAACTAGGTATCCTGTCCCCAAGTTGTTTAGGGCCTCCTATGTCAACAACATAACCTTGGGTGGTACATCCATACCTTTGGCATAGTGATCCATCAGAAAGCTAAAAAATGATCACCCAGATGATGATCCTTCATAATACCCACCATCCAAAGTATTGGGACCTTCTGGAGGCCTGGATTTCAAAGCAGAAGGGTCTGACCCCATAGAAATGATAGTACCATCATATGATAGCTCCCTTGTCTTTCTTCAAACTTTCCCAAGGAATGAAATTTGACTACATTTTGCTCCTGGACTATATACATAAGTATTAAAGTAAGATGGAATCTGTTTCAGTGCTGCTGACAACGGTAGATGAAAAGTAGTGCATAATTCAGCTCTTGTGAGAGAGCAAACAGTCAGAGAGGCATTTACATTTCAGTAGTTCAGGCCCATTAGCCTGTCCCAGTGTATAGGATTTTTGCTCAGAAAGGAAATTTTCTACCCTGCTTTTAGGCCAAGTAGCCAAAGATTGATTCAAGAGGAAACCCTACTGGGGGTCAATGTAATGTCTAGCTACTGAATTATTATTCTTCCCTCTTCACGCTCCCAGTTGCAGGGAGAGAAATATTCAGCACTGCAGCATCTTCTGCTTCAACATTAAGGAACTTCTAAGATATTTTTTTTTCTTAGGATGGAAAAAAAGATGTTTTACTAATTAATTAGGATTTCAGAATCGCAGTGCGGGATGAACTGGCTATCACTTTTAGGGCTCAATTCAATGCATGTTTCAGGAGAAAAAAGTCCCATAACTCCCATCATGCCCCAGTCAGCCATGCTGGAGCATGCTGGGAGTTGTAGGACTTTTTTCTGTCTAAACCTGCATAGGATTCCACCTTGAACTAAAACGTGAAGCAAACTTACAGAGATTTCAAACGAAATGTTTGTATGTAGACCGATCCTCTAGGCAGGGGGTGTTATTAACAGTTTATTAGTTTTTTTAAAAATACAATGCAAATAGTAAACCCATTTTACCTCCTTGACCTTGTTCCCTCCCCTTTAGGCCCCCCTCTTTTTCATATCATTCTATATTTAAAAAGTAAATGTTTCATATATAAGAGCAAAATTATTTAGCAAAATTGGATAATTAGTTACACAGAACTAAAAAATTAAAAAGGGGGCTATGTTTCTTTGCTGGCCTCCACTGGATTTGTCTTGGATTATATTATTCTCCATATCATTCAAGAACATTCCCCCATATTAACTGGAGTTTTTCTTTTAATAATTTGATGCAATGAAGCTTTTCGTTGGGTGCTAAAGTCAATAGATTGTGAATTGTGTATATTTGATGTTTTATTGGCTTTCCAGTGTTGTAGAATAATACACTTAGGCCCGGTCTACACCAAGCAGGATATATCAAAGCGGTATATGATATGTGTCAATGGGCCCAAACAGTTGTCAGTGCACTTGAAGACCACTATAAAACAGTACTGTGGTTCCTGCCTTTTATATACTACTTTCATACTGCTTTCATAGTGCTATATCGTGCTTCATGTAGACTGAGCCTCAGTTTGGCCTTACTAAACCATACATCATGCCCCTCTGCCAAGTCCCATTTTCTTAGACTGTATCCTATGAATGCTGATCCTTTATGCTGAGAATGCTGAGCTAGCTTTCCACATGCAAAGCAGTTTGATGCAAATATGTGATCTCCCACTTGTGTTCTATGGTGGGATAATCCTAGGAGGCCTGAGCTGTTCCCTGATCACATGACATGGTACTGAGACTACAATCCTATACACACCTACCTAGGAGTAAGTCCCATTGAACTCATTGGGGCTTACTTCTGAGTAGACATTTATAGGATTGCACTGTTAGTGCATCTGTCAGGAAGTACTCTCCATAGTATCCTCATAGTCGCCGAGCATGCAGGTGGGATAAACAGTGCAGGCTCACACATAAATAGCATATGGATGATTGGATACATTGACTGAATGAGCACGTCCTGTACTTGGAAAAAGTTACGTGCATATGTCTCCTACTAGTAAATGCACTTCTACCATACTAGTATGTGATTGTAATACATGCAATTAAACCTAGTTTTATTTGTACTGTCTCTAAGAAACACAGAAGATGCACGCAAGGTCTAGCATTTTAATTTCAACAAAGGGATAGAAAGCCACTGTGATATAATAAATATTTATTTTTTATTATAAACATTTATGTACTACAAATATCGTAAATGAAAGTGTTGGATCTGTCCCAGGGAGATCTGTATGCAAACCCTTATTCAGCCACAGAGCAAGCTGAGTGATGTTGAACAAGTCACCATACAGACAGATAACAAAAAAAAACTACTTCTCAGTCTATCCTACTTGACAGATTGTGAACATAAAATGGGATAAACCATTAATGCACTCTGGAGGTACAAATATGATACCTAGATATTGAAATATACTTCATGTATAGGTACTAGGGAAAAGGTTGCTTTAAAACAGCCTTCCCCAACCTAGTACCCCCCACCCCAGATGTGATCCAAATTGACTCATGGGCAGCAGGTTGAAAACAGTGTTCTAAAGGTAGTGATGTCTGCAAACAATGCTAGCATGGAGAATATTTTCCTCCTGAATTAAAAGAAATGTCAAGGAAGGCAATACAACAAAGTGGTAGTTCACCTGCTTTGCATGTGTTTTGTTTAGTTCCTGGGATCGCCAATGAAAAGGAAATTAGGTAGCTGGGATATGAAAGATCTATGCCTAAGCATCCAAGGTAAAAATCACTGTTAAATTCAAATGCATGTCCTTCAAGCATGCATGAATGTTTATATAATATGCAATGTGTGATATAGCACATCACAGTAGTTAAACACATCCAGACTCAGATCGGTGGATCCACTTCGGTGTGTTTTTGTAAGCACCTCAAGAGCAGCTGCCGATCGCAGAAGGCAATAGTGGACTGTATGTACCAATGGTTTGATACCATAAAAGGCTCCTGCAGAAGTTTATATGCCAATTTAAATTGATAGTAGAGATGGGGGGTGAAATTTGTTCCGCTTGCATTTAAAGTGAACTTATCTAATTTCGCACTTTCAAACTACTATGCAAACTGAGACACAAAATTCAAAATCCTTCAAAATTCAAACTTCTCCAATAAGAAAAATACATACAAACATGTGTCTATTAGGGAAAATAATTTTAAAAATGTGTTATATTAGTAAAATGACTTGCAAAAAATGTGTATACTAGGCAAAAATGCACATGAAATGCCCATATTAGGAGAGATGTTCATATGAAAATGCATAAGCCTTTCAATATACAGTAGAAAAATATATATCTAAATTCAGGACAAACTGAATTTAAGATTGGAAAAATGATTAACTGAAAGAAACCAGAATTGACAAATTAGTTTATCTCTATAAAAACAGTAACTCATATAAAGGAGTAGGTACCTATTTTAATGAAGGCAACAGGTTTTCTGGAACCGAAGGGAAGTTTTGACTGCTAAGATTTGATCAGGTAAGACTGCTCATATTTAGTTATTTTTATATAGAAGAACATTATCTGCAACTTCTCTCTCTTTGCATAAAAAGAATTCATAATGAGAAACAAAAACATACTTTTCCAGAGCTCTCTTCAGCTCTGCTTAACAGTGAAGAGGAGTCTCGTGTGTCACTAAAAGCCAGCTGCTGCTTGTGCCAAAGTACCTGGGAGAGATTTCCTTGAGTGGCAAAGAATGCCAGGGTAACGCGGACAGGAGAGCTGTGAAGTCTTTGTCTAACTTAGCACAAAATGTTACATGAAATAAAAAGGCATTGCTGTCAGCAGCAAGAACACGGCTATAAATTATAAGGAGCTTGTATCTTGATACCTCACTTTGACTTGGTGCATATCAAAAATAATATTGAAGTTCCGACGTCTCACTCCTGTACAAGACCGGTGGGGCTGACAAATTTCAGCGTGAATATTTCAAATGCTGTGCTTATTAACGTCATTCATGAGGAAAAGATCTGGAGGATATAAGAAAACTCAGCTTATCCTGGAAGGGGAGGGGAAAGACTTTGAAGCAGAGGTTTTAAAATACCTTTTTGTTTGTTCTGCTTTTGTAATCATACACTATTATCTGATAGGAACCCCCTCTCAAAAATAGGAATCAAATACAACAATACAATACAGCAATATAACGATAAAATGTAAGGATAATCTCACAAATCAAATTTCTTCAACATGAATGAGTCCACAACCCTAATAAATGTAAATACTAATCACAGCAGATTTGGTTGTGCACAACCATAGCCCTGTACCAGAACTTCATCTAGCAGGATACAACACTTTGAAAGTGGTTTGAAAACAGGATAGGGAATGTGTCATGGCCCCCCACAGTTGTCAATACCATTATAAACCATTATAAAGCAGTAGTGTATTGGGTGACCAGATAAAATCCAGGTCAGGGCTCATGTAACTTTAACAGTTGCAGAGAAAAGGGAATTTCAGCCAGTGTCATTTGTATGCAATTAGTTCTTGGTGAAATTCCCTCTTCATCACAACTGTTAAAGGTGCAGGGGCCCTGCCTTCTTTTGTATATGGTCACTCTAGTATAGTGCCTGCAACTTTAACTGTTGTTAACTTCCCTCAGAGTAGGCACCCGGATGAGGACCTTTGATGTTGAGCGTAGTGTACGGGTAGGTTCATGTCGGGAAAGGCGTTCCATCAGGTATTGTGGTCCCAAACCATGTAAGGCTTTATAGGTTAAAACCAGCACCTTGAATCGGGCTCGGAAACATGCAGGCAGCCAATGCAAGTGGGCCAGAATCGGTCTTATATGTTCGAACCTTCTGGTCCCTGTTACCAATCTGGCCGCTGCATTCTGCACAAGCTGCAGCTTCTGAACCGTCTTCAAAGGCAGCCCAATGTAGAGCGCATTGCAGTAATCTAATTTGGAGGTTACCAGAGCATAAACAACTGAAGCCAGGTTATCCCTGTCCAGATAGGGGCATAGCTGGGCCACCAGCCAAGGTTTGTAGAAGGCACTTCGTGCCACCGAGGCCACCTGAGACTCAAGTGACAGAGATGGTTCTAGGAGAACCCCCAAGCTATGAACCTGCTCCTTCAGGGGGAGTGCAACTCCATCCAGAACAGGTTGAACACCCTCCATCGAGTCAGAAGAACCCCCCCCCCCACTAACAGCATCTCAGGCTTGTCTAGATTGAGTTTCAATTTATTAGCTCTCATCCAGTCCATTGTCACAGCCTCACCTGATGAAGATGAACACATCCACAGCCTCACCTGATGAAGATGAAAAGGAGAAGTAGAGTTGCATGTCATCAGCATACTGATGACAACGTACTCCAAAACTCCGGTGACCACACCCAACGGTTTCATGTAGATGTTGAACAGCATGGGGGACAAAACTGATACCTGTGGAACCCCATACTGGAGAATCCACGGGGCCGAGCAATGTCTCCCAAACACCACCTTCTGGAGCCGACCTGTCAAGTAGGAGTGGAACCATTGCAATGCAGTGCCTCCCACTCCCAACTCAGCCAGTCGTGCCAGAAGAATACCATGGTCGATGGTATCGAAAGCCGCTGAGAGATCAAGGAGAATCAACAGAGTCACACTCCCCCGTCCCTCTCCGACAGGGCGACCAAGGCTGTTTCCATGCCAAAACCAGGCCTGAAACCTGACTGAAATGGATCCAGATAATCAGTCTCATCCAAGAGTGTCTGGAGCTGGCCAGCAACCACCCGCTTAAGGATCTTGCCCAGGAATGGACCGTTTGCCACCGGAGCTGTATATTTTTAATCATAAGCTCTTTGATTAAGCTACCAAGATTGTTATAATATTGTACTAATGATGAATGTCCAGCCACCATACACCAAACATATAGGGAACACTACTGCTGTGCTATTAGGAACAAAGTGGGGATGCAAATATCCTCAAAACTTATTTTTAAAATTCAATGTTTGGGTTTTTTAAACTATTGCAGTATTTAAATGGTTTTTTTTTTTTTTTTGGAAACACACTTATCAAAATCTCTTACAGAAGAACCTCAAAGAACCCCCACCTTTCTAGGAAGAGTACTTTCTATCTTGATAGCATGACGTATTGAGGCATGGGAAATGGAAACTCATAAGGAACAGAATGCATTTGAAATGTAAAATTAATGGATGTATACCAAGACGTTGTGATTTGCAAAGCATTAAAAGTAAAAAGGAGGGGGGATTTTTAAATGGCAAAAGCATACCAACAATACATGTTTCCTCCACTACTTGGCCTATGATATTACTTGACCAGGATGGGCTACATCATATTGGATTTCAGGACACTGGGTTCAACAAGGGCACACCCCCCCATCCAAATAAATAAGTTGTTTCGAATGAAGATTTTTTTTTATGCCTTATGGAGCTAATCAGATTGGCTGACCCACATTTTAAAAGCCCAGCTCATTTCCTTCCTTCACAACTGCAAACATACATGATATTTAGGGTTAAGCACCGTTTTGTTTCCCTAACGCTGAATGTACAGAACAATAAATGCAGCATGTGTCATTCAGTATTACCAGTGGGAAACATTTCCTACACTTCACAGAATAATTATCCCATCCGTTCTTTGCTATGTGTATAGATCTATCATCAAAATTCTCTGGGATTTAGTTATCAGTACCTATGTCTTTGTCTTCACATCAGTGAGCAACAGGACCCTAATTATAAATAAACATTTATATAAATTCCAGATTATGTATCTCAAGAACCTGTTTCCTGCATTCAAATCAGGATGTCTGTCACCTTTACATGCATATGCAGTGTAGTCCTACCACGGTAATGCTGAACTCATCCATTAATTCTGCAATTTTCAAGGTAGCTCAGATACCCTGTTTTCATTTGCATGATTTATTTAAATAACAATCATGATAATAATAATAATTCAATGTTTTTATCCTGCCAGCTAGACAAAGACGACCTGAAGGTGGCTTTTAATAGGAATATTTGTGTGTCCTTAAATCAGCCCACCAGCCTCCAAGTCACCCACCAGGGCTCTAATCCTGACAATACTAACAAGTACAAAGGAGTAAATTCCACTAGGTTTAAAGGAACTTGCTTCTTAGTAAACACATTTAAGATCACAATCCTAGCCAGCAATCTTATATGCATTTACCCAGAAGTAAGTCTCATTGAGTTCAATGTAGGGATGTATGAGAATTTTGTTTCTGCTCCTAGAACATGCGATCATGCCGCCTTTGAAGCTCTGAGCAAGTGTCCACTGAGAATATTCGTAAATTTTCTAACACGTACACGTATTCATCTCATTCCTGATTCCCAGTCCGATTTGTGCATGTTTTGTCAGTAGACTGAATCAACCCTGCTTTAGTCTATGGTAGGGTGACCAGATAAAATCCAGGTCAAGGCTCATGTAACTTTAACAGTTGTAGAGAAAGGGAATTTCAGCCAGTTAAAGTTGCAGGCACTGCATATATACAAAAGAAGGCAAGGCCCCTGCAACTTTAACTGTTGTGATGAAGAGGGAATTTCACCAGGACCTAATTGCATACAAATGACACTGGCTGAAATTCCCTTTTCTCTACAACTGTTAAAGTTACATGAGCCCTGACCTGGATTTTATCTGGTCAGCCTAGTCTATGGAGGAAATTTGCATCAATTTGAGGATGTTTGTTAGAACCTCCCATTCAATTGCTACTCGATTTGAGCAATGCTAGTAGTAATCATGAATGGGAAATTGGTCATGACAAGACCAGCAAGACAATGTTCAGTGAATCCAAGGAATCTTAAGCATCACTCATTCACCATCCCGAGTTCAGTGTGGTTTACTACTGAGTATACATGTATAAGATTGCACTGTTATTTACTTGCATGCATGTGCAGCAATTGGAGGCAATCGTGTGTTGATCCATTCAAAAAGATCAAAGCTGTTTCTTTTAATATTTATTAAAAGAAACAAAATACCATGTGTAGCAGGGTGCCATAATTGCCATGCCACAATTGCCAAGCCCTGTGTCAGTTGCCCCTTTTTCATCCAGTCCATTTTGGGCAAAAAAGAAACCAGCCCTCTTCCTAGCCTGTATCTTCCTCACCTGAAAGACCATCTCCCCTACTCTGAAGGGAAGCCAAGCTTGTCTGTTGACACCAGCCTGCTCAGCAGTAGAAAGGTCACTGAGCAGGACCAGCAGCCAAAGCATGGTGAAAGGCAGCAAGAGACGGCCAAACCCGATTTGTGTGATACAGAGGAGAGACACAGAATAGCAGAACTGACTGAAGAATCCTGCCCAAGCCAGGAAGACCAAACTTAAAGAGAAGAGATGATTCATGGTGCAAAAAGATCTCCGATTCTAGCAAAGCATGCAGTGGTAAAGGAGCAATGGGTGCTTTTTCTTGGAAAATATAAACCCCAGCAGTTGTTTGATTTTACTCTAGCATTGATCAGAGCACATGGTCTCTCTGTAAGTCAAAGAAAAGAGGTAAATAAAATGTGATAGCTTTACATTAGTAAATCTGGGGGTAAGTTTATGATTGTGCAGTAGGTAAGATAGAAGAGTCTGTCCTCTGCAGACAGTCATCCTCCCTATGTAAAGGTCAACAAAAACGGTGGGGGAGGGGTCAGAGATAGCGTCCTTCCCCCCTCTCCCCTCCTTGGATGTAGAGTGTACACATGAGGAGAATGATTGAATGGAGTGAATAGAAACAAATTAGATAATATTATCTAGTGGTTGAAAAGCATGTGGCTTCCCCACAGAGTTCCCTTTTTGGTTGTAGTTGGACTTAAAAAAAAATTAAAAACCCTTCCCCCTTCCTGACATTTTCTCCATTCACGGTTGTTTCACTCTTATACAATGCTGTGTATGTTTTGTTCATTTATCTTCCTGTGTTATAAAAGGAACCAAAAGCTGAATAATATCACAGGTCAGAGCCGGCCCTACTATTAGGCAGAGTGAGGTGGCTGGCTCAAACAGTTAATTTTTTAGTGAGAGGAAAGGGCAGGGGGAGATTTAGTTGATTTATTATTGTTTTATTTTTGCTGCTAGGGAGGAAGAATCCCACTTGTAGGATTTTCTTTCTCACATGCCAAAAGTAACTTCATTAGTCTTAGATACTAAGTATTTGACTTGGTAGGAGGTAGGGGGTAATATTTGCTGTTCTGCGTCAGGCAGCAAAATATCTTGGACTAGCCCTGTCACAGTTAATTGTGAAAGGCAACCAATCTTAGGCCTCCAGTGCGAACAATGCTAAAACAAATGTACAGAAAATCATCTTATGCCTAAAGAATCTGAATGCATATGGACAATCAAGAACCCAAGTTAACACACACACACACACACACACACACCTCAATTGTAATTGCAAAGGGAAGGAAGGAAAGATGGCATCTAATTGACATGACATTATTATGGGTTGTTTTCTCATATTGGAGGATTGCCTATGCCTACTTTTCTTTTGCTTTCATATCATCAAGAAGATACCAGTAAGGTCATGGAAAGGAACAGAAGTATCAAGGTATAGAAAACACAAGTAGATTGATAGATAGGAATAGAGACAATGTAGCATAATGGCATCAAAACCTTGGTAGGGTTTTGAGATCATCTTACCGTATTGTTCATTCAACAGACTGAGAGGCTAGAGGTTCAATATAAAAGACCTTGCCCAGCTGGTGAAGAACAGATTTATGGAAAACAGATCAATCAGTGAATTATTAAGCCATTATAGTTAAATGGAACTTGGTCACAATAGGAAACAGAATTCTGGGTTAGACAGAACTTTGATCCAGTCTAGTAGGGTTCTTTTTCTGTTCTTAAGGATAAATCATGCATATTCCATTTGTTGATAGGGCTTAGATCAATGGGCAGTATTGAGTGATTATTTTGCTTTAGACTTATAGGTTTTCTGGATAGGATATGAGTGCCAAAGAGCACAGTAGTTCTGACTACGGATTTGCAGTTTGTGGGAAGGTATGGAAGTTCTACTGCAGATAATGCATAGAAGAATAGAGTACAGGAATAATTGTGCTTCCTGATTCTCCAGATAATGTAAAATCCAAAACTCTTCTAGTCTATATCACTTTTCACTGTCCAAACATGTACTTCAAAAGTAAAATGTTCATCATGCGGGAGATCCAGGATTACTGGGCAGAGGAAGCCAATAATGGTTTTCCAGCATCATTTTCACACAAACATTCAGTGGTGCAGCTAGATAATTTTACGGCCTGGACTTAATGGTTTTATTGGAGGGGGCTGGCCTTGTGTATTAGTAGAACTATGAAGCACAGAAGTAACATTTCTCTTCCCTGCCCTCCTCCAGAACAACCACTCTATGCTTTCCAACTCCTACTACCTTTCTTATACTTTAAAATAGTTGTTTATCCTGATTTTAAAACAAGAACAAAAAGTACTCTGAGCCTGTGCAGTTTTGCATTTTAAGCTCATTTCAATCATAGAACCATCAGGTCTTTAAGACTGAAATGGAGTTGTCTCCTGATGTCTGGATGCCTTCATCATCTGCCACTCCCTGGGTGGTCCTTTTTTGGGGGGGAGGCTGGGCTGTGGGACCTTGGACTTTTACCCTAGCTGCCCTACTGCCAACATAGTATACACAAACTTCCATACATCGTATTTTTTATTTTGGTCTCAAGACATTTCCTTTCAGCATTCTGGTTCTTAGCATCCACAATGCTACGTGCTGAGATTTCTTATAAGGCTGTGCATGGACTCCCTGATTAGGTTTGGATCTGGATCCGGGAGGTCCGGATCACACCGATCCGCTTCAGATTCGGGATCCGGATCCGTGCACATCCCTAGTTTCTTATAGACTGGAGAAGAATTGCGTTGGCTGACTGAAGCCTGACTTATTAAGAACATTGTGTTCACGGTAGTCAAGGCTTGCAATGCTATCACTGCAGCGCTTTCCACTGGGCCCCCAACATCTGCAGATTAAGTTTGTTTAAAAAAAGACACGATGTGATGTACTGCAGCCTGCTATCCTGCTGCTGAACAAGCAGAGTCACCCGTATGTGTGTGATTAGAATGATGACCCAATTAAAACTTCGCTAGAGGAAAAAGGGAAGGCTATATAGTCAACTTTTTCACCCAGTTTGGCTGGAAAGGAAACACAGGGCATAACAGCAGTGCTCACACCAAGATACAGCAAATGCAAAATCAATAGTGGGACAGAAAAGATAATGAAATCCATTGGGACAAAGTGCTTCTATACCTTACAAATGAAGGTAATTCTTTCCCCCTGAAGCACATTAATATTTATGCTACTGAAGAGTAAATTGCCAGCTTAGTTTCAAGCTCAGCTATAGTGTATCCAGAAGAAGAAACCCCAAAACTTTAATGTGTTTACAGTAGATTGACCTTAAGGCATATGGATGGAAGGACACATTCTTTGGAGTAGGAAATTCATTAGCAATAATAATGGGTTGGATCTGGAATTCTTCTCCACCAGAGGAAGGGAGAGGTGATTTTTCAACTGGTTGCTCATTCCTCTTGCGGCCCCATATCTATTCTGGAGCATTGTGGGACTCTCCAGAAATGGCATGGAGGGTTACAGGGAGAAGAAGGAATCAGTAAAAACTGCATCCTGTTGCTGCATATCCTCTATTCAGACAAACTCACACATGCAACAATGAACATGGAATGAAGGGACCTTTTCCAGAAGTATGGTGCTAGGTTTGCCTCTTACACATCACCAAATAAGAAGACAAAAGATAAAATTTGCATGTGCTACTTTGTATAAATAGGTGCAAGTTTACAAAGAACAGTTTCATTTCAGTAGTAATTCAATACATCTCACCATAGTAGGAAAGAGTGTGACCAGAAGAGCTGAGTATCTGCTGCTCAGTCTGCTTTCCAGATGCCAAAAACTGATGGGCAATGTCAAGGCCTCTGTTTTCCTTGTGAAGGCTTATTTATCTTCAAACTGGGGGCTATCTTGATGTCTTCTTTCCCGTAGGCTGGCTCCGAATCTGCACAGATTTGAAGGCACCCCGAGGCAATGAGCCAAAGGTGTGCAGCTGAAAAGTAGGGGACTTACCCTGAATTTTCCAGCCAGAGTGAGGGGAGCCTGTCTCTTCCACTGGTCTGTCCTCACTGTGTAGCTGCTCCTGGGGCATCCCCAGCATATGGCAACTCCTAACTGGTCACCATCCACCTGGGCAGTGGATGGGCCAGTAAGCAAAATGGACGCCAGAATGCTGAGCTCTGCCTTGCAGTGGGGAGAAGAGTTTATTTTCTTCAGTTGAGCTGCTGCTGTTGCTGCTGCCTCCTCCTCCAAAAATCAATTATTTTCTCTCCCCCCCCCCCGAGCTGTTGCCGCAGCCACCACCTCCTCCTCCTCCTCCTCGCCCTAGTCTCAGGGAGGAACTGGGGAGGGGGCGGATGACCACTGTAAATCCCATGCTTGCTCCTTGGTGTGGGGATTATGTGGTGCATCCCCACAGGAGCAAAAGCATGGGAGATTGGGGGAATACGGCGCCAACTCAGTGCCGTGAAGGTAGCCCCCTGGATGGGAAGGCCCTTCCCATAGAAACCACATTAAAAATAGAGGACTGTCCTCAGATATATTTATATAAATATAAATTAGGAAATATAGCCTGCCTAGCTATGCACACCGTAGACTGTTCTTCAACAAAGTCTGCAATGCCCACTTCTAAAGTGTGGGGAAATTATGTCAAGCAATCATTCAAGTTCAAAATGAATCTATTTCTTAACAAACACACCTCTGCATGCATTAAAAAGAGAAGAATGGCTTGTTTAGTATACCAACCCCCTAGAATACTGGCTAGTATACTAGCTCTTATGAGTGGAACATATGGTCAGAAAAATAAGGAGATGGGGGAATTAACCTTTCCTAAACCAGGAGTTTGAAGGAGGCACTGTGGAAATGGCAAGGGGGAGATTGGGAAGCTATAGGCCAGAAGGAGCTTGGGCACTTGTGGAAATGGTGGGCCACTGGTGAAATGGACAGATGTAGAAGGGAAAAGCAAAAGAAATAGTGCATAACATCAATAAGGGCAACTCAAAAGAATTCATTATCACAGTTGGAAAAATACTGTTGTCATCTTCAGATCTCTCAGCTTTAGGCTACAATTCAAAATGAGGCAAAGCGTCAAGCTAGTTAGGGTGACCAGATAAAATCCAGGTCAGGGCTCCTGTAACTTTAACAGTTGTAGAGAAAAGGGAATTTCAGCCAGTGTCATTTGTATGCAATTAGTTCCTGGTGAAATTCCCTCTTCATCACAACAGTTAAAGGTGCAGGCACTATACTAGAGTGACCATATACAAAAGAAGGCAGGGCCCCTGCAACTTTAACAGTTGTGATGAAGAGGGAATTTCACCAGGAACTAATTGCATAGAAATAACACTGGCTGAAATTCCCTTTTCTCTACAACTGTTAAAGTTACAGGAGCCCTGACCTGGATTTTATCTGGTCAGCCTAAAGCTAGTCCTGATGGCTATATGCTACCTCCAGTATTAGAGGCAGTAAGCCTATTTTGCCTATGAGAGGAATGCACATTTTATGGTCAGGAAAAATTGTGCACTTTTAAAAATATGCATTTTCCCTGATTGAAATAGAGAGGGGGGAAACACTCTTGTTTGAAACAAGCATTGAGGAAGAATTCAGAGAACCTCAATGAACTTGAACATTGCATATTCACTTCAAAACAAAGAATACAATGGGGCCAAGGGTTCTTGTTCCTAGCAGTCCCCCCAGCTTGTTATTCTGGATTCTTGAGCTAAGGTTTCAGGATAAAGTCAACCAAATGCAAAGCACAAGCTTCACATATAGAGAGAGCAAGCATCTCCAAGCTCATCTGTAACACACACACCCTGGTTCTTCCAGTGGGAGCCTCTACTGAATCACAGCCCTTTTCACAAAGGGCGAGTATATATCCAATTCAATAGTGATTATGATATAATGGTAATAATTCTTAAATAATTGAAGGATATTTCTATCTCTCATGAGGAGGCCCTTGCCCACGAGGAAGCCATTACTTTTGAGGAGTCTTCACCTAGCCCTGGTCTTAGCCTGTACCTTCAGGCGCCAGCATTCTTGGGGGCCAGGTGGTGGCTCAGAATCCCCCTCTTATTTCAAAAGCCAAGCTTTCACCTTTTGAGGGGGAAGACCTCCTTGATCAGTCCCCAGAGTCCCGTGAAGCAGGTACTTCTTTGGGGACATCTGGATTGGGAGGCTCCAGATTGTCCTCTACTAATGGAGCATGCACCAAGAATATTGATTTCACATGACAACAACTGCATTGCAGTTTGATTTTATGAAATGTTTTGAGAGCAACACACACACACACACACACACACACACGTCATTGTTACCATTTTCAAATGTTATCTTGATGAATAAAGAACTGACAAGGGCTTATTTGACTTTCTCTCAAATTGACCTAATATTCAACAGTGCATTCAGCTTATTATTGGAATATCTGTGGAGTGCTATGGTGGCAGACTGATAATAAAAGTATCCAGGACAGATGTGGTGATGATAACAGTATTGGATAGTCTCACAATCCCATTTGCTTTATTATTATTATTATTATTATTATTATTATCATTATTATTATTACCATCATCATCATCATCCTGCCTTTTCACCAAAAATGGTGCTCATGGTGCTCACTGATAAAATAGAGATTAAAATAAAACATAATTAAAATCTATCATAAAACAAACAAATAAATAAATTGACAATAAAAGAAATAGCCCCAAACCAGCTTACATGCCAAAGATTTACCTGAATAAATCATTATCCTGGGCTTTAAAAATACACCTCATTTCCCCTAGGTTTATATCTGGTTTTATGACATTTTAACAAGTGATACTAATAATCCCTTGAAGACTGCAATCTGCAACTTGTCAATGTTGTTTTAAAAAAAACATAGAACATAGCTGAGAACTGTTTTCAAGCATACATTTTAGCCAATGAATTTAAGCCAATTTAATTATACATGTGAGAAGTGTAAAGGCGTATTGAAGTACCACTTAGGAACACTTTATTCAATATGAAAGTAAGAGGGAATGAAAATGGGAAGACAGTATCTTCAGTTTTCATTCTCTAAGACCAAAGTTGTATACTTAAACATGTGTGTGTGTGTGTGTGTGTGTGTGTGTGTAATGGGAAGTGTCCATTCTGATTTTAAACTTTCTTCCTACTGACAGTTTTCTTCAATAAAATTTAAAGTTTATTATTTGAAACTTTGTGGTCTCTTTTATTTTAGGTGTACCCACCACACATCTTAAAAGCAACACCCCCACCCCCACTACCTGACTGCATACATGAGGACCCAGAATGTTATAGAGTTGGTTTGGTGGAAGAGAAATAAAGACTTCTACTTGGTGGCAGCAGAAAAGGCCAACGGAAGGAAGGGTAAAAAGGAGTGGGTGCAAAATGGTGCCGTACAGCTTTTATCACTTAAAAAAAGAAATCCTCCCCAACTCCAACCAATCAGGAGGGTACTTTCTTGTTCATTTTTCCAATTTAAGTTTCTATTTCCCAAGTTTAAAAACTCCCCCTCCCTCTATCCTTTTGTTGAACCTCATAATATCCTGGATTCCTGAGTGAAACTTCCTGAGCTCTGCATTGACTATAACTCAACTTTTGATCTATAAATGTTTAACATTTTGGTTGAAACCAACTAACAAACAAAGAGAGGGGGATTGAGAGAGTGGGGAGGAGATTTAGCCCCATAATATCTTAAAACCAACCAAATACAAAAATGGAGGACAGCTCTTTCCTTCACAACATGTGTGTAAAAGGATTTATGTGGGAATTAGACTTCTGGTACCGAAACCAAATTACTGGGATGAACATGTGCTCAGAAGCATTATATTCTGCAAATCGATGTTCACTTTCCTGAGCCACTATTTTGCGTCTTGGGTGAGAATTTCATGCAATTAGTTTTTTAAAACTATGAACTTAACAAAATGGGAATGAAAGAATTTGAGATTTTTTAAAAAAAAATCAACAGTGAAAGATACTGTAATCAACTGATTCAAATGGAGCTTTGAGCATTTAGGTCTCAACTAAGGATGGATGAACAACCAAAGTTCATGTTGTCCCAGATTTTCTAGACATCAACTTCATGTTTGCCTCTCCTTGCTTACCACATTTGTTTGTGATATCTGTTCATTTTGTGCAAATGGGAAAATTGCACAAAATGAACTGGGAAAATGCACCAAAATGGCTATTTTCCAAAAGTACTCATTTTTGTCCGTAGACTACAGTGTGAAAATATGATTATTATTTTTTAAAAAAAGTGTACGTCTAAAAATACATTTTTATATGCACATTTTTGAATGTTAACGCATGTTGGATCATTTGCTAACAGTTTCAGAGAGCACATTCACCTGTTTAAATCATGTTTTGGGGTTACAAACACAACATGCTTCCATGATTTGTGAACATAAACGAACTTTTTGTACATCCCTACTGTTCAGAATCAGAGTTTAAACCCCCATGTATTAAACCATGTTTGTGGTGCTGAGTTAGGGCTTCCACTTCTTTTTTTCCTGACAGGCCCCTCATCTTTAATAGATGCATGACAGGCAGATACAACATGATCCTCACCGTGCTGGAAATGGCTGTAACTATTGAACTTGACTGGTGCAGATAGCTGAGAAGTTTGTTTGGGACTATTTATGTGTGTTTTTTAACAAAATTGATCAAAATTTGCAAATTTCTTCATATATGACATGGAAAGAATTGGGGAAATAATTATAGCAGGAGAAAATGAAACTGACAGATTCATTCATCTGGCTCTGGTTGGTGGACCTGAGGGTTCTAACATCTACTGAAAAACAAAGTAGAACTTGCAAGCCAAAAGCCCATATGCACAAGCAAGACGTTCTGTCATGACAGACATTTTTGTGGAAACTTTGTCTTAGGGGATTTAAGCCAGAACTTGGTGATAGCTGTACAAGATCCACTGTACAAGCACTGGTAGAAGCAGCCAGGCTCAGCGCTTGAATGTAACACTGTAGCCTGCGTACCACCCTTCACTGTCAATAAGCCATTGAAAGAGTGAGATAGTGTTACACCTCCAATTTGCTGTAGGCAGGGTAGGTTATACAATCATCATCACAGATGATTGCCCTGAATGGTAAACACATTTTTCTTGCTTACATCTGTCAGGTCTCTGATAACAAATATTTATGGGCTCTTACTGCGCTGGTTGCAACACCCACTTCTTTCTGTAGGCTGATTTCAGCTGGGAACAGCTAACAGCTGGATTACTGGGTTGCAGGCAAAAAGGGCTGTTGCATTTATTGCTATCCTGTAACTAGCTAAATACACTTCAGTCTCTTTCCTCTGGATGACCCATAAGCCTCTGGGTACAGAGCTCCAGCATAAGTGTTTGTTTACATGATTGATGGCTCTAAATGAAGTCAATTCCAAATAAATTGATTCAATAATGTTATCCTGGATTGTTTAAATGGTTGGACTTAAAAGGTGGTTTCCTCCCTGCTGTCCCATTGCAATATCTAAAATCACTTGTATGTTCTCTCTAAAGGATATTATCTAAGGGCAAAGTCAAAAGTAGACATATAGAAGAGGTTGTGGGGATAGATCCACAATGATGGAATTACTTTTCTATTAAACTTGCCCAAATCTCGAACCAACCATCCTTTTCAAACAAGCAAAGAAGTATTTCACACATTGCATTGGTTGTGGGATAACACCATCCCTGTAATTTTTGGAAAGTATGCAAGTGTTAATTCTCACATCCCCATCATTCCAAATAACCAACATCTTCATGGGCAGGCATTTTGTATACATTCAATTCACAATTTAAAACATTATAACTATGCACTTTTCCCCACTCCTGGGTATATATAGAAACAGAAGTGCTGAAGCATCCCTAAGATCTTTCTTGTCTCATTCTGTGGACACTTGGGACTTATATGAGAAACTGGTATGTCTGATAGAGTCAAATCAATGGAGGCAAAAACTGGTCAAATTAGGCATAGTCAAGTCATGGTACATAAGGTCAAATTAAACTTAGAATCTATGCAAGATAAGTCAAGTCAAATCTTGCCCAGCAAGGTCAAACCAAGTAGGTAAGGTGCAGTGAAGATAAATGAATCAAGCCATAGTAGGCAAAGTCAAGGCAAAATCTGTTGTATGTCATAGGCAGATGAAATGGGACCTTGGACAGCTCCAAGTTAGCCCTGCTAGGTGAAGCTTCCTCCTATTAAGGTAGCTATAGGGAAATGTTGTCTCAGCAGGGCATTAAAGCCAATTGAATCATTATGTAATCTTAAAAGACCTATAGCATGGTTAGCTCTGACAACTGGAGGAGCTGATTGGACCTTTACCTTATTTTGCAGTTCTGCCAGGGACTTATCCAATGAGTCTGAGGATGATGGAAGGGCTGTGTCATCCAACCTGAAGGACCCTGACTAAAGTAATGATGTTCCTTCCCCTGAGGAAGTACCCTGAACCTCATCATCATCATCATCATCATCATTACAGTTTCTTGCTGCACACTCTAAGTTCCAAGGGTCAGGGATCATGGCATTTCTTTCCATAATTAGAATAACATATTTTCTGTTGAGCACATATAACTGAAAATATTTACTACTAAAACCAAATGATGTAAATGCACTAAGTATGGGTGATAAATTAATTTCAGTTTGGCTGTGGTAAGAATTTACCAAATTTTGCAAAGTTCATATTTGGGAGAGGAAGAACTTAAAACACACACATGATACAGATCTTTAAAACAATCAAA
Organism: Anniella stebbinsi; assembly: GCA_029215795.1. NCBI lineage: Eukaryota > Metazoa > Chordata > Lepidosauria > Squamata > Anniellidae > Anniella > Anniella stebbinsi. The sequence goes on along the minus strand of JARDYH010000003.1, from coordinate 127,156,493 downwards.
CATATTAAATCATAATACACATTAGAGTAACATCAGTAACTGTGTACACTAAAAAGATAAATTTCCTATGCAATAATTTCATGATGCTAATCCCAGGACTCAATTAAAGTCATGAGACAGCTTTCCCAACTCGAAAGGGAGATAAATGAATGATCCGTTTCAAAATTGAGATTCTACTTCACACAAAGTAGAATGACCATCCAAACATGAAGTCCCATAAAGAATACATTGGGAAAAAACCTTTACATACTCATGCATGCTTGTCTGCAAGTGGCAAGCAGTAGGGCTGTGCACGGACCCCCTGATTTGCTTCAGATCCTAATTTGGACATTCCTAATTTGGCCCAATTCACTTCAGTTTGGAACTGGTCCATCTCACCTTGGATCAAAATTATTTGGAGTTCTCATTTTCTCATAGACTATAACTTTTGTATTTTTCACGATACAAATATAATGTTAGGAGACTGTATAGATGCTGTGGAGGTGCTCATTTCTGCCAAATTTCAGACAGATTTGTTCAGTGGTATTCATGTAATCCACTGGTAAAATGTGCTTTTTTTTCAGGGAACCTCAAAGTAAAGTGCTATAACTTTTTCATTTTTCATAATACAAACGAAATTTGGAGACCTTACAGAAACTTTGGAGGTGCTCATGTCTGCCAAATTCCAGACAGATTGGTGCAGTGAAATTCATGTAATCAACTGGTAAAATTTGCATTTGTCAGGGAAAAACAGAGGAAGGGGAGGGAAGGGGGAAGGATTGGAACCAACACACTAAAAGCTAACAACTAGAAGATTTTTTTTCATAAATTTTGTATTTTTTTTAAAAAAAAGACAAGCAAAAAGAGAAATAGAGGCAAGAGATAATCATGAGAGAAGAGGGAAAGCTCAAGAAATATCCAAGTACCAATGGCCAAAATCACACATCAACAACAAACCTAAGTTAGCCAGCCCCAAACACCCTACTCTTACCAAGTCTAACCCACAATGAGCAAAGATGAAGGAAGCTTGATCTCTTGATTGTCATTAAGCCCTCCTCCACCATTGTGATTGAGGCTGCTAGAGAGAATTGAGAAACTTCAGGAGTATTGGGGGATGAAGCTGTCACTTAACAGCCAATTTCCCCCTCCAAATTCTTCCTTCCCCTCCCTACTCGAACAAAAAACTATATTGCAAGCACAAACAGGTTTTCTGCACTTGAAAAAAGGTCTGAAACAATCCAAATCAATCTGAATCGATTTGGACCATGGAGATTCGCTTCAGACCACTTCAGATCAGTTTCAATTCACTTCGGATCTATTTTGAGGCCCTCCAAATCACCCCAATTTGCCTCGGATTTGGGATTTGGATCTGAAGCGATGTGCAGCCCTAGTAAGCAGCATCAGGTTTGAAACACATTTGGTATTTACTGTTATGTTTCTTAAAATTGAATTGCCAGATACTTTGTTTTCTTATGGCTCAAAGATTTAATGGAGGTGTGAACTACTTGCTGAGCTTCAAAGTTTCTTTTAGAATGACATGAAAAGTATGTGGGAAAGCAGGAGAATTTGTCAAATCTTAGTTATGCAGGCCATAAATGTCTTTTCAGTAGCATCATAGTCCAGGCCAGACTGATACTAAACACTTGGTTTGTATCACCATTTGGTAATTTTTTGTGTAGGAGAATTCAAATCACAGTTCTTAGGATGGTTTGGAGATAATCATTGGCTACCTGAGCTCTCTTGTGACACTCAGCAAGAGTGAGTAATTGAAGTTTTTGCTCACACATGCACATAAGGCCAAAGACAAACATTGGGATAAAACTCAGTGTACCAAGTTCATGGATTTTATTCTCTGCAGATGGCAACTGAATCCCTAGTGCAGCAACACCTATTCATTTTCCTAAGGGAGTTGACAGACTATCCAACACATGACAAAGAAAGGGGGTTAACAAAGGAGGGAAAGCTAGGACTGGTGTAACTGATGTTACTACAACAAGAACTAAAAACAGATGGCACACAATGCAGGACAGAGAAGAATAGCTGAAATCAAGGGTTGGATATAGGGATGGATGGATCAGTCTATTTCCAGTCTATGTCAATTTCGCACATATTCATTCACAAGTCTGTTCCATCCTGTTATAGCATTAATCTACAATTTGTTTTTTTAATTCATATTTAAATACATATTTTTGAATGAACTTTCTCACAAAATTTACGTTTCCCAATTAACATTCTATGAAAGTACACCTTTCTAAAATATTTTATACGAACATATACATTTTATATGCATTTATTTGTTTTTTTGAGCTCAGAACTGCATTGCAAAATTTGGAAAAATGCAAAATCTGAAGGAGAAATGCATTCCAATCTGCATATTAGAAGATGTGAATCAGGTGAGTTTGCCTCAAAATGAAGACTGAATGAAATCCTATTTATTCATTCATCCACCATCCATTCAAAGTACTTTTTTAAACTTTTAACAAAGTATTTTTATCTAGGGATGTGCACTGGATCAGATCCGATCCACGATCCGAATCCGATCCAGGGGGAAATCGGATAAATTATCCGATTTCCGATCTCACCGCTGGATCGGCCAATCCAATCCGAACTGATCTGAAAAGGTTCCAATCCGGTTCGGATGGATCGGCGGATCGGCAGGCCCCCGCTGGCACCCACCGCTGCTTCCATTGGCGGGTGCCAGCGGGCGCCCGCCGATGGAAGTGGACAGCGGGGGGGGCTTCCCTAGCGGGGCTGTCCGTGGCGCGCTTACCTTCCAGGGACATCCGCTCCCATCCAGCGCTGGCTGCTACTGTGAGCGGGCTTCGCGGCCTGCTCAAGGGTGGCGCGCCACCCTGGAGCAGACCGCGAAGCCCGCTCGCAGTAGCAGCCGGCGCCAAACGGGAGTGGACGTCCCTGGAAGGTAAGCAGGGGGAGGGGGGAGGGGAGGAGGAGGGCGCACGGCGCGCTTACCTTCCAGGGACATCCGCACCCGTCCGGTGCCAGCTGCTACTGCGAGCGGGCTTTGCGGCCTGCTTCACCCGGCACGCCACCCTGAAGCAGGCCGTGAAGCCTGCTCGCAGTAGCAGCCGGCACCGGATGGGAGCGGATGTCCCTGGAAGGTAATCAGTGGCAGGGGGGAGGGGGCTTACCCCCCCCCAGGGCCATCCGCTTCCATCCGCTGGCGCCCGCGGGCGCCAGCGGATGGAAGCGGACGGCCCTGGTGGGGGTAGGGAGCGCAGGGGAGGGGGCTTACCTGCCAGGGCCGTCCACAGCAGACGGCCCCAGGGGGGGGGAGGGAATTAAGCCCCCCCTCACCCACCCGCCGTCTATGGGGGAAAAAATGGCGGCCGATCCAAAAATTTCTGATTTTTGGATCGGGATCGGACTCGATTTGGTCCGGGGGGCCTCCGATTTTGTCCGAACCGATCCGTGACAAAATTGGAGGTCCCGATCCGGGTCCCGATCCGATCTGGGGGGGCCGTGCACACCCCTATTTTTAACCTTCATCATAGGATATCAGGATGGCATACAAGAGGCATACAAAAAACAAAATATGCCATAGCATAATGCAATAAATTCATACAACATCACAGTAAAAATAAATCAACTCTGAATGCAACTCAGATTCCGTATTCTTGAAAGCTACAGAGCTGAAGGAATGGTCAAGGGATACCTGATAATACAGAGTAGATCACAGGTAGGGATCCCATGATTGGGGTAATAGACATCATGGGTGATGTTAAACACCAGCAGTTGAGAATCATTATTATATATCATTCAAAGAATCAGGAATTGACTTCATATTTCTTTCCCCAAGCCATAGAAATGAAATATGGTAAGATGCCTTCTTACTTACTCGATCCCGTGAGACTCTCTCCTAAGGTTGTCTATAACAGAATTTTGGTAACCAAGTAAGTAGGAATTGGGTGCATGGATAGGTTAGATGAAACCTTGCAAATATGAGCTAGACCAGTAACGACTTCTGTGTTGTCCTGTGGCAGGTGGTGACCCGTACAGTGAGATGAACCCTAGAAGATCAGGATGAAGGAACTCCGCAGCCCAGCAGGTGTGAGAGTCACTGCCAAGTAGGGATGCCACATGAGTTTGCAGCATGGTGGAGTCTGATGGGCTCCCACCTACCCAACTTCCAGGGTCCTGCTCACCAAGCCACAGGGTGCTCACAGACCCGCTTGCTGAGTGGCTGCGTGGCCAATGAGCAGGTCTGGAAGCTGCACGTCTCCATAGTGAGCTGCTATTTGTATAGAAACAGTGGCTCGGGGATTTCTGTTAAAGCAATAGTGTGGAAATGGCAACAGTAAAGGGGCCATGGTCACCTTTACGGCCACCATTTCCACAGCATTACTTTTACAGAAAGCCCCGCCTCGCCACTTCAACAAAAAATGGCAACTTGATACAGGGACAGGCAGTGACTGGATCTGATCATCGGGTGAGCGGCTGCTCAGTGAGTGGGTCTGGGTGAGTGCAGAGGTTCAATGAGCAGGTCTGGGGGGGGGGGGCAGCATAAGCTCTGCAAACACCAGGAGAAATCATATGGGGTAAGTCCATCCATCCTACTGCCAATTGCAGAACCTTTTCACACATGGTGGCTTAGTTCGGACGACATGATAATCAATGGAGGGGGGAAACAATCGTCAGCTGTGTTGCTTATTGTGTCATGTGGAGGGCAACACACAACGCACACACAACTAACAGTACACTATTTGGGGCACTTAAACAATGGAGAAAAACAAAGGGCTTGCACGTTGTTTATGCCGAAATCCGTTGTTTGAAGTGTTGTGTGGAGGGAAACTCCCCCCTCTCTCTGTGTACTATTCCATTTGGTCATAGAGTTCGCCGGCTGGAGCAGCCGAAAATACCCCAGCTGCTCCGATATAGCTAGCAGAACTTGCGGTGCATGCTGGGATACGGGCGGAGGACTGAGGGAGGTGGAAGGGAGGAGACGCAGCAGCCCAGAAGGACGGCGGGACTTTCAGCCATGCGATGGGGGAGGGGCAACATGTCGTGTGGCGAGCACTCCAAAAGTAACGCACGGTCAGTACGCTATTTCTCCCTCCGTTGCCTAAAGTGTCGTCTGAATTTACCCACTCTCTCTCTCTCTCACATACACACACACACGCACACACACGCACATGCATTAGCACTGCCATGCATCACTATTTTACTGTTCAAACCAGTAAAACTATGTCCCAGGTGGTAACCTATATTGGGGACCGAAACCCAGGCACACTCCAGAACCCGCTCAAGAAACGTTCTTTGCATTGCTGATTGATCTTCACCCCCTTCTCACTGCACTCACTGAGCTCTGCGAATGACCTGTCAGATTCTGCTAGGTTTCCACACATTCTTCTTTATGACCAATAGTCCAGCTCTCTCAATCTGCTCTTCATTCCTCCCATCTCTCTTCTGACTCTGGCTTTTAGCTTCTAAACAAATAAACAAAACATCTTGTCCCCAAATAATCAGGAGGGTTGTTCCTTTTTGACAACTATGGCCACGCCTATACCAGGGATTTTTCCCAGGGTTGTCCCTGGTTGTCCCTGTGCATCTAAATGATGTACCGGGGATCCCGAGGGCAACTGGGGATGACCTAGGGATGACCCCGGGATAACCCCAGGATAGCAGAAGCTGGGGATATCCTGATTTTTCTGCCATCCTGTGTTCTAAATCAGGCACAGAGCCGTGTGAGTTGGCTCCGTGCCCATGGGAATGGGGGGAAGCAATTTCGCCATCCCCAGGATGACAGAGGTGGGGCAGAGGATTTCCTACCCTCTCTGCCACGCGATGAGGCCTCCTATGTCTTAAAAAATGGTGGGTGTGACATCCCTTCCCTCCCAGGATGTCACGCTTCCTGTTTCGAAGCTGGGGGACAATCCCGGAAGCAGGTAGATCCGGGATCACCCCCTCCCTCCCTCTACACCTTTAGGTGTAGAAAGGGCATAAGTTTCTGTTTCTTGAGTTTAAACTTCCTCTCTCTCTTTCACCTCCTGTTGAACTTTATAATCTCCTATTTTCTACCTGACCTCTAAATTCTAATCAAACTTCTGACTTCTAAATTGTTAACTTTTGGCTGAAATTTACCCGTCAGGTTTTGTTCTGGTTCACCCATGCCTTGTAACAGTGACGATTAAACTATCTCCAGTGTGGGCTCCAGTTTGGGCTTGAACAAGTCAATCTATCTCTCCTCCCCCCCCCCCCACTCAGTAAATAGCTTGGGCTGGTTATCTAATTTTGAGCTTATTTTGATTGTGTTGTGTCCCTTGTGATCAAAACAGGTTTCAACCCATCACCCAACCTCCCTGATGAGCAACCAGCACCGTAAACTCACTCACCCCTGCCTGCCTCCCTATATCAACCTTTCCTGCCTATATCTTTGATACTTCTCTGGCAGTGACAACAGGAGGTGGAAGAGACTTCCTGTCTTCCCCTAAGGCTGCCTCTACAAGAGAGGTTTAAAGCTCTTTCAAGGCGCTTAAAAAAAATTACCTCTACAAGAACGAAGCGCAATTCGGGCGTAGAGGTGCGTTATCTCTCCAATTATGCGCATTATCGAATGCGCGTTAAATCGCGAGTTTTATTTTGCTCTGTCCGTTAAAGCGCAATTTTGACTATGTGAACAAGCGCTTATGCGCATTAACTACTTGTAAAGCGCATTTTGGTCATCCGTTAATACGCTTCGCCGCCTCTTGCCGCTTCTCGTGCAGAGGTATTAGGCGTAAATGCGCTTCTGCGATTATGCGCATAATCGCCTAACCGGGCGCAAAAGCGAATCCTTGTAGAGGGGACCTAATTCTATCAGATACCACTGCTATTAGCAGTAGTAGTAGTAGTAGTAACGTTTCTGTACTGCCCCATAGACGAAGGTCTCTGGGCTGTATACATTAGCTTAAAACACTTAAAAACAATGTACAACATTTAAAACTACAAAAACGTACAACATACACAGAAACATACCTTTAAAAACAATTATAAACAACTTTAAAAACAGATCTAGGATCAGGGAAGCTCATCACATATTGCCAAATGCCTAGGAAAAGATAAAAGTTTTAACCTGGTGCTGAAAATATATCAATATTGGTGCCAGGCGAGCCTCGTCAAGGAAATAGTTCTATAATTGGGGGGCCACCACAGAGAAGGCCCTCTCCCTTGTTGCCATCCTCTGAGCTTCCCTCCGAGCTGCATGTCAGACAGAAGGGACTATGGGAGATGTAGTTTCCTGGACAGAGTGGAGGAGGTCAGGAACAGTGAGGAATCTTTGGTTCCTTTCTGTCTAATGTTTTAATCTGAGCCAGGGAAGCACTTACAGAGTTTTTTATGCCTTCTAAAGCCTGGAATTGAAATAAGCAGTACAGGCAGGGCCTTGCTAAGCTGGTAATATGCCCAGGCCAGATGGGAAGTGTGTGCCCCCCCATTTTCAAACTGCTCATTAAGTACTTTTTCAATCAGTGGCACTGATTCAGTGATAAATAAATATATGAACTAGAATGATTTATTTTTAAAAAAGGTAATGGGAAGCACTTTTATTCAAGTTGTAAGACATCACTTCTTCACATTCAGACTTTCATGACGGATGGCTTCTGCGCTGTTTCCGCAAGGCGGGCTTCTCAATGGGCCGCTACGCTACAGAAGCAAAAGCGTAAGCTTGGGGGGGACTTCCTTGTCAGAGTGCCCCCTCAAAATTGTGGGCCCCAGGCCAACTGGCCCACTGCCCCCCCCCCTGCATGACCCTGAGTACAGGCCCAACTGGATTCATATTCTGAGTTCTGCTCTGATAGCGTTCAGATTCATCACTAATCAGAGTACACCAGACTGCTCAGCTGACAATCAAGGTCTGCCTCCAGCATGCCATAACCCCTTCCATGATCTCAATCCAGTTGGCTACTGTTTAGGGAATCAAGGACTGGTATACCTGGATAATTATTTTTCTATTAGTATCTCTGATAGTAAATGCATTTTTAAAATTGCACGTATAACTTTTCTTTAAGAAATCAGATTGTTTGTAACTAGGTGGGCTAAGGGGCAGACATTTAACAACCATCTTGAGATTATATAATCCCCCCCTCCCTCCCTCTCTCTCTCTCTCTCTCTCTCTCTCTCTCTCACACACACACACACACACACACACACAAACACAAACACATACACCCTGCTTGGAAATAATATTAAAGACCTTGAGGAGTCTTTGAAAACATGTTCTGAGAACTTGATAGAACCCAAGTATCTCTTAGGGGATATTCCATTTCATAATGTCATAAATGAAAAACTTTAGAAACAATTTAATAAATAGTTAATTATGGCTTCCCAATCAAAGTAGTGTGAAATAGGAACACTGGAGTGATTTAAATATCAAAAGAGTATGGAGAACATTAACTGCATTAACCACAAGGATTTGACTACATACAGCATCCTGCAGTGTTTATCTGTTTCTAAGCCTTCTCTTTGTCCTTTCTCCCATAGAGAAATAGCTTTCTGTTTATGATGGGAATTCAACCTATTGACTAGAGTAGGTAATTGATGAAGCACTTCAGGACTGAAGCCCTATTATCACTCAGCACACATTGCAAGAAACCACTTATGAAATCTCTCTCTATTATTTGGGTATTTAGATCAGTAGATCCATTGATTTCTTTTCCCCCTGTAAAATATCTTTAATAAATCATTCTGAAGTCAATAATGTTTCCCTGGTTGCTGAAAATTATTATCAAGAAAGACTATGAAACCTAATTCATATGCTATAAAAATATATTAAGGAAACATTTTAGAGTGGAGAGACAGCCAGTGTGTGTATGTGTGTGTATCTATATGTGTGTGTGTGTGTATATATATATATATATATACACACACACACACACACAAGCGGAAATGTTAAAAGTGCAATGTTGCTTCAGTGATATCCTATAATTAAATCCTGCCAAACTGAAGGGTATGGAAGTCTTTATCCAGATAACTTTCTTAAAGTGTACTCTTAGGGACAATTTACTCTATATGCAACAGATATGTATGCCTCAGGTACAGGCATTTGCTATTGTGATCACCGTAAGTTGGGAAGGGATGAGACATATATCTGAAACCATCAGATGGTCATGTACCAGGGAATCCCAATACATTTTGAATCTCTGGTGTGTATCCCCTGTCTATCCTCATATCATTATGAATACATGTATCCCCTACACACTTCTCAGTATTCCCCGGGAGACACCCCTATGACAGACATGTCTGTTGCATAAAGTGAGAATTTGCCATCAGAGCACTGTCCATTTCCCTACATTTCTCGACACTGCATGTGATCCTTTCTATGGGGTGCAGTCAGTAGGGGGAATGCCCAGGGCTGGAAGTCCACTGCTTCTGCCAGATCATCCAGATCTCCATTAGGGTAAGAAAGAGCTACTCCCACCCCCAAGCTGGTGGAGTATAAGCAGGGTGCTGCCACCAGCCCCACTGGAATGCTGGCAGGAAGTTCCCAATATTTTTTTCTAAAGTTTCATTCAAACCAATGTATTTATCCATTGTAAGGTTAAGCACACATGGTGGGAGTGCACTAAACCAGAAGTCCCAGGAGGAGTCATGGTGGAAAAAGATATTGAATCATAGAATAGTAGAGTTGGAAGGGGCCTATAAGGCCATCGAGTCCAACCATCAAGTGGTATTCTGCAGCCCAGCCACACTTTTGCCTCCATGCAAATTGACTGAGCCATGCGGATGCCACCCATGATTCTTGTCTTTTGTCACTAAGCAAAGAGGAGAAGGTTGTTTTGATGACTGAATGTGCTGGTTGTGCACCCGAGCAGTATAGAATCCCTCATGAGTTTATGCCTTTACCACAATTGGGAAGCAAACTGGTTGGGAATGTGCATCAGATTCAGACAAAGTTGGGTGCCTGTCTCCATTCAGACTAGGGTGACCAGATAAAATCCAGGTCAGGGCTCATGTAACTTTAACAGCTGTAGAGAAAAGGGAATTTCAGCCAGTGTCATTTGTATGCAATTAGTTCCTGGTGATATTTCCTCTTCATCACAACAGTTAAAGGTGCAGGCACTATACTAGAGTGGACCATATACAAAATAAGGCAGGGCCCCTGCAACTTTAACAGTTGTGATGAAGAGGGAATATCACCAGGAACTAATTGCATACAAATGACACTGGCTGAAATTCCCTTTTCTCTACAACTGTTAAAGTTACATGAGCCCTATCTGGTCACCCTAATTCAGAATCCACAACTGTCATGAGATCCTATTGTAGCTTCAGAGCCAAACAGATAGTACTTTAAGGACACAATCCTATGATTTGCACCCTGGGTACTCGTAAGCCCTTAAACTTGTGGACTTATGGCTATCCAAAGCAGGGCACATGGAGGATGGAGGAGATCCCCTCCTCCATACTTTGTCTGCCATGCAGTTGTTGCTAGGCACTCAATTTTGAGTGTCTACCTGGAGAGCTTCAGAGGGGGAGGCTGTGCATCATGTAGGAAGCTGTCTAAAGAAGCTTCCACAGTCTTCTCCCCTCCCCACCCCTGGGAACGCACCATGTTCGGTTTTATGAGCACGGAGAGGCAGCCACTGTGGTTCACTGTTTGCTGGGGAGGGGGAGGGGTGGAGAGTGCAGTTTTCTGGCTTTGACCTTAGAACACTGTCTTGGATCCAAAAAAACCAAAAAATCCTGTGTCCCCCACCCTCCAGACACTGGCCGTTTCTACACCAGGCTGTTTGCCTGGGATGGCCCCTGGCTGGTCCCTGTGCACCGATGGTGTGTATTAGGTACTTCCGGGATCACCCTCCCTCCCTCTACACCCCTATGGTGTAGAAAGGGCCACTGTCTAGGTGACATAGGATCGCTCCCTCATTTACTTTTATTTTACTCTAGTGTAGACAGGGTGAGCCAAATCCAGTTTCGAACCCTAACGTGTGGAGTAGTGGGCTTTAGCCCTTTCTCCCCCAGTATAGGTCTGATCTGGATCTCTCTCCCCTCCCCCAACCTGCAATTTGTATTGCAAAATAGTGATCCATTTGTCTCATGGATCAGTATTTTGCAATACAAACTACAGGTGTGGGACCCCCCCCCCAATCTGGACTGGGTCCATAGCAGGGGAGAGAGTTACAGCCCTTCCTACTCCCTATGCTATGGTCCTGATCCAGATTGGCCCACCTGCACATACTCTAAAGTAAAAAAAAGTAAATGAGGGAGCAATCCTATGTATCTGCTACATCTTTAAAGTAATTTCTGTTTTAGCCCTCAGTTAGCAGATGCCTGGGCCTTTGCAGTGCTGATATATATGTGTGCGAAATTTCAGAACTTTAACTCTGCCTGTCCCTTCTCAGTTGTTGTTGTTTGAAAGTGCCTCCATGTGTGTCCTTGTTTGTTTTAATTGGTTTCCTTTTCTTTTTCCTTAACTTTTTATATGTTATTTGCCCTTTTCTTAGAGAAGGAGAAGAATGTAAAAGTTCTAGCATGGCTTTCATAGATTTACAGCAAAACCATTGTGTACATTCAAAGATGGCTCCTTCATTGCTGACTGTGGAAGAAATAATATTTCCATGCGCTTTTGAGGGTCCTTCATATATCGTAACTATGGGAGACTACTGTAGGTGGATCATAAGAAAACATAGGGCACAACACAACTGTAACGTTCTTAATGGAGTCAAGATGTTCTGTGAAAATATCTTATTTGCTTTGACTTCGATGTTGTTTTGAGCTGAAGAAAGCTTGCTTAATCTCACTGACCTTGAAAGTACTCATGGGCACCATTAATAATCTATTGGGTTTGGTATCACAGACAAGAGGGCATCCTGTCAGTATCCTCCATTGCAAATAGAGTATTCATGCCATGCTAATTTATTCTACAGAGTGTCTCTATGGCTTTCTCCAACTTACTGCTCTCACATACTTATTAATAGTTGGCAGTATAGGGCATCCAAGACATAATATTAGATATATTTCACAGGCAGCTAATAATAATGAGGCTGCATATGGTTCTGAGCAGAAAATGGTGTGGGGCTTTAGATCTCTTATGTTCAAATCTCTACTCAGGACTGCAGCCTTATTTTAATCTCCAGATAGAATTTGTATGAAAAAATACTTCTCTTTGAAACAACCAAAGGAGTCCAGGGAGGGGTAGTATAGGTGAGCTATTTGTTCGGGGGCAGTTCCTTCACCCACTCCTCTGACAATATGCATGGGGGCACTAGATTCCCTATTCACATCCTTTTGGGAAAGGGATGGGTGAACGTGTGATGTTTGAGCTCATTGAGGTTTTCTAGTTTCTTCCTTGAATTTCATTTCATCTCGCTTGCATTCCCGAACATAAGTGTCCTTCTTTTTCTTTCTTGTTATTGGGAAAATGCACATTTTTGCTGATCAAAAATGCACATTTCGCCCCACAGGATAAGGCATGAAAATGCAGATTTGGGGGAAATGTCCGTGTGTGCATCTGCACAATTCATAAAAGTGTGCACTTGTACATACGAGCACTTTTGAACATGAACGCAAGTTTGGAAAATTGGGAAAATTTCCCGAGAATTACATTGCTGCTCACATTCAGGCATGCAAACAGGACCTGTCCCCTTGATTTCCAAATAGGAATGAAATTCTCATACATCCCAGCTTCTAACTCAGCAGGATTTTCAAGTGCGAAGCCACCTGGCGTTTTTGCAGTCCAACAAAGACGTCAATCACTTAGTAACTAGCCTTTATGATGCGAATTAGCCAGATCAACCAAGGTTCAGATTCCAAGCTTTCTCAGCCTACTATGACCTAGTACTAAGATCCCTAATTAGCTATGCACAATGCTACATAGACTACCTGAAGATCCTTTTGATTAGGCTGACCAGATAAAATCCAGGTCAGGACTCATGTAACTTTAACAGTTGCAGAGAAAAGGGAATTTCAGCCAGTGTCATTTGTATGCAATTAGTACCTGGTGAAATTCCCTCTTCATCACAACAGTTAATGGTGCAGGCACTATACTAGAGTGACCATATACAAAAGAAGGCAGGGCCCCTGCAACTTTAACTGTTGTGATGAAGAGGGAATTTCACCAGGAACTAATTGCATACAAATGACACTGGCTGAAATTCCCTTTTCTCTACAACTGTTAAAGTTACATGAGCCCTGACCTGGATTTTATCTGGTCACCCTACTTTTGATGGATGCACTGTTTCTATGAAAGTTGCAGTGAAACTAACACCAGCCTGCAGTAAGAAACCTGAGTGGCTTTTCTAGTCCCACCGTCTGGGAGTTCTTCCCCTAGGGACCTCTTTTGCTGGGGCAACATTGTAGCATGCCTTACTTTCTGAAGTTGCTCCTCCCTCTTGACCCGACGTCTGATACCCACCATTCCTACCTCTTCCCTCCCTGTAAGATCGTGAAGATAAGATTTCCATTGGATTTTACACTTCTCCAAATGATGCAACACAGTTCACAGTGCAAAAATGTGTTTTAATCATATGCGTATTTTGAGATGAAATAGATTTAGGAGTGTGTACGTTGAAATAAAATACTTTCAAAACACATATTTAAATACATATTTAAAGGTGACTTTTCATGCAGATTTTTAAAAAAAACATCACAGGGACTGAACGAACGTAGGAGTAAACCCTTGTGAAAGTAACATGGGCCAGAATGAGAATGATTAATCAGTCTCTAGATCTCAGGGCATATCTACAGGGAAGCATCTTCTGTTTCTGTCTAAACACTACATGGCATCTGTCTCTGGCAGCCTACAGACAGTCAGGTTCCAGTGCATCTTAGGGCATCTCTTATGCAGGGTTGGTGCTAGGTACCCAAAAGATCTGCGTCTCAGGCCCATAGGGGGGAAAAAATCCACAAATTTGCATATGTTAATTTACATATGCATATATAGGGGCATAACTGCAATTAATTTCTATAATTTAAATTTTATAGACGACAAGCTAATTAACCACTTGCTTACTTTCAGGACAGAACTGTGCAATGCCCCCAAATTGTCCTTGCTTACCCTCCATGCATCTACACTTTTCCTTGGTTTTTTTCAAGTGTAAATCCAGATGGGGAAGGATGGAGTGTCCAGGACAAGCAAAGATCTGTACAGCACCTTAAACATTTACTGATTAATTGCAAACTGAACATGGTACACTGGCAAGAGAGAGTTTGGGAATGAACTGTAGACTATAATAAAGTTTGCAGCTCTTAGTCTGCAAACATGCCCAATTACTAGGGAATAACCCCCATTAAACATAGTGCCAACCAATCACTAACAAGCCCAACATCACCAGACAGAGACCTCAGGATCAAACGACATTGCTTTGCTGCTCCTGGTCCTTGGACCAGGGCTAGATCTGCAGTAATGCTTTTTATCAACATCAAAGTACACTGATAACTGTTGGGGCACATTACAATTTCCATATACTGCTTTACTAGCATTATTTCCTGCGTTTTAGTCCATATTATCCAATGTACTGTAACAGATGACATTGTGTGTGCTACGACATATAAACACGCAAGAGGGATATAGTGTCACCATGATGGGATTGTTTTAATATGACACGAGGTGTAGATCTCACCCTGGTGAGGAGAGAGAGAGATAAATATTTTAGTTTGGTAGTTTCTGGGATTCGAGAACACAAGGGTTTCTTTCAGTTCTTGGGTTCAAATTTCTGGAAATCCAAAAATCTACACCAAATGTTGCAAGTTTAAGTTTCTACCAACCTCATTGCCATACAACTCTTAAAGTACCAAAATGCATAATTGGATATCTTTATTAGGACAAACCAACTTTCCTAAGAAAGTTATCGCCCAACTGTGGATTTGGGGGATTTATATCTCATGGACCAGCATGACATGGTTTGGGTCCAGGTTACCTGCGGGATTGCCTTCTCCCGTACAATCCTCCCTGCACACTCGGGTCCTCTGAGGAGAACTTACTTCAGTCAGCCAAACCTAGGCTGACAACTGTTAACCAGAGGACCTTTTCTTCTGTCGCCCCCAGACTCTGGAATGGCCTGCTGGAGGAGATTTGTCAATTTAACACCCTCTCCGAGTTTAAGGCCGCTATAAAGACTAGCCTCTTCTGACAGGCCTACCCAGATGAACTTTAAACCAATAATATTAAAATGTATTGATTGTTTTATATGCTCTTTCAATTAATTTTATATATTTGATCTATATTGTATTGTACTAATGTTGTTCCCCGCCTACCTTTGTTTTTGGTTGACCTTTTTTTAAAAAAAACACCAAAATTATAAATCCCCAGGTTTCTCTCTAGATCCAGATATTGGAATTATCTTCAGGGTGTATAAGGTAAGTTGCAGCTCTGGCAAATTTACTAATGAGTAAGACTCCAATACTACACACAGTTACCTGGGAGTAAATCTCATTCAATTCAGTATGTCTTACCTCTGAGTAAACATATTTAGGATTACACATAAATTTGATGTAATCCTGAACATGTTTTCCCATCCACAGATCTCATTGTGCCCCTACTTGTTACCCTGCCCCACATAATTTCCTGTACCACCTCAGCTACCTTTTCCCACCCCTCAGGTCTCTATAGCCATGTCCAGAGCTGGACACAAGACGTTTTGCTGCCTGAAGCAGAGCAACAAACGGTGCCTTCCCTCCACCTCCCACTCCACTCCAGTCAAGATTAAAGTACTGAAAGCCAGTGAAGTTGTTTTGGTCGCTGAGACAGAAAACCTTAGAAGCACCTCTCCCCTTCCCTGGCACTGAAAATGCAATAATAGTTAATAAAATAAATCATGATTAATTTGCTGCTTTTTCATGACATCCCAAATCAGTTGTCTCAGGCAGTTGCCTCAGGCTCTAAACGGGGTGTGTGTGTGTGTGTGTGTGTGTGTGTGTGTGTGTGTGTATTTTAAGGACCCTGTCTTGTAAGGACACCCCTATCTGTAAAAAGGGATATATGGACGGGGAGAGAAGGACTTTTGATTTCAGGGAAAAAAGCCTCAGGCAGAAAGATTCAAAGGAGACAGAAGGAGGAGAAGTACATATGGGCAGAAGACCAGATAGTTTTGGCAAGTGCCACTTTTCTCCAGTTACATGAAAAGCACAATCTTTCAAAAATAACTTTCTGTACAGTGGACTCCTGTCCATAAAAGCTTATTATGCCACAATACATTTGTGAGTCCTTAAAGTGCCATGAGGCATTGTGGATTTGGAACACAAAAGAGAAAAGAGCCCCTATCCTCCCATGTCTAGTCTCCTTTCCTAGTACAAATCCCTGCTGTCAAGGAGGACCATGCACCCACCAAAATCTGGCCATATGGTCTAGGATCATGCAAAAAGCAGGTGCATTCCAGAAAGATGCCTGCAAAGCCAAAGAGCTCCAGACACACTCCAGCAAGCCATAAAGTTAGGGCAAGCCATGCAGCCATGTATAGGCTGACCATCTGAAAAGGAGGACAGGGCTCATATAACTTTAACAGTTGTAGAGGAAAGGGAATTTCAGCAGGTGTCATTTGTATGCAATTAGTTCCTGGTGAAATTCCCTCTTCATCACAACTGTTCAAGGTGCAGGCACTATACTAGAGTGACCATATACAAAAGAAGGCAGGGCTCTGCAACTTTAACTGTTGTGATGAAGAGGGAATATCACCAGGAACTAATTGCATACAAATGACACCTAATGAAATTCTCTTTTCTCTACAACTGTTAAAGTTACAGGACCCCTGCCCTCCTTTTCAGATGGTCAGCCTAGCCATGTAGTACCTTGTCCCAAATTCCATTGCTGCACATTCAAACCCTTTTTGCAAGCAATCCCACTTCTAGTTTCCCCCCAAGGTAAGGGGCCTGGGCCAGCTTGGAGGAAGCAACAGATGAGGAAGGCCTCTGGCACTCCATTGGATATTTGAGCAGCCAATGCGCCTGCTCTTCCTCTTGTCAGGGCCCCGCTGCCTGCAATGGCTCAAGGCACAAGCCCAGTAGCAATTGGCTGGTAAGTCTCAGCAGAGTCAGGCACACTCCAAGAGAGCCAGGTGACTGTGGTGCTGTTAGGCCATTTTGGATTCTGGACTTAATCAAAATAAGCAGCAGAGTGTGGAAAGAATGTCTCAGCTCTAGTTTAAAAAGCTGGTGCCTTCAGGGTGCTCCCTCTTAACCTGCTAAAGTCTCCTAGGAACTTGCATTAAAGCAGATGATGGAAACTGGAGCAGATCAAAAGATTCAGGGCACTGTTTCTCCCTACCCGGCCCCCACAACCCCACCCATGCCTTCATGTCTAGATTGGAAGGTTCATGTGAACCTGGAGTGACAACAGCAGAGTGGAGAGGAAAAGAAAGAGGCAAACAGGACATCATAGCCTTCCCCTTCCCCATGCTCCTCCTGAGAAGCCTGGGCTGAACAGAGGCTGGAGTGACAACAGCAGAGTGGAGAGGAAAAGAAAGAGGCAAGCAGGACATCATAGCCTTCCCCTTCCCCACGCTCCTCCTGAGAAGCCTGGGCTGAACAGAGGCTGGAGTGACAACAGCAGAGTGGAGAGGAAAAGAAAGAGGCAAACAGGACATCATAGCCTTCCCCTCCCCCACGCTCCTCCTGAGAAGCCTGGGCTGAACAGAGGCTGGAGTGACAACATTGGAGCCAGCTGAACGTCAGTTAGAATGTGTCAGGGAGTGGCAATTTGTGTTGTGCAGGGCAAAGAGAGATATAGCGATAGCAGGGTGAAATGCCGTTACAGGGGAAGGAGAGATAGATATCTAACACCTATCTTACCTTCCAGTTGCCCTGCTACCCCGGGGATCTTGGAGAACGAACCAGGCCACCCACAAAACCTCTCTTTGCTCCTATGTAATGCCAGGTCGGTTAAAAATAAAACAAACATCATCCATGATCTTCTTCTAGATGAGAAGGCCGACCTGGCATGTTTCACAGAGACCTGGCTGGGAGATGACAGTGGCCCGACATGGGTCCAGGCCCTCCCAGCTGGGTACTGTGTCAGTGAGCAGGTGAGGGAAAGTGGGCGGGGGGGCAGAGTAGCTGTGGTTTACAAGGATAATCTTAACCTGACCAGACTTCCTGTCCGTGAATTGAATCACATCGAGTGTGTGTACCTGAGTCTGAAGACCAGGGATAGACTAGGGATTCTGTTAGTGTACCGGCCACCCCGCTGCCTATCAGACTCCCTGGCCGAGCTCACGGAACTGGTCTCGGAGCTGGTGTTGGATTCGCCCAGGCTTTTGGTCCTGGGTGACTTCAACATCCCATTCGGGACCAGTTTGTCAGGTGCAGCTCGGGAGTTCATGGCATCCATGACAAACATGGGCCTATCCCAATTGGTCTCTGGACCTACACATTCAGCAAGTCACACTCTCGATGCTGTTTTCAGTTGCGAACAGACAGATCTGTGGGCGGAGGTGCTAAATACCTCCGTGTTGTCATGGACAGACCATTTTCTGGTCAGGGTTAGTATCACGGCTACCACCCACCCCTGCAGGGGTGGCGGACCGATTAAGATGGTCCGCCCTTGAAGGCTGATGGATCCTCTTGGATTCCAGAAAGCCTTAGAGGGTTCTATGGCTGGTATCATCGACGATCCTGTAGAAGCCCTGGTTAACAGTTGGAATCAAGATCTAACTAGGGCTATCGACACGATCGCCCCCAAACGTCCTCTCCGACCCGCTCCTAATCGGGCACCTTGGTATACTGAAGAACTCAGGGAGTTGAATTGGGAAGGACGACGACTGGAGCGACGATGGTGGAAAACTCGACTTGTATCTGACAAGACACGACATAGAAAACATCTTCGTTCCTATGGAGTGGCAATACGTGCAGCGAAGAAAGCTTTCTTCTCTGCACGCATTGCGTCTGCGAATTCGCGTCCAGCAGAACTGTTCAGGGTGGTGAGGGGTCTAACTCAGGCACCTTCCCCCCCGAACCCGATTTTACAGCCTTCGGCAGTTCGCTGTGATGCCTTTAATGACCATTTCACAGATAAAATCTCTCGGATAAGAGCCGAATTAGACGCCATCATTATAGCAGAAGCTGACAATGGAGTGTCCAGCGACTCCACGAGTAGGATTACACTTGATCAGTTTCAGTTAGTGAGTACCGAGGATGTGGACAAGGTACTTGGATGTGTGAAGAAGACAACTTGCCCTCTCGACCCCTGTCTTCCTGGCTAGTCGTCCAGGGAGGAGATGCAGTTAGATCACATCTACAACATATCATTAATGCATCTCTCAGGGAGGGGAGCTTTCCATCATGTTTGAAAGAGGCGGTGGTAAGGCCGCTTCTAAAAAAGCCCTCCCTGGATCCCCTGGACCTTAATAACTACAGGCCAGTATCAAATCTTCCATTTTTGGGCAAGGTTATCAAGAGAGCGGTTGCCTTTCAACTCCAGGCAGTTTTGGATGATACAGATTTTCTAGACCCATTTCAAACCGGCTTCAGGGCAGGATACGGAGTTGAGACTGCTATGGTCGCCTTAGTGGATGATCTAGGCCTGAGTATTGACAGGGGGAGTGTGTCCCTGTTGGTACTCCTGGACCTCTCAGCGGCTTTCGATACCATCGACCATGGTATTCTTCTGGAATGCCTGAGGGGATTGGGAATCGGGGGCACTGTGCTTCAGTGGTTCCGGTCCTATCTCTCGGGCAGGTTCCAGATGGTAATGCTTGGGGATAGCTGCTCTTCAAAGAAGGAGCTGCTATGTGGTGTGCCACAAGGTGCCATCCTTTCCCCAATGCTGTTTAACATTTATATGAAACCGCTGGGAGAGATCATCCGGAGGCATGGGGCGGGGTGCTATCAGTACGCTGATGACACCCAAATATATTTCTCTGTGCCTTCGACAACATCGTCAGCTAAGGATAGTGTGTCTCCTCTGAATGAATGTTTGGAGGCGGTAATGGGCTGGATGAGGAAAAACAAACTGAAGCTGAATCCAGACAAGACGGAGGTGCTTGCTGTCAAAGGCCACAACCTGGGTTTGGAGGTGTGTCAACCAGTTCTGGATGGGGTTACACCCCCCCTGAAAGACTGTGTTCGCAGCTTGGGGGTGCTCCTGGATCCGTCGCTCCAAATGACAGCCCAGATAGATGCGACGGCCAGGAGTGCCTACTATCAGCTTCGGCTGATACGCCAGCTGCGCCCCTTCCTAGAGTTGGAAGACCTAAAGATGGTAGTGCACTCACTGGTAACTTCGAGGCTCGACTTCTGCAATGCGCTGTACATAGGGCTACCTTTGTGCCTAGTCCGGAAACTTCAATTAGTTCAAAATATGGCAGCCAGGTTGGTCACCGGTACACCTAGGGGTGACCACATAACACCAATCTTAAAATCACTCCACTGGCTGCCCATTAGTTTCCGGGCGACGTATAAAGTGTTGGTTATTACCTTTAAAGCCCTACATGGTTTGGGTCCAGGTTACCTGCGATATCACCTTCTCCCGTATAATCCGCCCCGCACACTCAGGTCCTCTGGGAAGAATTTACTCCAGTCAGCCAGAACTAGGCTGACGAGTGTTACCCAGAGGACCTTCTCTTCTGCCGCTCCCAGGCTGTGGAATGACCTGCCGGAGGAGATTCGACAAATTAGCAGTCTTCTGGAATTTAAGAAAGCCGTGAAGACTGCTCTCTTCCGGCAGGCCTATCCAGTTTAATTTTAAGATGTTTTTAATAATGTATTTGTTTTTATCTGTTTTAACGGTTTATCTATTTTATTGTTTTATATTTATATTTGGTGTTGTTCCCCGCCTCGATCTGGATGGAGAGGTGGGCTAGAAATGAAATAAATAAATAATAATAATAATAATAATAATAATAATAACACTTGGTCCCCCCCAAATTACAGCAATCTGGATACGTAGAATGAGGGTAGAATTAGGGTGACCATCTGAAAAGGAGGGCAGGGCTCCTGTATCTTTAAAGGTTGCATAGAAAAGGGAATTTCAGCAGGTGTCCTTTGTATGCATGCAGCACCTGGTGAAATTCCCTCTTCATCACAACAGGTAAAGCTGCAGGAGCCCTGCCCTCTTTTGTATCTGGTCACTCTACTATAGCTCCTGCAGCTTTAACTGTTGTGATGAAGAGGGGATTTCATCAAATGCTGCCTGCATACAAATGACACCTGCTGCAATTCCCTTTTCTATGCAACTGTTAAAGATACAGGAGCCCTGTCCTCCTTTCCATATGGTCACCCTAGGTAGAATAGGGAAAAGAAAACTATTGATCAGTTAAATGTATGAATGTCTGCACACACCGAGTGGAGAACAGGCATGTGTGAACTAGCAAACACTGTCTCCAGTATATTTGATTAGGTGCAGGAAGAAAGATACAGGAGATTTTGGCACACCACCCATTCCTGCAAAGGGTAGAATAACATAGGGCAGGGACGGACAGAAGCTAAGATTGGATCAGACCTCTGGGTGATTTGCAATCGATCAGCAAGGATTTCTGATTCCCGATTGTTAACAATGGCAACAGCATAATGACTCCCCCACCCCCGAAAATTGTAGTGTTGAGATGAGGACAGCTGATGGACCAGAACTGAAATTTTGTGTGGAGGACAGTGAGCTCCAATCAGTTTTGGTGTACAAAACAATATCTTGGACTCCGAATTCTTTAATTCAATGTCTATGTCTTTTGCACCTGCTTCGGCATGGTGGATATTGGGGTTCTAATCAAAAAGCAAACTAGATTCCACAAGCTGTAAGTCTGCCCACCTCTGGTGTCGAGTGATTGCTGTGACTTTCCTGTGGATGCAGGAGAGTGGTATGAGGAATGCGTCAAGCCTTTGTTTGAAAAAAAAACCCTTTGAAGTCAGCTCATAACAACATGGGCTACCGTTAGAGAATCTTGTGTACGCCAATACCAGTGAGTGATTGTCAATATTTCTGATCAGCAGCATTTGGTATCATTTGTAACTTGTATGCCAAGTCTGATGGGAGATTCACAATTAAATCATTCTCACAAATTGCAAATCCACAAGCTAAGGTGCATTAGTAACACTTCATTAATTATATTGAATTTGGAGCCCAGAATTCTTTTCGCCTAGATTCATCACCCGCAGGCCAATTTGTCTTTGTGGTGTCTAAGTCAATTCTATTTTAGGCCAAAGAGGAAAAGGATACTGTGTTATGGATCTTAATCCAGCTGTAAGAATCAATAGATTGCTAACAACTAAGCAAATACACTTTCCAAAAAAATCATCTCAATAACTAGGCCTTGTTTCCAACTGAAAGATTTGCCAAAATTCCAAGTCTCCTATTGCTTGTGATTTTCTTCGATGTATCCCTTGAACCCTTTGTTTGAACAACAAGAGGGACAACTGAGGAGTGGGGCCATTCCCCCAACCCCTGCTGAAAGACCACTTCACTTTTTCCTCATCTCTAACCACCACTTTTTCCTTGTGTGTTGTGTCATTTTTAGATTGTATGCCTGCGGGCAGGGACTACCTTGCTTTACTGGCCCTTCCAGCATCCTCCGGGAGCCTCTTTTGGCTGAGGACCAGAATAAAAATAGTTTAAACCAACCAAACATCAAGCCAGTTTTCACATATTACACTTGCGGGATAAGCTTCCCCTCCCCTTAGTCTTTAGCAATGTAAAATTATGACCATCTAACCATATAATGGCAGCTGCAAACCACTCTATGAGAACACGGCATAATTCCCTTTTAGAAGAATAGATCAGGCATCTGAGGTGGTAATGGGCAAAATTCAATTTGGAATAGGCTGGGTCTTTCTGAGCCTTCGGATTTATTAAGAGTTCTGCACTGTCTGGAAAGCTCTGCTTTATTAA
This sequence comes from Anniella stebbinsi, assembly GCA_029215795.1. Taxonomy (NCBI): domain Eukaryota; kingdom Metazoa; phylum Chordata; class Lepidosauria; order Squamata; family Anniellidae; genus Anniella; species Anniella stebbinsi. The sequence continues at coordinate 127,133,773 of JARDYH010000003.1, read as the reverse complement.
GAGCTCTGCTTTATTAAGAGCTCTGCCTCTGTTGTCATCCCTTTTACCTGCCACTTTCCCTCCTCTTCGGCCCCTTTCCCAAATGTTAAAAGTTGTGGGGAGGAAAGGAACATAGGAAACTGCCATCCATCTAGCTCGATATTGACAGCCATGGTGGTATAGCGGTTAGAATGTCAGACTGGGAGTCGGGAGATACGGGTTCTAGTCCCCACTCGGCCATGGAAGCTCACTGAGTGACTTTGGGCCAATCACAGATTCTCAGCCCAACCTACCTCACAAGGTTGTTGTTGTGAGGATAAAATGGAGAGGAGGAGGATTATGTATGCCAACTTGGGTTCCTTGGAGGAAAAAAAGGTGACATATAAATTAGGGGTGTGCAGAGTGGGTCTGCTCCTCCCAGAAATTTGGGACACAGCTCCAATGAGGCGATTCTCCACTCCAGTCTTCTAAACGGGTCTGTCTCCCTGCACCGTCAGGTAAAAGCTTTCCCATTTCTCAGCCTCAGCTGCATTGTGAAAGAGCGCTACCGGCTCTTTCTGTTTATGTCATTTACAATCCCTCCCCCTGAGCAATGTGATTGGAGAGGAGACAGGGAGGAGACTGTGGCTATTGTTTAGCCACAGATGTCAATCTCAAAACTACCCCTTCCTCACCACTCACCCCTCATCATGTTCAGTTAGTTGTTTGTCATCAGCATGAAATGAGCTATCACATTGCCTAAAAATCCTTCAGATACGGGTCTCTTCACGGCTCCAAACAATCTTCTAACCACACCATGGGTAGGGTGACCAGATAAAATCCAGGTCAGGGCTCATGTAACTTTAACAGTTGTAGAGAAAAGGGAATTTCAGCCAGTGTCATTTGTATGCAATTAGTTCCTGGTGAAATTCCCTCTTCATCACAACAGTTAAAGTTGCAGGGGTCCTGCCTTCTTTTGTATATGGTCCCTCTAGTATAGTGCCTGCAACTTTAACTGTTGTGATGAAGAGGGAATTTCACCAGGAACTAATTGCATACAAATGACACTGGCTGAAATTTCCTTTTCTCTACAACTGTTAAAGTTACATGAGCCCTGACCTGAATTTTATCTGGTCACCCTAACCATGAGTTTCTGTTGGTTTTTGAACTGCCTCCTAACCACACCATGAATTCAGAGGTCCATCGAAGGTCTGTCAGAACACACACACATGATTTTCAGTGCAGAGTGTGCACATCCCTAATATAAATGCAATATATAAATAAATACATATTGTATGTACCAGGGATGCTGAGCCTCCTTCAGCCTGAGAATCGAATGTAATTTTAGAGAAAGTCTCACAGGCCAGGTTGCATTGGTGGACCGGGCTGAAGGCAACAGGAAGCAGGGCCATTATACTACAACTTTGTACTCCCATCATCCCTAGTCAGCACAGTGTTCTGGCTGGGGATGGTGGGATTTGTTGTGCAACATATCTGAGGAGGGCACCAGTTAGGGAAGGCGGCTCTAATCTGAGGCAGTTTTTTTTATAGAGATAGAAAGTTGCTAGGACCATTTTGTTTCATTAAGGCTCCTCCAATGGACAGGTATAAATAAATACCATTTTAATAATGGTGCAGTTTATTCCTTCCAGGGCCAGAAGATCTTCAGCTTAGAGATGAGTCTGCAGCCTCACACTAGAGATGTCTGGGAAATCCAAAATGGAGTCAAATGACTTTGGATTTCTATGAATGCAACCTGTGGATTCCGCAGCAGACCGGCAATGTTCTGAGTTGCGCAAACTTGCAGACAATTTCTTACTTTCTGGGATTGTATGTAAATTTACTTGTACAAAAATACTAACAATACTGGAAAATATGCTAAAATAGATGCCATTAAAAAAACACAATTGTTTAAACATCTCTGATTTCTCTTCAGCCTCCTCTGTGTAACACTTTTCCCCCCTGTTCATTGACTGTAAACTGAGCTAAGAAAAATGCACAGAATGGTACATGCCAGCCAAAGTTAGATAAATTCTGGCCAATCTTTCTGCACACTTTTCATAGTGGTGGGGAGGCGCTCTGATTACCTCAATGAGCAGACGATGGAAGGAAAGACGCCTGTCAGTTGGCGAAACATGCACGGAATGGATTAAACAAAATCCATATATCCCTACCCCATGCATCAAGGGGTGGCCACAATTTCCATCTTTACGATCCTGACCCCTTCAGCAGAATAAAATTTGGCTGGAAATTATGAAATGAAAATGATGAAAGTGCGTACAGGGCTGGACACTGTTGAGCTTCCCTGCAATAGTTTTACAATCAAGCCTTCATTATCTAAAACCAATTTAGAGGAGAGATGATCCCCAGGCCTCTTGTGGGTAGAGCATTCAAATTGCTTTTCTTCAGATCATCACTTTTTTCTCCCTTCCTCCTGAAATTTCCTTCATTGTAAGCCAAAACCGGCTCCCGTTTTGTTGAGTGTTACTTAGTACATTATCCTTTGCCCTCTGTGCATACATTAGCAATGCCCTTAAAGATACAGCATTGGTCTCAAGTCTTTTGTCCTTGTAATGAAGACAAGAACTCATTTCCAAGCATCCCCAATAAGATTATCTCAAATAATAGCAACCTAATTAGTTCAGACAGTTTGAAGTCTCACTTAGACTCCCAGGTGGTATCCCTCATCACTGAAAGCTTTTTCTTCCCTTCTTTTTTTTAACCTGGTATCAGCAGGGCTTGTTAAAAAAATCCAAGCACGATTTAGGAGATGTACTGCCACATATAGAAAAGATACGATTATTTGGACCACCGAAATGAGTGGGGAAAGGAATCTTATTTTTAGAATATGCCAAGGATAGACCAGTTTGTGCTTCACCGGCCCAGCTTCATCAGAATACATGGCTGAAAGCCAGTTCAATCCCAATTCTCATGTTATTTTTTTGACATACCAAATGTCCCTTCAAAGTGGCTGTTTCCCCATCATTCTCATGGGTTAACCCATTCTCCTGACTGTGTCCTAAGGAGTGAAATCTGCACCAAGGGTAGGCATAGTCGGGCACCAGCTGAGGGCCCACACCCCAGCAAGGCCCCATGGACAAGGGCTTTCTGGACTTGCTTGTCCTTCTCACTACTGCAAACTGCTTGTTCACCCACCTCTTGCTCTGGCACAGATAACAGTGAGAAGGAGGAACAGTAAATGCGACTTGCTCACCGGTTGGCTGCCTCTCAAGCAAGCTTAAGCAGTGGTGAGAAAGAGGATGCAGAACAAGAGCTGCTGGTGACCATTGCAGTGAGCAGGTAAAACCCCTGAGGGAGGGGGCTTGTTGAGGGTGTCACCTAGGGTGACCAGATAAAATCCAGGTCAGGGCTCATGTAACTTTAACAGTTGTAGAGAAAAGGGAATTTCAGCCAGTGTCATTTGTATGCAATTAGTTCCTGGTGAAATTCCCTCTTCATCACAACAGTTAAAGGCTGCCTCTACAAGACAGGTTTAATGCGCTTTGAAGGTTCATTAAAAATTTTACCTCTACAAGAACAGAGCGCAAATCGGGCGTAGAGGCGCATTATTTCTCCGATAATGCGCATTTTCGAATGCGCGTTAAATCGCGTGTTTTATTTTGCTCCGGCCATTAAAGCGCATTTTTCCCATGTGAACAAGCGCTTATGCGCATTAACTTCTTGTAAAGCGCTTTTTGGACATCTATTAATGCGTTTCGCTGCTTCTCGCCGCCTCCTGTGCAGAGGGATTAAGAGTAAATGCGCGTCTGCGATAATGCGCATAATCGCCGAACCGGGCGCAAAAGCAAATCCTTGTAGAGGGAGCCAAAGTTGCAGGCGCTATACTAGAGTGACCATATACAAAAGAAGGCAGGGCCCCTGCACCTTTAACTGTTGTGATGAAGAGGGAATTTCACCAGGAACTAATTGCGTACAAATGACACTGGCTGAAATTCCCTTTTCTCTACAACTGTTAAAGTTACATGAGCCCTGACCTGGATTTTATCTGGTCACCCTAGTGTCTCTAAACTCTGGGACTGGCGCTGAACATCAATATTTACTATGCGAGGAGTTCCATTGCAATACTAGCTGAGATAAAAACAAAAAACAAAATACCCCACTTGATTTCACAGTGACATTACTTCAGTAATTAACATTTGAGGTTATTTCAGACAAATGGGTGCCTTCTCATTGCTTGGATCGGATTACTGTGATTGTCTTAACGGCACAGGACCAACTTCTGTTCAAGTACAACGTTGTATCTTACTGTGAGCAGGTCTTGTGGCAAAGGCAGATCAAAACCTGCTTGGTCTATTGACTCCGTCAGAGGCACAACAGCTAGAAATAGGCTTTAACTCAAACATTTCATGAGAAGGACTCTCCTAGTTACAACACTGTTAGTCTCCAAACAGGACGTAAACCATTGGGGAATAGTTCATTTGTTAGGAGACTTCTCTCCATCATCACCTATGGCATGGATGGATGCTGGGCTGCTAAATAATCCCTCCTACAGTTCACCTCGGTCAAATGCACAACGAGAAACAGTGTCCACAGCTGCTAAATCTTTCCCTGGTGTTTCCTTGAGGAAATGGACTCCTTCAGCCTTGGGCAATTACAGTAAGTGCATTAAAACCTCTTTGGAGCTTGCTTTTTAAGGGGCAATGTAGGAAGAGGGGTAGTTAGGGTGACCCTATGAAAAGGAGGATGGGGCTCCTGTATCTTTAACAGTTGTGTAGAAAAGGGAATTTCAGCAGGTGTCATTTGTATGCATGCAGCACCTGGTGAAATTCCCTCTTCACCACAACAGTTAAAGCTGCAGGAGCCCTGCCCTCTTGACCAGATACAAAAGAAAGGGAACTGAGAAAAGGTGGGAGCCTAGACCTTTCCTTTCTCAAGTAGCTGGAAGCAAGACATTGACAAATGTCAGTTCAGCACTTAAAACCCAGCAGATCACCTTAGTAAATATGCAATACTGTTCCCCCCCCCTTCCCTTTTGGTGCACTTACTTCTCCTGATCTCTCCCCCTTTTTCCCACCTGTCACTGTCCCTGGTGCACGAATTAGCCTATATGCAGTCTCATCTTGTCAATTTCCTTGTATGTTTCCCATTGCACTTTGCTTCTTTGACAGGTGAAATATACATGGGCATTGATGAGGAAAGGCTGTACATATTGGACAGCCATAAGTGCACATTTGTGCACCTCTGAAAAACCAACAAAAAAAATATTTTAAAAAATAGAAACATACATTTCTGGGGCTAAAAAAAATAATTAATGAAATTACGGCCCCACCATTTGTGCTAAATTTCTGGAGAAAAGTTAGGGAGCCAAATTTGAGCAGGGAGGGGGATGGGATGGGCAGACAAGCTCTGCCACAGAGGACAGTGGGATAACAACTGGAGGTCCGAGGGGGAAGGAGGGGGAACTACCCACAGTAAGCTGGATTGCCTGTCAGGCACACTGTGAATTTCCTGTGAACAACTTACACTGCATAGCTTATTCACACAGTGGGTTGTTGTGTTGCACAAATACACCCAGTTCTGCCAATCATATCATGTGTTTCCCAACTCCTACTTCATTGGTAGCTGCTGTTAGGCAGAGAGAGACAAAGGAAACACATAGGTAAGTCTCCGCAAAAGTTACAGCAGGTGATGGGGAAAACTCAACAAGGATCAGTCCCATGTTGAGCATCACAACTAGTTCCACACCACGTTTGGCATGTTTTGCCACATTTGCCACTGTTTGATTCCTCCTGTTATGGCAAACTATCTGTCCTGGCCTTTCTGCTTCTTATCTCAATGTGGGCTTCCTGTAGTGATTAGCTGTAATAGCTTAAGCAAATATCTAACCCAGCAATGGCCTTCAGGCTTTCTTCCTTGGCTCCCACAAATATCTCTTTTAGTTCTCACTGTTCTCTTCTTCATAAAAGCTGTTTCCTCTAAGTTCTTTTTTTAAAAAAGACTTTCATGCTCGAAATACTTGCACACTACTGTTCTTGCTGCCAGCTTCCAAACTTTTGTTTTCTCAGAATTTTTTACCTCCTACTAGTCAAACTTGTGTGAATCGCCAAAGCATTAGCTAATACATTGTACCCACTTACTTTTCAACACATTTAATCTATATTTCATTTTCTAATTTCTTTGAGTTCAGCCTATTAAAATACACACAACACACGCACACACACACCGGGATTGTTCTTGAACAAACAAAACTTCAAAGCTTTGAGCTTGCTTCAACTAAATTTAAGGCAAAATGGCCAATTCCCAATGGTGATTCTTTAGGAATGGTGTGAACATGGATGGGGGTAGAATGGCACATTTATAGGCGACACGGAGTTGCCACTGAAAATAGCAGACCTGTATCGAGTTCTGCCCTCCCTCTCAGTCACATGTAGGAATATGTATCCCTAGTTCTGACGTCATCACATTGTGTATTTTCCTGCCTTCTCTCCATATCATTGGCCACTGGTGGTAAGAATAGGTAGCTGCAGGATGTGATGACATCACAACACTGGAAAAGCTTTCCTACACATTGGCTCAATTCGGACGACATATTAGGCAACGGAGGGGTACATAATGTACTGACAGTGCGTTAGGCAGGAGCAGCTTCACAGACGACATGCTGCAGCCAGCGCTGCTCGGCACCGGCAAACGCACCGGCTGCTAAGAACTTGTGGTGACCATTTTGGTTGCAGCCTCTCCTCCCTGTGTCCTCCAACCATATCCCAGCAGGCACCGTGAGTGCTGCCAGCTGCATAGAGCGGCCGGGGTTTTTTGGCTGCTCTAGGCAGTAGAACTCTATTCCGAAACGGAATAGTCCACGGAGAGAGGTGGGGCTGAATTCGGACGACACTTTAAACAATGGGGCTTTGGGCTAAACAACGTGCAAGCCCATTGTTTCGCTCCGTTGTTTAAAGTGCCTGATTAACGTACTGTCAGTTGTGTGTGCATTGTGTGTTGCCCTCCAAATGACACAATAAGCAACACAACTGACGATTGTTCCCCCACTCCTCTGTTGCCTAATGTGTCGTCCGAATTGAGCCATTGTGGAGGGAAAGGAACATCATGCAAGGAAGCCTGTTTCAGCGGTGGTTCCATGGCTCCCAAAATGTGTAGTTCCAACATAAGACTGTCATACTAAGCATGGTCTTGCCTGTCTGAGCCTTCAGGGAAAAACTGATCTTCCTGAAGTTTTTCCGGATCACACTGACAATGCACAGTAATTAAGTGTGTATGTGTGTTTGGGGGAGCAGGGAAGACAGATGTGACAATCCAGGCAGTGTTAACACTCTAAAACATCCACTGATTTCAGTCAGAGGAGAATCAAGCATGTACTCCCTTCCATTGAAATCATGCTTAGTTGCAGCCGGATTAGTGTCCACATGGGCCCTACCCCACTCCCGGCGCAGCTTGGGGGTGGTGGGGCGATTGCGGCGGGCGCAGGAGAGAGACTGCGTGGAGGCGCGCGATTGGCGGCCTCCTGAAATGGGCGCCAGAAGGAGGGGGAGGAGGAAGGGGAGCCTATATTAGGCTGAAACTCCTCCCCTCCTTTGTCTTTGTTCAAGCGGCTCCCTCCCTCCCTTCCCTGTTGGCAGTATGGGAATGAAAATCCGGTTGTCCTTAGGAAGCCAAGTAGGAATTTTTTGCTCATAAGCCGTCATTGAGGATGTGAGTTTTTTCGCCTACTTCATACTGTGAGACAGCTAGGGAGTATTAAATAGGTTGATTGGTTGAGTTAATTTGGTCACATTTGGGCGGTTAGGCGCGGGCATCTTCACCTGGTAAGGGATAGGTGAGCATTCACAGGCACCGAGCGGTGATTGGTAATGCCTGAGGCTCATCACCTGAGTGGTCTTGAGGCCCTGGTGGTGAGATAAGAGTTACCTTTGAGGCGGACCTTCCTCACCCGCTCGGACGTCTTGAGGCACGAGCTGGGGGTGACACGGAAAGCCTCCCTACCCAAAAGGGGGGCCAGGGGGTGGCGTGAGCTGCACGCCATACACTGGCCTCGATTTGACTCGCCCTATCCTTAGATTGGTGTTGGCCACCAAGTATTGAGGATGCCCGCTAGTTTCCCCTTCTGCGAATTCATCAATAAAGTGTGGCCCATTTTAAACCCAATTTATTGTGTCGTCTCGTTATTTACTGCGCTCCGATTCCGCAATTATTTGTGTTGCCCATTTCTTGACTTTACCTTTCCACAAAGTGTCAAGGCATTAAGAAACTGAAACAGAGATGGTAAATGAGCAGTAAAAATGACCAAAGAATAAAATCAATGGCAAAAACTATTCAAAGTTTTTAAAATTTTCATTGGAAAAAAAAAAGGAAAATGCTTTCTCATTGTCAATCCCTGCACCTTCAAAAACCCACCTACATGGAAACACCTTAATTAAAATACATTTACCCATATTCCATGTATGTTTCATTGTGGTAGTTATTTTGCTTTGACACCAACAAACTATTGCTAAAAGGAAAGGTGGGTCACTATATATATCTTATCGGAATTATGGAGCAATGTTTTCCCTGAATTGCACTCAATTAAGATGAAGTATTGAAGTTGCATTATTATCTGAGGAGGGTTCCTACAGATTTCATCTCTTTCTTTCTAGCACTGGTGCCTCAAAGGATTTGGTGGTGAAGCTGATCTGTACAGGCAATGTACACTTGTCTGTAGATTGGGCTGTTATTTAAGACCACATGTGGTGGTATTATTCCTCAGGAACATCTATATTTCTGGTCATTATAAGGAAAGGTGACCTCAACTAATGCTGTTAAAATGCAGTGCTTTAAAAAAAACCTCTTCAATATATCCAAGAAGAGACTTTTAAAACACACTATGAATCTTGTTTCTCCAGAATGTCTCTTTGGCCACACTGAAATCTAAAATGGTTTACCTGGCTGTATTCCTGGAAAACCTCTGAAAAGTGAAGAGTAATTAAGGGGCCAGTTCAAGATCCCTTATTACTTTACTTTATTTAAAATCAGTTAAACCAAACATAGACCTAAACATAGACCAATAAATAATATCAATATGAAAATATATTAGGAAAACTCCAAGCAATTACGGCAACAGAAAAACCCTAATAATCCAAATCTAAAGCAGCAGCAATAAAATGGCAATACACTGAATAAAAAACAATCAAAAAAACTTGTTTTTACCTGGCATTGAACACTCATAAGAGTAGTTGCCAATTTTGCAGTCAGGTTTTGTTTTCATGCCAGCATTTGGAGAACCCTGAAATGAAACATTTAAAATTGGTCAGTTCAGACCTCATATTCTTCCTTGGGTGCTCAAATTCAAATAGTGATTTCATCTTTCATGCAAACCATAGTTTACCATTACATTAAAATGAGCAAACTATGTGTGCACTTGACCTCCAAACCAAAATTGCACACCGGGATCAGCCCATGATTTGCAACTCTAGTATCGATGGAATGTGCAATCAAATCACAGTTTGACAAATCAAAGGAAACGTCAAACTATAATTTGCAGTAAAGAGGAAGAACCCATTGAAGCTAAATGTGCAATGACATTCACTCATGGAACACCAATTCATGAGTTGGTTTACATGTGAACTGGGCCAATCAAGCAAACTTGTTTTTTTCCCATACTGATATTAATTCTAATGTCTGAAAATAAATAGCAAGAATTAGGAGATGGTCCATGTGATTTATCCCAATTCCCCCCTATCATTTCAGTCTAATGAATTAAGCTGACCAGAAAATTATATGTCACCAGCCACTGCTGCACTTGAATTAACAAAGTGCCTTCTTGGTACCTTCCCTTCTTCCCCCCCCCCCCATCAGCTTTTGCAACATTCCTTGCTCACCCCAGCACTAAGCTAGACTCTCTGAAACAACTTGTATGAGGGAAGAAAATTAGTCAGAGGCACGACTGGCTATTTTCCTAGTGCTGAGTTGGCATCTGCCTGCTTCAAAGTAAGGCAAGTGGGGCAGTGGGACCTCTGGGAAGTTTGGGGGCCATTGGCAAATGCCCAATGGTGCTGACCTCTAGCACTGGCCCTGACTATTGAGCCCCACCCACCTCCACACTCTGGATGGAACACACAAAACAATAAATGGGGTTATGGGCCACAGGTTTATTAAACTTTTGAAGGAGTATCAATTTAGCCAATGTTAACCTCTCACTGTCTACCTTTGTTGGGCATCCTCCCCAGCTCCCAATGCTGGAACTGTCACCTAAGGGTGTCTTCACAATAAAGGGAAACCAAGTTGCTTACCCAGGGTGTTTGTGCTTCCTAGCTTTTGCAGTGATTGTTAAGGGCTTAATTACATGGACGCAGAGGGACGACCATGTGGTTTGAATTAAATACTTCCTTTCAGTTCAGTTCCATTCAATGCCATCTAGTGGTGGAAGATCCCACTTTTTTCAGAAGTTACCACTTTAAAAGTGGTTCTTTTCATGACAGAATTTCCAACAGATGGCATAGGAGACGATTTGGTCATTCACAACATTGTTTAAAAGACCCGTAAACTTTCACAAGGGCCAATCATGAGCGTGTAATAAATTGGTCACTTAGAGGAGCCCTAACTGCCTTTCCTTGACTGTTCACTGTAAAATTGTGCCCAGCAGATGGTTGTTTGCTTCACCCCATCCTAAATGAACAGTTTTAGGTTGGATGAAACCATCGGGGCCTAAGGCCATCTCCCTTCCCATATGCCCTTGAGCTGGCCAGCAATGAAAAGTAGGTCAGACAACCCTCCTTTCACTATTCCATTGCCTCAGAGTGCTCACCAGGCCAGCCTAGCTGAACTTCCTTCCCCATGCACACCGCACTTACCGATCACCAAAAAGACAAGTTATTACTGAGATACAACTGGAATATCTTTATTCTACAAATGCTGTTTAAAGGAGGGCAGAAGCCGATTGCATAGGAAAGCATGGCCGGAGGAATCAGAAAGGGGTGGGCAAGACATCCCATAAGAGCCTGTCCAAAGCCATAGACTTGCATTTCCATTTACTCCTGAGCAGTTGGGGGGGACTATTATAAATGGCGATCGGGCACAAAGGAAGAGGTGAACCAGGTGACCAAAGGCGGGAGATTCAAGTGGGCAGGGTTAACAAACGGCGGGAAACTGAGGGGGCAGTTCCACCAGGAAACAGGGCGGTGCTTTCGTCAACATTTCCCCATTCGAGCATCGCTATATGCATAATTGATAATGTGATTAAACGTATGTAAACAACTTTAAAGCGCATTGTATGGAGCCTGAAATTCACCTTCACGCCTCTCTTATATAGGTATTAGGTGTAAACTCCACTGTAAGTTAATGCGCATATTCAGAGAATCAGCCGTAAAAGTGACCTCTTCTAGAGGGGGCCTATGTCACGACCCACTCCCTTGAGACTCCTTTTTACCTTTCTCTTTAAAGGATCCCAACCATGAACGCAGTAGGTATTCAGGTGCCCACTCTGTGGATTATTTTTTCTTTTTGTTCCATCTCTGGGCATCACCTTTTTCTCTCCCACTGGTTCTGTGATTCTTTGAGCCTTCTTGGACCCACAGCAAACAGCTTGGCACACTGTGTACCTTTTTATTCACCCTTTTACTTTACCACTGCCACCATATAACTCAGTACCTTACCTCAGGTACTTAAAGTGTGAAACAAAATAACTTTTATTTAACAAGAAGTAAGTTCATGCAGTTTATCAAGCTTGTGTTTTCATTTGTTTCAGTACTTAGTTGATAATAATTGCTGCAGATACAGCAAGTTAAAAAGTACTGAAAATTGACATATTTGTACTTTTTACTCCAAGCTGTGGCTTGACATATCGTATAGTGTATTAATCTGGAGGCCTGATTGTGACGTTTCAAACCACTTGCTGCTGCCCCTGTCTCGCCTTTTCTATTTTAGGCACCACAGCACCACAGCCCAGCAACCTGGCCCTCAGTCTATCCCTTTCCGCTGCCACCAGTACCCTCCTCAGTAACCCCACCCAAAGACCACACCAGTTGATGTAATTAACAAAATTTATTAACAGAAGTATATATATGTGAATAAGTGTGATGGTTTCCTCAGGTACATACTCATCAAGGTTACAAATGCAAAATGCTTAATGGTTTCAGTACTTTGTCTTCATCTCACGTTTCAAATATAAACTACCAAGTTCTACATTTCTCCTGCCTACTCTACCCACTCTAAGCTACACTACACTCCTTCCCACAATCTAGTTCCACCAAAATAATAAAACACGTTGGTCCTCCCTGACTTCTAATCCAGTCAACAACAAATCCCCATCACTCTAATCTCTAAGGATGTGCACGCCCGAAAATATCGTATTTTATCGTTATTGGAATTTTGGACCAAAAAAGTTATTGTCTCCGATAATATCGTAGGTTAATCGTATCATCTTCATGATAATTATCGGAAATCTGATATTTTAATTTGCAGCCCCATTGTGCCCTATAGAGCTGATTTTTTTAGAAATAATGCCTATAACTTCTGTATTTTCAAAGTTACAGGCTTGAAACTTGGTCACAATGCTTATGGGGTATGCCTAAGTATGTGTATGAAATTTGAGATCGATCCCTCCAACCCTCGATTTTATATGAATTTATTAAAGAACATTTTAGTTCTGACAGGACAGAATGACAGCTTGCCACGTGCATTCATTCAGACCTGCCAAAAAGTTGCACAATTTTTCAAAAATTCATATAAAATTGAGGGTTGGAGGGATCAATTTCAAATTTTATACACATACTTAGGCATACCCCATAAGCACTGTGACCAAGTTTCAAGTCTCTAACTTTTAAAATACAGAAGTTATAGGTTTATTTATATGGCAGTCCAATAATCTGATATAATCGGGCTGAAAATTTTTGGATTGGATATTTATCGGAAGTTTTTCTATCGTATCATTATCATTAATTGGATGTCCGATAATGACCTTATTGTATCATTATCGGACATTTTAATGATACAATACACATCCCTACTGATCTCCTACTGATCTTACTGTACTGTTTTCTATTGTCAGTCTCCATCCCAGCACTTCAATGGCTGCATTCAGACAACACAATAGTCAATGGTGGGGTAATAATCAGCTTTACAGTTGTTCATCTAGGGGGTACTCCCCACACAACATGGTAATAAATAATCAACTGTGGTGTGGATTAGAATTAGCGCTGAGTTGACTATGGCAGCATTCGGACGACACGATAGTCAATACAACTGACGATTGTTTCCCCCTCCCAGTTGCTTATTATGTAGTCCGAATTCAGCCAATATATATTCACTCTGTTCTCCAGCTCCTCCCACTCTCTCACAGCCAATCCAGGCATCCCAAACAACCAGACAATCAGCACTCACCCTCACATCCTGATCATACATTCCCCCTCCCTCTAGAGTTAACACTTACCATCCTGGTTCCCGCAACATAAACACAGTGAGTATTTTTGTAAACAATAAACATATTCAAACTATATACATTACAGGATAGGCATAGAACATTCACACATCACACTGATCTATTCAGGGCCCAGTCAAAGTAGATTCTTTGGATTGCCAACATGAAGCTAGACCACTTGTGAAAAAAATGACAGTTTATAAATAGAAAATGGATGCAGAATAAAAATTAGGGGTGTGCACAGACCCCCCGGATCGGATCGGGACCCGGATCGGGACCTCCAATTTTGTCCCGGACCGGTTCGGACAAAATCGGAGGCCCCCCGGACCGGATCGAGTCCGATCCCGACCCAAAAATCGTAAATTTTTGGATCGGCCGCCATTTTTTTCCCCATAGACTTGCATTGCAATGCAAGTCTATGAGGAAAAAATGGCGGCGGGTGGCTGAGGGGGGGCCTAACTCCCTCCCCCCCCGGGGCCGTCCGCTGTGGATGGCCCCGGCAGGTAAGCCCCCTCCCCCGCGCTCCCTACCCCCCCTGGGGCCGCCCGCTTCCATCCGCTGGCGCCCGCGGGCGCCAGCGGATAGAAGCGGACGGCTCCGGGGGGGGTAAGCCCCCTTCCCCACCACTGCTTACCTTCTCGGCCCGTCCGCTCCCGTCCGGCGCCGGCGGCTACTACCAGCGGGCTCCGCGGCCTACTCTCGAGTAGCGCGCCGGGTGATGACATCACCCGGCGCGCCACCCTGGAGTAGGCCGCGGAGCCTGCTGGTAGTAGTAGGCGCCGGCGCCGGGACGGGAGCCGCCGGGACGGGAAGGTAAGGGCTCCCCTCCCCCCTCCGTGCGCCCCCTCCTCCCCTCCACGCACCCCCTGCTTACCTTCCCGGCCCGGCGGCTCCCGTCCGGCGCCGGCGCCTACTACTACCAGCAGGCTCCGCGGCCTGCTCTAGAGTAGCGCGCCGGGTGATGACATCACCCGGCGCGCCACCCTAGAGCAGGCCGCGGAGCCTGCTGGTAGTAGTAGGCGCCGGCGCCGGGACGGGAGCCGCCGGGACGGGAAGGTAAGGGCCCCCCTCCCCCCTCCGCGCGCCCCCTCCTCCCCTCCACGCACCCCCTGCTTACCTTCCCGGCCCGGCGGCTCCCGGCCGGCGCCGGCGCCTACTACTACCAGCAGGCTCCGCGGCCTGCTCTAGAGTAGCGCGCCGGGTGATGACATCACCCGGCGCGCCACCCTAGAGCAGGCCGCGGAGCCTGCTGGTAGTAGTAGGCGCCGGCGCCGGGACGGGAGCCGCCGGGACGGGAAGGTAAGGGCCCCCCTCCCCCCTCCGCGCGCCCCCTCCTCCCCTCCACGCACCCCCTGCTTACCTTCCCGGCCCGGCGGCTCCCGGCCGGCGCCGGCGCCTACTACTACCAGCAGGCTCCGCAGCCTACTCTAGAGTAGCGCGCCGGGTGATGACATCACCCGGCGCGCCACCCTAGAGCAGGCCGCGGAGCCTGCTGGTAGTAGTAGGCGCCGGGACGGGAGCCGCTGGGACGGGAAGGTAAGGGCCCCCCTCCCCCCTCCGCGCGCCCCCTCCGCGCGCCCCCTCCTCCCCTCCACGCACCCCCTGCTTACCTTCTCGGCCCGTCCGCTCCCGTCCGGGGCCGGCGGCTACCACCAGCAGGCTCCACAGCCTGCTCTAGAGTAGCGCGCCGGGTGATGACATCACCCGGCGCGCCACCCTAGAGCAGGCCGCGGAGCCCGCTGGTAGTAGCTGCTAGTGCCGGACGGGAGCGGACGGGCCGAGAAGGTAAGCGCCCCCCTCCTCCCCCCCCCGCTGTCCACTTTCATCGGTGGGCGCCCGCTGGCACCCGCCAATGGAAGCAGCGGTGGGCGCCAGTGGGCGCCCGCCGATCCGCCGATCCGCCGAACCGGTTCGGAGCCTTTTCGGACCGGTTCGGATTGGATCGGCCGATCCAGCTGCGGGATCGGAAATCGGATAATTTATCCGATTTCCCACTGGACCGGACTCGGATCGTGGATCGGGTCCTATCCAGTGCACATCCCTAATAAAAATATAAAGAAGCTCACATCTTTCCAGCTGATGAAGCCAATCTTTATCACAGCTGCATATATGCTGGGGTTCCCAATCAACAACATATGAGACATCATTCCTAAGACCAAAAGTTCTCCAGACTGGCTGTGCACATTTCCCCCATGAAGCAAGAACAAATTTTGGAAAGTGCAAAAAGAATCACAGGCAAGGAAATAATTTACCTCTCCCTATGACTAAGAGATCCCAAAACTCTAATGGGGAGGGAAATAAAACAGTGAGATAAAACAGTAAAGTGAACAGAAGAAATTAGGCAGCTGTATAACTGTTGGCCTGAGGATTACACCCTTATCAGTGTCAGACAGTTAGTAATTGTTAACATGTGGATTTATGCTTGCTTGATACCAATCTCTCTCTCTCTCTCTCTCTCTCTCTCTCTCTCTCTCTCTGAAAAACCTACAGAAGCAGGCCTACTCTAAAAAACAGGAAACCTGCTCTTTATTCAATACTCAAGGGGCCTTTATACATTTAATAAAGAGAATATAGGACACTGTGTCAGTTCAACACCTCACCTGACTCCTCACCATTTCTTCCAGTATCAAACTCACTGCATATAGTTCTTTCAAATTTTGGTGAAAACTGCTTTTGTAACTTAGCTGGGTTTGTCAAGGAGATGTACCATCCCTTGGTTTGGTGAGAGGTGTCCCACTTTATCCCAGACCCAGGAAAATGTGGGTGCATGGAGTGTACGTTGTAAGAAAGCCCAAGTTGTGACATTCATTTCCTGGCTCTGTGGAGCTTGAGCCAACATGAGACAGGCTTAACTATGGTCTTAAACCTGTAGGTTTTTTTATCATTGAATAAATAAATAAATAGACTACATTTTCCCCCAGGCTAGTAACACTTGTTTGAGTCATCTGGACATCTTTTCTTATAACATATTCCTTTGCTACAGGCACCTCTCTCATGATATAGATTGTCCTTTCTATGTGAGAATCATACTATTTTTATAAGGCACAATGGCCACAGGCAAATATGCAAGGAGTATAAGGAATAAAGTTACAACATCAGTGCATTGCATCTCAGAGTCAGATACTCTATCAGACTTTCTGGCATTATTGTTCTATGGGTACATAACCTATGATGGTGATTTCTTTTAGGGCAAAATCCTATACAAGGCTAGATAGGGAAAAAGTCCTACAATTTCCATCATGCCCCAGCTATCTAAATGTGCATTTCTACCTAAACATTCATAGGATTGCACCTTATAGTGAGAGCTAGGAGGAGGAGAGGCTGGACATTGACATGTTTGTCCCCAAGCAATAAAGACGGGCAAAATAATTAACAAAATAGGTTCTTTCTGTGGGAAGTGTTTAGGCAATCCTCTATTATGTATGAATAGGTACAAAAAGTCACTGATAATGACATCCCCTGTAGTGCAGGGAATACCAAAACTGAAATCATGGAACAAAGAATGAGGAACAATGCAATCAAAGTCTAATGACTTTGTAGGATTGTGCCAGGAGAAGGCAGATTTAACTCAATGCCGTTTACCGATAAATAATTAGTTTGGGACCAAGAAACTGGTGTTCACTGCGCAAAAACAAAAAAGGTAATTTGTCGCAATAAAAAGTAAAATAATGGTTTGGAAGGGTAGAATTAAAAAGAAAAGCATATTATAAAATGTTATATTAGGATCTGTGAATAGTGCAAGAATTCACTATTCAATTACGGACAGAATCACTGGCAACAGGTAACCCCTTTTCAAAGCCTTACATTTGACAGTGGTAAAACAACAATATACAAATGTTATTATGTTTATGCAGCTTAAAGTCTTGATACCTAGAATGGCAGGGAGCCCCTGAAAAGCCAAAGTTACCTGCAGAAGGAACAAAGAAAAATATCAGTTGATAACATAGGCTTGGATCAGGAGGACCACTGGTGAAAGGGGGTGGATGGAAAGTGCCTTTCCTGTAGCTGCCTCCTCCCCACCCCTGAGAGCCCTCCAAAAAGCTTCCCCTGGGGACCCCTCTTGAATAGGGTGGGCAGTGGAGCAGGGAAATAACCAAAAATCAGGCAGAGCCAACGTCCTTGACACACACACAAAAAAACACCAGGTACTGTTTGTCTTTACTGTGACAAATGAACATACCGTATTTTCTGGCGTATAAGACGACTGGGCGTATAAGACGACCCCCAACTTTTCCAGTTAAAATATAGAGTTTGGGATATACTCGCCGTATAAGACTACCCCTCTTCCAACGCACACCAAATAAAAATTAAAAAAAACATCAGATTTGATTTCAATATGGTAATTTTAATTCAAATGCTTATGACATGCAGGTACTTAGCAGGAAAACTGTCACTTATAAACATAAGGCTGTTTGTCATCAAACATGTAAACATAAAACAGTGCAAGTGGATTAAACTTTTCCTAATTCACTCTAAAGCTGAAAGGAAGGATAAGACAATAAACCCATGGGAGCTGCCATGCTGTTTGTTTTCTAAGCTGTCAACCAAACTGGAACTGATGATGATAGGAGGAAGATAACAAACAATAGAGAGAGAGCAAGTGCTGGGCAAGTCCCTGGCGAGTTAGCAACGCCCATCATAACTGCAAGCTACGGTATTTTACAGGTTTTGCTGGCGTTGCTAACTCACCAGGGACTTGCCCGGCACTTGCTCTCTCTCTATTGTTTGTTATCTTCCTCCTATCATCATCAGTTCCAGTTTCCCTCCGCCCCTGTTGTGAAGAGGGAGAGAGAGAGAGGCTGCATGATGAGCCCCATTTAAAGCGGAGGTGCGGGAGCCTGGCCGTCATGTGACGCGGTTCCTGGAAAGTTCTTGGAAAGCGGCCTTTGCATTTTTACCCTTCGAGAGAGCTGTGAGCAAAGAGGAGAGGAGACGGAGGGGCGCCCTTGCCTGAGCAGCCACCGGCTTCGCTTCCGATGCGTCTCCTCCTTCGCTGAAATGGGGGGGGTATCGCCCTGCTCTCTTTCTGTGAAGCACGAGAACCTTCCCCACCCTCCCTCCGCTTCCTTGCCAGTGGCGAGCAGCAGCTGCCGTCCTCAATGCCCGCAGAGGCTCCGGAGCAAATAAATAAATAGTGTGAGGAGAAGCTCTCCCCACCCCCCGCACGTCCATTCCGCCTTCTTCGTCCTGCCTGCCTCGCCACTGTTGCCCCTCAGCCCCACCCTATAAGACGACACCCGGCGTATAAGACGACCCCCGACTTTTGAGAAGATTTTCCTGGGTTAAAAAGTCGTCTTATACGCCAGAAAATACGGTACTTTTCTTGCAGTGTCCTGGCAATTCTTGGTCTCAGACTAATTATTTGATAGCAAACTGCACCAAGTTAAATGTCCTGGACCATCTGTTCAGCTGTCCTTCGGCTGTCCGCACCCGTTCGCCAGCTCTTCTCAGCGATCCAAACCATTGAATTCATAATGTTCACTGAAATTTTTAAAATCCAAATATCTAAGAATGCCTCCCAATTTAAAGAAAAGCTCTTTCTCTAGCTGTATGGATTTCATAATCTTGCCTTTTAAACCGATAAAAGCAATGCAAGGTTGAGCTATTCTACCTGCTCCCCTGCACACACACCTGGAGACTTTAAAAGCAAAGCTAGAACTGAAGTTTGAGAGGTGCTGCTTCAGGGGGAGAGATTGGGGGTGTTTCTTATCCATTCCATTTTGCTGTAAACTTGTATTTAATATATTTTTGAGTATTATTGTGATATTGACATTTAGTATATTGTTAAATTTTGTTGTAGTATATTGTTGAATGTTTTTTGTGCTATTTCTGCTGTAAACTTGCATTTTGTAAACTGCCCAGAGAGCTTCGGCTATGGGGCTGTATATAAATTTAATGAATGAATGCTTGTTAGATGACTCCCTGATATAAATTCTACTAGATTACTCCATCAAGTTATTCCCACTGGAATAACATTTCCTCAGTTTTACGCAAGGCCGCCATTTATGAAACTGGATGGAGAAACACCCCTTCCCCCATGTCCCGTACACGTGGCCACGGGGAAGCAGTTGCGGGCAGGGGGAGTAGGGAGACGTGCCCTGTATCTATTGGCAGGCAGCTTTATGGTGCCACCGGCTGGGGGTGGGGCGGAAAAACCTTTATTAGGCGGCCGCGCCCAACCCCAGGCATCTTCTTGTTTTTGCAGCTCCCTCCCTCCCTCCCTCCCTGTATGCAGTATGGGCTTTGCTGGTCACCCATTTGGGGCCAAGTAGGAATTTTTGACTCATAGTCTGATTGGCATGGGCTATGGGAGAGTGGCTTAGGAAAGAGTAATTTGTGAATGGATTAATTGGTCACATTGTTAGGCTGTTAGGGCGAGCACAATTAGACGAAAGGGATGGTGAGCATTCTGTGGCATCATTTTGGTGACACGTGATGCCCGAGGCCTTACACTGAGGGTTGTGCGGCCCCAGTGGCTAGATAGGGCACACTTGTGAGGCCAACTCAACTCGATCCACCTGGCGTTGTGCGTCCCGGGGGGGGGGAGCGATGCCGGAAGGCCTACCCTCTCCAAAAAACGCCACTCATCAGACATAGAATATTTTCGCCCAATTTAACGCCTAGTCTAGTACGCTGGCATAGAATAGGGCCCGCCCAGTCTCCCTTTGCAGATTCTCAATAAATGTGGCCCATAATTTGAACCATATATACTTGTGTCGTCTCATTATTTCCCCTTTTTGCCCCACAAAATGGACCCACCCTGTTTCAGACAATCTGCTATTATTCCTCAGCAGCACCTATATTTCTGTTATTATAATTAACTACAACAAATGCTGTTACTCTGCACTGCCTTAATATGCACACAAAATTACACTTTAAAATTTCCCAAGAACCTATCCACTTAATGAAATGTGAAATGGCACCCCTGGATAGTTAGGCATTTGTCATTAGGCATTTGACTTATCAATCACTATGAGACCAAGCTAAGATAAAATGAAACCTGCATTCATCCTTGTCCAAACCGCAAATTCTTAATATGTCTTCCTGGTTGTTAAACCACAGTTTCCTGTGATGCTTGAACTGGGAAACTATGGTTTAAATGCTCCCTGCAAACCATGATTGTAAGACAACTTTCCCCAACCTGGTGCCCTCTGGATGCTTTGGACTACAACAACTTCCAGCATTCTTGACCATTGGCCATGCTAGCTGAGGATGATGAGAGCTGAAGTCCAAAACTTCTGGAAAGCACCAGGATGAGAGAGAGCAACTGGCTCAGGATCATCTATTGAGCTTCATGGTTGGGTGATAATCCACTATGCTAACAACTACACAACAGTGGCTTTCCATACTTATTTCATAAATCTGGAGTCCCCGACATGGTGCCCATGAGCACCCATGTGACCGTAGGCACTCTGTCCTTCATAATTTTTATTTTATTTATTAAGATTTTAATGCATTTTCCCCACTATGATGCTGACATGCTGCAAAGTGATACCCTGAAGCACTATCTTTTCTTTCAAAACAATGGTTTTGTGCTTTGGAGCTTAAACCCCACCTCTGCCTTGTACTTAGGTTCTTGGGCAAGTTACTTTTCTTTTAGTCTCACTATTTGCCTTCTGGGAAATGAGTGGTTTATGACCACCCATACCTGCCATAGTTGCCATTTTATGAATGAGCAAGCCCCCCCCCCCCATGGCAACCATTTTGTGAGAACAGCCACACTACACTCAGTCAAAATTCCAAATGTGGCCACTGACCCCATTGGATACAAGCCACGGTATGTATTTTAAGAAAACGAAGAGCCTTTGATCACATCAACCAGAAACAACAGTGCATTGTGGGATGGTGATTTCTTTCAGACAGTTGCCTTATATTATGACTGTGTTTGTGTGTGTGTTCTGCAAGGCAGAAAATACTACTGTGCGGTATTTTACATCAAGAAGTCTTAGTGCCTGTGATGTATTCATTCTAGAGTATATAGCTAATTAGATGGTGCTGTGTGTTGCAGCTACATGGTGCCCCAGGGGGCACGCCCATTGTCCCCACATTGTTGGACAAGTCTTTCTTAACTTGAAACCCATTGAGATTTCTCGAGCCATTTAACACTTCGACAAAGAGGTTTGTAGCACCAACAATCTCATTGTATTGCTAACCTCCCTGATCCTTGAAAATCCAACACAGAGCAGGAAACAGTTCATGGTAGCCTGCATTCATACCTTGCCTTTTAAAAAAAAAAGTAAAGAAACTGTACCTGTGGACAAAGTAAGGTGAGCTCTAGCTATCTGCAGAAAGTATTTTAGGTTTTGAGTGATTAAGCACCTGCATTATTTGAAATGCATAATCAAGGCACACACAAAATAGGTTTATTTAACCATAGCTGTATTATTATAGAAAATATTTTAGATGTTTATCACTGTAATGACAAATTTCAGTGAAATTCATCCAGTGCTGAAGAATGATGCATTCCTTTGAAAATCCTTGTTTGTGAATACATGGTATAAAAATTGATTTTTATCACTTAACCCAGAACAATTGTTGTTCCTTTAATGTATCTCCTTGTCATAACACATCTGATACTCAATACAAGCTACCTCCCTGGCATATCTTGTTATCCTATGTTATTGACAATGTAGTGTGAAATGTATAAATTTGACCATAAAAATATTTATCATGCTGTGGGAAAAATACAGAGCATTTTCTCAAACTCACATTCCATGGATTCATGATCTTAGGAATCAAGAAAATGTGTTAATGCATCGTGTGCCTAGGCATATTCTCTGTGTGTGTGTGTGTGTGTGTGTGTGTGCCTAGGCACATGATGCATTTGTGCACACACCACACACACACTTCTGTGAATGTCAAAAATGAGACTGACAATATTCATCAGGAAGTGTGATCGTTAACAATTTCTCTCACTCACAGTGAATATTCACAAGCAGTCATCTTAACGGCTCCAGATTAATTTTGTGAATGCCTTATTCCAGTGGTGGCTGGTGCCCAGTGGGGCTGATGGGGCATGGGAGGCAGGTCATCAGAGACAGAGCAAAGAGATCACCAGAGGCACAGCTAACCCATTTTACACAGAGCAGGTTGTGGAAACTTGTGGCGATCCAGATGTTGCTGGACTGCAACAACTTTCATGAGCCCTAGCCAGCATAGCCAATGATGAGGGCTGATGGGGGTTGCAGTCCACCATCTGGAGGACCACATGTTTCCCACCCTTGACATAGAATGAGTGTGTGGATATGGGAATAAGTTGGCACAGCGGCAGGCAGAACCTGTGTTTTTCATTCACAGTAGCCTTTAAAGCATACCACACAAGGGGAAATGGGTAGGGATGTGTATCGTATCGTTCCAATGACTGATAATGATCCAATAATGGCGTTATCGGATATCCGATTGATAACAATACGATACAAATCTCTCCAATAATTATCGGGTCCAATAATTTTCGGTCTGATAATTATCGGATTTTATCGAAAATATCGGACCGCCATTTTTCGAAAGTGTGTTCCCACACATATGTGCCAAATTTCAGGACAATCCCTCCAACCCTGTATTTTATATGAATTTTTTAAAGAGCATTCTACTTTTGACAGCTGGTTGACTGGGCCGCCCTGCTGTCAAAAGAAGACTTGTTGTCTGGTTTTTTTTTCCCCTTAGGAAATGTGTGTATAACTTCTTTATTTGAAATGATAATGACATGATACTTGGGAAGCCAGGACTAGCAAGATCCAATCTGCAATGTCCAAAAAGTTTCAAGTCTCTATCTTTTCAAATTAAAAAGTTATTGGGGGTCCCCCAAAAGCCCCACCCCCACTTTAACTACTTGATTTTTAAAGATAAAAACTTGAAACTTGTGGGACATTGAAGATGGGATCTGGCTAGTCATGTGTGAAAAAAATTCAGAGCAATTGCTCAAACCCTCGATTTTATATATATATTTTTTAAGATCGTGGTACTTTGAAAGCAACAGGGCAGCCCAGTCAAACAGCTTTCAAAAAGTTGCACGATCTTTAAAAAATTCATATAAAATCGAGGGTTCGAGCAATTGCTCTGAAATTTAATACACATGACTAGCACTAGACAATCTGCACTGTGACCAAGTTTCAAGTCTGTAACTTTTAAAATACAGAAGTTTTAGGCCTTTCTGTCTCAAAAAGCATCTCTATAGGGCAAAATACTCTGAATTAAATAATAATAATAATAATAATAATAATAATAACAATTTATTTCTTACCCACCTCTCCATCTGGATCGAGGTGGGGAACAACAACATGATAAAATACATAAAACTGATTAAAACATAACACATATTATTAAAACTGCATAAAAATCCTAAAACATCCTAAAAACATCCTTAAAACATTCTAAAATTCCACTGGATATGCCTGCCGGAAGAGAACAGTCTTTATAGCTTTCTTAAATTCTAAAAGACTGTTAAGTTGACGAGTCTCCTCCGGCAGGTCATTCCACAGTCTGGGAGCGGCAGAAGAGAAGGTCCTCTGGGTAACGGTTGTCAGCCTAATCTTAGCCGACTGCAGTAAGTTCTTCCCAGAAGACCTGAGCGTACGGGGTGGATTGTATGGGAGAAGGCGATCCCGCAGGTAACCTGGACCCAAACCATGTAGGGCTTTAAAGGTAATAACCAACACTTTATACTTCGCCCAGAAACTAATTGGCAGCCAGTGGAGCGATTTTAAAGCTGGCGTAATATGGTCACCCCTAGATGTACCAGTGACCAACCTGGCTGCCATATTTTGAACTAGTTGAAGTTTCCAGACTAGGCACAGAGGTAGCCCTATGTACAGCACATTGCAGAAGTCGAGCTTCAAAGTTACCAGCGCGTGCATTACCATCTTTAGGTCTTCCAACTCTAGGAAGGGGCGCAGCTGGCATATCAGCCGAAGCTGATAGTAGGCACTCCTGGCCGTCGCATCTATCTGGGCTGTCATTTGGAGCGACAGATCCAGGAGCACCCCCAAGCTGCGAACACAGTCTTTCAGGGGGAGTGTAACCCCATCCAGAACCGGTTGACACACCTCCAAACCCAGGTTGGGGCCTTTGACATCAAGCACCTCCGTCTTGTCTGGATTCAGCTTCAGTTTGTTTTTCCTCATCCAGCCCATTACCGCCTCCAAGCATTCATTCAGAGGAGACACACTATCCTTAGCTGGCACTGTTATCGAAGGCATAGAGAAATATATTTGGGTGTCATCAGCATACTGATAGCACCCCACCCCATGCCTCCGGATGATCTCTCCCAACGGTTTCATATAAATGTTAAACAGCATTGGGGAAAGGATGGCACCTTGTGGTACACCACACAGCAGCTCCTTCTTTGCAGTGCAGCTATCCCCAAGCATCACCATCTGGAACCTGCCCGAGAGGTAGGACAAGAACCACTGAAGCACAGTGCTCCCGATTCCCAATCCCCTCAGGCGTTCCAGAAGGATACCATGGTCGATGATATCGAAAGCCACTGAGATGTCCAGAAGTACCAACAGGGACACACTCCCCCTGTCAATACTAAGGCGTAGATCATCCACTAAGGCGACCATAGCAGTCTCAACTCCATATTCTGCCCTGAAACCAGTTTGAAATGGGTCTAGAAAATCAGTGTCATCCAAGACTACTTGGAGTTGAAAGGCAACCGCCCTCTCAATCACCTTGCCCAAGAATGGAAGGTTTGATACCGATCTGTAGTTATTAAAGTCCAGGGGATCCAGGGAGGGCTTCTTTAGAAGCGGCCGTACCACCGCTTCTTTTAAACATGATGGGAAAGTCCCCTCCCTGAGAGATGCATTAAAAATATATTGTAATTACGATCTAACCGCATCTCCTCCCTGGGCGACCAGCCATGAAGGACAGGGATCGAGAGGGCAAGTCGTTGTCCTCACTCGTCCAAGCAGCTTGTCCATGTCCTCGGTACTCATCAACTGAAACTGATCCAGTGTAATTCTAATCGCGGAGTCGCTGGACACTCCATCGTCAGCCTCTGCTATAACGACGGCATCTAAGTCGGCTCTTATCCGAGAGATTTTATCTGTGAAATGATCGTTAAAGGCATCACAGCGAACTGCCGAAGGCTCTAAAATCGGATTCAGGGGGGAAGGTGCCCGGTTTAGACCCCTCACCACCCTGAACAGTTCCGCTGGACGCGAATTCGCAGACGCAATGCGCGCAGAGAAGAAAGCTTTCGTCGCTGCACGTATTGCCACCCCATAGGAACGAAGATGTTCTCTATGCCGTGTCTTGTTGGATAGAAGTCAAGTTTTCCGCCATCCACGCTCCAGTCGTCGTCCTTTCCGCTTCAACTCCCTGAGGTCTTCCATATACCAGGGCGTCCTGTTAGAAGCGGGTCGGAGAGGACATTTGGGGGCGATCATGTCGATAGCCCTAGTTAGGTCTTGATTCCATCTATCGGCCAGGGCTTCTACAGGATCATCGATGATACCAGCCATAAAACCCTCCAAGGATTTCTGAAATCCAGAAGGATCCATCAGCCTTTGAGGGCGGACCATCTTAATAGGTCCACCACCCCTGCAGGGGCAGGTGGTAGCCGTGATACTAACCCTAACCAGAAAATGGTCTGTCCATGACAACACGGAGGTATTCGTTACCTCCGCCCACAGATCCCTCTGTTCGGAACTGAAAACAGCATCAAGGGTATGACCCGCTGTTTGTGTGGGTCCAGAGACCAATTGGGATAGGCCCATGGTTGTCATGGATGCCATGAACTCCCAAGCTCCACCTGACAAACCAGTCTCGAATGGGATGTTGAAGTCGCCCAGGACCAAAAGCCTGGGCGAATCCAACACCAGCTCCGAGACCAGTTCCGTGAGCTCAGCCAGGGAGTCTGATAGGCAGCGGGGTGGCGGTACACTAAGAGAATCCCTAGCCTATCCCTTGTCTTCAGACTCAGGTACACACACTCGATGTGATTCAGTTCACGAACAGGAAGTCTGGTCAGGTTAAGATTATCCCTTTAGACCACAGCTACTCCGCCCCCGCCCACTTTCCCTCACCTGCTCACTAACACAGTACCCAGCTGGGAGGGCCTGCGCCCATGTCGGTCCACTGTCATCTCCCAGCCAGGTCTCTGTGAAGCATGCCAGGTCAGCCTTCTCATCTGAAAGAAGGTCATGGATAATATGTGTTTTATCGGATATCTGATAATTATCTGATATCCGATACAATTTGATACAAAAATCTCTGATATTATCAGATCTAAATATATATATATATTGGAATTTCTGATAACGATACGATAAGATAATTTCGACCGTGCACATCCCTAGAAATGGGTTCATATGATTTCTATATCATGCCTGCAAAGCCCTGAGGTGGTGTGATGAAAATGGCGATAAGATGATGGTGGTGATGACAATAATAGCAATGTCCTCAGAGCAAGACAGAAACTATTCTTAATTCAAAGCAGCTGGCAAGCCCTCCCTGCACAAAGGGGAAAATAATGCATGTGAAGAACAGAAGGAAGAGGAGGAGGAGATCACCCTTAGACCAATGAAGAAACAAAATCCACAATATTTAGAAAGCCATATCATAGAAATCAGAAATTGGGGCACATGATCATGCCTGTCAAGAAGAGCAACCATAAAAAGGGGGAGGGATCCATAATCAGAATTAGCCACAAACAATCAGAAATAGATATTTTTTTTAAAGGAAAAAATGCCAGTACCACCCAAAGCACCAAGAAGCAGGATGGTTTGGGGGGGGGGGAATGCAAATGGAGCCTAAACACCCAGAACCCACAAGCATTTTTTAAAAAGTGAAATCAAGATTATCCCACCACTCATCTTGCCCTCAATTCCTGCTCGTATTTCTGATTCCTGCTCACTTTGTGCAAAAGGGAGTTTTGCACAAAGTGAGCAATCTTCCCAAATTCGCATGAATTTCCTAATTTGTTCAAGTTTCTCCTGTAGGCTAAAGCAAGGCTTTAGGAAATTTGTGCAAATGGGACTTGGAATCAGGAATGAGATGACTATGAGCATACGTTCTACGATTTGCAAAACATTTTTGGCAGACACACAGTCATGCTTGGGTTCGTGGTTTCAAACAGGACACGCTGGCATATTTTGTGAGCCAAAATGAAATTCTCATACATCATCATATATATCAGTTCTCATATATATCAATGCCACTGTCCGATTGCATGAAAATCCCAACAACGGACAAACATGGCTGCTTAGTTTTGTTGCTGCTTTTATTCTTATTTTCATCCAGATAGATGGGGAGGTTTGAATGACCAAACTTTGGATAGGGATATTCAACTTTTCGAACGCAGAGAACTTCCACTGGTTCAGACTGAAATGGAAATGTGCTGCTTATTGCCCAAAGAGAGTTTCTAAAATCAAGCCTGACTTTCTGTCTTGTTTTCCCACTTTCAGAACTGGATGCTCCACACACAGGCACGATTCACCCTCCCTGTCTTATTATTACTGCCTGCCTCCCTGAATTGGATCCAATCCCTCGGCTGACTCCAGATACTTGCTACGTAGGTGGCAAAGAATCTTCAATCTTGTTCTTAATTACTGTGGCTCAAATTGATTTGACCTGAACTCTGCCTGTTTTCCAAGTATGGCAGGACCTCCAGGCTACCTTCCTAGTTTTTGGAGCTAACACGCTGGCTGTCAAATAAGTAATTGTAAGGAACTGATTTATTGCCCAGCAAACCCAGCTGGGTATAAAATATTAATTTTTAATGTAACTAGTGATTTCCATTGCTTTAATCCATAAAATGTAATAAATTAATCCATACACTTTCAGATAATAGATTTGTGGTGGGCTGATTTTTATTTATTTGTTTATTTTATTTGTTTATTTTATTTATTTTATTTATTTATTTATTTATTTATGATGGGGAGAATGGCTTCAACCGGTTGCAAAGCATCTCTTTCTCTCTCTCTCTCTCTCTCTCTCTCTCTCTCTCTCTTTTATAGAATGCTTTAAAGGGAAGATGTTTGTGAATCTCAAGGCTACACGCATTCCTCAGGGTGCTGCTAGCATCTAAATAAGCCATAAAAACAAAAGCTCAGATGGTTTATGATTCCACTAGATCCCCAAAATATAGCCTTGTCCAAGTTGTCATCTTTCCAATTCCTTCTTGTAGATCTTGCTCCCTTTCATATAACCTGTTCTCTAGGCTTCAACCTTCTCCGGCAAATAGATCAGTCCAAGCATTGAATACTTAAATCTTTATTTTCCCCAGACACTGACAATGAAAAAAAAATGCACATCAACCTTCCTCGACTAATAATAATAACAATGATGATAAATAATAATAATAATAATAATAATAATAATAATAATAATGGTAGGTGTGGTATTTATGGTATTCCCCATGGTATATGCAAAAATATAAAACATCAAAAAGAGGCAGTAGCCCCAATTCAGTGCCACAAACTTGGCTGGATACACAAGGGTTCACATCAAGTCATCTTGAAGCTTAGCACTCAAAGCTTTCTGCCTGGATGGACAAATCCATTTCACCAACATTCAAATTGTTTTAATTAGGGGTGTTGGAGGAATCCAGTTTGGGGATAGAGGTCGGAGATCTATTGCCTGCTAGGCCTCCTGGACTCTGGTTCATGCATCCCTGAGCTTGCCTGACTTGTTGTGTGAAATTATGCAAATTACAGCCACAATTTGCTTAAATTATGATTAAACAAAAAACAAAAATCCACAAGCAGATTGAGTTGGACCAGCTTGCAGGTAAGCGAATCAGAGTCAGCGAACTTCACCTCCCTGGATGGATACCTCCAACATATCTAATTTCAAGTTATTTTTCTCTCGAATATGGAGAATTTTGTGAAGTTTGGTAAGGTCTTATCAAACCCAAACTGAAATGAAATTGTCGCCCATCCCTGCAATGTATATATTAACCTAATTTTGGACCAGATCTGAAGTTCATTGATGAAGTAGTTTTGGTGGAATATTTACCATTCAAATTAACCTTACCCCAGGACAGTGAACATCAATCACCCATTCCTGCTGGCCACCAAGTATATTCCTCCTACAATACTATAAATGCAAACATAATGCATCAGTTCATCAATAGACAAATGGACCTTTCACTTGCCCTGCATGAATTAGAGGATTTTGTAGACTGCAGGAGGCAGATAGGCCTCAGGGCAAGCTTATACTTAACTCCATATTTAATTAGAAATGGTGGTTCATCATTCTCCATCACACTGCTACCCATCCACTCACCCCAGTCTTTTCTTAATTTCCCCTCCTTTTTTCACCTATATTTGTTATGATATTAAACCCCCAAATATATTATTATAATTATTATTATTATTATTATTATTATTATAAATAATATCTTAATTTACTTTAATGGCATTTCTTCGGTGGTAGTGGTTAGTGGTAGAGCACTAATTTTGCACTGAAGAGGTCCCAGGTTCAATCCCCGAGTCTCAAGCTAGGGCTAGGAAAAGTCCTATCTAAATCCCTGGAAAACCACTACCAGTCAGTGTGGGCAATATTGAGTTAGATGGACCAGTATAAGGCAGCTGTCTAAGGGCCAAACAACATGTTCTCTTAAACTCACTTTCATAAACCTGCTCCCATATCTTTACTTAACTGTGAATTTCCTTGTACTGACCCCTCAGCAACATGCTTTGAGGGTCAGACTACAGTTCTTTGTCGAAGCAAGGTACAGTAGCTGGCATCCTAGAATGCCCGCTGCACAACACTTGGTGCATGTTCAATTACAGGGAGTAGAAAAAAGATGGCCAACTTTCCCCCTCTTTTCATGAAGTAGAATGCTATTTTCTTACTGCACTTTCAGAAAAGCAGAGAGAGAGAGAGCAAGAGCTACGTGCTAAAAGTTGCTCATACAACCTTGAGGGACAGAAAGTTATTGTGGAACTTCTTGGCTCAATATGACAACAGCAGCCAAATTGTTTAAATGGTGCCCCACAGCAACAAAACATGTACTTCCTACAGCCCCGATATTGTCACTGGGAACAAAAGTGTTTAATTTAAAGCCAAGGCTGCAGCCTTAGACATAACAAAGAAAGATGATTTCAGGGGATATGCTGGCAGAGATTCTTTTTTTAAAAGACAAAGGTGGATCATCAGATGTGGACAACTACAGATTCAGATCTCTCATGGGATCCTGAGATCCAGATAGTCTGTTTTTCTGTTAAGATTTCAGTGGGGCTAATGGATGCGTAACCGAGCATAAAAGATATACTGAATGGTTTAGTCACATTTTCTTGAAAAAATAAATAAACCCACTTCTCACATTCACTTTTGATCCAGGTTCAGTTCAGACATTTAGCATTCTCTCCATATAAAATGTCGTCAGTGACCATAGGAATACAACCATGCAGAGAAAATAAAGCTACCCTGGTTGCAAATACTGCATATATTGGCAGTGATTCATCTGAATGCAACAGCTGGGGGGGGGGGGAGGAGTGGACATACCACCACATTCACATGAATCACTCCCTAAAGATGAGAGTGATTATCAGGGACATCCTGATATGTCCCTGATAATCCTCCATATGACTGCATCTCCAAGAACGCTTGCATAACTTTACAAAGAACTAGGATGGGGAACTTCTGGCCTTCAGGAGTTCCCCATCCAGCCCTTGGTGGCTTTGGCTCCATCTATGGGCCCTGCTCACTACCCTTCCCAAACCTCACCCCCTAGAGGCTGCCAGGAGTTTGTGTGAAAGGAAAGCCCCCTGTTATCTCCTTGGAGAGGACTGCCCTGCATATTCTCCAGTGGGGGGAGGCATGGCACAGAGTGAGCAATGCATCCCTGTCTGAGGTGGATGAGATGGGGGGGGGGGTTCTCTGATTAAGAAAAATCATTAAAAGTTAAACACAAAGTCAGTTGAGAATCATCTTAAGAAGATCCTATGACTTTTGAAAGTATTACACTAAGGATGATTGAAAAAATAAACAAAGACAGACTAGCATCTTGGTCCCCAAACTAGGATGGTATTGTTGTGACACAAGCAGATACCTCCAGAGAGATGTTTAAACTCTTCCCTCTTCAAATTCCCGAACGTGTCTCTTATTACCTTTTGATTCATACTGTGTTGTTTTTGTTGCATTTACTTGCATTAGAATAAGTGCTATTTATCAAGAACCAAAAGGTATTTGTTTGCCCAGGGCTCTTCTTGATAGGTACCACAAAGAGAGTGAAGGTTTTGTAAGCCAACCATTTCAAATTGTTCCCAAACACCATCGGGTCTTTTGGAAGTTCAAACTTCCAATTAAGATCATGCTAGGAAGGCAATCAAAGATCTCAGCATTCACAAGTTAATTATATCCTCAGGCTAAGTTATAACATCCTTGTTTGTTTTGGAGGGGTTTGTTGTTGATGCCATTTGTTGTCGTTATTTTTGTCCACTTCATCTAATAAAGTAAAATGTTAGAGAGATACAGATTTTTGTCAGCTGTTATGAGAAAAGCCCTATGGTGAGGCTGTGGGAGCTTTTGTTACAACTTAAATGCAGAGACGGTGATGAAAATAAAACATTTTCCGATAATTAGCAACTCGGGATCATCTCCGTCCCAAATTATCCACAGCCTGCCACACTGCATAAAGCTCAAAGATTTTTACTGGTTGTTGTTGCATGCCTAGCCAACTTATTCATCCCCAAAATTGGCTGGACTTGTGCCATGCAAATGCATGCATCGCTTTTAGGCTGTAAGAGAGATTATTTCGTTTGGGCTCATGGAACACTGAACAAGTGTCAAGAGATAAATACTGTGATGATATAATAATTCTTCCTAAAGCCCACTGTCTGCCTGATTTTACAAGAGACAAAAAAAATAACATCTGAGAATGGTGACAATGCTTGCTTGCTACATCCAAATTAATCCAGTTTCGAGTTGTATTAGCTGCCTCGGAGAACTCTAATTGGGAGAGTATTCTCAAGATAATATCCAGCTTTTGATTTGGACTGTTCTGTCATGCCAAACTTGGTCTCCTGCCACAAGGAAGTTAACTTCCAGTTTAAAAACATTCTAGTTGTTTATACAATGTCTTCTCCATATCAATTCAGCATGATGACCCCAATGAGTTGATAGGACACCCCATTAAGCTAGCTCCCAGATATTGGAGGGGAATACATCCATGCAAGTATTCCTCTGAATGCACAGCTCTTGTTTCCCATCACTGCAGTAATTGGAGATGTCCAAGCATTCCAGATGTGCATTGGAGCACTCATGCCACTATGAAGGGGGGCATTTATTTTGGATCTTTTCGGCATTATTTTCCATTTGTCCACGGCCTTTGGAAATGTTAAACACAGCACTGCAGCTAATGCCCATCCTGTACTGAGTGAAGCAATACCATAATTTTTCAACACATGGAATCTGGGCTGGTATAAATGAATTGCAATTGGATAGCTGTTGCAGGGAGGGTTGCAACACCTGGTTACTGATTCATGTTCCGCTTGTGATCTTCTATATCTTCAGATTCTTCTTAACAGGCTAAATCAGTCTCATTCCGGGGGGGGGGGGGGGGCTGGAAAGAATAGGGGGACATAAAGAGAAGAGAAAAGGATGAGAATGCAGTTGACAATACGAGGATCAAAAAGTGAAATACCAAAGTGAAGTGAAATAGACCACAACTTTCAACAGGATTTACAAACTTAGTAAAGAGTTACTGTGACTATTGTTATATTTAGATTATATGCTTGCAGTCAGAGATTGATTTTTGTTTTTGTTTTTCTACATCATCTCATATTCTTTACATTCTTTATATAACCATCTTCATCCTCACCTGCACAACGCCAATAGATACGGAGTATCTATTGTAGAGACCAAAGTATCTATTGCAGAGACCAAAGCAGAGACCAAAGTTATGACCAACTCTTTATGCCTAACTGAACGGGAGCCCTTTTAAAAAATGGATCTAACCTAAAATGTCTATTGAAATCAAGTATCCAATTACAAAATCCAAGTATCATCAAACCTGTCTATACCTTGATTAGGCATTATGAGAAATTTGTTTTGGTTTATTTTTTATCAGGGTTTTATCTTCTGGACCAAAACGGACTCAGATGCAATCTGCAGTCAAAATTCATACATTTCTGAGCTTGCAATGTGATTCATCGACCAAATAATTCAACCGCATGCATACTTTTCAAACATGTATATATTTCAAAAATTCATACGTTTAAAATTGAGTACGCTTTAAAAATGTTCACAAAAGATTAGTACATTTAGAAAAAAATATGCATAGAAAAAGGGAACGATTTTCATGCGAAAAGAAAAAAGCTCACACTCTGATATGGACTCAAGTCAGGACAAGCTTCAAGATAGAATTCAGAGAAGTTTTGCCAATTCTTACATCCCTAGTGAGTCCTACAATCCCTTAGGGACAATACTCTGTGTATCAATAAATCTGATCATGTTGCCCCAAATCAAATGTGCTCCCTTCAAAACACACCATGCAGCATCTCAACATAAAGCTTTGGGAAACAAAGCATTCAGATCATAATCAATAACTGATGCAATGACTAGAACCACAGTGTGTATGCCAAATATTAAAAAGGCAAGGATCATTGTCACAGGGGATGTGGAGAACCATCTTAGCCAGCTGCCCATTAAGAGGTGGGGGAATAACTTCTCTCACTCCTTTATGAAAGAACAGCTGACTCAAAATCCATGGAGTGGCGCAATAGGCAGCCTGTTCATTTTCAACATCTGAGTCCGAAAAAGAGAAGAGCAGACATACCAGTAAAAATAAGGCTCATCTCGGTATAGTTCCTATTGCCACAAAATGGGGTACGAGGAGGAACACTGTCCCTGATGTCATTTTCTAAACACATAAAAGAGCCTTCCACTTTACCGTATATAGTCAAGTACTATCAACTCTAATAAATCAACTGAGCAAAGGAGAAAGCGGATAGTACCACTAACAAATAACAATTTCTGCTTCATGAAAGCGTCTCAAAGAACATTTCCATGCAGCAGGATTGCTTTCACAATGATTGACCAGCATGGTAGGAATCATATTTTACAGCATCAGGTGCTTGGTGCTTGCTAGCTGTCTTGCTTTTAAGAGCTTTCATGTGGAAAGAGGGAGGGCCCTTACGTTTCCCTTTTAATGTGTGAGGTCTCCTTGCAAAGACTTCAGTTGCACTTTGAGGTCTCCTGTTGCCTTTCTTGCTGATTTATACCTTATCACGAGAAAGGTTATATCTTTTTTTAAAAAATCTACCAGTTGAAGTTTGTTTTTGTAATCTGAGACAAATGTGTATAGACTTCTAGAT
Source organism: Anniella stebbinsi (assembly GCA_029215795.1). Lineage (NCBI taxonomy): Eukaryota > Metazoa > Chordata > Lepidosauria > Squamata > Anniellidae > Anniella > Anniella stebbinsi. The sequence continues at coordinate 127,099,186 of JARDYH010000003.1, read as the reverse complement.
CGGTAAATAAAACACAGCATCTGGGAACATGTGACGAACTATGCAACTCTCAGAAGCACAAAATGACTCCAGCGTTTGTTTGTTTGTTTGTTTGTTTAATGAATTGTTACTAGAGGTGCTTGAATCAATCAAGACCAAAGCACTAAATAAATTTTAACCAGGATCCTCATCTACCAATGGCTATTATACCTAGCAGACCGCCTTCCCTTATATCCACCCAGACGACATTTACGATTGTCAAGGAGGCCCTACTCGTCATTCCAAGATGAACAGAAGGCCGTCACGAAGATCCTTAATGGTGGGCCTTCTCTGTAGTGGCACCCACCCTCTGAAAAACCCTCCCTTAGGCGGTTCAGGAGGTGGAAAATATAAAATCCTTTAAATGACTCCTGAAAAGATATATTTTCATACAGGCTTTCCCTGGCTGTAACTTTTTTTGGTTTTATATGATATTTGTAACTTTTAAAGCTTTCCACTATGTTCTGACTTGTTATATTTTACAGTTTTAATTGTGAACTGCCAGAGAGCCTGTTATTGGGCAGAATAAAAATGTAATAAAATAGATAAATAAATAAATTGTTCATGGTGGTAATATATTATATCCAGGTTCAGGCATACCACTGAATACCAGTTCTGGCAGGCCAGCAACAGCATCCTATTCCCATCATAGCCAACTAAATGCCCACTATTTATTTCTTGTGTGTGTGTGTATCTTTATGCCCCACCTTTAAATCAAAAAATGGCGCTCAAGGTGGCTAGCAATAATTTTAAAAAACACTATCATTTAAAATAAATATAATAATTAAATCAATAATAAAGGAAATACATTAAAACACAATTAAAACAACAACACAAAAATAAAATAATAAAAACAGCAGCCCACCCAGCAGACCAGCTCACATGTCAAAGGCCTGCTTGAATAAAAACTTATTTGCCTGCTGGAGGAAGGACAACAGATTGGGAGCAAACATAGCTTTCCAAAGTGGGTGTTCTTGCATCCCCACTGAGCAGGCCTCTGATGGCAGTGCCACTAAGAAGAAGGCCTCCCCCGTGACCTAGATGGGCTCCTATGGGAAAAGACAGTCTGCTAGGTCTAAAACCTGTTGATATGTTACACCTCTATTACATAACACAGAGCATAGATATGATGATACATTCATGTTGTTGGTTTTATTTTATTAGCCTCATCAAATCATGTCCAGATGGATCTTTCCTGAAAATGCTTTGTATGCAAAGGGTCCCAGATTCAATCCCTGGTATCTCAAGATAGGGATAGAAAAAGCATTTACCTGAAACCTTGGACAACCATTGCCTGTCATTATAACCAATACTGATCTAGGCAGACTGAGTGGTCAGACACGGTATAAATTGGTTTCCTATGAAGATTTCCTGTAGCACTGTGCTTTATAATGCACATGAAATAACCAAAGATTACTCGTGAAACCTTCAATTACTCAAGATCCAACTCTATACATTTTTATATGAAGATAAATCTCCAGGCTTTCATTATGTGAGATCCCTAATAGTGAACTGTTCAAAATATGTGTAGAAAACACACAGACTTGCGATTTCCATGTTGAAGCAAAAACAAAAATAAAAAAGATCCTAGCCGATAGCTTTTCTGCTGACCTCTCCATGCTATTCAGTATTATTTACAGTATGTTATTGTAAAATGAGGATATAAAGGATATTATTACAACCAAAATGTAAAAATGTCTAATTTAGAGAGATAATTTTTGCATGGTAGCATAATCCAAATTTGATTTCTTAAAATAGATTATGTTATATTGAAATTGGCATTGAAATATTTCAACACATGCCATCATCTTGCATCACCATGTTCTGATGAACTATTTTTCAAGGACATTGGGGTATCTCAAAAGAGTTCAGCATGCCCACAACACTGAAAAGTCAACATTTTAAAATGGCCTTATGTATGGTTCTACTTAAAAGAATGAAAATAGCTTTCTTTGTGAAACATTTAAATGTTTCCTTTTTGAGTACTGTGTCTAAAATAGGAGGAGGATATATATCAGGGGGAGAAAAGATAATTCCCTTATCTCTCAGCAAAGGGCTATATAAATCCTATATACTATTATTCCACATAACCCTTTGCTACTATATATAGCAAATATGCAGTATCTGACTGAACAAAATTTGATCAAATTCCAAATTGCATTGCCTATGATATCCAATAGCTGTCAGTATTTGACAGCCAACATGCAATACAGTGGTGGCCTTTGTATGGATTTACTTATTTATTATTAACATTTGTATATCGCCTTTTGGGCTCAAAAGCCATCGAGGTGGTGTACAGCAAATTTTAAACAACAAAACCTTTAAACAATAAAAATAAAACAGTAAAATATGATAACATTAAAACATTTTCAAGACTAGATTAAAAACCAAAGAGTGGGGGCTAATCATAGTTCTTGAGGAAGTCCATTCCGTAGTTTGGGAGCAACACAAGAGGAAGCCCTTTCACACATGCCTGACAAATGGGCCTCTTCAGATAATAGTTAGGCTGACCAGATAAAATCCAGGTCAGGGCTCCTGTAACTTTAACAGTTGTGGAGAAAAGGGAACTTCAGCCAGTTTCATTTGTATGCAATTAGTTCCTGGTGATATTCCCTCTTCATCACAACAGTTAAAGTTGCATGCACTATACTAGAGTGACCATATACAAAAGAAGGCAGGGTCCCCGCAACTTTAACTATTGTGATGAAGAGGGAATTTCACCAGGAACTCATTGCATACAAATTATACTGGCTGAAATTCCCTTTTCTCTACAACTGTTAAAGTTACATGAGCCCTGACCTGGATTTTATCTGGTCACCCTATAATAGTGCTCTAAAAAAAAGTCCTCTCCTCTAGATCTTGATAGCTGGGCAGAATCATAACAACAGAGGTGATCCCTTAGAAACCCAGGTCCTAAGCCATTTAGGGCATTAAAGGTTAAAATGGACACCTTGAATAAAGCTTGGAAGCAATCAGCAACCAGTGCAGCTCTTTCAAGAGAGGTGTAATTGTGTGCAGCAGAGGATACTGATAAGGACAAGACAGAGGCTATTACTGAAAATTAGTTGCTTTAAGCAGTGGTGGTGGTTTAGTAGGTTGTTTCTAGCTGCTTTAAATTTTGTATGTTTTAAAGTGAAGGAAGGCACATATTTCCATGTGAGCCAGCACCACAGTTAAATTGTGCATGTTTTAATTTTGCTGTAAGTTGCCTTGAATCTTTTTTGAGAAAGGCATCTAAGAAATCTAAATAGTGGTGATGATGATGATGATTTCCCATGGCTATATCCCAAACAGAAGAAGAGGAGGAGGAGGAGGAGGAAGAGGAAGAGGAAGAGGAAGAGGAAGAGGAAAAGACCCACTGAGAAATATACCAGTCTAAGATCCAAAAGTCAGCTAGAGGCAAAGTATTGTCTGTATTAAGGGAGGCACAGCAGTGCCTCCCTTGTTAAGGGCGGTCAGTAAAAAACACGTTCCACCATGTTAAAGTGATAATTGGGGAGGGGTCATTCTAACAGCCATAAAATCGAAAATGTTTCACCAATCTCTCTGAAATTTACAGGTGCCAAAAAGAAATGTTTGTTTTACATTACCTGAAAATTTCAAGAAGATTGGTGAAAGACTGAGGGAAGGAGAGCAGTTTAAAGTAAAAAGATTAAAGAATCCCCTGACTCCAAAACTGAAAATTGAACTCAGGGCTTGTGACCAGCGGGGCCTTTTTCATTAATCCAATGGCACAGTCTATTTCCTCCCATTGTGGTGTAGGTGGAACTGCTTTTCTTTTTAAAAAATTCGCTTAAGTGGATTTTATTAAATTAAAGCTGTGCCTCTTTAAGAAATCCGGCGGCCATTTTGATTATGGCACACGCTCAGTAGAGTCTCCCCCCTCCCTCCTGCATCAGCTACAATGGCTGCTTCCTCTAGCAAAGACAGTGCTGTAGTCTCTTCTCAGAAGTAAGTTCCATTGACTGAATGCAATGGTCTTACTCCCAGGTAAGTGTGCAGAAGATTGTAACCTTTATTTTTTAAAAAAGTCTGGAACCTTAGAAGGCGGAGAGGGAGAGCTGTGAGTGAGAATTCCCTCTCCTTTACAGCACTATAACTCTACAATTAACAACTTGCTTGCATGCTTTGCATGTGTGTATGTTCATTTGATTATGGCTGCTGATCATTAATTTTCATATCAATTCAATCCAAGGCATGTCTACTCAGAAGTTAGTTCCACTGAGTGCAATCAGTCTCATTCCCATTCCACTAGCCTGAAGGGGTGTTTGGATTTGGCTGTACTTCTCTTTGAGAGATGTGTATTTAGTGACCAAGGCTTTTTGTAAGATAAGAGGTTAAGCTCCCCCCTCTTTTTCTTCTTCTTTTTTTTTTAAATCCATGTATTTGATTTTTAAAGAATTTTTATTCCTTCATTGTTATTATAATTAATAATAATAATAATTAGTAGAAGTAGTAATACGTTTATTAATGTTACATTTATATCCTGCCTTTTTTTCCTCTTGCAAGGAATCTAAGGTGGCTTACATAATCCTCCTCCATTTTATCAGCACAACAATCCTGTAGGATAGAAGAGTCAGTGACATTCTGAATTCTCTTAGCTTTTCTAATATTTTTTGATCAGGTTGAACAAAACTATTGTGTATTGTTATCTCCAGTACCAACATCTTTGACAGGCTTAATATAGGATTCATTGACCACAGGCTATTTTAGAGCAAAAAAATAAAAATAAAAATCCAAACTTGGATAGATTAAAATTAAATTGAGCAATATTTCTAAACACCCACATGGCTATTCTTGGTACTGGGTCAGATGTAGTGATATAAGAGGATGTTCAGACTCCATTTAGTTGATCAGTTGCAAAGAAGCTTCTCTAGTAAGGAGGAAGGGGAAAGCCCTAGACTGATCATTCTTTCAAGTGCCATATCTCCCCCCACAAAAACCCATGAGGTAGGTTAGGCTAAGAGTCTATGACTGGCTCAAAACCATCTAGTGAGTTTCTTCTGCTGCTCACTTTCACAGAAATGTAAAACAAATGTTTGGTAATGTTTGGGTGTATGGCATGTGCTACTTTTACCCTCACAACAACCCTGTAAAATAGATTAGGCTGGAAATTTAGGCCTGGCCCACTATCTATGTCTGTGTGCCTGCCTCTTTCATATATACACACAGAAAGGCATCCTTAGGTTTGTTCTTTACTTACTACATACCATAAACTATGTATGAATAGAGCTGTCACAAATGTTGCAATACACTCACTTTTTGCACTTCCTAATACATTTGTTTCCCAACTAACTTACTGCTAATACAGTCATGAATCTAAAACTAAAATATGTTATTTTTACTATAGTAAGATTAAAGAATCCACATACATCAAGTGCAAATCAGAGAACCTACTATTTTTCATATTAGTCTTCAAGAATTAGGATTCTTTTCCTAATTACGCCTTACACAGAGGTTGCCTTTTTCACAGCGGCCGGATCAACATTTTCATCAAGCTGTCCACCTCCCCTGCTCCAAACTCTTTCTTGGTCAGTCACCGCTAATTAGCTCAGATCCTGTTAGTGTATATGTGAAATTGTGATCCCCCAATGTGCATCACTTTACACTTGCTTACATTGAACAGCATTTGCCCTTTTCATGGCCATTCTCTCAGTATGCAGAGATCTTTATGGAGCTCCTCACAATCCTCCATTGTTTTAGCAAGACTAAATAATTTGGTATCATCACCAAACGTGGCTACGCCACTGCTCACTTCCACCCTCATTCTAATATTATGAGAAAGTGAGAAACTGCCTCCCTATCCACTTTCTTCACAACATGCACATAGGAGTGAGCAGTGAGATGGCCAAATTTGCTGCTGACCTCAAAATATTTAGGGTTTTTAAAATGAAGTGAGATTACCAAGAGCTCCAAAAGAACATAATGTGAAAATGGGCATCAAAATGGCAACAACAGTTCTACGTAAGCATTTGTAAACAACAGTTCTACGTAAGCATGCACACTGGAGCAAAGCATCCCAACATCATATATACACTGATGGGATCTGAGCCTGCAGTGACTAAACAAGAAAAAAAACCTTGGGAATGTGGTTGACAGCTCAGTGAAAACGTCAACCCAGTGTGTGGCAGCTGTAAAGACAGCAAACTCCATGTTAGGCATTATAAGAAAAGTAATTGAGAATAAAACTGCCAGTCTCATACTGCCTTAATACAAATCTATGGCGTGACCACACTTAGGATACTGTGTACAGTTCTGGTTAACTATAGAATTTAGTATCACAAGATGTTGTGCTGGCCACCATTTTGGATGGCTTGTCCTCCTTTCCATGTGGTCACCCTATAACATGACACTATTCCCCCTTCTGAAGAAGTCTGGACCTCAGACTACTAAAGACAAAGTGGCAGACCATAATAACTGTGTTCATATGCCCATTGCTTTATGAGGCTTCTGCAGGCTACCGAACACAGAACTATCAGGCCATAAAGTTGCTTAAATGGGTCTGCCAGAAACCTGACCTCACCGTTCCTGTTAGGTCCATGTCCTACAGGAAATGCTCTCAGCTGAACTTGATGGAATCCCATCCTTCATCCCTTGGTTTAATTTACTGACCTCCCCTGGCTGGGCCTTGCAGGGAACAATAGGGTAGACAGAGCAGGCATACATAGCACGCGCAGAGTGCTGAGAGTGGCAAATCTAAAAGCAAATACGTTGCTTTTAAAGAACCAAGGAAATTCAATGGGTCTTTTAAGTAAATATCTATGGATGGAAATGCAGCCCATGCAGGCTTGAAACTTGACCACAAACATGATCACAATCTGCTACTTTAAGATGCAAACAGGAAGAAAAAGCATGTAGCATAAAATGAGCTAAAATAATTAATATAGTATACTGTAACTTATTCTAATTTAGGATATTTTCCTGTATCATCTTGTGTGCTTCCAGAATAAATTGGGGAGTTTTTAGTCCAGTAGAATTTTTTTTCAAGTTCTCTCCAAATACAGACATAAAACATGAAATGCTTCTTTTCATGAGTCAGTCATAGAAAGCTTTTTTTAGGATGTTTTAGGATTTTTTATGCAGTTTTAATAATATGTGTTATGTTTTAATCAGTTTTATGTATTTTATCATGTTGTTGTTTTCCGCCTCGATCCAGACGGAGAGGCGGGTAAGAAATAAATTGTTATTATTATTATTATTATGTTATTATTTCTGGTCATTGGCTATTGAAAAATTCAAATGAGACCCCTCAGATTTCAAGTGAGAGAGCATAACTTCCGGGGTTCATTTATTATTTTGAAAAGTGGGTGCAACACATATCACTAGCTTTATTTTTATATTGGATGTCAAAATGGTGTAACATCCTAGCTGATGCTGGCTGCTTGTCAACTGTATAATATCCAGTCATCCGTTACACAAAGCCATGAAATTCATTAAACAAAAACCCTACAGTTTACAAAAACAATGTTAAGGCTCCACAATTTCCAACCAAGCACCAAAAAGCAGGGAAATTGGGAGTTAAGGCTCCCAAGCCTTAACGCCACATCCTCCCTAAGGAGGCAGAAAGTGCAAGTGAAATTCTCATTCTCCCAAAGCAGATAAACCATGAGGACTGTGGGGTTGTGGAAAACTGATAACTAACAACTTAGGGCCACCTACTTCTCTTTTTTTGTTTAGAGCAGCCCTTCCTCAACCTGGTGCCCTCCAAAGGTGTTGGACTACAACTCCCATCATTGCAAGTCAGTATGTCCCATGGTCAGGAATGCTGGGACTTGTCATCTCAAAAATCTAGATATGCCATTTGATATGCAGAGGTGACTGTGGGGTTGTGGGAAATGATGATGAACAACTTAGGACCAGCTACTTAGAGCATCTCCTTATGTTGAGAGTTGCAACCCAACACATCTGACAGGCACCATGTTGGCAAACTTTGTTCAAGAAGAAGGGAAGGCAGAATGTAGATCTCCAGATGTTATAGAATTCAACTTGTAAAAGCCCCTATCAGCATGGGCAGTTGTCAGGAATGCCGCGAGTTGAAGTCCAAAACATCAGGATAGATCTATTTTCTGCCCACATCTGTACTAAAGTATGATGTTTTCCAGCACTGTAATCAATCAAGGAACTACAAAAGAGCTGCATCATTTTAAATAATAAACTGTATAAACCAAATGAAACAACAATGAATGGATCTTGAATACATACGGTAATCCGGATAGCCCTTCAGACGTCAACATTAGTTTTTAACACATGGCATAGGATGTCTGTTTCTTGAATATCAGATAAAGGATTTCTCTTACTTGTTCAGCAGTGTGAGATCAAAGGCAGAGCTACCACCGAATATTTTCATGCATCAGTATTATTTTAAAATTAAGTATGAAATGATCTTTGTCTTCCCCATAACACATAACATGAGGGTTAAAGTGCAACACATCTGGAGAGCACCAAGCTGGAGAAGGTTGACTCCTATACTTGTCTTCTCAGAAGCCAGTGCCACTGAATTCACTAGGGCTTACTCCCAAGAGGTATAGGATTGCAAACTAAACTCATCTGAAAGGTGTTCAAGACAGCCAAACTAAACCTCTTCTGCTCCTCTGTCGCTTTGATGAGATGATGTATTGTGGAGGGATTGTGGGGAATGAACAGTATATTTTGTTTAAATACATTTTTAAGAAAAAAAACATTGGTTCTTTGAAGGGCAGGATATTGATCAAAAGTTGGAAGTGCCTGGAACATGCTCTGGTTCTAGATCTGTAATGAATAGTTCCCCTTTTGTTATCAAGCGTGCTGCTATATGCGAGATGTGTTTGAGAGATGTGTTTGAGACCCTGTATTTGGTAAGGGTATGGAACAGCATTCCCCATCTTGTTGCCCTCCAGGTGTTTGAGATGACAAGTCCCAGCATTCCTGACCATGGGACATACTGACTTGCAATGATGGGAGTTGTAGTCCAACACCTTTGGAGGGCACCAGGTTGGGGAAGGGCTGCTCTAAACAAAAAAAGAGAAGTAGGTGGCCCTAAGTTGTTCGTTATCAGTTTTCCACAACCCCACAATCACCTCTGCATATCATATTCTCCATCCTGTCCTCATGGTTTATCTGCTTTGGGAGAATGAGAATTTCACTTGCACTTTCTGCCTCCTTAGGGAGGATGTGGCGTTAAGGCTTGGGAGCCTTAACTCCCAATTTCCCTGCTTTTTGGTGCTTGGTTGGAAACTGTGGAGCCTTAACATAGTTTTTGTAAACCGTAGGGTTTTTGTTTAATGAATACTCTGCAATCTTGCAAGCTGAAGAGGGAACTTGCATTTAATTGCCTATATGCTGAAGAAGTCCACAATCTGTTGTCAGCTAAAAACAAAAGAAACGCAAAGCTTAATGAATTTGATGGATTAAGCACATATTCTGTGGACGTCATGGCATCAACGTCTGTTTGTGATCATATCTTACAATTAGAGCTGAAGCAACAAAGTTTAGCAGCGTGAATAGTCCCTTGCTGCTGTTCACCCCAGTAGGCACACTTGTTATCAAAAGCCAGAAATGTGACCATATGGTTTAGGAGAAAGCGAGAAGGGTAGGACAGAGAAAGTAGAAAAGTGAAGAAAGACACATACTTCCCTGTGAGCCAGAGTTAAAATCAGATTAGTGCATTGTTATGCAATTCCCTTCTTGCTGGAATTCTCGGATACAGTCCTAAAGCCAGGCTGGTGGCTGTATCAAAGGATTACAGCCTATCATCAACAGCAGATGTGTTTCCCTCCTGGGTTTCAATAGCAAATTGACACCTCCCAAATCCACAGTGACAGCAAGAAGAAAACATATTGCACTTATTAATACAAATAGCTTCTGGGAGATGTGTGTGTGTGTGTGTGTGTGTGTGTGTGTGTTACGAGAAAAATTGGGGACTTCAGAACTGAGCTACATTGTCAACAGGCAACTAGTAAGTGCATGGCAGAAGTTAGGGTTTAGGGTCTTCAAAATGAAGACCTAAACAGTGCCTTTTATGAACTGTGCATTCATGTATATAAAATGGTGTTTGCTAGCAAAGTCCATGCATGTGAAGGCTCGATCGTTACTGCAATTTGTAGTCATTCCCACTGCTCAAATGATGCTACACATCTCTTATTTCTACTTGGGGACAGCTTTCCTGAAGAAATGGAGTAACATGAAGCAAATCTGATGTGGGCAGTAAATGTGTTAGTTTATAGGAAAGCAGGCTGATGGTATCTATCTGGTGTGGATGTAGAAATTTCCAAGTAACCAAGGGCAGTTGGTGCCATCTCTGGAGTGTTAGGGGGTATCTATGCACATATACATTTCTCAGGGGAAACTTGAAGGCTAACTGGGACCTACAGTTGCTTGAACCCCACAATAATATTTGACTCTGCTCTCTCGCTCGCTCTCTCGCTCTCTCGCTCTCCCTTCCTCCCCCCTCTCTCTCTATATATACACCCAGAGAGAGAGAGAGAGAAGGAGAGAGAGAGAGAGAGAGAGAGAGAGAGAGAGAGAGAGAGAGAGAGAGAGACTTCCAATGGACATAATATGTACAGGGAAGTTTAGGGATGTGATCAAATTCAGAGGAAGCCCAAGCAGGATTGGACCCCTGCAGACCATTTCTGGTGCTTCTTGAGGCAAAGTGGGTTTTCCTTGAAAGCCATCAGAACTGAAGTTGGGCCAGAACTAGGCTTCATTACTATATCATGCTTGCAGGTGCAGAACTTATGTCTCTTCTCCAAACAGCATCTTTTGGTCTTGTTTCTTCAAAACACTGATAGGGGAGGGGAGGGGGGGTTGAGTGACAGACAAGTCCACCTTCTAATCCTAGGACACATTTTACCAGGGGCTCTAATCACTAAGCTTTGAGGGAGGGCGAAGTTGTGACGTTCTTCCAGCAGCACCAGGATTCTTAGGACAATATCTTGAGCCACCTTGAATGTCATTTGGAGGGAAGGTGGGATATATATCAAATAAAAATAAACAATGGCCCAATCTACACCAAGCAGGATATAGCATTATGAAAGTATATAAAAGGCAGGAGCCACACTACTGCTTTATAGTGGTATTGAAGTGCACTGACAACTGTTGGGGCCCATTAACACATACCATATACCGCTTTCATACAGCTTTCATAGTGCTATAACCTGCTTGGTGTGGCTCCTGCCTTTGATATACCTCTTTCATAGTGCTATATCCTGCTTCATGTAGTGATGATCACCTGGTGTGCTACCTAGGGGCAAGCCACGAAGCCTGCTCGCAATAGTGGCCAGCGGCGGATGGGAGCAGATGGCCACGGAAGGTAAGCAGGGGGAGGGGGAGGGGGCTTATCCTCCCGGGGCCGTCCGCTTCCATCCACTGGTGCCCGCAGGCGCCAGTGGATGGATCTGACCCGATCCGGTCTGGGGGGGCTCTGATTTTGTCCGATCCAATCTGGGACAAAATTTGAGGTCCCGATCCGGGTCCCAATCCGATCTGGGGGGTCTGTGCACACCCCTAATATTTATAGCATTATTATTACCATTATCATTATTATTTTGAATAGCAGTTTAAACAAATCATTGCTCTTTTTGATTTACTACTGTTATCCTTGTTCATACACACACACAGGTGAACACACATGAATGTGGAACTGAAGGCGTGCACACAGATAATGTGTGCACAATGTTTCAACAAGATGGGGAATAGCTACTTCAAAAGTAGAGAAATTAGCTCATATCACCATTAAACAATCCCAAAGTATATACTTTATTTTTTACAGATGTTGTCCTCAATACATACATGTATACGTGTTACAAAAGAGAAAAATTGCATGGTTCATATACCAGCCCCCTGTGACATGGACCAATATACTAGTTCTAATAGGCCTAACATAAAGACAGGGGAAATTAAGGTAAAATCCAACAAAAGTTCTACTTAGAGCAGACCTATTGAAATAAATGGGGCTTAAAATAGTAATGACTCACTTAAGTCCCATTCATTTCAGTGGATCTACTCTAAGTAGGACTTGTTTAGATCTTGTCAAATAAGGAGGGAAGATGGTGGTATGGAAATAGCAAGGCAAAAGACAGGGAGGCTCAGATACTGGTGATAATGGAAGACTGTGGAGATGGAAATTGATAAATGTGGGAGGAAAGGATACGAAATAGAGCAAGATGGATGAGAATTTTGTTTCAGTCCATTTTTGAGCAGAATTGTTAATGCACACTTCCTGGAACCAAATTCAGACCCAAACATGCTTGCAGTGTGATGTGTACAATAACAAAAAGTGTGTTGGAAAAATGTGTACATAAGGAAAAATGAGCACAATCACACTTTAGTCAATGGGAGAAAACTGCATACTTTTAAAAAATGCACAGAATTCATGAATGCATTTGGAAAAATACCAATGGAAAGGCATACACATTTTCTTAAGAAAAAAAAACAACGCTCACAATCCAACGCAGAGACACAGAGACAAGATGGGACGAGCCTCAAAGTAGAATTTGGAAAAATCACAATGAGCCCCAGTTTTGCTGAGTCATGCATTTCCTACATGTTTGCAGCATGACACCAAAACTTCCCACATCATCTCCTATGAAAACATGAATCAAGAAGCCTTCCATATTACCCACGCTTTATCACCTAGTTACACTCTGGTAAATTTGTTATATGTCTTGTAATTTTGTCCCAAATTGCAGCAGCCTAACCTTATGTTTGTCCGTTCTGTTCAACTTTACCTTAACTGCAAGAGTGCATTGATTTCAAAATCAGTGTGATAGGAAAATGTGGTGGTGGTGGATTTCTAAATTCCACAGAGTCCCCCGAACCTTTAGGCTACCACACAGTTTTGAGACATTTTTAGCCCAGTATTGATGTTGTGAAGTACTTCACCTCCACCCTTGTCTGTCTAGAGACGGCTTGTTTTCAGAGGGAAGTGAATACAAGTTCAAGGTTACCAGATAGCATATCCCTGGCTTATCAACTTTTCCCCTTTCAGCTTGAGCAGAATATTCTTTTTGCATGCTCTCTCAATACTCCAGATCAAATGGCAGGAGGCAAGTGAGCATCAGAGGGCCGAGGCATTTGTTGCCTATTTTAATCCTCAATCCTTTGCTTTATAAAAACAATAGAGAGAGAGAGAGAGAGAGAGAGAGAAGGAAAAAGGGGCAAAGCTATAATTTGCCAATGTACAACAAAAAAAGCCTTTATCTGAGTCATGTCCCCTCATGTTGCTTCTAAAAACAAGCTATAATGGTGTGCCCTTTTCTGTAGATCAAATGAACTTCATATAGCTTTGGTGGCAGCTGCACTGTTATTAATTTTACTCTTGTCTAGATTTGAAGCTCTATGTTTTTAATCCACAACTATCTCTATTTTCCTTTCCAATTGAATCTGTGAACCAGTTAGACAGCATGTAGCCTCTGCTTCCTTATGCTATTTAAATTGCTACCAGGGTGTGCTAGATAGTTTTCATTCTTAAGGAGCACTTACACCGCTGTAGTCCTACTGGCAACAACAGGAAAACATCAGTCATTGAATTATCCCTTTTGTAAAACACAGGGCATGATCTCTGGACTGCCCTTAACATGTAACGTTCTAACCCTAGAGTGACTGGTCTCTATGTTTTTGTATTGTGTAACCAAACAAAGGCAATCCCAAATAGATCAGAAGGCAAAAGAGTGAAATCATTGGGGAGCATATGTTGCATATATAAATAAGAATAAAAATGCACTTCTAAGGGACTTACAGCAAAATGTACACATAATTATATTTGAATTTAAAATAAAATTAAAAAGCAAATGTCCTGAGAAGGATCTGTGAGCTCCTAGGATTTATGGAATGGTCAGGTGTCAGCTGAGAGTGGAGGGGGGAGGCAGATGGGTTTGAAGAGAGAATTACCTTGCTCAATCCCCTAAAAGTTTTTAGGAAGTATGCTAAAGGGGGAAGGATTAGAGTTTGGGAAATGTGTGCAGTAAAGTTTTTAAAAAATGTCTCCATGCCAGACAAAGGGATGTTTTCAGGAGGAAAGACAGGACACCATTTCTGTTTCCCACTCTCCAGAATGCCCCGCATACATGCATACACATAATATAGGTGTCAAATGCTCTGATTCAAGGCTACAAAGCTGATCCCCTTAGTGCTATAGGGGCATTGGAAGCTGCATAATATACCACCTCAGACTATTTGTCCATATAAACCAGTAACGTCTACTCTCTGGGGTCTCAGGAAAAGATATTTCACATCACCTATTATCTGATCTTTTTGCCCAGCCTTGTGGGGAGGGGGAAAGAAAAAAATACTTTCCTTTTCCCCCTGCTGTCTTCTGGCCACATCCCCTTCTGGCTTCGCCAGAGCTCAAAACATGATCATTCATGTCAGGGGTTGAGCATGCGCAGTTCCCACTTGTTCAGTCTGCTGTTGATGGATGATCCAGTTCTGCTGTTGATGGATGGTTCAGAACCTTGAGAGTCACAATGCACAGCTTCCTTCAAGTATCAAGCACAACCTACGTCGTAATGCTGATGATTTTTGAAGTGGGATGAGTGACCAGCTATCAACACAGAGATGGATGAGCTCTTGGAAGCTCACCTCATTTGGCAATGACACCTTCCAGTGAGTGACAGATGAGCTAATTAGAAAAACCTTAGGTCATTCTTCTGAGCCAATCCATGAGCTCAGGAAATTGTCCCAGTCCATCCTCACCAGCCCAAAAGCCCTCTCTATCAGGCCTGAGTAGTCCTCAGGAGAATGGTCCCTTAGGCCTTGAACTTTGTAACGCTCTATGTCAGGGGCAGTAGAGGAGTGAGGGAAGGTAAACCTAGGGTGACCAGATTTTGAGGATCAAAATCCCAGACCCCCCCGCCACCCCACCCACCCAAAACAACCCCCCCGCGCAGCCCTCCCGCCCCCCCGCGCCACCCCCCCACTGCGCTGCCCGCACGCCCTCCCCGCGCCGCCCGCCCCGCGCTCCTTACCGGCTGGGGCGTCTCCTTCCCTCCAGTGCTCGGAATCTACTGAGAAACAGGCTTCCTGGCCTGTCTCTCAGTACCGCGCCGGGTGATGACGTCACCCGGCGCGCTACTGAGGGACAGGCCGCGAAGCCTGTTTCTCAGTAGATTCCGAGCACCGGAGGGAAGCAGATGCCCCAGCAGGTAAGTGCCTCGCGCCGCTGCCCGCCCCACCCGCACCGTGCCGCGCCGCCCCCCCTCCTCGCGGGAGGAGAACGAGCTGTTTCCCGGAGGTTGCCCCCTGGGGCCCGGTCGGCCCGGTTTGGCCCATTTTTCCCGTTTAGGACCAGGAAACCCCGGGGGGTCTGGTCAGCCTAGGTAAACCCCCTCCACCCTCTCCTCTTCCCGTGTGCCTCTGCTACTCTTCTTGTTGCCATTCGAGAGCCAGTGTGGTACAGGGGTAGAATGCTAGACTAGAACTGACTAGAACAATTGAAAGATAAGCACTAAGTTCCATCAAACTGGGCCCCAAATTTGCATGTTGCATTTGGAATACAATATGGAAATGAATGCATTCATTTTTAACAGGTGTTCCTCACTGTGAGAGATTAAGATGGCCATTTTGAAGGTGTCTTCTATTTGAAGAGCTATCCAGTCCAAGTCTGGGATGAAGATAAAGAACCATCAGAAGGAAGAGCTGGGCCTGGACGTTTCCCATTAACAACACCTGGGCAGGATCTACACTACTGCTTTATAATGGTTTATAACGGTATTGACCATTGTTGGGTCACAGTCCATATACCGTTTTCAAGCCACTTTCAGTGGACCGATCTACACCAAGCAGGATACAACACTTTCAAAACATTTTGAAAACGGTGTCCTGGGCCCCAACAGTTGTCACTCCTGTTATAAACCGTTTAAAACCATTTTAAAGCAGTAGTGTAGATCCTGCCAATGTGTTATATACTGCTTGGTGTAGATCTGGCCCTGGATAGCAGACCAAGCACTAGGTCACAGTCTCCCACACTATATGGTGAGGTGCACTGTATTTTCATTTATAATTATTATTTCTAAACTTGTATTGATATTTTTAAATTTGCATATGTAAATGTTATGCAAATTGGTGTCATATTTTGTCCTCCTTGTCAGTAATGCATTTCCTTCTTTTTGGCCACCCTATGAGGAATGGTCCTCATTTTGCCCTGTTTTTCAAGCTGTTCCATTTTTTTCAATGACATCCAGATTCTAGCAGTCCACAACTATACTCTAATCCTGAAATATTAAGAGTTGCTGGATACTTGGGGGTGGGGATGCTTCTGCTGTGGCCTCAAATAGTATTTTTTTCTAAATTAGACTATTTAATGGGAAATATATTTTAAGGGAAAGATTTCCCCCCCCCTTACTTTGAGTGGATTTTTGGGGGAGATTTATCTTGTAAAGTTTTGGAAAGCCAGTTGAAGCTGGTGGCTCCAATTTTGTTGGGGCTCTGATTCCATTCTGGGTTTTAGTCAGAACCAGCCAGAACTCTAAAAAAACCCAAGCAGCTATCCAAGGTACTAAGTCTTGTATGTCATCAAAATAAGTTCAATGCCTTCAATAGTTCCTTTAGAGTTCTGATCTAGAACCTAGAATGGAATCACAGCTCCCACCGACATCGGAGCCACCAGCCTCCATTGCGAAAAGCACAAAACCATCTGCAAGCAAAAAGTTACCTCTCGCTTTAAGATATTGATGGAATTGTTTAGGATTGACTAGAACAAATGTCTGGATTCAAAGAGCCATGCACAACCACTACAATGCATTCATTCTATAGATATTCTTATGCTTCGGCAAGATGCTGTGCCAGTTTTACACAGGAAGAAGACCCTATTTGGATACACTATCACTTTCGCTCTCCTATGCAAAGGGTTAGGGTTAGGGTCAAGAGAGGGTTAGGGTTAGGGTCAACAGGAGGGTCTATAGCTCAGTGGTAGAGCCCTTGCTTTGCATGCAGAAGGTCCCAGGTTCAATCCTCCGGCATCTCCAGATACGGCTGGCAAAATTCCTGCCTCGAACCCTGAAGAGTTGCTGTTGCCAGTCAGTGTTGACAATACTGGGCTAGATGGACCAATGGTCTGACTCAGTATCAGGCAGGTGGGAAGGGCATCTTTTGATCCAACCCATTGAATCAGGACGGGGCCAAGCCATTTTGCTGCCTGAGACAGAGCAACAAATGGGACTACTGCCAAAGTCAAGGTTCACACTACCAAAGGCTAGTCATTTTGACACTTAAGGCCAAAAGTCCCTTGTCTCATAAAAAAAATGCAACAATGATAAATTAAAGTAGATAAATAAGCATTCATAGCTGTTGCCTGTTTCCTGGACGTTTAAACCTTCAATTGCATCCTTACAGAATGTAACATCGATGGAGGTTGCCAGTTTCAAACCTTTTTGTAAGAGTTTGTTCACAGCTGTTACTTACTCTACTACTTTTGTTAATGAGCCTAATATTTTCTCATTATATTTGTTAATTTAATTACTGCACTGCTCAACCCTTGGGTGAAATCTTGATAGCCTGGCACATTTTCCATATCTCTTCTCTTCTCTGCATTTTTCTGCCGGCAGTATTCCAGGAAAGTCATCCCTGGAATATGGGCTTTTTTTCTTCTTCCCCCAAATGGACCAAATCCCATCTTCAACCATTCTACTTCTTTCCCTAGTATGTACCCTTTGCAGAATCACAGAATCAGTTGGGGGGGGGATGGGACCTCGAGCTTTAGCCCCATTAGCACTGCAAACACATAATGTGCTAGCAGGAATATCTCCTGTTGCTTTTCATCATTCCTCAACTACTCAATCATTTTCTGAGCCAGGCTACTGGCATATTCATAATGTGGTGCTTAAATCATCAAACTATCCTTTTGTAAAAAAAAAAAAAAAAATTTAAAAAAAACATTCACTATTCCAGGATCATTATGGCTGCTTGCCATGACTCAGAGGTAGCTGTCTCAGACATACCTTTAGAATATGGTGCAATCATGATAGCTAACTACTGTATCAAATCTCAAATCCCACAGAGATGGGGACTTGTTGTGGATAGCACAGACATAATGTGCTGTAAGTAGCAATCATGCTTGGCTTGTTTTGCTCTATGAAAGTGCAGTAAAATATTCAACCTAGAGCCCCACTTTCTACTGAATATGGGTCAGTTCTGAAATTCACAATATCTCTTCAAAATATGGAGTTTGGAATATTTCAAAATGAGAAAATGCGTTGTTGCTTGAACCATTTTCTTGAAGGCAGATTAAATATTGCCTAGTAGGAACATATGCAGCTTGTTTTGGAAATAAGAATCCATAGTTGAGGTACTTGGTCTTCACAGATGTTCAGTGTGGACCTGGTCAGGCCACCTTCTTCTGCTTAGATGTCCCATTAGTTCAACAGCAAAATAGCATTTCCCTTTTCCACAGAAGAATCACAACAAGGGATGGGAGGACCAGGCATGCTTGTGCTCACTAAGATTCTCTGAACCCCACATTCATAGTGTTACTCGCCTCACTCCCATTTTCATTTACAACTTGTTTTTCTTTTCATTCAAACAGAAGTATGTGTTTCTGTGTGCATTTTTCAAAATTGCACACTTTTCCCCATTGACTGGAGCGTGGAAATGTGTGTGTGTGCAAGTGTGTTTTAATGCACATTCTAAATGTGCATTTTCCCCAAAACTCCATTTTTTTTTCAAACAGGATCCCAAGTTCAGGAATGCACAAGCTTTTTTCTGGAACGTACTCCCATTGGTGTTCACGTTCAAGGTTGCAAGCGAGGAAAGTTCTGATGATGTGCGAAACCAAATAAAATTCTTGTACATCCCTAGTCATGATATATTGATCAAGTTTCCCATCAGACAGTGGGAATGCATACGGAATGGTGGGTAGTTCCCTACTAGCATTATCCCCTGACAGAATGGCATCCATCAACAGATCAGATTTTTCATTCGCCCTGCAGAACCTGCGCTCCCCCAGACGCCACTCCTGAGGCTTGGCGGGGGATGAGGGTGCCTCAGGAGAGGAAGGGAAACTTCCATTATGTAGGTGAATGTCTGAACACAAAATGTTGGATATCAACCTGTTTGGTGACGAGGACGATCAGGGGTCTGGAAACAAACCTTGAAAACAATGCAGTGATTGCTACAAGCCAGCATGGATTTGTCAAGAACAAATCCTGTCAGACTAATCTGATCTCATTTTTTGATTGGGTAGCCTCCCTTGTGGAATGTGGAGATGCTGTGGATATAATATACCTTGACTTCAGCAAAGCTTTTGACAAAATGCCCAGTGACAATCTGATTAACAAACTGGCTAAAATTGGGCTAGATGGAACAACTATTAGGTGGATCCACAATTGGCTACAGAAACGGACTCAAAGAGTGCTTATCAATGGTACCTTCTCACACTGGGGGAAGGTAACGAGCAGGGTACCGCAGGGCTCAGTCCTGCACCCAGTGCTCTTCAACATTTGTATTAATGATTTGGACGAGAAGGTGCAGGGAATGCTTATCAAATTTGCAGATGACACAACATTGGGTGGGATAGCAAATACCCTGGAAGATAGAAACAAACTTCAAAGTGATCTTGATAGGCTGGAGTGCTGGGCTGAAAACAACAGGATGAAATTCAATAGGGATAAATGCCAAGTTCTACTACCAGGAAAAAGAAATCAAATGCACAGTTACAAGATGGGAGATACTTGGCTCAGCAATACTACAAGTGAGAAGGATCTTGGAATGGTTGTAGAACACAAGCTGAATATGAGTCAACAGTGTGATGTGGCTGCAAAAAAACCAAATGTTATTTTGTGCTGCATTAATAGAAGTATAGCTTCCAAATTGTGCGAGGTACTGGTTCCCCTCTGTTTGGCACTGGTTAGGCCCCAGCTTGAGTATTGCATCCAGTTCTGGGCACCACACTTCAAGAAGGATGAAGACAAGCTGGAGTGTGTTCAGAGGAGGGCAATGAGGATGATCAGGGATCTGGAAACAAAGCCCTATGAGAAGAGACTGAAAGAATTGGGCAAGTTTAGCCTGGAGAATAGAAGATTGAGGGGAGACATGAAAGCACTCTTCAAGTACTTGAATGGTTGTCACACAGAGGAGGGCCAGGATCTCTTCTCAATCATCCCAGAGTGCAGGACAAGGAATAATGGCCTCAAGTTACAGGAAGCCAGATTCCGGCTGGACATCAGGAAAAAAAATCCTGACTGTTAGAGCAATACGACAATGGAACCAATTGCCTAGGGAGGTTGTGAGCTCTCCCATACTAGAGGCATTCAAGAGGCAGCTGGACATCCATCTGTCAGGGATGCTTTCAGGTGGATTCCTGCATTGAGCAGGGGGTTGGACTTGGTGGCCTTATAGGCCCCTTCCAACTCTACAATTCTATGATTCTATGACAGCCCGATGTGGAGAGACTGAAGGAACTGGGCATGTTTAGCCTTGAGTACAGAAGACTGAGGGGAGACATGATAGCCTAAATCCACCACCACCACAATTCCTTTTAAACCAAGAAGATGTTAGGATACCCAAGAACATAAGAAGAGCTATGAAAGGTCAGACCAAGGGTCCATCTAGTCCAGCATTCTGTTCAGACAGTGGCCAACCAGCTGCCCACTTAAAAACCGCAAGCAGGACATGAGTACAACAGCACCCTCCCTGGTCACACATAATCACACCTGCCACCTGCCATGTTTGTTTGGCCTTAATGAAGCATCCCATGCCAGGAAGCTCTTGCAAAGCATGTTTCCATGACACAGCCCCAGACCATGCCCCCAAGAAATGCCTCTGAATAGCTTGGTTTGGCATTCTGATGGGTCAATCTCACTCCAAGCCCATCGCTCAGTATAAGGAGAAAACCATTCTGAAGAAGACTTGAAAGGGGAACATCGTGTAATCAGAATCCCAACTTTGTAGCTGAAGTGCACTATTTCCATGTTTCCCTTTGCTAGAGAAACAAAGACACTCAATGTCTTTGAGATTCAATAGCAGTGAAAGTGTTTCTAAAATAACTTCACATAGTCTCCACTCAGTCATTGACTATCACACACCAGAAAAGTGTGGGGGACTGGCTGTTTGCTATGGCAAAAGCCATCCAATATTGCTATTCAGATGTGGATTTCTCCTGCAAGTAGTAATTAACCCTGTCCCTCTAGAAATGAAACATGCTAGAGCAGTTCTGGCATGATGCACACTGCCTTCAGGTTTGGCAGCCAATATCTAAGCCAGGGGTAGTCAGCATCTTGTGTCTCCACAGCAACATAAACTAACCATCTCAGACGAGCTGGCATTCAATATGATGCACTTAGTCCGTGAGTCTGGAAGTCATCCTTTGGAAAATTGTTATTTATAGTAGCACTTCCACACAGCACAGCGTATGTTTTGTCATTTGTTGGTCAATGAGTCGGTGGCAGAATTGCTGTCTAACCAAGTGCTGTAAAATAAGGATCAATTGTTTTTTTTAGAGTCTACAAATCTATCCCATATTAAATTTGAAAAAGACACTTACAGAACAATCCTATGGCTCTCAGGAGAATGATAGAATCATGCAGGTCTCCTCCTCCTCTATGGGTGCAGTTAGACCGCAGAGGAGGAACTCTGATTATAGACTGTCTCCCAGCTTCGCTGGCATGGAAATCTCCACAATTCTTTCTTCAAGGTCGCAACTGCATTGGAGAAGGAGAAAAGGGGACAGAATGGTATTTGTTTCTAATATTTCTATGACCCCTTTTGATCGCTGAAGGTCTGTATTTGTGATCATTTGAAGGGTGAAATTGGATTTCTGAATGAAACACTATTTCAAGCTCTTTCACTTGTAATAAAATGTAGATCATAAAAACAAGAACAACAACAGAAACATCAAGATAACTGGGGAACATGCATGGAAAATAATACAAAGAAAAGTAGGACCCTACCTGGTAAAACCTGAGCTGGAATCATCCCACAGCATATGAAGGCTGATAAATGTAAAGCTAACACCCTACTTGAAAGAGAAGCTAGATTCTTCCTCAAGCTGAATAGTTCGGTATTCTCTGGATCAAATGAAGATGTTGATCTGTTGCAATGGGTTGGATCCAATGTTAGTATAACTTAAGTCCCTTCATTTCAACATGTCTACTCTAATTGGGACTAACATTGGATACAACTCCATGAATATAATAAGCAAGAGTAACTTCAATTCGTGACATACAGAGTCCTGATATGAAATGTCCCTTCTATGTATGGACATTAACAACAACAACAACAACAACAACAACCACCAAACAAGAATTAATATTATAGTTAATATAGTTATATTTATTATAATTAACATTGAGTGATGCTGTTGCAAGAGACATTATATCCATAATTCTTTTTTTATCTAAAATGAAAAAGAAATTTTGATATTTTGAAATATGTGACTTTTAATTTTGCTCATCATGGCAATTTTGGGAGATTTGGTGAGATCAGATTTATATATGCTGAGGATAATTATAAATGTGATTTTTGTTTAAAGGTCATCTTAATATTGATTCTCATATGATTACTTCTTAAAATATTTTTGCTGATGAATAGCTAAACATCTGAAATTCATTTGAGATCAATGTTTTGCTTACAAAAACTCTTTGCCTTATTTCCCACAGTAGAAAATATTTATGTATTAAACATCTATATTTTTTTAATTGCACTAATGAAATATGCAAGCCTTTATCATCCAATGTTCCCACATTACATATTGGATATGAAAATCTATTTTCAGATATCACAAGAATGACTCAGGTTAATTTAGCCACTCAAGGCCGAATTAGATGTGAAGGAAGGAAATCCGTGATCAGATCATCCACACTTAGTTTGTTTGTTTTTTAAGGAAGTGCATCTGTAGGAAAGTAATTCAGATTGAAGGGAGGAAGGCTGCACCCCTTTTTTCTTCACTTTACATCTCTGTTTAAAAAAAAATTCAGAACGTTTTATTGACAATATATTATTATTATTATTATTATTATTATTATTATTATTTCTTACCCACCTCTCCCTCCGGATCAAGGCAGGGAACAACATCAGTACCAACAATATAAAATACAATATACAATACATAAACTAATTAAAAGCATATAAAATTAATACATTATTAAAATCAACAAAGTCTTAAGATTCAATTGGGTAGGACCGCCGGAAGAGATCAGTCTTTATAGCTCTCTTAAATTCTTGAAGACTGGTAAGTTGGCGGATCTCTCCCGGCAGGTCGTTCCACAGTCTGGGAGTGGCAGAAGAGAAGGTCCTCTAGGTAACAGTTGTCAACCTAGTCTTGGCCGACTGTAATAAAACCAGTACATCATTAAAATACCAATAAAACACCAATAAAACACTTTAAAATTCATCTAGGTAGGCCTGCCAGTTGTCAGTCTAGTTCTTGTTGACTGTAATAAATTCTTCCCAGAGGACCTGTGCATGTGGGGTGGATTGTATGGGAGAAGGCGATCCTGTAGGTAACCTGGATCCAAACCATTTAGGGCTTTAAAGGTAATAACTAGGGGTGTGCAATGCATCGGGTCCGATCCACGATCCGGACCTGATCCAGGGGAAATCGGATAAAATTATCTGATCTGATCCCCAGCACCTGGATCGGCCAATCCAATCCGATCCGATCCAAAAAGGACCCGATCCGGATTGTGTTGGATCAGAGGATCAGATCCCCTCCCCCCACTCACACCCCTCACCTGCAGGGGCTGTCCACAGACGGCCCTGGCAGGTAAGGAGTGTGAATGCAGGGAGGGGGCTTACCTGCCGGGGCCCCTCCAGGCAGCAGCGGATGGCAGCAGATGGGCCAGCAGGTAAGAAGGATCATGAGGGGGAGGAGGGAGGGGGCTCCCACTTACCAGCCGGGGCCGTCCACTACCGTCCGCTGGCGCCCCGGCAAGTCAGCAGCACAAAGGGGAGGAGGGGGCTTATCTGCTGGGGTTGTCTGCTGCCGTCCGCTGGTGCCCGCAGGCGCCAGCGGATGGGAGCAGAAGGCCCCTGCAGGTAAGAAGCACAAAGGGAAGGGACAGGGAAGGGGGAGTTCAGCCCCCACTCACCCCCCTGCCACCATTATTCCCCATAGACTTACATTGGGGAAAAGCTTTCTTTCCTCCAATGCAAGTCTATAGGGGAAAATGTTGGCCGATCCGAAAATCGGACATCCAATTTTCTGATCTGGATCGGGTCCGATCCGGGGGACCTCCGATTTTGTTCCGATCTGATCCGGAACAAAATTGGAGGTCCCGATCCGGTCCCGATCCGATCCGGGGGGGGGGGGGTCCATGCACACCCCTAGTAATAACCAACACTTTGTATTTTGCCCAAAAATGAATTGGCAGCCAATGAAGTGATTTTAAAGCTGGTGTGATATGGTCACCCTTAGGTGTACCAGTTGTCATATTTTGAACTAGTTGAAGTTTCTGGACTAGGCACAGAGGTAGCCCTATGTACAGCACATTGCAGATGTCGAGCCTCGAAGTTACCAGCGAGTGCACTACCATTTTTAGGTCTTCCAACTCTAGGAAGAGGCGCAGCTGGCGTATCAGCTGAAGCTGGTAGTAGGCACTCCTGGCCGTCACATCTATCTGAGCTGTCATTTGGAGCGACGGATCCAGGAGCAACCCCAAGCTGCGAACACAGCCTTTCAGGGGGAGTGTAACCCCATCCAGAACTGGTTGTCACAGCTCCAAACCCAGGTTGGAGCCTTTGATAGTAAGCCCCTCTGTCTTGTCTGGATTCAGCTTCAGATTTTTTTTTCCTCATCCAGCCTATTACCGCCTCCAGGCATTCATTCAAAGGAGACACACTATCCTTAGCTGATGCTGTTGTCAAAGGCATAGAGAAATATATTTGGGTGTCATCAGCATACTGATAGCACCCCACCCCATGCCTCCAGATGATCTCTCCCAGTGGTTTCATGTAGGTGTTAAACAGCATTGGGGTACGCCACACAACAGCTCCTTCTTTGAGGAGCAACTATCTCCAAGCATCACCAACTGGAACCTGCCTGAGAAGTTGGACCAGAACCACTGAAGCACAGTTCCCCCAAGTCCCAATCCCCTCAGGCGTTCCAGAAGGATACCATGGTCGATGGTATTGAAAGCCGCTGAGAGGTCCAGAAATACCAGTAGGGATGCACTCCCCCTGTCAATACTCCAGCCTAGATCATCCACTCAGGCAACCATAGCAGTCTCAACTTCTCCTCTGCTGCTCCCAGACTGTGGACAAATTCGAAATCTTCTTGAATTTAAGAGAGCTGTGAAGACTGATCTCTCTGGTAGGCCTATCCAGTTGAATTTTAAGATGTTTTTAATAATGTATTTGTTTTTATTTGTTTTAATATTTTATCTATTTTATGATTCTTGTATTTATATTTATTGTTGTTCCCCGCCTCGATCTGGATGGAGAGGCGGGTTAGAAATAAAATAAAATAAATGAATAAATAAATAAATATCCTGCCCTGAAACCAGTTTGAAATGGGTCTAGAAAATCTGTATCATCCAAAACTGCTTGGAGTTGGAAGGCAACTGCCCTCTCCATCACCTTGGCCGGAAATGAAAGATTTGATACTGGTCTATAGTTTTTAAGATCCAGGGGGTCCAGGAAGGGCTTTTTTAGAAGTGGCCGAACCACAAAAGAGCAAATACAATTCACAAAATGGGAAAAATTTAATACAATCAGTTAATAATCATGCTCTCTCACTTCGATACTTACCTTGCCTTTTTGAATCAAACTTATATTCAATTATAGCTGTTAAATGACTTGTAAGACCTCTTTCTCTACTTTCCAACAATTATTCTTTTGTCTCCCATATTCAATAAATTTGCCTCATTCATCTAAAGGGTCCTTTTTTTTGTAACTTGACCCTCCCAAAGTGTTTATAGTATGAAATCCTCTGCATTCATACTCTATGCCAAATATTATTTTCCCATTCCCTTAGAGATGGTACTTCTTGTTTTGTCCAATTTGAACAAAATTGCTATTAGAATCTGAGCTAAAACCAACATCTTTGTAATCAGCCATTCATTCTTAGTTGCTACCGATCCATCTTTCTTACCTAATAATACAACCATTGGATCCAAAGGCAATTTCTACCTTGCACCTTTCTCAATGCTCATAATTGTTTTAATCCCCCCCTCAAAAAAAAAAAAACTCATAGATTTGCAGGCCCACCATATATGTCCGCTTTATTTTTCTTGATCTGAAGCTTCATCATCAGCTGGATCTGTTATGTGCCACTGAAATTATACAGCAACCAGGGGAACAAAATTGGATAGCATCGATTTGAAAGCACATGCGTGATTGGTGAAAGGGAGGGGAGTTGGCAATATGTCTAGTTATTTGACTGTGCCAATTTTGAAAATGAATATTCAAGAGAATATTCAGTATGGTTCT
The DNA here is from genome assembly GCA_029215795.1 of Anniella stebbinsi. NCBI lineage: Eukaryota > Metazoa > Chordata > Lepidosauria > Squamata > Anniellidae > Anniella > Anniella stebbinsi. The sequence continues at coordinate 127,072,831 of JARDYH010000003.1, read as the reverse complement.
AATGAAATGTTTTAATTCATGGTTGCAGACACTGGCCAATTCCCGATGTTTCACAAATGGTATAAAATATGAAATGAATGATGATCGCAGAACGCCATGTGGATTAAATACTTCTACCACCTGTAGATACCATCCCGTGGAGCAGGAAACTTGGTAATCTGATATATTTATTAACTGGCACCAGCATAATGTTTTCTTGGTGAATGCTATTTATTTTTTATTTGAGAGAGAAGCAATTTTCTACAGGAGTTGAACAGAAGGTTGTTCATTCCCCTAAGAAACAGCTTTTTACTGGTGTGTTCACATGGATATGTTATGCACTTGGAAGCATGCCTCCATAGACAGTAGGGGTACAGCTCATCATCACAAAGCCCAAGAAAACAAGAGGAAAGCCAGAACAGATGTGCTAAGGATATATGCAAATCCACCTAATATATTGTGTTCACTAAATGCCAGTGACATTCAGTTAACCTGCATGATAAGGTGGATTCAGTTGTAACAGCCAATCAATACTTAGGTCACCCAGCCCAAACAGGAAACTTTATTATAATTGATTATGTATATTCTAACTATATTTTTTTCCTTCCAAAAACTATCTACCCTTTTATCAAGCCGTGCATTTTTTAAAGACTCAGTTAATTTTCTATTAGCAAGTGATGGTTATATTATTTATAAGGACCCAACATTTCATTTAGGATTCAATTGCAATTAAATGCCTCAAGGAACGAAATGTTATCCCTGCCTTCAGTGGCCAGCACAGTAGGCTTAAATCAAACCTGCGAGATGAAGCTCTTGCCCACGGATGGACTCTGCAGGGAGCCAAAACAATTAATTAATTAATTTTAAGGGTCAAAATTAATTTGCTTGCTCCTCAGTGTGATGGCTGCCTTTTTCATTTTAAAAATGTAAAATAAATAATGGGGGGGGGGGAGAATTTGAGGGGCAGCATGGTTTTATGCAGCCCCATGGGCCACATGTTGCCAACCTCTACTGTAGCCTGTACATAAATATTACATTCAGGATTGGGTGAACCCATGAGGATAGCCTTCTTCCCTAAGAAAGAATCCAATTGGCTTTCAGAAATCTCTGAGGAATTTGTCCACAGGTCATGTTTTCCTCCCACAACTATTCTAAATTTATTGATTGGTTTTAAATTATCACTCATTCCTTTTTTTTGTTGTTGTTTAATAAAAACCCACAGCAAATAATGATAAAATGAATCATCTCAATGTCAGGAGTTCGATCTTTGCGAATTCCGGCGTGAACAGACATGATCAGCACTTCCTAGACTTCAATGTGGCTAACCTAGACCACAGTTTTGAAACTTCTCTGACTGTCATGACACAATTCTTGGCTCCAAAATATGTTTACAATGTGTCTTTCAAGAGAAATTTTAGCAATGTGTTATTTTGAGACAAAATATATTCCAAAATGCATATTGAAAATGTACATTTTCCTGCAGCAAAAAAGAAGAAGAAGAAGAAGAAGAAGAAGAAGAAGAAGAAGAAGAAGAAGAAGAAGAAGAAGAAGAAGAAGAAGAAGAAGAAGATGATAATATAAAATTATTAGCGGGAAACCTCAGCAGGGCAGCAAAAAAGAAAGCCCATGGCTGGCCTTGGCCATCCACAGGATGGCTCCCAGTGTTTCTCTGTCTCATCTCCACATTACGCCTCTCCCTTATTATAAGCTGAAATCAATAAGGTGGTTAAGAAAACGGAGCACATGTGGCCAAGCATTATGCCAGATCCAAATGAACGCACTTCATAGCCAATATGAGAGATTCTTTGTGAAACTTTCAGTGAACTTTCAAAGTGAACTTTCAACTTACTACTCTGTGCCTGTTATGAAAGCTGAGAGCCAGAGCTATAGTGGGTGGGGAACTGGATGTTGCTCCCCCATTGCTCAGAGAGAGTATACCATAAGTATCCCACTGTGGTGTTTGTGAATACAGTGACCATGTGTCCGCTTTTACAGAAGACAGTCCCATGAAGAACTATCAAAAGAAAGAGGTAGGCCATGGAGTCGTTCACTAATAGCACCAGGATAGCATGCAGGTTAACTGGTCACAGTCTTCCACACTATGGGGATAAGTACTGCATTTCTATTCAAATTACAATCATTATTTCTAAATTTGCACCTATTGGCACCCTCTTTTGTCCTCTTTTTTGGCAATGCATTTCCTCTTATTTGAGGATTCATAGATGGCCATCCTATTTGTGAAATCTTTCCTGAATAAAGTCATTCAGATCAGATCTGGTCTCAGTGCTGGACTTGTAGAACAAATGATGCCAGAGGTGTCACATGAGCAACCATTTGTCATCTGGATCAGTATCTGCCTGTTTCCCCTGAAGCTGAATTTCCCCTGAAGGTTTATGAAAGTAGATGTGATCCTGCACTAGAGTTGAGGCTTTGTACAAGATGCCGGCTTGACTCTCTCGATACATAGAAAGAAAGCCAACCCAACTTGTGTAAGCAGTCCATTTAGTCCAAGTGGAACTCTTTGCTGCAAGGAGGATTATCTTCTAAACTCCGTTAATCATTTTAGACCATTTTCTCTCTTACTTTGCAGTTACAATCAAGCAAAAATCAGAAAATCCTTATCCCACTGGGGACATCTTTTCAGACAGAATATGTTTCTAATTTGTTCTGTGTGCAACAGGGAGCTGTTGTTGTCATGCTGTGATCTCAGGCGGTCATATGTTTCCATGCATGCAATTGTTATTCCAGCACAATCACACTGTTGATCCAAATGTTTCTTTTGTGAAGGGCTTAATCTCATAGAGCTGGGGAATTCTGTTCTATACACTTAGCTGAGGCACAGATCTTGCCATTGATAGCATGCGTGTGAACAGCTGCACCGACACAGGGCCTTCTTTTCAACTGATGTAGGTTGAGCACAGAAGCCTATTTTGATTCTATCATCCACAGAACAGGATAGGAGATTTTTTATTATTATTATTATTTAATATTTTTATTTCAACTTAAACAACATAATACAACATATAACAACCTAAATTACTATACATAACCTATATACCCCCCCGTGCTCTCCACCCCCCAGGAGACCTACATTTATTCAATTATTCATCCTTCCAAAATTGTAAAGAATCTTTTGAAGGTATTTGTCCCTTCCCCGATCTTAATACATATTCCAAAAATGGACTCCATATATTTTCAAAATCATTCTTCCTGGACATTCTCCTCTTTATTTTCATTTTACACGTTAGCTTATCATTAATTGCCATATCCCATATTTCTTTATACCATTCTTCTATTGTATAGATCCCTTGCCCTTTCCAATTTTTCGCTATCATTATTCTGACGGGAGCCAGGAGGTTGTTTATCAATTCTCTCTTACTTATATTCTCATTTCCTTTATCCCATATTGCAAGTAGAGCGGACTTTGGACTTAATTCCAATTTACTTCCCATTATTTCACTTATTTCTTTAAACACCTTTTTCCAAAATTTTTGTACGTGTTCACAGCTCCACCACATATGAAAATAAGTTCCAACCTCCTGACACCCCCTCCAACAATTCTTGGACATTTTTTTATCTATCTGATGAAATATTACTGGCGTTAAATACCATCTCCATACTGTCTTATAATAATTCTCCTTAATTCTAATCGACAAAAGCTTTAACATTCTTGCATCCCATATCCTCCCCCAGTCATATTCGTTAATTTGTTCCTTTAAATCATCTTCCCAAATCATTTTAAGAGAGCCTTGATACTCATCATCCTCTATTCACTAGTCAATCCTTTTCTAATTTTAATTACTTCCTTCTTTCCTCTTGATTCAATTAAATCTTCAAATCTTGTATTATTTCTACATTTCTTATTTATCTTTTTCCATTCCTGTGTCCATTTTTCCAATTGTAAACATTTGAACCAAGCTATCTTTTGTCCTTTCAATAACTCTCTAATTTGCTCCTTATCTATCATTCTTCCATCCAATTCCTTAACTTAATAATTTCCTGATCCTTCAGACTCCCTTCCAAGTCTACTTTTAAATTCCTTGGGAAATTTCCCACTGCTACCACTGGGGTGAGTGGAGATTCTCCTGGTATTAACTTTTCTTTAACTTTCTCCCAGATCTCTAAAATATTTTTCAGTAACGGGTTGTCCAGTCCCCTCAAATCTTTCTTTTGAATTTTAATAAAAAAAATATTTTGCAATTTAAAATCTAGTTCCCCTGTTTGCGTTTCTAACCATTCTAAATCTTCCTCCCCATTATACTATTTACGACATATCTTAACTGATTAGCAATATAATAATTCTTTATATTTGGAAGTCCCAAGCCTCCCTTCTTTTGTGTCTTATACCATAACCCTTTATTAATCCTAGCTCTCTTATCTCCATTGCAATAAGCATTAATCATATTTTGCCAACACTTTAACTCTGCTTCTGATATTTTAATCGGCAGCATTCTAAACAAAAAATTAATCTTAGGTAATATCTTCATTTTAATAACCGCTATTCTACTAAACCAAGAATGTTTTAATTTTCTATATACCTCTAACTTTTCCCCTATCTGTTTTTTCAAACTCGCAAAATTAATTTCCTCTAACCTATCTAAATCTTTTGCAATATTAAGTCCTAAATAACGTACTATATTTTTAAGCCTAAGACCTAGCTAAACTTTACACTCCTCCAACTCCTCCTTGTTATAATTAAATAACATCATTTCTGACTTCCCCCAGTTAACTTGTAAGCCAGTAATCTCCCCAAATTCTCTCAAATGCTTCTTAACCAGCTCCCCACTCTCCAGGGGATCTTCTAACGTCAGTAATGTATCATCCGTAAACATATTCATTTTAATCTTCTCCTTCCCTCCTATCCCCTTCAATCTTACGTCCTTCCTTATAACATTAGCCAAAATTTCTATCACTATCGCAAATAAGATCGGTGAGAGTGGACATCCTTGTCTAGTTCCCCGAGCTAGTGTAATCTGTTGCATTAACCCATCATTGACCGTTATTTCTGCTTTATTATTTTTATACAACTGATCAATCACTCCCATAAATTTGTCTCCAAACCCAAATGTTTTTAAAATTATTTTAAGAGCTGGCCATTCCACGCAATCAAAGGCTTTGAATATATCCAATGCTAACAAACCTGCTTTTAAGTTCTTTCTTTTAATAGTATTAATTATATTTAAAACTCTTCCAATTAAATTAGGCATTTGCCTTCCTGAAATAAATCCACATTGATCTTTTCTGATATATTTATATATAAATGTACTCATTCTTTTTGCCATTATTGCCGTAAAAAATTTTGAGTCTTGATTTATTAAGGATATTGGTCTATAAGATGCTGGATCCGTGAAATCCTTTCCTGGTTTCGGGATTAATATAATCAAAGAATAATCCCACAATGGCGGGGTCATTCCTCCTTCTATTATACTATTAAATAACTTTTTCAATCTTGGTGTTAAAATTCCTCTAAAAGTCTTATAATATTCCAGCCCCAAACCATTGATCCCCGGAGATTTCCTTCCTTTTAATTTATCTATAATTCCTTCTATTTCTTTCTCAGTAACTAATCCTTCCATATAATCCCTATCTTGCCCCTGTAATCTTATTTTCCAATTCCTCTCTACATATTCCAATACCTTAACCTGTGGACCCATATTTGATGCATATAATTCTCTATAAAATTCCTGAAATATATTTAATTTATCCTTCATTAAATTACTACTTTTCCCTCCCTTATCTTTAATTGTCCCTATCATATCCTTAGCCTTTTTTGACTGAGTGGACCTGGCCAGCATCTTCGAGTTTTTATTACTATATTCAAAAAAATCCCTCCTTAAATATAGCAAATCCCTTTGGACCTGTTCTAACTCCTCTTTCTCTGATTCCTTTTTCTTAGCTTGAATTTGGGCAAATAGGCGTTTATCTTTTGTCTCTCTTAGTTTCTCCTCTAAATACCTTACCTCCTTTTCAATCTTTTTATTTTGTGCTTCCTGTTGTTTTCTTAGGGCGGATCTACACATGAGTTTTTTGACGTTTTATAAGGGTTATGAAAACTCTTTGGGCCACATGACGCACTCCCTATAACGTTGTATATCTGAGGTTTTTTAAAACTCCCTTCAGTTATATACAACGGTTTCACTTTTAATAAATCGTTTTAAGTAAAATAATGTGTCCTTCCTTACCGTTTCTGATTCATGGGGGCAGTGCTTCCTTTACTGGTGCCCAAATGCTGAGCAGTTGATTGGTGGGGAAGAAACAGGAAGTGGACCAGTGAACTACAACAACCACAATTCTTAGCCCTATACTCGCTAGGGAATGACAGAGGAACTAAGAAGGAAGTGTGTAACTGAACTACAACCCCCACAATGCCTTGCCCTAAATTCACTGAAAAATGAAAGAAGAAAAGACAGGACAGAACAGTGTGTGATCGCACACACCGCTTTAAAGACAGAAGACTGTTTCTCCTGTAACGTGAGTACTCAGTAATGTGGCCTAAGACGTTTTAGAACGCACCTATTTGGAACGTTTTAAAATACAATTTAAAACGTTCCAAAGGACTGTGTGGATTCCCCCTTAGGGTACACATTTCCCTTATACAAATCCCTCTTACCACTGCCTTCATTGTGTCCCATATTAATCCTTGCGAGTTTGACTCCATTTCATTAATTTCCCATATTATCTGCATTTCTTTTTTTATTTTTTCCACTGTATTTTTATTATTTAATAACCTTGTATCCATTCTCCATCTCTTAGCTTCTCTATAATCCTTCTTCATTTTAATGTCCATCATCATTAATGCATGATCGGTGACTTTAATTACCCCAATAGCACAATCCATAAGTTTAGATACCATATTCTTTGACACAAAAATAAAATCTATCCTAGAATAACTCTTAAACCTTGGTGAATAGAAGGTATATTTCCTTTCTTCCCCTTTTAATACCCTCCAAACATCCATTAATTCTTTTTCATCCATTAATTTGCTTAACCCTGTCTTCCCACCACTCTTAAGATCTCTTAATATATTATCCCTATCTTTCCCTTTATCCAATACCATATTAAAATCACCTGCCATGACAATGTTCTTTTTCCCCACTTCTCCCATTACACTAAAAACTTTATCGAAGAATTCCATTTGTTTCCCATTTGGAGCATATACATTAATCAATATATATTCCTCCTCCCCCACCATGCAGAAAATTATCAGAAATCTACCCGCTTCATCCTTCTTCACCCTTTGTATAGTAATAACACATTTTTTTGATATTATTATCGCTACACCCCTCGCTTTAGAGGTACCAAAAGACTTTTTATAAACGCCCACATTCCTCATCCGAAACTCATTTACACCCTCCTTTATTTGATGAGTTTCCTGCAAAAAAATTACATCTGCTTTTTCTTTTTTTAATAACACTTCTATTATCTTCCTTTTTATAACTGTTCCTAGCCCTTTAACATTTAAAGTTGCAACCCTTAATTTATTTTCCATCTTTCCCCACACAAATCTCTATATTAGTCTCCCCCTGTGACACACATACCCCCCTTACCCTCCCCCCCACACTTACCCCTCATCTTCACCCCCCCTCCTCACCAGACCTTCCTGGGCAATGGCCCCAAATATTTTTAGAACTCTTCGGGGGGGGGGAGAAACAACCCAACAATCCCAGAGCAAAATCTGACCCTCCCCTCCCTTATAATCTCTTCTTATCCCTATTACAATCCCATTTATTTATTGACTTCTTCCTCCTACAGCGCCTTCATCCTGCTTTGTTTCTCCATCCTCTGTGGCGTCGAGTAAACCCAACTTCTCCAGAAGCTCCATCCCTTGCTCACATGATGTTATTCTATGTTGTTTCCCTTTCCACTTAAATCTCAAAAAGACTGCATACCCCCAACTGTATGTTATCGACTTCTTCTGCAAAGCAACTGTACACAATCTGATGCTCTTCCACCACTGCACCATTTGAGGACACAAGTCATTGTAAATCTTGATTGGTGTTGCTTGTAACATGGGTTGGCCCAGACACCTAATTGCTTGCATTAACTTTTCTTTCTTGTAATAATTTGCAAACCTAACAATTACTAGGGGTGTGCACGGACCCCCCGGATCGGATCGGGACCCGGATCGGGACCTCCAATTTTGTCCCGGACCGGTTCGGACAAAATCGGAGGCCCCCCGGACCGGATCGAGTCCGATCCCGATCCAAAAATCGGAAATTTTTGGATCGGCCGCCATTTTTTTCCCCATAGACTTGCATTGCAATGCAAGTCTATGAGGAAAAAATGGCGGCGGGTGGGTAAGGGGGGGCCTAACTCCCTCCCCCCCCCCGGGGCCGTCCGCTGTGGACGGCCCCGGCAGGTAAACCCCCTCCCCCGCGCTCCCTACCCCCCCTGGGGCCGCCTGCTTCCATCCGCTGGCGCCCGCGGGCGCCAGCGGATAGAAGCGGACGGCTCCGGGGGGGGTAAGCCCCCTTCCCCGCCACTTACCTTCTCGGCACGTCCGGCGCCGGCGGCTACTACCAGCGGGCTCCGCGGCCTACTCTCGAGTAGCGCGCCGGGTGATGACATCACCCGGCGCGCCACCCTGGAGCAGGCCGCGGAGCCTGCTGGTAGTAGTAGGCGCCGGCGCCGGACGGGAGCCGCCGGGCCGGGCAGGTAAGGGCCCCCCTCCCCCCTCCGCGCGCCCCCTCCTCCCCTCCACGCACCCCCTCCTTACCTTTCCGGCCCGGCGGCTCCCGTCCGGCGCCGGCGCCTACTACTTCCAGCAGGCTCCGCGGCCTGCTCTAGAGTAGTGCGCCGGGTGATGACGTCACCCGGCGCGCCATCCTAGAGCAGGCCGCGGAGCCTGCTGGGAATAGTAGGCGCCGGCGCCGGACGGGAGCCGCCGGGCCGGAAAGGTAAGGGCCCCCCTCCCCCCTCCGCGCGCCCCCTCCTCCCCTCCACGCACCCCCTCCTTACCTTTCCGGCCCGGCGGCTCCCGTCCGGCGCCGGCGCCTACTACTTCCAGCAGGCTCCGCGGCCTGCTCTAGAGTAGTGCGCCGGGTGATGACATCACCCGGCGCGCCATCCTAGAGCAGGCCGCGGAGCCTGCTGGGAATAGTAGGCGCCGGCGCCGGACGGGAGCCGCCGGGCCGGAAAGGTAAGGGCCCCCCTCCCCCCTCCGCGCGCCCCCTCCTCCCCTCCACGTACCCCCTCCTTACCTTTCCGGCCCGGCGGCTCCCGTCCGGCGCCGGCGCCTACTACTACCAGCAGGCTCCGCGGCCTGCTCTAGAGTAGCGCGCCGGGTGATGACATCACCCGGCGCGCCACCCTAGAGCAGGCCGCGGAGCCTGCTGGGAATAGTAGGCGCCGGCGCCGGACGGGAGCCGCCGGGCCGGAAAGGTAAGGGCCCCCCTCCCCCCTCCGCGCGCCCCCTCCTCCCCTCCACGTACCCCCTCCTTACCTTTCCGGCCCGGCGGCTCCCGTCCGGCGCCGGCGCCTACTACTACCAGCAGGCTCCGCGGCCTGCTCTAGAGTAGCGCGCCGGGTGATGACATCACCCGGCGCGCCACCCTAGAGCAGGCCGCGGAGCCTGCTGGGAATAGTAGGCGCCGGCGCCGGACGGGAGCCGCCGGGCCGGAAAGGTAAGGGCCCCCCTCCCCCCTCCCCCCTCCGCGCGCCCCCTCCTCCCCTCCACGCACCCCCTCCTTACCTTCCCGGCCCGGTGGCTCCCGTCCGGCGCCGGCGCCTACTACTACCAGCAGGCTCCGCGGCCTGCTCTAGAGTAGCGCGCCGGGTGATGACATCACCCGGCGCGCCACCCTAGAGCAGGCCGCGGAGCCTGCTAGTAGTAGTAGGCGCCGGCGCCGGACGGGAGCCACCGGGCCGAGAAGGTAAGTGCCCCCCTCCTCCCCCCCCCCGCTGTCCACTTTCATCGGCGGGCGCCCGCTGGCGCCCGCCAATGGAAGCGGCGGTGGGCGCCAGTGGGCGCCCGCCGATCCGCCGATCCGCCGAACCGGTTCGGAGCTTTTTCGGACCGGTTCGGATTGGATCGGCCGATCCAGCTGCGGGATCGGAAATCGGATAATTTATCCGATTTCCCACTGGACCGGACTCGGATCGTGGATCGGGTCCGATCCAGTGCACATCCCTAACAATTACATCCCTTGGGAGCATCCCCTTCTTCTTATAGTCCACTCTATGGATCCTCTCGATATCAGCCATCTCCCAATTTTCCTGGGGGTCCAATTCCCTAATCCATGACAAAATTATATCTCTCAAAATCTTTGAATTCTCCCCCTCTTGCTCTTTAAAGGATCTAATCCGAATGTTCACTCTCCTGTCTCTATCTTCCAGGGCAATTAAACACAAGTCCATCTCCTGCACATGCTCCCCCTGCTGCTTGCTATCTTCCTTCAGCTTTTCAGTCTCCTTCTCCAAATTCTCCATCTTATCCACCACCGTTTGAAGGCCTGTCATAATTTCAATCTGTGAGTCCAGAATTCTTTGATTTATTCTTTCCTCCTGCTTCTTCAAGGCCTCCTCTAAGACCTTCTGAAAATTGTCCATTAAATCTCCTGCTGGCCATGATTGACTCTCTTTGGTCACTTTAGGAACTGCACCTGGCTTGCTTCCAGACTTAAAGCTCCCACTTCCGGAGTGAAGTGGAGATACTTTTCTGGCTTTGTCTGAAGGCTGCGTTTTGTCCACCATAACTCTACTAAGCCGATGCCAATTCTTATCTGATGGGTGCTCTTTCTGCGGCCTGCACCAGGTGGGGGCACAGGATTTATCATCTTTTTGCTTTCTTTTCATAAAGCTAAACTTATAAATCCACACCCCTCACCTAGATCTTAGCCGCCCCGCTCAGATATCTTTTCCGTTGTTATCAAACTGTTACGTTTCGGCTTCTAACACAATCAGCTGGGAGTTTTAAATCTCTTTTCACACAGCTTCAAATATTCATTTCAGTCTCTCCCCCCAGCCTTATCAGCCAGCTTTTACTCCTTCAAGTTAAAATCCATTAATTACCGTCTCTGGTCGCCTGCCAGGATTCCCGATCTATTTTGGTTTCTCTTTCTCTCTGCTAATACAGCAGCATATACAGCAGCTCCTCCTTCCACAGATACAGCAATGCTTCCGAACCCCGTATCAAACCTTTAATTAACAATCCGTCACTCCAAAATAGGGATTTTATAATTATTTCATCGCTTCCTTAAGAGAGCGAGAGAAGTTCCGACTCTACTCCATGCCCGTTAGGCCACTCCCCGAACAGGATAGGAGTGATACATCCTCCCCACCATCAGTTCGGACTCCATGGCCTCTTTGTTAAACAATGACATATTGTTTAATTCTTTGAGTTTCCCTGGAAAGAAAGGAACAATGATGGCGAATGTTGAGGTTGGTACCCACGTTATTGTGGATTCGTTGAATTAAAGGCCACCTTCCTAATTCAGAATAAGCACTGTCTAAGAACCTCAGGCCTATGGGCCAAATCTGGCCCTCCTGAGATCCAGACCAGCCCTCCTGGTTCCCCAGAAAGCCAGTGGTCACTTCTCCTGCCCATCCGCTTCCCACCCCACAACCACTGATCATTTGTTGTGTTCCTAGCTTTTGTACACTTTTTTCACCATTCTAAAATGGTGATTAAAATGCTTCTCCTTAGTTAACAACAATAAGAGCTTTAAGCTAAAATATGCTGATATTTTTTACGCCCCAGACCTTTTGTTTTTGGTTCCAACAGTTTTCCCTTTGGATCCACCCACCTCTACAATGGTGCCCCCAAGGGTTTCTCTGAAATGGATTTCAACCCTTGGGCTGAAAGAGGTTCAACATTCCTTTAAGGGCCCATCAACAAACTAACGAAAAGCAAGCCAAACACATACCTTGTGAGGGGATTACACAAACAAGGGGCCACCACTGAAAAAGCACTATCCCTCTTTTCTGCCGGTCTAGATGCTGCTAATGGTGGACAAATGATCTTAATGCCCAAGCAGGTTAATATCACCTATCCTAGTGCCTGGGCAGGTTAAGACTGACCACCATTCACATCCATGATGTCCATTTGTTCAGTGAGTACGAACTTTTTATTGTTTGCTTTTCTGTTGTTATTATTATAGTTCTGGGGCACAGGGGGGCATGGGGGGAGGTTATTGAATGCTGGGGTGGGGAAACAAAGGGGCAAGTAGGCAAACACACATGGAACACTGTTATCAGGGGTTGGATGCTTCAATTTAGATAAGATCTGATAGAGAATGATTTGGAAATATGATTTGAAGTTGCTCCAAGATGTTACTCATAAAGACTTGTACCAACTATATTGCTTAAGGACATTACTCATGAAGACTTGTGACTTGGATTGCTCAAAGATCTTAAGCATATAAATGTGTGACTTATATCAACCTTATATATTCCTTTTAAGGGAACTAAGTGAAAGGTCTAGGGTTAAGAACAGGTGAAGTTGTGGTTAGAAAATCCCCGTGTCCGTAAGAACAGAGAAGTGAACCAGACAGATAACCACAAAGAAAAGGGAATTTGACCTTTTGTTGTCACAAACAACTATGTCAGAAGAGGAGGGTATATTCTGAGAAGAGGATAGTTTAAATTATGACATGGACCAATTGGTTTAGCCATTTCAGAATAAAATAAGAGGGAGGTTTTTGTCTTTGGAAAGTTTATTTAAGTCTGGTCAACAGGAACCATGGGGTCTTTCCTTTCCCTCGGCAGGATATCCAGGATATTGCTCTGAGCCTAACATGTAGGCCTCAGTGACTCCTTGGTTGCCTGGGAGAAATGGAAGTCCCTCTGTGGAGTAAAGCTTCTTCACAGAGTTGTATGAGTTTTGTCATTGGGGATGTGTTTGTCTATGAGCCTATCTACACCAAGCAGGATACAACACTTTGAAAATGTTTTGAAAACTGTATATGGGGTGTGTCCTGGGCCCCAACAGTTGTCACTACTGTTATAAACCATTTTAAACCGTTTTAAAGCAGTAGTGTAGATAGGCTGTCTGTTTGTCTATGTCCTTAAGAAATCTGCCAGACTTCTGAATACATTCCTTTAATTTGCTTTGCTGAATGGAGAGGTTTGTGTGTTTGTTTAATTTTAACTTCCTTAAATTGTTTTAATAAATGTTTTAAAGCAATAGCAGTTTCATTGAGTTTGTGAGTATGGGTAAAATCAATCATTCTGAGTGTCTGTCTTCATATCCTCCTTTTCACCTACTGGAGTGGAGAATTTAGGGTGCATTGATGCCAGGACTGCAGGCTGTATTCAGTGTCCCTTAAATAAAAGTCACCTGAAAAATCCTCCTAAAAGTGGGTCATCAGAAACCTGTCCAAGCATCAAGATCCTCCATCAGCCCAGAAAGGCTTACTGTTAGGCAGCCCACCTAACAGCAGGTAGATTGTTAGGAAGCGGGGAGACTGTCCACTAACACAATCCCTATCCTGTCTTGCGTCTCCTACACCAGGTACAATCACTCAAATCCCATCACCTGCTGGATAGGATACTTGATCATAGAGATATTGTCCTTATAGACTTGGCCAGTCCCTGCCTCCTACACACACACACACACACACACACGAGCAGAGGAAAGTGCTGAGTAAGTACTTTCTGAATAAGTCTGCAATAGCTGTTTAGAAGGTTGCATTGGAGACATTCAAAATTATGAAGGATTATAGCTTTACAAATTTACCTGCAGTGTAACATGAGAAGTTGCTGGCAGTAATCAGCAACCATGTTCCACAGCTTCACATTTTTGATATTCTCACCTATGGTGAAGGTATGACCCAATTTTCCCAGGCCCCTTCTAACAATACAGGCCATTGCTTGGACATATTAAACTTGCAGGGGTAATGTAGCACCTACTGAGAATTCACTTCATATAGTTTAGTTGTTGTTGTTGTTGTTTATTAGTTGTATAGATAATAGAAATGTAATTGCTTAGCATTATAAAAAAAAGTTTAGACCTGCCACAAAAGTTACAATATAAAAATGCATATAATGAAAGAAAAGGAGGGAGGGAGGCAGAAAGAAAAATGTTGTGCCTTAATTATCCACTGACGTCCTATAGCCATGCTGTTATCCTCACAATCAAGATGAATAGAGTGGTATATGTGATAAAAGTGCTAATTGGACATCTTCACAATATATGCTGGTAGGAGTTTTCAGATGAATCCCCTCCATGCATACACCCAATACATGGAGGGAAAGGTGGGTCCACCCAAACTACCAACTCCACCCTCAATGTCTACTTGTTCGGTAGGACATCTGAAAAGAGGCACCTATGCATGTACAGCTGTATGCACATTGGCTCTCCAAGCAATCAAGAGCCATGGACATGGACACAATGCCTTTCAGACATTGCACCAAATGCACAGAGGTTAAGTGTGGGCCTGGAAGAGTATTATACAAGTGGAAAGGCATTATGGGTGAAGGGATTATAATATGGACTAACATGTTTAGTAATGGTTTGTTTTATCACTGCAGTCATAGCATTGTTTAAACTGTGAGAAGCCATAACAATAAACTCAAGGTGCTGCACAGCATAACAAAAACATGATTGAAATACCATAAAAGTATAATTAAATCACTATGTATAAAACCCAACGAATAAAACTAGTCAAGGAGGCCTGTAAGGGAAAGGGAGGAAGGAAGAAAAGAGGCTGGGAGGTAGAGACAGTTAATAAGCCAAGGGCTCTTGAGTGGTCATACTTAAACAGGCCAAATAAATCTCTAGGTTGTGAGAGACAAAGAGTGGAGAGCCCTGCCAACCCAAATTATAACAGCATGGTCTGAAGAGGTTTAAGCAGCAGGAGCTAAAGAAAATGCTGTAGTATATATTTATCCTAATCAGGACATTAGAAGGTAACTGTACTGGCTTGTATCACATCAGTCATTCCTTTGTATTAAATGTAAATCCAATTTGTAGGTTGCCTGGTAATAGGAGACCTTTCCTGTAATGACAGGCCTGGGAACTGGATTCCTATTCTTTCCCCTCTGTTGTGAAAATAAACGACTTTTCCAAGTTACAGATATTTTAGTTCAGTAGATCAAACCTTTCATTAAGAGGAAAGTTGAAGAAAGCCACCTATGGGGTCCCATCACGTTACTTTGTGTATGTGAAGTCTATCACATGCAATGCAGCCTGACCTTTACATTCTGGTTAAAAACTGGCCGTTGTTCAGAAATAAGTGAGTTGCCACCAAAATTTAGCATGAAGCAAAACGTAAAAATGAATTGTGGGAAAAGGGGGAGGTTTCTTCTCAGCAGGGTGCAAGGGGCATCTTGAGAAATTTTGAGGAAACCAAAAGGCTTTCAATAAGACTTTCAACATTTTGGAGCAGGGGCGGGGAGAGAGGTTTCACACATTCCTAAAATAGGTTATTGCTAGGTGTTACCTGAAGCAAAATTTAACTGAATTTAGAGCTTTTTAATAAAGAAATGTTTTTTTCACGCAACACTTCTGAAGAACATTAAGGAAAGCTACAAATTTTGATGAGACCAGCAACATTTTATCAGGGGTGGGGGCTGTGCACCTCTTTGTATAAAAGGGTGTGTCTGTGCAGGATAGTTAAACACCAGTTGACTGAAGCCTTCAAGACGGACACTAGCAGTGATGGAGAGGAACTGGCAAGGTCAGGGACATTATGAAATAAAATAATGTTCAATGTCTTTCATGCCCTTTCATCTTTTCAGAGAGAACAAGGTCAACAATACATTGGCAGGGCCACATATTAAAGCTTTCTGAGTCATTAGGATATCCCAGCCTAGGTAGCTGTTCCTGAAAATCAGAGATGTGAACTCTTTCACATTTTTTGAATTCTCAGATGCTTGGTGAGTGGAGCTGGAAATTTATCTGCCTCAACCAAGTGCCTGATGTCAAGCAATCATATCATTTGAGTTGTTTTGTTCACAAAGATGTGTGTAAGCAGTACGACATACACACACATGCATGTACACACACATTCACACGAGAATAGAATGAAAAATGGATACAACTTTGTGCCATGCATATTCCCGTGTGTGAGTGTGTGTGTGCATGGATGTTGGCATGTGTGTGAAACCAATAAGGGAAGCCAGCCTGTTTCTGTGCTTTGTGCAATTTTGTCCTTCATAATGTCTCTGGTTGTTAATCCTTTCTGTGCTCTACAGAGTGTGAGCAGCTAGATCCATAGATTAAACATGCTATTCATCAGCTGCCTGTAGTTGCAGATAATTATTTCAACTGCCATTTAAAAAAGGGAGGGGAAGCATAATGGTGCCAAAATGGAAAATCTGTTCTTCTCTTCTCTTGGTGCATCAACTCCCTTGTTGGGTTGATCAGAATTGCTAAGCTCTCTCTGTATCCAAGGAGGAAAAAAGAGGAAACAGATGGAGCTCTGCATTTCCGTAGCAAGTCTTAAGATCCATCCCTGTGACAACTCAGTCTCAGTCTGTGGGTAAATCTCGTTATGAGTCTTGCTCTAAAGACGAGATATTCCTAGCAGGGCCTGACAATCCTGGCATGCTTTCTGTAGGGATTTAGTTGTACCGCATCATTAACAATTGATATTTCTTCTCTGGTTTTTCTTTCTTTCTTTCCCTGCCCCACCCCTTCCAACAAATAATTAAAATCAAAGAGCCTTCTTTTTGAAAACAAGAAGCATTTTCAGGTTCCCCTGTGGAATGTTAAACTAAATATTTACTGCTACTTTTCTTTAAAAAGTATATGTGTAGGGTGGGGGAAAGTATTCTCATTCTAATTGTTGTGGTAATGTATTTAAATCACACACAAGCTAAAAACCCAGAGGCAAATGCAGATCACTCTCTAATTTGTCCTGGATGCTAGAAAAGCAATGCGCTTAATTTCACAGAGAAGCAAATCCCATTCAAAAGACCTACACAAGAAGGCAGGATTGTGCAAGTCTGCCTATAATACATTTAAATATTCCCTTCCTCTTTGCTGCCAGTTACAGACACACCAAAAGATGGTTAAGTGAATCTCTCAATCAATATCAGCATTTCCCTCACTTTTAAAAACTGATTCAGTCTACCTAGGTAAACTATATGACACATTCATGATTTCTGCGTTGGTGTTTCCATTATGTTCTTATAGCATTGAGAAATGCTATTGCATCCCCTGTATAGAAAAATCAGGGCAGGAAGAGAGAAAGGGTTTTGCTGCACAAAATGCTACTCAAGCTGCCGCCACTTACATGTGATGATAATATATATATGTACGGTTTTTTTCACATGTAGCAAACAAAGGAGAGTTCCTAGTTGCTGACTGTGAAGATGCTTTGTATGTAAGAGCTCAGAATCTCCGATAATCAGGATGGAATGGCAGAATCTGCCAATCAGACAGGATGGTCCTGAGCCAATGGTGCAACTCAGAATACAACAGCTTCAAGGCATGCATTTATCCCAACTCATCGGCAAACTAGTTAGCATCTCAGTATGGAATTCCAGCCCAGATTAGTTTTGATGTTGCAGCCAGGGATGTAGAAGAACTTCATTTCAATTTGCAAATCATTAGATCTTGTCCCATTCGGAACTCCGAACCCGAATGTGCACAGAATTGCATTTTTCAGGGAAACTATGCATATTCCCAGATACCTGATGGCATTCAGAAAATGCATCTCTTTTGAAAAACGAATACTTTATAATGTGCCCATTTTCACACTTTAGTCAATGGCAGTGTGGGGAGAAGAGCGCACGTTGGAAACTTTTTCCCATTCAAAATGAAAAACAGTGAAGGGAAACAAGCTTCAAAGTGGAGTTCGGAAAATCTTGACAAGGCTGACCATGGCTGTTCAGTTACAACTGATTTTATATAGCCATATCAGATTAGTTAATGGGCTAGTCTTTTTTGAAAACTGTATTATGACAGCACATCCCTTAAGAAGGACTTGTAAGATTTTGGTGGACAGAAATCCTGGTTCCCCTTGTTTACATGCTCTCTCTCAAGGCCAAAAAGAAAGTGAAACAAAGGCCAGATCTACACCAAGCAGGATGCGACACTTTGAAAAGGGTTTGAAAACTGTATATGGAGTGTGTCCTGGGCCTCAGTAGTTGTCACTACTGTTATAAACTGTTTTAAAGCAGTAGTGTAGATCCTGCCAAACTCAACAATTTAACACTAGAACTTCTAGACTTCCATCAAAGATTGTAATTCATCATACCTCCTTTCTTTCATTTTGATGTGCTATGTATCTTGCTCTCCCCAAAAGCCTTCCATACACTGTCTCTGTAGATGGGGACATATACAGACCAGTCCACCCACCACTGATTTGGGTACTCACCGAGAAGTGTCTTGTTTTGTGTGGTCACCTTGCCATATCGGACCAAAAGGTGTGACAATAAAATGGGACTACTAGGTATACACTGACCTGAGGGCAAACGAGCAAGATACAAATGCGATAAAGACAATTATCATCTCTCCATGCCTCCAAGTCCTTGCATACTTCAAGGACAAATGTCTTTGCTGCATGACATGAGGGAAAGCTGCAGATGTTTCATTTCTCAAAGAATAGTCAAAGGCTGAATTCGGACAACACGATAGTCAATGGTGGGGTAATAATCAACTTTACAGTTGTTCATCTAGGGGGTACTCCCCACACAACATGGTAATAAATAATCAACTGTGGTGTGGGTGAGGATCAACGCTGAGTTGACTATGGCAGCATTTGGACGACACGATAGTCAATACAACTGATGATTGTTTCCCCACCACCACCAGTTGCGTATTATGTCATCCGAATTCAGCCAACATCTTTGGTCACTTAAAAATAGATTTTAGACCTAAAAATCTAACTCTTAAATTTAACCTTTTTTGGTCTATAGGACATATCTGCAAATTGCATATGATGTCACTGGCTTACATAGGATCAGAGCCTAGGTTCCTAAAACAAGTCCATCTCTGCAATGTATTTAGAGATGGATTGTACAAATATACAGGATAGGATGCAATAAGGGTTAGTTTTTATTTTCTCACAGTGCTCTTCAGATAGGGATGTTGGAGGAATCTGGTTGGGAATTGAAGCTTGGTGTGCCATTCCATCTTCAGCCAGCTAGCCTAACTCAGTCTGCAATGGGTCAGGCCAGCTGGCAGATTTTCCGCATTCTTTTTTAAAATTTGTATAAAATAGACATGCAAATCATGGCAGATAGTTGCACAAATTATCTAAATTGCAGCTGCAATTAACACAAATGTCTATTTATGCAAACAAACAAACAAAAACCTGAAAAGATCCCGGATTTTCAGAAAACTTGCAGCTCAGTTCACAAATGCAAGCCAAGTTGGAGGTGCCACAGAAATCCAACAAGTCTCAAAAAGGGCCTGATTTCCTGGCAACAGATTTCCATAACTATAGACAACCCACTTGAAGGAACTCAGTTTGTCATTGTATGCCATGTTTAAAGCAGACTGATTTAGATAGAACTTGGCTATTATCATTTGAGGGTGCAATCCTATGTGTGTTTAGACAGAAAAAAAAGTCCTGCAACTCCCAGCATTCCTCACCTGGCATGGCTGGTTGGAGAATGCTAGAAGTTGTAGGACCTTTCTTTTTTTCTTTCTTTCTTCTTTGCCTAAGCATATATAGGATTGCACCATTATTGTGCTACATCACAGTACTGCTCTCCTTTTAATATAATGAGGGCAGAAATGATTATAGAACTCTACTCTGATATGGTACTCCTGGAATTCATATTTGCTCAGTAATTGAGCATGAGGTAAACATTTCACCTTGTGCCTATGTTTGCTATATAAGAAAAAGTATGTCCATTACATGGAATCAAAAGTTATTGTCAAGGTTTCATATGTGTATGTGTGTGAGAGACGGTGGGAGGGAGGGAGGGAGGGAGGGAGGGAGGGAGGTGGAAAGCTAGGATCAATAAGTAATGTAAATATGGAATTCAAATAGTAAAACAAAAGGATGTTTCCCTGAATGTTGCTATTAAGGTGTTATTTAGAAGATGGCATTACATTATCGTCACTGGGACGGGAGAGAGGAAATGCAAGGAAATCAACAAGCAGCCAAGAAAAGCAATCCCATTCCTTCTATTGCAAACTATGGGTGCTTTTGTGATCTCCGTTTTTGTTTGATTTACAAGTTGTTGTTCAATCTAATTGCATTTGCTCTAATGATGGAATACAGTGCATCTCTGCATTTCATAATTAATAGCTTTACAGATTAACTGATGCTAATGAGCAGGCACTGTTGTTGTTTCCCAATGAAGTCTATCAAATTAGATCATAGAAAGTGGCCCCATGAATCAATGAGAGCAATAAATCACTGTGATTTATAGTTCGTTACAATTTTCCAGACATGACATGTGCATAATCATGGCAAACCATATAACTGCTTCATCTTACAAAGGAATGGGCAAAAGCAGGCTCAACTTTATCTGCTACTTAGTATTTTATTTCTTGCTAGGAGGAGGCATTGGCAGACACCCCTCATTGGTATTGCAACCTAATTGCTTGAAAAGTGAGCTGTAATTTGAAATGCCAACATGCAAAGTATTTAATATCCACACAATAGAGCCAAGATTTCAATTCTTTTCAGCACTTTTCTACAGCAATTTAAATAGTCTGGGAACCACACCTAGAACTATTATATTAAGCATGGAACACAGCTCTTGTGAATTAATAGCTTTATTAGCATGGATTTTGGAAGTCTTCATATATTCTAAACTGCCATTACTAATCCCAAGAGATAGGCGAATCTATCCCATCCTATGGCTGGTAGCATCCAATGACAGTCAGACTAAGGCAAGAAGAAAATAGGACCTTGGACAGGTGCTGCTCACTGGAACTCTACCCTACTATAACAATAGGAAAGCATTGTCTCAGCAGGGAGCTAAAGCCAACTAATGCCTTAAGGAGGCTGACAAGCATTACAGTGTAGTCAGCTCCATCGTTCCTAGAGGAGCTGACTGGACTGTTAAAGGGCCCTTGCCTGATTTTGCAGCCTGGGACTTCTGTGAGGTTGGGGAGATGGGAGACTCATCCTCTGAGCCAAAGCATGATGGCTGGGCTGTATCCTCTGCCCATGAGGACGCTGACTATTCAACCACCAAGGAGGTAGGCTTGTCAGAATCCTCTGCTACACAATGGAAGGTCAGGAGGTTTGGGGTCATGACAGAATCTAGCTCTTTCTGGTCCATGTTATTTTAATGAATTTTTACCCATAATTCTACTCCATTTCTGCATTGATTTCCATTTTAAAAATATTCTCTCAAACTCCCAAGACCTGCATCAATATATTCAGAGGTGTGAAATTGGGAGGTTATTTAAGTTCAGATCTGCAAATAAGTCTGAGAGGTGCCGATCAGGTAATTCCGCATAGGAATACACAAATATTGAATTTCTCAAGAATCCCTACAAAATCGCCCTTTCCTATCTGATTGAAGTAAAAGTCCTGTCTTACTAACCCTGTTAGAGTTCTTTGAGAGTGTCAACAAGCATGTAGATAGGCTCCATCTGATAGACATGGAGACATGGACCCTGCTCAGACAACATGCTAAGCCATAGTGGTTAAGTATTTTGAGCTAATCGTCATGGCTTAGCGTGTTGTGTGAACCATGACAGCATGTTGTGTGACCCACTCCTAACCACAGTAACTACAAAATCACAGTTTAAACATGCTCACTAACCATTTGCTGCAAAAGGGTTAGCGGCCTAACTATGGCTTAGCATGTCGTCTGAACAGGCCCATTGTATACTTGGACATTCAAAAGGGGCTAGACCAAGTCCCTCACCAACAACTGCGGAGCAAACCTAGCAGTCACGGAATAAGAGGAGGGGATAGGTAAGTGCTTAAGGAATAGAAAGGAGTGAGTAGGACTAAATGGTCAGTTCTCGCAATGGATGGGTGTAAACTATGGGGTCTCCCAAGGATCTGTATGAGAGCTGGTCCTTTTTAACTTGTTCCTAAGTGATCTGGAGTTAGGGGTGAGCTACATTTGCTGACCGCACCAAATTATTTAGGGTGGTTAAAACAAAAACAAAGACTGCTTAAAGCTCCGAAATGATCTCTCTAAACTCCCAAAGCCCTAAGTTCTACCCATCTATGTATTGGATAACTTTATATCCAAGCATTGTCCTCTGTTTTCAGGGAGACTTCATGAGCGACGTTTTAAGAGATAGGTGTAGTAACGATGTTCAGTTTTCTGACTTGTGGGTGTACTAGACTACATGTGCATGGAATTCCAGCTTTCTATTTCTTATGGAAGCACCTCATGTTTTCATGCCCCCGTTACTCAATGAGTAAATGATGCCTAAGTGTCTTTATGCATGTATTCATGAAGTACCAGAGACAGTTTTCCCCATCAGTACTGTAGTGATAGAAAAGGCTATACTTATCAGGGCAGGGGGAGCATCTCCCTTCTATATAGCTATTTAAGGTACAGTTAATTACCTTAAATAGGTACCCAGTGCCAACTTACCTGGGAATAAGAACTATTTAAATCAATAGGGCTTACATCTTTGTATAGGATTGTGCTGTTAATCTGGCAACCCTGCTCTCACTTGAAAGTGAAAGATTGGAAAAAATGACTATTTAGAGATTGCCCAGAGTATTTGTATTTCATTATGGGAAGTTGGCAGTGTATAACGTACCCACATGGTAAGAAAGAAATATGTGGTCAAAGAGAAAAAGACATGGTTAGCCATGGCTAGGCACATGATTGAATTGAATATTTGGATGTCATTGGTTTTTTTAACAGTGTTCACAGCCAGGAGTATAGGGATGGTTGGTTTCATAAAGGAACTAAATGGATGAGTCAGTCTCATGAATGATGAAATGGAAATCCACGTACAAAGTAGGGATGTGCACTGGATCGGACCCGATCCACGATCCGAGTCCGGTCCAGTGGGAAATCGGATAAATTATCCGATTTCCGATCCCGCAGCTGGATCGGCCGATCCAATCCGAACCGGTCCGAAAAAGCTCCGAACCGGTTCGGCGGATCGGCGGATCGGCGGGCGCCCACTGGCGCCCACCGCCGCTTCCATTGGCGGGCGCCAGCAGGCGCCCGCCGATGAAAGTGGACAGCGGGGGGGGAGGAGGGGGGCACTTACCTTCTCGGCCCGGTGGCTCCCGTCTGGCGCCGGCGCCTACTACTACTAGCAGGCTCCGCGGCCTGCTCTAGGGTGGCGTGCCGGGTGATGTCATCACCCGGTGCGCTACTCTAGAGCAGGCCGCGGAGCCTGCTGGAAGTAGTAGGCGCCGGCGCCAGACGGGAGCCGCCGGGCCGGAAAGGTAAGGAGGGGGTGCGTGGAGGGGAGGAGGGGGCGCGCGGAGGGGGGAGGGGGGAGGGGGGCCCTTACCTGCCCGGCCCGGCGGCTCCCGTCCGGCGCCGGCGCCTACTACTCCCAGCAGGCTCCGCGGCCTGCTCTAGGGTGGCGCGCCGGGTGATGTCATCACCCGGCGCGCTACTCTAGAGCAGGCCGCGGAGCCTGCTGGAAGTAGTAGGCGCCGGCGCCAGACGGGAGCCGCCGGGCCGGAAAGGTAAGGAGGGGGTGCGTGGAGGGGAGGAGGGGGCGCGCGGAGGGGGGAGGGGGGCCCTTACCTGCCCGGCCCGGCGGCTCCCGTCCGGCGCCGGCGCCTACTACTCCCAGCAGGCTCCGCGGCCTGCTCTAGGATGGCGCGCCGGGTGATGTCATCACCCGGCGCGCTACTCGAGAGTAGGCCGCGGAGCCAGCTGGTAGTAGCCGCCGGCGCCGGACGGGCCGAGAAGGTAAGCAGTGGCGGGGAAGGGGGCTTACCCCCCCCGGAGCCGTCCGCTTCTATCCGCTGGCGCCCGCGGGCGCCAGCGGATGGAAGCGGGCGGCCCCAGGGGGGGTAGGGAGCGCGGGGGAGGGGGCTTACCTGCCGGGGCCGTCCACAGCGGACGGCCCCGGGGGGGGGAGGGAGTTAGGCCCCCCCTTACCCACCCGCCGCCATTTTTTCCTCATAGACTTGCATTGCAATGCAAGTCTATGGGGAAAAAAATGGCGGCCGATCCAAAAATGTACGATTTTTGGGTCGGGATCGGACTCGATCCGGTCCGGGGGGCCTCCGATTTTGTCCGAACCGGTCCGGGACAAAATTGGAGGTCCCGATCCGGGTCCCGATCCGATCCGGGGGGTCCGTGCACACCCCTAGTACAAAGGCTTCTGCTTAAGTCAACAGGGCTACCTGTGAGTAAGTGGATCAATGAGTAGCTCCCAGAGTTCTAATGATCTTAATCTACTGTGATATGACTTTATTAAAATTTCATGTTCTTTCTCATTTTTAAAGCCATTTCTCTCATTTAATGCTTAGTAAGTGCCATGTTTAGCAGAGGTAGAAGGAATTTCCTTCAGAGAAAGAGGAGAGATTCACACTTCCTTCCTATCAATTGCTCCTGTCCAAGTATCATCTTGCTTTGACCTACTGACATAAAGACCACCCTAGAATCAGTCCCCAAGATCCACCTAACCATGGGAAAATCTGCTTCCATTGGACCCTGTACTTAGAATTGGGAACCATATCTCCAAATTGAGCTAAAGATTCAAGGTTGAAATGGGACCACACCACTATGCTTGATGTTTAGGACCTGTCTAGATGTATAAATGGGTTAACTCCTTAAACTGGACCTCTGGAAATGTCTGTCTATTAGGGATGTCAGGGAAATTCACAATGGAACCAAATGAGTTTGGATTCTTATGAATCCACTCCATGGATTCCACAGTGTGTTGGCGTTTCCTCGGTTGGATGGAGTTCGCAAACTTGTGGAGCGTTTTCCTTACCTTTGGAAATTTTGTGCAAATTTCGTCATAGAATAATGTGCAAAAATAAAAAAAAAAGTAATCTGCCCCCAAATTTCCTCCATAGGCTCAAGAGTGAACATGCACATTTAGGGGGAATGTGTGTATTTTGGGAGAATTTGCGCATGTGCAAATTTGGAAACTGAAAAAAAATCCAATTCTGTCAATATGTGGTTAATGGACTGAAAGGCGCCTGACAATTCACCAAGCCCTGACTGAATGGATTTCGCACAAGCAACCTTTTCCTCCCTGCCAGCATGGCTAGGGTGGGGGGGGGAGGCTGTTGCTGGTAGGGGAGGGGGAGAAACAGCGATGCACGCACACACAGCACGTGGATGAAAGCACAAGGTGGGGTCTGCCTATAAAGGCAGGCTCCACTCACTTATCGGCCTCTTTCGTTTTCCAGCTCCCACCCTCCCACCCGTATCTAGTATGGGATTAGCCAGCCGCCTCCTTTGTAGGGGGAGCTGAGTAGGAATTTTACCTGCCGCCAATTGGCACCAGTGTACAGATTTTCCGCCTACTCCATACTGGGAATATTACGATTGGGGGGGGGGGGGTGTGGATAAATAGGTTGATTGTTGGTAGGGACATGCGGGAATCTCAAGATAACAGGTAAGGTCGGTGAGCATTCGTTGGGCACCATTATGGTGATTGGCAGGTTCTGAGGCCTGGTCCTCGAGGACTGTGCAGCTCTCGACCCAGGATAGGGCTTGCCATTGGGGACCTCACTGTCTCATCTACTGGGAGTTATGTGGCTCCTGGCAGGGATGACATGGGGCGGTTTCCCCCAAAACACACATGTGTAGCTTAAGGTAGGAGCCGGATACAGCCGACTCTTGGCTTGGCCAGGTGGCTCACCCTTTATGCAGGCTAGTAGCCTGGAGACAGGTGTATTTGGATTCCCGCCCTCTCACATGCCAATCCAGGGAGGGGTGAGTTGCCCAAATTAAATAAAGAGGTCCTAGTTATACGCATGCTCTGGTGTTCATGCCATTATTTCCTCGCTTCTCTCTCTATCCACAACATGCATCTCTACTGTCCACACACAAGCTAAGGGACTGAAGATATATTGGGCATAAAATTATCAGAGACTATTCCAAAAAGGGGCAGGTCTTAGGAAAACAGAAGTTGTACAATGCAGCTTCTTCCATCACTGTATCAAAGTAACAGGAGGGGGAAATGGAACCTACCCAACGTTGCCCTGCAATAGAGATCTTCAACCTGAATACAAAAGTTCGGATCAGCTTGGGGACTTGGCTACTCATTAGACTATTGTTCTGCAGACTCTAGACAAGAGTCTTGGGTTTAGGGAAGGACACAAGAATGTGCATAAAGTGATGGAGGGTGATGCCTGCCCCAACCTGATCCAACCTTCCCCAACCGGGTGCCCTTCAGATGTTTATGCCCTACCTCGCGATCAGCTTGCCTGACCATGGGGAGGGGGCAACTTGTGAAAATAGGCTTGGGAATGAGGAGATGCACAAGAGAACCCCAGCATTCGTGGGGCTCAGTGGTGCCACTGGCCGGAGGAAATGCTTACAAGGCATTATTAGCCAGCAGAGTCTTCCTAACAGCTTCTTCTAAGTGCAGCTCCCTCCCTCCCTGTATGCTAACTGTGGGTTGCTCTTTTGAGGGCCGAGCAGGAATTTTTGGCACACAGTCTGATTGGCTGAGCTGGGCATATTTCTTTCCCACTTCACAGTAGGGTGGGAATGTCTTAGATTGATTTGTGGGTTGTTGTTGTTGTTGTTCTTTTGGTCCAATTGGTCAGATTCCCCTAGGTAGACTCTGTTTGTCTGGATAGGGATGGTGATCATTCTGAGGCACCATTGGTGGTGACAGGTGATGCATGAGGGCCTCCTGCTGAGGGTTTTGCGAACCCAGTGGGAGGATAAGGATTGCCTATGGCGCCATCTCTGCTCCCACACCTGGTGTTTCATGGCAAGGAGAGGATGTGATAGGGGATGTCCCCCCTTTCCCCAAATGGGGAAATCCTGAGGGGTGCTGATTCTATAATAGAAGTCTAGCAAGGAATATTTCACCCCAATTACATTGCCTGGTTAGTGCCAGCATAGAAGAATAGCCACCCAGGGACCCCCTTTGCAGATCTAATTCAATACATGTGACCCGGTTTTCAAGCCATACAGTTGTGTCATCTCTTTATTGCCTCACCTCGGCACTAGTAATGGACTACAACTACAACTTCCAGCATTCCTGACCATTGCAATGGTGGTTGGGGTGACTGGGAGTTTAAATCCATTCCATCTGGAGGACACCAAATTGGGAAAGGTTGTTCTAGTCTGTTTTCCTCACGTTAAAGGACCAGGGGTTTCCTCTCTGTTGTTGTAGATTCTTCCTTCATGAGGCATTTACCAAAGGTTCGCAAGGTGAGAATGCACCTATGAACAGGTAAATGCTACACTACACGCCAAGCATTATATCATTTTGCCAGGCTAAGATGCCAATGGAATTTCTGAGTGACCTATTTAGCACTAAGGCAGTGGCAGTGCTTGATGAATCTTAAAAGCAACAGGTAAACAGCAGGCAGAGTATAAGTGGAGAGGATGGAGCGCTGTGTGTATTGTGATGTTAAGGGGGGGGAAGGCATGCCACGAGCAGTGGTGGTCCTTTTTCATTCAGATGACACCAGCACGGAATATATAAATCGCATTTAGTATAAGTTTTTGTAAAATTTAGACTTAATAAGAAGGCACAATGAGATGCTAGCAGGAGGAGACCAAATAGATTTCTGACACAATGCTTCCTCAGAAGCATTGACCTATGCAGTGCCTATTATCAACAGGAAAGATGAGTTAGTATAATCTTATCCCATTTAAAATCCTGGTTGGTCTTCATGCATTAAAGACTACTATTAAGGGGCAAAATCTCTACCATTCTCTCTGTGTTAAAAATTATTTGTAACCATTACTGCAGCGCTTCCGTTAATTTGCAAGGAAATTCAGACATATGCAGAGCCATTTCTGTTTCACATTGTAGAGCCAGCAGTGTGATCCTCCCATCGCCCTAACACTGCATAAATATCGTCTTACGTTCGCTCTATTTCTGTGCTTTCCAACACATGGAGTATTGATCCTAATTTCACAAAGGATTAATTTTTATGTTATTATACTGACTTTATGCAGTCTTTGAGCCCAGTGCAGCAAATGCTCTTTCCGAAAGGAAGTTTGCTTTTTTAAAAAAAATGGGAGCAAGAAGTGCATCTGGGCTTGTGTGGTGCATGTATGCATGGAGAGATGCACAATGGCAGCCTTGGATTAATAATAATAATAATAATAATAATAATAATAATAATAATTTATTTCTTATCCGCCTCTCCATTTGGATCGAGGCGGGGAACAACAATATGATAAAATACATAAAACTGATTAAAACATGACACACATTATTAAAACTGCATTAAAACATCCTAAAACATCCTAATATGTTGCAAATAAGAAGACCATTAGCACTGTCTTCTAATTGCTGTCCTATGGTGGGCTTGCTGGACTTGTTTTCTGTGCACGCACCAGGTGCCATCAGAATGAGAAGCATCCATTATAAGGCTTGTGCTTGTTATCAATAAACCTTCTATTTTTAATCCAAGATTTGAAAGACATATCTCTAGCATACATATGTGTATATTCATAGCTAGAGATACAGACCTACATCATATATGTATTGGGCTGGTGATGCAATGCACATGGCAGAGGAATAGGTACATGCGCCTTCCGACCACTGTGCATGTGAAAAGAATGTGCAAGGCAAACATTCCATGTGGATGTCACAATACACAAAATGGTACTATATGCACAATCCTTACACACACCCTTAGCACTGCATATTCCTTTAGATCACAATTCTCCAATTTGGTGCCCTCCAGATGGTGTTCTCCAGAATTCCTGACCAGCGGCCATACTCATAGGAGCTGATGGGCATTACTCCAAAACATCTGGAGAACACCAAGTTGGGAAAAGCTGTTTTAGAGCTATTCTGTACATCATAGAGAACAGGACTATGCCCACTATTCTACAATGTGATGAAAATTACCAGACAAGTAAATGTCTGAACTGGGGCTAGAGAAACTGTAGACCTATGAAATGTGAAGTCAAGTGAGAAGACCCTTCTCCAAATACTGAAGAGCCACATTCGTGTGTGCAGACATCACTTCTCTGTTGACTGAATGCACATAGACAAGGACCTGGATCATGCCCATCCTTTATGTCCATTTAGCATAATGTGCTCAGAGCCTCCTGTGTGTATATAATTTGTGTAGGCTCTGTGAAGACTTTCAGCTGTGGGGAAAGGGCCAGCAGGCACATCTCTCTTCACTTGTACACACATTCAAACTACATAGAAGCATCACTTCCATAGTCCTTCTGGAGATCCTTCAGGACTGGTCCACATCTGGTTGCATTACCTCCTCTTTCCCTCCCCTTCTTCTTGACTACCATAGAAATCTTGGGACTTGATCCAATCTACATCAAGCCAGTGCTGGACAGGGTTTTGACAGAACGGCTTAGCTATGAACTTTCAAGGTAGGGATAACAAGCAGCTCTTCATCAGGAGTTAGTGCCTCGTTGTTTCTGTTTTGTTTTCAATGTTTCACGTGCCCATGGAGATCCGAATCCTACCTATCTAATGAATTGAATGCATTCATAGTTATAAAGAATGAAAGGGAGATCTAATCTGGTTATAATTTTGTTGAAAGAAGACACGTTTGCCTCCCTTTTAGTCCCTGGCATGTTCCCCATTGAGATTTTTCTAGACTGCAGCTCCCTTCTGTTTCCTATATAGATGAATTTGGATCCAGCAAAACCAGTACGGATGTTCTCCCATTCCATAGCACAAGCAAGTTAACTCTCCACAAGAGTGGCCATGCTATTTCTGCTGTGGAAATAGTAATTCATAGATAGTGGCATCCCTAATTCCTATCTCTTCCCAAATGCTCCTTTCAAGTACCAAGATGCCTCCCATGCCATAAATATACACACACTGTGGAACTCTTCCAGTGGGCATACTTAGAACATACATGTGCTCTTGCATGTTTAAAAAGCCAAAGTTGCAGTCACAATTATCATTCAGAGTGAGAATGTTGGACTACTTATGGGATGTCATGGCATGTTTGACTCCAGCTGTTACTGTGCTGCACATCAACAGATCCTGCCATTTCAGGGTGTTGGTGTGTATATTTTAAAAATAATTGCATCCCACCATTCTGCTTAACACAAGAGGCCCCCAAAGGGGCTGACAATAAGAGAAAATTAAAAATGAATTTACTAGAGGAGGAGGAGGAGGAGGAGGAGGAGGAGGAGGAGGAGGAAAGCAGCATTGGTGACTATTGAGTGCACAACATGATGAAGATGTAAAACATGTACTCCACAGCCCTAGATGTTACTATTGCTGCTGTTGTGGCTACTACAAAAAGTCTTAGTGGCAAGAGCAACAGCCCACCCAGAAGTGTGCTACCAAGCAACCAGGGCCCGTCTACAGCTCCTAGCTCTGTGCAAGTGCAAGGGGACGATGGTCTAAAATGCTCTCTCCCCAGGCATTAGATGTTACTGCTTGCTGCTCCAATTGCAGCTCTTTTTTGAGATCCCCACACCGCGCCTGTGAGGCCCCTAGTAAGTGTCTTAGCTTTGCATCCACACAGAATCTGGCACTATGTTATTAGTATGCAGACATACACATACCATAATTATATATATTGAAATGTATACTTTTCACTTTCCAGCATTTCAGTGCAGAGTGGGTGTGCTGCTCCATGCACATTATTAATGAGCTTAATCCTATAATTACTCCGGCTTCATGCAGAGCTCTGAGAACTCAAGAGAACTCATCTTGGCGAGCAAGCACATAGGAAGGAACTGGCTTTCCAAAATGAGCAGCCTCTAAGCCCAGTGAGGTGCATCACTTTGAAGAGATGTAAGGAATGGGAGGGGGCTGGCTACAGAGAAGGGAGAATTGCAGCTAGACGAGAAGGCAAGGGCGGGGGGGGGGGGGGGAACAAACCAAAGGTTGGAGAAAAAGAAAATACATTTTACTGCAATAAAATTGTTGCTCTTTTGTTTTTAAGGACCTTCTTTCTCATCACGAATTCAAACAGATTCAACAAAATGCACTCAGCAGTGCAAAATAATAGCATATTATCTTCTTCTGCTTCAACGAATGGTAGTTTCAAAGCATGCATCCCGATACGGCAGGGATGTCGAAACTCTTCCCAGCCGAGGACCAAATTCAATTTTGGGAAAGCTCTTGGGAGCTGCATTCCAGTGTGGGCAGGGCCAAAGGCAAAGGGGTGGGGTCAAAGGTAGGGTGACCATATGGAAAGGAGGACAGGGCTCCTGTATCTTTTGAATACAGTTGCATAAAAAAGGGAAATCCAGCAGGTGTCCTTTGTATGCAGCAGCACCTGGTAAAATTCCCTCTTTGTCACAACAGTTAAAGCTGCAAGTGCCCTGCCCTCCTGACCAGATACAAAAGTTTAATTTGCTAGGAGCGTCACGTCCATCTTGAGATGGAGACCTTGTCAGTGTGTTCTGGGCCAGTTTTCTTCTCATTCCAGCACATGTTTATGGGATGCTGTGGCACTTATACGTCCTTGTTTTAAAATGTAAACTACTGCATCTAAGCAGGATTGTCGCTACAGATTTGGGATATGTACTGACCAGTAGATTTGGTTCAGACCCCAATTTAGAAAACAGCCTGATTTGGCTCAGATCACTTTGGAGGCTGCCTGTTTCAATTCAAGGCCAAATTTGAATCTGAATTTGGAAATCCAAAACTGTATGCCTCCCATTGACTATCATTGGAAACAAAGAAATAGATGTAATTCCCCTCCTTCCCCTGTTACTCAGAATTGGACAACATTTGCAGGCATAGTCATGCCTTCTGATAGGATTATGACTGCCAAATTTCAGACTGATAGGTGCAGGAAAATAGATGCCTTTTAAAAGACAATAATAACTTTTTAATTTCTTGGCAGCATTGGATGAGATTTGCAGGGATAGTTACTAGGGTTGTGCATCATATCGGATCCGATATCCGATACCGATTAAAATTGGAGGAAATCGGACATCCGATTCACAATTCCAATACAGTCCCTTGTTGATCTGATTTTTTTTTATCTGATATTTTGGTCTCCGATTTTAATTGGAGAAAATTGGAAAATCGGACACCATTTTGAATGATTTTCCCCATAGCCTAGTATTGTGTTACAAAAATGCCTATAACTTTTTATTTTTAAAGACAGAAGCAAGAAACATGGCCACTTTGCAGATGGGTTTGAGTTAGTTATGTGTGAGAAATTTCAGAAAGATAGGTCCAGGCATTTTGTGGCTATGATTTTTTTACTAACAAACCTGGAATGCCTATAACTTCTTTATTTTTAAAGATCCACACATGAAACTTTGCCACATGGCAGATTATATGTTGCAACTCATGTATGTCAAATTTCAGAAACATAGGTGCTTGCCTTGGATGGCAATTAATTTTTGAAAAATGGGTAGCACTGGAGGAAATACAGTTATGCCTTCAACTTTTTTATTTTTAAAGATCCAAACATGAAACTTTGCCACATTAGAGATGGCATGTAGTTAGTGATGTGTGACAAATTTCAGAAACATAGGTTCAAGATTGTAGTGGCAAGGTATGTGTGAGTAATTTCAGAAAGATTGGTGCAGGCATTTTGTGGCTATGAATTTTTTACTTTAAAAGTTTCAAAAGTTCCAATACGGTGGGTTTGACAGCTAACAGAGAGGGAGAGAAGGCAGGGGAGGGGGTTGCATAATTTTCCAGATTCAGTTTCTGGCATTTCCAGTTTAAAAAAAGGGGGGTTCAGATAGCAGAACTGGAAAAGACCACAAAGAGGACCCATTGCCAGTTAGAGGAGACAGTACTGGGCTAGATGGACTAGACAAGTCCTCCAGATATTTTGGTCTAGAACATCCATCAATCCAGACCAGATGTTGCTGGCTAGGTCTGGTGAGAGTTGAAGTATAAAACGTCTGGAGGGCACCTAGCCATATGTCCTCTTTTACAGAGAACAGTCCTCTGTTTGAAGGTCTCCCAAAGGATTATCCTCTATTTTGAAGGCATCCTTTATTTGAAGTGCTGCCCAGTCCAAGTCTGGTATAAAGATAAAGAAAACCTCAGAAGGAAGAGCTGGGCCTTGAAGTTGCCCATCAACAGCATCTGGACAGCAAACTGAGCAAGGCACATGGGTTACCTGGTCACAGTCTTCCACACTATGGGGAGATGTGCTATATTTTTATTTAAATTATAATAATTATTTCTAAATTTGCATACCTATGCAAATTTTATGAAAATTGGTGACCCCTTTTTTGGTAATGTGTTTTCTCTTTTTTTCAATGTGGCCACTCTAAGCATGCCAGGTTGGAGAAGGCTGGACTCAAGAGCTTCCGATACAGGAACTTTGTATCTCTCCTTCCACTCTATGTCCTGCTCATTTCCAGATTTGGAATAACAACATTCACGCTGGGGATCAACAGTTCATACCTAGCTCGTGAGTATGTGGTACACAGAATTAGCTCATCCCACAACCTGCAAGCACAGAAATGTGACAACTCCAAACACTGTGGCCTATACTTGTAATTTCAAAGGACAGCATGGTCTCTTACGATAGATGATTTGACATGGGTATGTTTAGAACAAAAGGAAATGTTTGCACTTCCTAAATAAAAAGTAACATTTTATATGACTTATAAACATTTGTCCTCTGTGGCATAACTGAACTGATATTCTCATTATTTATATAAATGCAAAATTACAATCATGGTTTTATTGCCATATAAATCTCAGGAATTATAAAATGGAACTATTGAAAAGCCTTTCATTGATTGACAGGTGATCACCGGGGGAAACAATTCCAAAGAAAGTATAAATAATGGATTGTGCTGAGATGAACTTGTATGAAACTGTAAATAGAATTTAAAAGGCATTTCTTAAATATCTATAAAGATTTTACAGATAGTCTATAGAACATATAGATTTCTTCACTTTGCTAGTTATTTTTCATTGCCTTTTGTTGGGGGTCACAATCCTCTTAATCCACATCCTCTTGTAGCCAATGCCAAAACTTGCAGCGAGTTACAATGTAGCTCCTTTGGAAGCCCTTTTGATGACCCAGATCTGGGGTATAAATCTTTTTACAAATAAATTAGATAAATAGTAATTTTCTAGTCCATCACATTCTGTTAAGACAGAACGAATATTCCTATAAAAGATCTTCCAGGATTCTTTACGCTCCAACAGCCAGAACTAAATGTCACGCTAAATGAGAAACTCCCCCTGTGCAAGCAGCAACAGTATTTTTAATTTCTACCCCCACCCCCTTCTGTAGTGTCTAACAGAGCAGCCCTAACACCAACACCACCCTATCCATCTTGCTAGAGGGAGTTAAGTTCAGGTAGAGATGCTCCTCTGAGCTCTGCCAGTAGAAAAGAGCTCTGCTGGGCTGGGGGTTCTGTCCACCCCAATGGTCCAGTTCTGTCCACATGTAGTACACTCCTGCTGGTGATTTTCACACCATCAATAGCTGGGGGGGGGGGGAGGGTAAGAGGAGACATGATAGAAGTGTACAGAATTATGCATGGTGTGGAGAATGTAGATACGGAGACATTTTTCTCCCTCTCCCATAATACTAGAAGCCAGGGTCAACTCATGGAGCCGATTGCTTGGAGAGTCAGGACAGATGAAAAGAAGTACTTCTTCACACAGCTGTGGAATTCACTGTGTGGAATTCACTACCACAAGATGTAGTGATGTCCATCACCTAGGATGGCTTTAAAAGGGGTTGGATAAATTCCTGGAGGAGAAGGCTATCAATGGCTACTAGTCCTGATCGTGATGTGCAACCTCCAGTAGCAAAGACAGTAAGCTTATATACAGCATTTGCTGAGGAACATGGGTGGGAGAGTGCTGTTTCACATGTGTCCTGCTTGTGGGTCCCTGGTTGAGAGCTGATTGACCTCTATGTGAACAGAGTGCTGGACTAGATAGACCCTTGGACTGATCCAGAATGGCTCTTCTTATGTTCTTAATGGTGGATGGTTCCAGAATGGGTCATTTTATGGACAGGGTGGAGATTTAAAAATTCCTAAAAGATCAAGGCATGAATGGATCTGTTACTAACTTGGCACCCCTAAAGCCCTACTTGAGTGCAATCATCAGGCCAAGTTTCATCTCTTTATCTTTAAAAATGATAGCTTTTTAAAAAAAATAATAATTTTAAAACCATGAACTTTATAAAATTCCTACAAACTCAAGGCTTAAGGGGATCTGTTCCAAATTTGGCACGTCTAAAGATCTGCTTAAGAGCTATCACTGTGCTGGGTTTCATCTCTTTATTTTTAAAAATGAGGGCACTGTAAGAATTGGTTTATTTTCCATTGACTAGAGTGGTTCTCCGAAAACAGGCAGTTCTCCAACAGACAATCCGACTGGGCAGAGTAATGGGAGCTGCTCCAAAATCAGAGACAGAATCACCTCAACAAAGCTCTGACCCGAATTTCAAGGCAGAGAAGACCCACTTTGCACACCCCTAGTATTTATGATATTGGGGGGCTGTCCCATTGGCCTGTTGTGCCTTTGACCCCACCCACCATTGGAATGCAGCCGCCGAACTCTTCTCCAAAATTGAATTTGGCCCTCGAGTTAAAGGATGTTCAACAAGATTCAACTAGATGTTGTGCCTTTGACCCCACCCACCATTGGAATGCAGCCGCCGAACTCTTCTCCAAAATTGAATTTGGCCCTCGAGTTAAAGGATGTTCAACTAGATTCTTGTAAGTCTACATTTGCCTGAATTTGAACTGAGAGTGAGAGGAAAAAACTGGGAGAAGTGGAATGATTATATGTTGCTTTGAAAATAAAAAGATTCTTCTTTTAAAGAGAGAGAGAGAGCCAACCAATTATGCTGCAAATGAATGCTTGCATTAATAATAAATGCATTCATAATAAATGCAAACTAGCGAACTGAAGAAAAAGGAGACATGCAAACTGAAGGCTTATAAACTCCGTGATTAAATTGGAAGCTAATTTGGGGAGGGGGGTATATAATTCATGTCTTTTCCATATTCTTTTTTTTCCATTTCTGATTCTAACATGATTATTTTATTTTATTTTTTAAAATGTCATGCTAATGTTCAAAAATGCCAGGACGGCATCTTCATCAGCGGTCTGCAATGACACATCCACAGCCCCAGCAAGGGGAATGAACTGTTCCTCAGTGCTTTTAAGGTGTGATCTAAAGAGGCTCATCATCCCGTTATAGTCCTTGCCCTCTCTTGCTGATGCTGAGTAACTCAGGTGCCAATTAGAGCTGCCAAGTGGGACTGATGGATTCTCTGATGTGGATGCCTTCCCACTGGAAACGAGGGCCATGAAACTAATTTCAGACAGCCCATTGAACACCGACCAGATGGGAAACACTTTCAATCACAACAGCCGGAGCTAGTTTTTTTTATCTAAGAAAAGGCAGTGTGCCTCATAAGCGACCCTGAGAGCCATGCAGAGTTGCATTGGTAGAGTTTGCACGATCATAACACACCATTGGCTCATCCAACTGAAGCAGCCCTTTTGAAACATTTTTAAATGAAATGCATACCATGGGAGGGGCATATAGTGATTATGTATGTTCACTCCTTGCATAAAGAGGCATAGATTGCTAATCTATGTTGTTCAGTGAGTGCAAAAGAACTTAGTGATGCAGAGAGGAGGTCTGAGCTGACAACAAACAGCATTTAGAAATTAGTAACAGACAAATCACATTGTTGTTCATGAGAAATTGAGGTGATCATCTTATACACACTTACCTGGGAGTAAGTCCCATTGATCTCAGTGTGACTCACTTCTGTGTAGATATTA
Source organism: Anniella stebbinsi (assembly GCA_029215795.1). Taxonomy (NCBI): domain Eukaryota; kingdom Metazoa; phylum Chordata; class Lepidosauria; order Squamata; family Anniellidae; genus Anniella; species Anniella stebbinsi. Next base: position 127,036,209 of record JARDYH010000003.1, on the reverse strand, counting down.
GGGATGTGCACTGACCCCCCGGATCGGATAGCGGATCGGAATCGGAACTGGGGGGTCGGATCGGATCGGATCAGATCGGATCAGAGGATGGTCGGATCGGATTGGACCGGATGTCCGATCCGGATCGGACGCCATTTTGAATGCTTTTCCCATAGCCAAGTATTGTTTTACAAAATTGCTTATAACTTTTTCATTTTTAAAGATAGAAGGATGAAACTTGGGCACATTGTAGACTGGTTAGGGATAGTTATCTGAGAGAAATTTCAGAAAGATTGGTGCATGCATTTTGTGGTAATTAATTTTTTAATAAATACCCAGGAATGCCTATAACTTTGTCATTTGTAAAGTTACACACATGAAACTTTGCCACGTTGTAGGTGGTACCTTGGGACCTAAGTGTGTGAAATTTCAGAAACATAGGTGCTTGCCTTGTGTGGCAATTAATTTTAGAAAAATGGGTAGTAGTGGGGTAAATACAGTTACGCCTCCCACTTTTTTATTTTTGAAGATACAAACAGGAAACTTGGGCACATTACAGGTACCACTTGGCTTGATATGTGTGTGAAATTTCAGAAACATTGGTGCTTGCCTTGTGTGGCAATTAATTTTTGAAACAATGAGGGATTCATTGGACAGTACTTGCCCATAGGGATTCATTGGACAGTACTTGCCCATAGGGAATCATTGGACAGTACTTGCCCATAGGGAATCATTGGAAAGCACTTGCCCATAGGGAATCATTGCATTGCACTTTCCCATTGAGAAATACAGTTATGGCTCCCACTTTTTTATTTTTGAAGATACAAACAGGAAACTTGGGCACATTAATGTTAACACTTGGCTTGATAAGTGTGTGGAATTTCAGAAAGATTGGTGCATGCATTTCGTGGCAATTAATTTTTTAATAAATACCCAGGAATGCCTTTAACTTTGTCATTTTAAAAGTTACACACATGAAAACTTGAAACATTGTAGGTGGTACCTTGGGACCTATGTGTGTGAAATTTCAGAAACATAGGTGCTTGCCTTGTGTGGCAATTAATTTTAGAATAATGGGTAGTAGTGGGGTAAATACATTTACGCCTCCCACTTTTTTATTTTTGAAGATACAAACAGGAAACTTGGGCACATTACAGGTACCACTTGGCTTGATATGTGTGTGAAATTTCAGAAACATTGGTGCTTGCCTTGTGTGGCAATTAATTTTTGAAACAATGAGGAAAGAAACACCTATAACGTTTTTATTTTAAAAGAAGTCTGAAAGTTGCTCACTTTGTAGATGGGTTAGGGGTAGATATCTGTCACAAATTTCAGAATGATAGGTCCAGGCATTTGATGGCTATGGAATTTTTAGATTAAAAGTTACAAAAGTTTTTTCACATAGGCTTGGGCTGTCAATTGCACCCTCCCGCCTCCCGGGAAGAAGAAGGAAACACTTTCTCTCCATCTCTTTGATCCTTGCACGCTTGGCTGCAAACTGAGCTGGTATCCATTACAGAAGGAGATAAAGAACCTGGCTCACTTTCACTTTTTACTCAAGCAGAACGGCTGAGCCTAGCTCATTTGCAGCCAAAACGTTTTCAAAGTGTTTTATTCTGTGCGTGTAGATAGGCTCATAAAGGAAATAAAATAAAAATAAACCAAGTGGAAAAGCTTTCAAACATATACCCGATAAAAGGGAGGCCTTGTCTTGAATGCCCTCAGAAAAGGGAGAGGTCATGTTTATAGAGCATAATATGTTTCTTTAATGAAGGAGTATTTGACACCTTAGGGGATTCTTTATATACAATATTCACAAACAAGAATGTATTGCTACTAGCTTAATTACAAGAATGAAAAAGAAAAAATGAAAAAGAAAATTCAGACTATATGGGAAATAAATGAAATGGGTAAACTCGCAGGGGATAGTTTGGGACACGATGAAAGCAGTAGTAAGAGGGATATGTATTAGAGAATCATGTAAATTAAAAAGACAACAAGATGCACATAGTAAAAAGATCAAAGAGGAGATTAAGGAATTAGAGGAACAATTTAGAACAAACAAGGATAAGCATATATATGCTCAACTCCAAGCAAAAAAGAAAGAATTTGAGGAAAAGGATATAGAGAGAGTTCAAAAAGAATTAATATATTCGAAAAGGATTTTTTTTTTAATATAGCAACAGAAATTCTAAAATGCTGGCAAGGTCCATACAATCAAAGAAGGAAAAAATATACTAGGGACAATTAAAGATAAAACGGGGAAAAGCTGTAATTTAATGAAGGATAAATTTTAAAAAATTGAAGATTTTTATCAGGAATTGTATACATCAGAAGCGGGCCCACAAACAAGAATACAGGAATATATAGAGAAAAATTGGAAGATAAGATTACAAAACAAGGATAGGGATTATATGGAAGCATTAGTGACTGAAAAAGAAATAGAAGGAATTATTGACAAACTGAAAGGAGGGAAATCTCCAGGAGTAGATGGGCTGGGGCTGGAATATTATAAGATATTTAAGAGCTTTTACTACCAAAAATGGAAAAATTGTATAATAATATAACAAAGGGAGAGAAGACCCTGCCATTGTGGGAACATTCGTTGATAATATTAATCCCGAAACCAGATAAGGATTTAACGGACCCAGCATCATATAGACCTATTTCTTTAATTAATCAAGATTCTACAATATTTACAGCAATCATGGCAACAAGATTGAATACTTTTATAAATAAGTATATAAAAAAGGATCAATGTGTATTTATTCCAGAGAGGCAAATGCCAAATTTAATAGGGAGGGTATTGAATATAATAAATATTATTAAAAAAGGAATTTAAAAGCAGGTTTGAGAGCTTTGGATATTTTTAAAGCCTTTGATTGTGTGGAATGGCCGGCGCTAAAAACTATTATAAAGATATTTGGTTTTGGAGAAAGGTTCATGGGAGTGATTAATCAGCTTTATGTAAACAATAAGGCAGAGGTAATGGTAAAGACAGTTTAACACAACAAATTACCTTAGCCTGAGGAACAAGACAAGGGTGTCCTCTCTCCCCAATATTATTTGCAATTGTTATAGAAATATTGGCAAATGTTATTAGGGAAGATGAGATATTGAGGGGAATAGGAGGGGAAGATAAAATAAAAATTAATATGTTTGCGGATGATACTTTATTGACACTAGAAAATCCGAGGGGAAGCATAGAAGAAATAAAACAACATTTAAGAGAATTTGGAGAGAATACAGAGTTACAGGTAAATTGGGGGAAATCAGAAATGGTGTTATTTAATGATGACAAAGAAGAAAGGGATTAGTGTAGTTTAAAACTTGATCTGAAGGTTAAAAATATAGTGCACTATTTAGGAGTTTATATTACGAAAGATTTAGAAAAGTTAGAGGAAATAAATTTAGGAGTTTAAAAAAACAGATAATGAAGAAGTTAGAGGCTTATAGGAAATTAAAGCATTCATGGTTTGGTAGAATAGCGGTTATTAAAATGAAAATCTTACCAAAGATTAATTTTTTGTTTAGAATGTTACCAATTAAAATAACAGAAGTAGAATTAAGAAGTTGGCAAAGTATGATAAATAATTATTGTAATGGAGATAGAAAAGCAAGAATTAATAAAACGAAATGGTATAAGATTCAAAGGAAAGGAGGGTTGGGACTCCTGAATATAAAGATGTATTATATAGCTAACCAATTAAGATACGTTATAAATAGTATAGTAGGGAAAGAGGATTTAGAATGGTTAAAGATGCAGACAGGAGAAATAGAGTTAGAGTTACAAAATATTTTTTTAGTAAAATACAAAAGAATCAACTGAAGGATATGGAAAATCCCATCCTAAGGAATATCATAGAAGTTTGGGGAAGGTATAAAAAGAAATTAATACCAGGAATTTCTCCTCTAACCCCAGTTGTTTTATTGGAGAACTTCCCAGGTAATTTGAAAAGAGAATTGGAAGGGCTATTGAGGGGGGGGGGGATAATTAAAGTGAAAGTGGTTAACAAAAAGCAAATAGAAGAAGTTCTAAGAGGGCAAAAAAAATATGGTTTAAGTGTCTACAATTGGAACAATGGACACAGAAATGGAAAAAGAAAAATAAGGATTGTAGAAAGGAAACAAGATTTGAAAAGCTAATTGAGTCAAGAGAGAAGGAGGGAGGAAATAAAAGTAAAAAAGGTATAATAAGTGAAATATATAATATATTGTTAGAGGAGGGAGAGTCACAAGAAATTTTGAAAACAATCTGGGAAGAAGATTTAGAAATTCAAATTACTGGGGATAGATGGGGGAAGATATGGGAACTAAGAACTTTAAAGTTGTTATCAATAAGGATAAAAGAAAATCATTATAAAATAATTTGGAGATGATATCTCACTCCCGTAAGATTACATCAGATAGATAAGAAAATGTCAAAGCTATGCTGGATGGGTTGTCAGGAAGTGGGGACTTATTTCCATATGTGGTGGACATGTGAGTATGTACAAAAATGTTGGAAAAGAGTTTTTAAAGAAATAAGTGAAATATTAGGTAAGAAAGTGGAAGCAAGTCCAGATATAGCTTTATTGGGGATGTTTGATAAAGAATATGGGAATAATAATATAAGAGAATTGATAAACAATCTCCTGACACCGGCTAGATTAATGATAGCTAAAAAATGGAAAATACAAGGGAATTATAGTATGGAATAATGGTATAAAGGAGTGTGGGATATTGCAATTAATGATAAATTAACATGTAAAATTAAAGTTAGGATGGGATTATCCAAAAAGAATGATTTTGAAAGTATTTGGGGAGCATTTATAGAATATGTTTTAGTAAAGGGAAGAGGATGTACACCTTCAAAAGAATCACTGCAATTTTGGAAAAATGTATAATATAACAGAGCATGGAAGGTCTCAAGAGTAGGGGAGCACAGGGGGGATGTTGAGGGTTTGTTTATGTATTGTGTTTATTTTATGTATTATATGTTGAAAACTAAATATTTTTTTTTAAAGAAAAAGATGTGCAAACCATAGGTTTCTGAATTCACTTAACACAAAATAACCCAGGAATGGGTGGTCTTCAGTTGCTAATTTAAAGCAGAAGTGGCAAGTGGGCAAGAACCAACATCCTCTCTTGTTCCAGAACGCTCACAAACAACCCATGGTTAATAAACTATGGGTGGTTTGACCATGCAAACCAGGTCACTGTTGCAATGGAGAATGTTGCTGTTCAGCATTCATCCCACCTCCTATTCTTAGAGCCTATCCACATGGCCCTTAAAATGACTTATATTCTGTTTAAAAACATGTTTTTTTAAGTTGTTTCTTTATGTGGTAGGACACACTGAGCAGTACTTACGTTTCATAGCGACTGCTTCCTCTGTCCTCAAAATGTTCAATGGTGTCACACAGGGTTATTTCTTTATCTCTTCTCCTTTCATTTTTGTTTTGCAGGCTGCTTGAGTTACGGAGACAAAAGTGGGTGGGTCAAGCAGCCTGCAAAACAAAAACTAAAGAAGAAAAGACAAAGAATTAACCCTGTGTGACACCAGTGAACACTTTGACTATGGAGGAAGCAGTCACTATGAAACGTAAGTACTGCTCAGTGTGTCCTACCACGTAATGGAACGACTTAAAAAACCACATTTTAAAACAGAATATAAGTAGTTTTAAGGGCAATGTGGATAGGCTCTTAGTTTCTCCTCCCCAACTGACACTCAGCATCCTGTGGCTACTGTCTATACCCAGAGCCTATCTACACTACTGCTTTAAAATGGTTTAAAACGGTTTATAACAGCAGTGACAACTGTTGGGGCCCAGGACACATTCCATATACAGTTTTCAAAATGGTTTCAAAGTGTTGTATCCTGCTTGGTGTAGATAGGCTCCCAGTGTTCTTTGCACTGTTTTGTGAGATTCTTCTCCCCGTGCTCCTTTGGGTTTGTTTTCCTAAAGTTTGGTGGTACTTCTGCAAATCTTGGGCTTCCCACAAGCTTGCTGGTCTTTCCCACTTAGAAGTCAGTAGTGCACTTAGAAGTCAGCCTGAATGCCAGAAATCCTATTCCTTCATCCCTTTGGATGGGGACAGCTTTGCCCTACCCCAGTCCTTAAATCTAATAAAGTTCACATTCTGGAACAACACCTGGCTGTAGAGTAACTGGACCAACACCAACAGTGTAGCGGCTGAAGGGCCCAACCATAGTCATCAATGAAGCAGATGCATTAGGTGAGCCCACACCTTTCATTTCACAACCAGGAGGTGCAGGTCTGCCAACCCCAATACTAGCCAGCCCTGAGCCAGGGATTGTCACTCCAGTATTGTGCCAATCACCTGTAACCCTGGCTACCCTGAGCTTAGCATTATCTCAGCTATATTTGTTACTGTTATACTGTGATAACATCATTTCTAGCCATTTGGTTTTTGTTGATCTAGGCATAACCACAGCCTTGTCTTTCTTACCAAAAGAGGGCATTGTGCTGAAGGCAACACACCACAAAAGTGCAATCGAGATGCATTCCCAAAGTCCTCCAAACCACAGGTGGAATGAAACAAATGCAAGTCATTAATTCTGAGACTTCCGTGTTTGTTTAGTAAACCAATAAACACATCAAGCAGAGTTGGTTACACAGTGATAGTGTGCAATGGTTGCAGTTAACTCTTTAATGGTAGGCTTGAAAACACACCGCAACCCTCTCCCAAAAGAATGCAGGGAAAGAATGTTGGAAGTGTGGGTGCAACTCAGCTAGCTTTAAAAGGAAAACAAAGAGAATAGATAAAGGGCTTCCAAGCTTCCTAGGCCGCCTCTATACGATGTCACTTTGGCGCCTGTTTTTCCGAAAATGCGCTTTTTCCTTTATTCAAATCTGCATCTTTAGTGACAGACGACAGCCATAAAGTTGATTTACTGGCTTTATATGCTGCGCTTTACAATTGTTTATATGGGAGTTTCGCAGTAGAGTCAGATAAGAGGTGTAGGTTTGATGTGGAAGAAAAGTTCTTGAAAGGACCGCCCTAGTGGCTGTTGGCACCTCCCACCTGAATTTTCCGTCCTTGGTTACCCCTGCCCAACTGAATTTCCCGCTGTTGGTTTGGATTGCTTTTCAAACTATTATTTAGTAATAAAGACACATTCTGTTAGTTCCACCCCCAATCGCTCCCTATCCTCGATGCTGTTAGCAGAACTCAGACTACAGGTCACTGAACCTGGAGCTAAAGGGTTAATGTGTACCTGAACAAGGTGGGAGGGGATTACTGGGATGTTTTTGCTCCACCCTTTCCTGTTTCCTCTCTCTACTTCCTTCTTCTTGTTCCCTGCCTCATGAACGGATGAGGGGATGGCTGACCTGAGCCATCCTATCCCAGGATAGAAAGTTACCTGTTCCTAAAGTACACTTTCTTTTAAATCACCACTGGAGTGTTTCTTTTCATTGAGATGCATAACTACTCACATTGGCAGATTAATCAGAAAGGCAAGGCACCGTTGCCCTGGGCGAAGGTGACCAGTAAGGCGCAATGATTAGGTCATCTCAGAGCATGGCACATCAAAGCAACAAGCATCGCAAAGGGAGGGTTGGAAGGAGAGGGACTCCTGCATCTGTGACCACACATCGTCTGAACACACAATCAGCAGCCACGGTGTTCTGGAACAGAGCAAAAGCAGAAGTCTACTGCACACCTTCCAGAGAGGGAATGAGAAAGCACTACTGAGGGGGGGAGGGGCGCTGCTCGGTCACTCCGATGGCATGGCTTGTGGACGCATGGGGACTGCAAGACGGCAATGCCAGACGGTCTGATCCAGGCATGCAATGCGACGCAGAACCTCGTGCATGGTTTGTTCCATAGCGCTGAGCTGGCGTGCCAACTTTCCCTGCTGCCTGCTGAGAATAGCTACATGGAGGGACAGCAGTTTCACTGGGGTGGGGAAGAGAAGGAGGGGGGAGAGGAGAAAAAGCAGCCATCAGTGTCAGGGAGTTCTTAGGGGTACCTGGCCATTCACCCACCTATTCACCGCAGAGCCCTGTGGCGGTGCCGTTGGGCGATCGCCTCCCTGAGAAGTCTCCGCCAGCCACCGAAGTGCCCTGCATAACTGGAGTGTGGTAGCATCTCGACTGAAGGGCACTTTTGCTGAAAACGGCACATCTCTCTGTGAAGAGCAACATTGTAACCAAAGGGCAACAGAACGATATAGCCTTCAGCGGGCAGATGTGCTAGATAACCGATAACGGAGCCTTGAGCATGCATGGGGAGGTATACTGAGGAGGAATTGCAGCAGACAGAAATTCCCTTTCCTTTCACAGCCATCACGATAGCCAACAATGGAGAATTGGGAAGGGTGGCCAGGTAGAGGAAGAGGAGGGGCAGTCATTCACTCATGACATCACCAGCCCTGCCCTCCAAACTATGCCCACTATTAGCATTAATCCAAATGGTCACTACATTGGTCACATTAAGAAACAGCGCTCTAACTGCGGAGAAAAATTTAAAATCGTGGTAAATCAACACCTCGAGAATTCGCCTTATCTGAGACTTTAAATCGGCTGTACATCTGATTTGCGCCCCGCTCGTCTGTCCGAAATGCAGCCAGTGCATATTCAATGAGGCGCAAATAAGCCGTCTAGAGGCACCCCTAGACTGTCCTCTGACCTTCCTTCTGTTGCTAAATTAGTAATTTCAGGGTTGCTGATCTAACTTCCTACTTCTTCATTCTCTTGCCAATCTTGGGTCTCCCCCCATCCTGGGTTGCCCCCCACCCTATCCAACATGTATTTCCTGCAATAAAATGCAAGGTTTCATATTCCTTTGACCCAGAGTTTCCAGTGTGATTCTTCCAGGGTAAAGCGTGCTCCTTCAGCCAGGATTTCACACAGCTCAGCCTTGTCAGGTTCTTGCTGTTATGCTAACAATTCCCTTACTCTCTTCTCCTCTCCTAATGTAGAAAGAGGCCTTGGTTCTTCATGGATATGGCTCCATATGCTTCGAGATCTTCTTAAAGGTGTCTGGAGCCCTTCACCTGCAATACCATATTATTGACATGTCTTTTCATCACTCACCCAAAAGAGAAACGCAAAGGGAAAATATCTATGGGCACAATCCCATAAGCCCTGGCAGCTCCAGCACCTTCAGTCCAAAACATCCCCACACTCTGGTGGGAGAAACACAAACACACACACACATATAGGCCCAACAGCCAGCTGCCTATAGAGTTGATGAGGAGCACACTGTGTCCCAATCAATCCACCAGAGCGCTAAAAGCTGCTGAGTTGTACATATGTGGTTTGTTTTTTGGCTGGTTGATATTATTTCAATTTATTTTAAGACGGTCATTGATGAGCATTTGATTGAAAGGTGGAGTATAAATAAAACTTCAATAATCAGTCTAAAAGATGAAATGGGATTTCCGTATGTGCAGGATTTCTTTGTGAAAAACACTGAATACACAATGAAATGAAAGAAAAGTAAAGCCTGCAAGTATTGGAAACTATACCATTATTGAAATATAGCAAGTCTAAATGCCCCTAGGCAGATTTTTCAGAGATTACGGAATATTAACTTAAAATATGATCTTCAGCTAGGCAAACAGACAGTTTAGATTGGAGATTATGCATGGTTCTAATTCAAATAGGAATGAAGCCTGGAGACTCAACACTGTTTTTAATTAAAGCTGAAATGAGTATTCACAGCAAATTTCCAGTTTGATTAATTTCATGGATTCACATGGCATGAATTCAAGTTTGAGAAATGCATTTGCCAAACAACAACAATAGCAATAACAAAATGCTATTCTCCAGTGATAGCCTTGACACAAGCTATATTTTCTTACTGCTGAAAAGCCTTGCAAAATTCACGACTTTTCCTCTTGAAGGCAGCCTCTCCTTCTGGGGCAGTTATTCACATGAGCCCTTGTCATAATCATTTGGTAGCATGATATGGGTGTGTTGTGTTTATATGCTTTGACTGCTATAGAAATTAATATGACTTCATAAGGAAAAGGTTGGCCCCTGAACCAATGAAACCTCTGAATAAATAACATTAGGAAGATAATCTGATTGTGGATTTATGAAAACGTCCATTAGCAATAAAAGTGAATTAAGGAGAAAGGTAATAATTATATAATGAGCAGGTGGAATCTCCGTTTCACAGCATATTAACACATTTGGCTCTAAAATCCAAGAGCTTCCCTAAGCAGAAGAATTCTATTACCCTTTAATTGTCAAACCTTGTGTAACGTAATCAGTACCAATGATTTTCACTGGCACAATGGTGCATATAGCTCTAAAAGGTTTGTGTGCCAGTACTTATTGTCTTTCATAAAAAGTGAAACTGTTTGCTTGCCTCCAAAGAGTAATCAACACTGGGTAAATAATTTGAAATCTAGGAGCATTTTTTCAATAAAGTGGGGGGATTACACATTATAAAATCGATGAGGCTGGCTGACAAATGAGCCTGGGTGTGCATTTTTGACACAAATGCACAGAACAAAGTTTCAGTTTGGCAAAGCTCTATGGAGACTTAGGAGTAGAGAGAGAGGATTTATGGCAGCCATACACAACCTGGGGCCCTCCAGCTGTTTTGGACTTCATAAGAACCTAAAAACATAAGAAGAGCCATGCTGGATCAGACCAAGGATTACCTGGAACAGATGTTAAACTAACCGGCCTGTAATTTCTTGGATTCCATACCCCCCGCCCCTCCAGATCCCTTTTTTTTAAAAAACCTCCAGTCCTCTGGTACACAGGCTGAGTTTTGGGACATGTTGCATATTTTGGTTAGAAGATCAGCAACATCATGTTTGAATTCTTTGAGAACTCTAGGAAGGATACCATCCGGGCCTGGTGATTTATATGCTTTTAATTTGTAAATAAGGTTGAGAACTTCATCTTTTGTCACCATTATTTGCCTCAGTTTCTCAGACTCCCTTCCTGAAAGCATCAGTTCAGGAACAGGTATACTGCAGTGAACACAGATGCAAAGAATTCATTCAGCTTCTCTGCAATCTCCCTGTTCTCCGTTGTTGAGCGGTCCAACTGCGTCCCTAGCTGGTTTCCTGCTCTGATGTATTTAAAGAATTCTTTATTGTTGCCCTTAATATTGTTAGCAATATGCTTTTCAAACTGCTTTTTTGCATCTCTTATTGTCTGCTTGCTTAACCTTTGTGCAAACTTGTGCACTCTTTTATTTTCCTCACTTGGGCGAGACTTCCATGTTCTGAAGGAAGCCCTCTTTTCTATAATAACGTCCTTGACACTGCTAGTGAACCATGCCAGTGACCTCTTGGACTTGGTGCTACCTTTCCTGACCTGTGGTACAAATTTTAGCTGAGCTATTTTTGTGGTTTTGAGTAACTTCCATGCGTTTTGAAGGGATTTGACATTTTTGACTCTCCCTTTCAACTTCCTTTTCAACAGTTCCCTCATTTTAGAGAAGTTTCTGCTTTTGAAGTCAAATGTGACTGTGTTGGACTTCCTGGGCAGTTTCCCACTTAAATATATATTTAGTCTTATAGCACTGTGTTCACTGTTACCAATTGGTTCAACAACATTTACATCTTGTACTAGGTCCTGGTCGACGCCACTTAGGATTAAGTCCAGGGTTGCCTCCCCTCTGGTTGGGACAATAACCAAATGTTCTAGGGCACAGTCGTTTAGGGCATCAAGAAATTTAGCTTCCTTGTCATGACTGGAATATACATTTATCCAGTCAATGTGGGAGTAATTGAAGTCACCCATTATTACAACATTTCCTCATTTGGAGGCCTCCCTGATTTCATTTTCCATCTTAAGATCACCCTGAGCATTCTGGTCTGGGGGACGATAGCATGTTCCTCGCAATAAATTAGTTTTGAGATCCTGTATTGTCATCCACAGTGCTTCTGTGGAAGAACCTGACCCATTTAGGTGTTCTAGTCTACTTAACACTAAGCCCCCTTTGACATGCAGAGCAACACCGCCCCCAGTACACCCTTCCCTGTCCTTCCTGTAGAGTTTATATCCAGAGATGACTATATCCCATTTGTTCTCTCCATTCCACCAGGTTTCTGTAATGCCCACTATGTCTAGGTTCTCCTTTAAGACCACACATTCCAAGCCTCCCATTTTGGCTTGGAAGCTTCTAGCATTTGCATAGAAATACTTGCACACTCTGTCCCCTCCCCAGATGTCTCTGGCTCTGCATTTTTGCTGCAGCACTTAGGCCTCTTTGATTGGCTATCATGTTTTATCATATACGCACGAGCTATTTTATGCCCTTCTACATTTGGACAATTGAAAACATTTTCATCACCATCCTCTTTGGATGATTTAACCTGAACCAAATGCTTCCTAGCTCCTGTTGGCTTTCCCCCAGGGTTTAGTTTAAAATATGCTCTGCCACCTTTTTTTATGTTTAGCACCAGGGGTCTGGTTCCATTTTGGTTTAAGTGGAGCCTGGCCCTCTTGTACAGGCCCTCTTTGTCCCAAAATGTTTCCCGGTGCCTAACAAATCTGAACCCCTCCTCTGTGCACCACCATCTCACTCATACATTGAGACTTCTCAGCTTCGCCTGTCTAGCTGGCCTTGCGCATGGAACTGGCAGCATTTCAGGGAAAGACACTTTAGCGATCCTGGTTTTCAACCTCCTACCTAGCAAACAAAATTTGGCTTCCAGGATGACTACATTTCCCCCACATCATTGGTACCAACATGGACCACGACAATGGACTTTGCCCCAGCACTGTCTACAGTGCTATCTAGATGGTGTATGATATCCACACGAGACAGGCAATTCACCATGCGGTCTACATGCCCATAACAAACCCAGCTATCTATGTGTCTAATGGTCAAATCTCCCACTACTACAAGCCCCCCCTCCCCAGAGGCACATCCTTGGCGCGAGAAGATATTTGCTCATCTTCTGAGGAATGGGTCCCTTCTAAAGGATCATCTCCTTCTTCCTCAGAATGATGCCCCCCACCTCGAGGCCCACATTCTCCGTGACTGCAGAGGCGCTGTCACTGATGGAGTGGGATGTAGTTATTAAGTTCCTGAAGGTTTTGTCTACCAACCTCTCTGCCTCTCTCAACTTCTCCAGGTCAGCAGCCTTGGCCTCAAGGGAACGAACTTGTACCCTGAAAGCCAGGAGCTTGTTACACCGATCACACACCTATGACTTTTTTTTTTTTTTTACACACCTATGACTTCTGCCCAACGGGCAGATAATCGTCCATGTGGCACTCAGTGCAATACACTGGAAAGCCCCCGTAGCCCTGCTGGCTTTCTACCTTCATAACTGTTTTGTATTGTTATTATGGCTGTTACAGTGTTTGTTTACTAGGAATTCATTACTGGGAGAAGGTGGGGAGTGTATTTAGAGCTTATTTATTCATTTATTTATTTACAGTTACTTACTGTGAGTATGGAAGGGAAGAGTTTACTGCCCTAGCTTCCTCACCTTGCTGCTAAACTCACCCAATTGCTTGGCTCACTTGTTTGCGGATGCTTTGTCACTGGAGCTGAGATGCTTCATCACTGGGGTTCCTTGTGCTAGGAGAGCTGGCTTCCTCACTAGTGTGCCTACTTCTATAGTTGGGCCCAACTCTCATCATCCTCAGCCACCACAGCCAATGGTCAGGAGTGCTGTGAGATGTGGGCACCAGGCTGGGGGAGGCTGTTTTATGAGAACCATCCACTAAGAAATTAAGAGCCTGGTGGATCAGACCAAGGTTTTGTGAGACCCAGTGCTTCATTTCTGATAGTGACTAGCCAGATGTTTCTTGCAAGCTTGCAAGCAGTACATAAAGGCAACTACCATCTTCTGTTGTTTGTCCTCAGCTGCTGGTATTCAGAGTTACACTCCTTCTCTGAACATGGAGGTTCCGTTTAGCTATAATGTTTATATCCAGTGATGGATCTAGAGTCTATTAATTTGTCTAGCTCCCTTAGGGCACAATCCCATGGGTTGCACCCCTGTGAGATTGAAGTCTCTGAACTAGAATGCTTCTGTGTATCCAGTGCCCTGTCAAGCCACTGATGGCAGGGTGGGAAGAGCAATGATTTTTGCCTCTCCATCTCTGTGTTCCCCCCACTTTTTTCCCTAAGGACCGGTCTCTGAGCACATCTAGAGGAGGCACACTGGCCAGGGCAGGAGTAGGGCTGGAGAAGCCATAGGATTCTTCATCTCCTGGCCTCTCCTCTACTTTCCTCTCCTCTCCTCTCCCCACCCACTGGAACAACCCCTTTTCTGATCTCTCCAAGGCCACTTTTGCAATCTCAGCATGGTTCTTTCTGTGGTGGCTTGGAAGGATCATACTGGAGTCTTTTTACATGTAAGTTCAGAGTTGTTCAGCATTGGATCTCCCAGATCTGTAACAAATCTAAATTATTTTCTGATTGGCTAGGTAGACCACTGATATTTGAAATGGAGCTTACTGCACAACTGGACAAAACAACAGTCCATTTCCACTAAGGAGCTGGACTCAGATGCCCATACAAATATGCATGGTCCATAATCGAAGAATCTAGTCAAGTAAAAAATATGTGACTGGATAAATTCTTTTTATTGTATTTTTGAAAATTTTATGTGTGATAGTTGCTATTCCCTTGTTGTTCAATCCCCCATCCTTTTTTTCTGAATTAAATTTAATTTTATATTCTGACATTGGGCTACATCATTTTAAAAGGGAATTTCTCAGTAAAACCATCCCCCATGTGCAAGGCTGTATGGTCGAGATATTTCACAAGGTTTTGTTAAGTTCTGTGTCTTCTGGACTTCAGGCATGTAAAGTCAAAGCACCTTTCTTTTTATTTATTTTTCTAGAGCTGGGATGAAATGAAAGCTCTTGACAGAACAGCTCAGAATTCCCCAAGCAGCTGAACAGAATAAGTTGTGTTTGGAGGTTACTCTGACATAGAAATAAGGGGGACCCCTTAAGAAAAAGGGATTCCACAGAAGGGAAAGTCAACCACTTCTTAGATCTGTTACAAATCTCTTACTAGTGGTCATTGCCACATCTTATGGCAATGGCGTCCATAGGTTAATTATGCATTGCCTGAAGATATGTTTTATTTTGTCACTCCAGAGTTTACTGCCAATCAACTTCATTTTGTGATGCTGGAGTGCTGGTAATACAAAAGAGATAGAATGAAATGTTACTCTTGTGCAAATCACATTGAAATGAATGGAAGTTCTTGCAAATCTCTATGTAATTCCAGTGGGAGTTGCACTTGACAATCTCCCAATAGACTGTGCACTTGCCATACAGTTTTTTAAAAGGGTATGAAGTATGGTGGCAATACAAATGCATTATCTGATGTTAAGGAAATATTTTTGCATTTAGTTGGCTGTAGGCTATTATAGGATTATATCTGGTTGGGTGTGTGTTTCAGCCAATAGCTTGATAGTTTAGAGGTCAAAGGTTTAGTTAGAATGTAGAGGTCAAGAAGTTGTGCTCAGAGGCACAGTTCAAAGGAAGTTAAAGACAGAGGGGGGAAAGTTTCAACTCAGGAAACAGAAACTTAACTTGCAGAAATGAACAAGAACCCTGTCTCCTGAATGGTTTGAGTTGGAGAAAGAAAAAATGAAGAAAATAATTTTAGAAGATATCGGCCAAAGGAAAAAATGACAGGATTGGACAGAGAGGGAGAAGGGGAGAGAAAAAAAGAAAACCATTGTCCTAGAAGAAAGAAAGAGTCAGAGCTGTTGGAACTGTAGAACTGATTGAGAGAGTTGGATCAATGGCATTAAGATATTGCTTGAAGAGACCTGGATAAAATAAGGACATGGTCTAATCATGTAATCTAGACGTATTTACCCCCAGGTTGTATAATTACCCTATTGCTCATTTGGGATATTTGTGTGTGTGTGTGTGTGTTCATCCAGATTGCCACAAAAAAACATATTCTATTGACATTTGTTTTCTAAAAAAGTTAACACTTGTGATTTGAAATCTTGAGGTCTCTTTTTTTAGGTATACCCCCATGCCTAATAGCCAACTCTTACACTCTATATAGGTGATACCTGAGACCTAGAGAGTTTAAAGGCTGGTTTGATAGAGGCAGACAGGAAAAAGACTTCCACCTGGTGACAGCAGAAAAGACCACGGGAAGGAAGGACCAAAAGGAGTGGGGGAATGCTATTTTGCCTGTTTTCCCTTCTATTCATAGAACAGGGCATGACCGGTCCATGGCACCCCATGCTAGAGAAACACCATCTTCAGGCTGCAGTGAGCTTTTGTAAATGGTACAACAAAGCAAAGAGCCAGTACTGCTGAGTATGGTGGTGGTGGTGGTGGAGGAGGAGGAGGAGGAGGAGAGAAGCAAAAGCCACATGAATAAAACAGTATCCTGATGTTTTATAATTATTAGCTGAATACTTCTCACAGCCCAGGTGAGGCTGTTAAATTATCAGAGCTGAGTCAACTCACTGCAGAGAGTGTTTTAATTTGACTTATTCCGTTCCTAATTGTCTGTTTGCGACTGGCCTGTTTTCAAAATATGGTATTCATCTTCATTGGTTTACACTAGAGAGAACATCCTAAGTTCTGTATTTAGGAGGCATACAAGGCCTCAAATATCCTGAATCAATGGATGATAATCATATTAGAACTACATTAGCCAGGATGGGGTGAATGATATTTCACGTTCTCAATTCTATCAAACCAGAAGATACAACCAGAAGTTACAAAAATGTCAATATGGCCTACCAAGCATCTCAAAATCAAATGGATTAAAATATTTCTGTTCAAAAACATTTCACCCCGTAATGCATTTTCTCCAGTCATAGGAAACATTTAATAGAACTTGACACAGATTCTATAATGTTTCTGCTAGGACTGGATGAGATCAGGTGTTGCAGTATATCCTATTTTGTTTCGGTGTCATGCTGCATAAATAAAGATTTGTCTTTCAAAAGAGTTAATAACATGTCAGTATTTTGAAAGAAGCCCATCAAAACCAGTCGCTTCCATCTGCCATGTCCCCCCTAAGGAAAATGTTGAAGAAGCTTATGAAGGACACTTGAGAACTATCCAGATAGAGATGCAAAAGAGAGAGAGAGAGAGAGAGAGAGAGAGAGAAGAGAACATCAAAAACAGTGCCTGTATTTTATGCAGGTTTTGACAATATGTCAGTGATGTCTTTGATGATGTGGATATTGAGCTGTATGTTTAACATGATTTTCTGTATGGGAAATTTGTCCAGCCTTGTATACTAGTCATATTGTCCATGGTAATACGATCCATCGTTCACCCACAAATTCTTAGACAGAAATCTTAAGCGTATATATTTGAAAGCTAATTCCACTGAAATAAATAAAACTTGTCTCTAAGGAAATGTGCTAGATGGCAGTGGTAGACTTTACACCAAAAATGAGGGTGCCAACAGCAGATGTTGCACCTTAATCTGTGGGTAGGATTTTATGAAGAAAGTGGAGCTTCCTTAGAATAGAATAGTCCAATATCTCCTTCTCCTCCACTCTCCTGTTATATCGCCAGGTATATTAAAAGCATCCTGTGAGGTCTTTGCATTGCAAGATGCCACCACTGCTCCACTGTCTTGGGTGCTGCTTGTGCAGGCAAAGAAATTCACACTACAATGATGTCACATCACACATTAAATATCTATGGATATGTGTATCTATAGAGCAGGAGTAGGTAACTTGTGGCCCCCCTGATGTTTTGGCCTACAACTTCCAGTTATGCTGGCTAGAGCTGATGAAAGTTGTATAGGCCAAAACATCTGGAGGAGCCCAGCTATAAACTATGGGAATGAGGGTCCAATCAAAATAGTTCTTGTTTTTGTTTTGATAGCAGCCTTGTGTCAACTATAATGTCTAGGTTCTTGCCATCTGGAGCCTGCAAGGAACAGTGTCTCTGCTCCATCTGCTGCAAGCAATGGCCATAATAGGTATGGCTCACTACCTTGATCACCCTGATCACATGGACAGTGACACCAATGGTTGCCACCAGCGGTAGCACAGATACTCTCCATGGAATATGGGCTGTTTATAAGTCAAGCTCTGTTAAGTGACAGGGAAAGACCATAGCTCAGTGGTAAAGCACACACTTTGTATGCAGAAGGTCCCAGTTTCAATCCCTAGCACCTCCAGGTGAGGTTGTGTGCAAAGCACTGGAGACCCTTGCCAGTCAGTGCAGACAATACTGAACTCAATGGTCTGACTCTGAGCCGATCTACACACTAGCTATGTAACATTTTATAAGGGTTACAAAAACTCTTTGAGCCACATGACACACTCCCTTGAACGTTGTATACCCGAGGTTTTTTAAAACTCATTTCAGCTATATACAACGGTTTTTACTTTTAATAAATCGTTTAAAGTAAAATAATGTGTCCTTCCTTTCTGTTTGTGATTTGTGGGGTCAGTGCTTCATTTACCAGCACCCAAATGCTTAGCCGTTGATTGGTGGGGAAGAAAGAGGGGCTAAGGAGGAAGTGGGTGAATGAAATACAACACCCACAATGCTTAGCCTTATACTCATTGAAAGCTAGGGAATGAAAGGGGAACTAAGGAGGAAGTGGGCGAGTGAACTACAGTGCCCACAATGCCTTGCCCTAAACTCATTGTGAAAACGAAACAGAAAGAGATGGAAAGAAGGGTGTGAGACCGCACACACCACTTTGAAGACTGAAGAATTTTTCTCCTGTAACGTGAGTACTCCTTACATTGGCCTAAGACGTTTTGGAACACACCTATTTGGAACATTTTAAAATACTATTTAAAACGTTCCAAGGGACTGTGTAGATAGGCTCTCTGTATAAGGCAGCTTCCAATGTTCCTAACATGGAGACTTGCTCTATTCAGTAAGGCCCTCTTTTATTTTCCACACCATTGTTTTATATAATCTGGACCTGCATCACTGCCACTGTATCACATTAAGAAACATGACTATGTCCAGCAGCACTCTCAAGTAGCAAAAAATTGCAAGTCAAGATTCTTAGTGCTGTGTTCCAGGTTTATTACAGAGACAAGCTATGATCGCGAGGATGAAACTTTATTTGATATGATGTACTGTTCACATAACTGACTTCATGAGTTCTGCAACCATCTTTTCCTGGAGATTATTTGTAGTAGTTAAACAAGGGTAGAAGTGCTACCAAGGCATGCTAAAATCCATTTTTCAAAACTGTAGTGTCAATTCTTGGGGACGTTACTGTCTTCAGGGTTGGTTCAATGAATTTAAGCTTGGAGATCTCACTGCTAGCAGTACACAAAATGCCTCAATTCCTTTCCAGTCTGTTGTTTCTCCTGACATCCAAGGTAATATTGCTGATAATATATATGCTTGAAGTCATGTGTTGTTGTTGTCATCAGGTGAGCAAATCAAAACCCCTATTTTGGGAGGAATAATTTATATCACAGTGCTATCAGATTCCGAGAGATTTGTGTACTGAAAAACATAGTGCGGGACATATGATTAAAGGCCCAACCCTTAAGATAATGTTCCTATACAAGAAGAGCAGATACACATCCCCCCAGTGCACTCATAGGCTGAATTCGGACTACACGATAGTCAATGGTGGGGTAATAATCAACTTTACAGTTGTTCATCTAGGGGGTACTCCCCACACAACATGGTAATAAATAATCAACTGTGGTGTGGATTAGGATCAGCGCTGAGTTGACTATGGCAGCATTTGGACGACACGATAGTCAATACAACTGACGATTGTTCCCCCCCCCAGTTGCTTATTGTATCGTCCGAATTCAGCCATACTGTAGGTTCTTTACAAGAACATCTGCTTCACAACTGTTTCAAAAGAGCATCTCTGTGTACAGAGCCCTAAATCACAAAATTATTCCCCCCACCCCCGAAGAAGAAGAAGAAGAAGAAGAAGAAGAAGAAGGATGAGGTGGATCACATAATTTGGCTATCCACATAGCCAGGGAACCCCCATGACATATGTAGTGGAGGGGTGGGCAAATGCTTGTTCTATCACCATGGGAACAGGATCTTCAGCCAGGGTGAGCATCAGAATGGATCTCAATCTATAGAAATGGCTTTATGCATGGTTTCTTCTCATGTTTTTCCCACTTCTGTTCCTAAGAATAATTTATACATTTTCTTTTTAGAGAGTGCAGTGACAATTCAATGCAGCAAAGATGGGGAACATCTGGTCCTTGAGTTAAATTTGGTTTGCCTAGGGTGACCATATTTTGGAAACCAAAAAGGAGGACAACATGGCCGCCCCAAGGGGGCGTGCCCACCAACATGTCCAGCCCCCAAGGGGGCGTACCCACCCAAACTTGCCTTGGTCACATGTCTGATTTTACAGCATACAATTAAAACAAACCTGTTCTACATAATATCTTAACGTTAAAATCACTGAGATAAAGAACAAGTGAGATATTCAACGTATCTGAAATTAACTTCACTCACTCCTACTTTTGTAGCTTTTCCTGTACTTTGTTGCTATACTCTGTGTGATACATACTCCCCTCAGATATCTTTTCTGACTGCAAATGCTTCACTGGATGATACCATAATCTAATCTTTCCTAACATTTAACACTCTTTCCCCATCACCTTTCTCATTCCCATACTCACAGATCCATCATTTTGCTACCACTGAACAGGTACATAAAAATCTAGTACAACAAACTAGCAACCTAGCATTCAGAAAGAGTATAAAATACAATTACCCTGCAAGCATTAGCTATGGAACAAAAATACTTCTGGTTTATCAATGAGAAATTCTCACAATGCCTGCCAAGGATCCTTTCCTCCTTTTATCCAAAAATCTCTTGAATATTTGGATTCAAGAAATATTTGGAAATTCTGTTTTCAGTGTGTAGAGAACACAAATCCCAATCAGAGCGCTCTGCCCAAAGAAAACTTCCCAAAGAAACCTCAGAATAAAGCTTCAATAAAGCTTATTCCCAGATAAATGAATATAGGATGCAGCCTTAAATGAAGGTGCTTACAGGGCCATTACTATTTTATTGTAGTTCGTGATAAATCTTCACTGTGATAGAATTTAAGCAAGTTGAACAGTGCAACGTTATACATGTCTACTCAGAAGTAAGTCCCACTGACAGCAAAGGGCCTGCAATCCTAAAGTGTTAACATAAACGTAATTACAAACACAAAACAGGAGAGAATTAGGAAGGGGAAGTTTCTGCAGTTGTGGAGCAAGTTGTCTGTCACACACAAGATGAACATAGTTTGCATAATTTGTGAGTCTTCAAGATGCCACAAGACACTTTGGTGGCTTTCAAGCACAAAAGAACAAGAGGTGCCTCTGCTTCTTCACATCCATTCACCTTTCTCTAGCAAGTGCAAGCCCCTCCTGCTGTCAAGGAGGACTATGCACCCACCAGAACCTGGCCTCGTGGCTCATGCAACCAGCAGGTGCACTCCAGAAAGATGCTTTCAGAGCCTAGGAAATCCAGACATATAAGCCCAAACAAGCCACCCTATGCACTCACATATTACCTTGCCCCTTAGTCCAGACATTGCTGCTCACATCCCTGTTTGGCTGCAAAACCACTTCTGTCCCATCCCAGATAAGGGACCTGGGCCAGCTTGGAAGAAGCAACAGGTGAGGAAGGCCTCTGGCACTCCTGTGAACATGGCAGCAGCCAGTGTACCTGCTCACCCCTTGCCAGGAGCCTCACAGTCTTCAATGGCAAAATGCAGTGCTTGGCTGCTGGGCGCCTCTCACCAGCTAACAATAGTGTTGTGACGCAATTTTGGATGCTGGATGTAATGGTCGTACAGCCCCCTTTATAACTTAAAATGAATCATTTCAATTCCACATTGCACAGCTGCTACATTTGTGATGCTAGAGCAGTAAAAATAACTTCTGGTTTATCAGTGAGAAACTAATCTAAAATGTGTCATTACACCTCTGGTTCATTAGCCATGTAAACAAGACCATGGTCAGTAGCAATACAAAGAAAAGCCAGAACAGATGCCCATTATCACAATGCTAGACAAGGACTTTTCCCTCTTTTTACCAAATACCTCCTGAATTTACACTGCCTCAGTGTGCAGAGAACACAAATCCCATTCAGGGATCCAAAGAAAACTGCCCAAAGAAACCTCAAGAAACAAGTCCCATTGATTTCAATAAAGCTAGGGTGACCATATGAAAAGGAGGACAGGGCTCCTGTAACTTTAACAGTTGCGTAGAGAAGGGAATTTCAGCTGGTGTCCTTTGTATGCATGCAGCACCTGGTGAAATTCCCTCTTCATCACTGTAGTTAAAGCTGCAGGAGCTATACTAGAGTGACCAGGTACAAAAGCGGGCAGGGCTCCTGCAGCTTTAACTACAGTGATGAAGAGGGAATTTCACCAGGTGCTGCATGCATACAAAGGACACCAGCTGAAATTCCCTTCTCTACACAACTGTTAAAGATACAAGAGCCCTGTCTTCCTTTTCATATGGTCACCCTAATTTAAATGGAATTTGCTTCCTTCCATGCACTTAAGCATGCTTAAGGAACGTTAGCAAGTGTTCCTTAAGCATGCTTAAGTGCATGGAAAGAAGCAAATTCCATTTAAATTAGGGTGACCATATGAAAAGGAGGACAGGGCTCCTGTAACTTTAACAGTTGTGTAGAGAAGGGAATTTCAGCTGGTGTCATTTGTATGCATGCAGCACCTGGTGAAATTCCCTCTTCATCACAACAGTTAAAGCTGCAGGAGCCCTGCCCTCTTTTGCATTTGATCATTCTAGCTGTACTAGCTAGCTATCCTGCAGCTTCAACTACAGTGATGAAGAGGGAATTTCACCAGGTGCTGCATGCATACAAAGGACACCAGCTGAAATTCCCTTCTCTACGCAACTGTTAAAGATACAAGAGCCCTGTCTTCCTTTTCATATGGTCACCCTAATTTAAATGGAATTTGCTTCTTTCCATGCACTTAAGCATGCTTAAGGAACACTTGCTAACGTTCCTTAAGCATGCTTAAGTGCATGGAAGGAAGCAAATTCCATTTAAATTAGGGTGACCATATGAAAAGGAAGACAGGGCTCCTGTAACTTTTAACAGTTGCGTAGAAAAGGAATTTCAGCAGGTGTCCTTTGTATACATGCAGCACCTGGTGAAATTCCCTCTTCACTACAACAGTTAAAGCTGCAGGAGCCCTGCCCGCTTTTGTACCTGGTCACTCTAGTATAGCTCCTGCAGCTTTAACTACAGTGATGAAGAGGGAATTTCAGCAGGTGCTGCATGCATACAAAGGACACCAGCTGAAATTCCCTTCTCTACACAACTGTTAAAAGTTACAGGAGCCCTGTCTTCCTTTTCATATGGTCACCCTAATTTAAATGGAATTTGCTTCTTTCCATGCACTTAAGCATGCTTAAGGAACACTTGCTAACGTTCCTTAAGCATGCTTAAGTGCATGGAAGGAAGCAAATTCCATTTAAATTAGGGTGACCATATGAAAAGGAAGACAGGGCTCCTGTAACTTTTAACAGTTGCGTAGAAAAGGAATTTCAGCAGGTGTCCTTTGTATACATGCAGCACCTGGTGAAATTCCCTCTTCACTACAACAGTTAAAGCTGCAGGAGCCCTGCCCGCTTTTGTACCTGGTCACTCTAGTATAGCTCCTGCAGCTTTAACTACAGTGATGAAGAGGGAATTTCAGCAGGTGCTGCATGCATACAAAGGACACCTGCTAAAATTCCTTTTCTACGCAACTGTTAAAAGTTACAGGAGCCCTGTCTTCCTTTTCATATGGTCACCCTAATTTAAATGGAATTTGCTTCTTTCCATGCACTTAAGCATGCTTAAGGAACACTTGCTAACGTTCCTTAAGCATGCTTAAGTGCATGGAAGGAAGCAAATTCCATTTAAATTAGGGTGACCATATGAAAAGGAAGACAGGGCTCTTGTATCTTTAACAGTTGCGTAGAGAAGGGAATTTCAGCTGGTGTCCTTTGTATGCATGCAGCACCTGGTGAAATTCCCTCTTCATCACTGTAGTTAAAGCTGCAGGAGCTATACTAGAGTGACCAGGTACAAAAGCGGGCAGGGCTCCTGCAGCTTTAACTACAGTGATGAAGAGGGAATTTCACCAGGTGCTGCATGCATACAAAGGACACCAGCTGAAATTCCCTTCTCTACACAACTGTTAAAAGTTACAGGAGCCCTGTCCTCCTTGGTCACCCTAAGGAAGCCCCAGCAGGTAAGTGCCCCGCGCCCCCGCGCCGCCCCCCCCGCCGTGCGCCCCAGCGCCGCCCCCCCGCCCCGCGCCCCCGCACGGCGCCCCCACCCGCCCCCCCCCACACCCGCCGTCCGCCCCCGCACCGCCCCCCCACCGCACGCACCCGCGTGGCCCCCCCACCCGCCGCGAGCAGCCCCGCCGCACGCACCCGCGCGGCCCCCCCACCCGCCGCGAGCACCCGCACCGCCCCCCCGCCGCGAGCACCCGCGCCGCCCCCCCGCCGCGAGCACCCGCACCGCCCCCCCGCCGTGAGCACCCGCCCCGCCGCCCCCCACCCACCGCGAGCACCCGCGCCGCCCCCCCACCCCCCACGCGCTCCTTGCCTGCTGCTGCTGGGGCGTCCGTTTCCCTCCGTGCTTGGAATCTACTGAGAAACAGGCTTCTTGGCCTGTCTCTCAGCAGTGCGCCGAGTGATGACGTCATCACCCGGCGCGCTACTGAGGGATAGTCCGCGAAGCCTGTTTCTCAGTAGATTCCGAGCACCCAGCAGGTAAGTGCCCCCCCCGCCGTGCGCCCCCGCGCCGCCCCCCCGCCCCGCGCCCTTGCATGGCCCCCCCACCCGCCCCGCGCCCCCGTGCCTCCCCCACACCCGCCTGCGCACCCGCACCGCCCCCCTGCCGCGCGCACCCGCGCGGCCCCCCACCCACCGTGAGCACCCGCGCCGCCCCCCCGCCGCGAGCACCCGCGCGGCCCCCCACTCGCCGCGAGCACCCGCGCCGCCCCCCCGCCGCGAGCACCCGCGCCGCCCCCCCCGCCGCGAGCACCCGCGCCGCCCCCCCCCGCCGCGAGCACCCGCGCCGCCCCCCCGCCGCGAGCACCCGCGCCGCCCCCCCCGCCGCGAGCACCCGCGCCGCAACCCCGCCGCGAGCACCCGCACCGCCCCCCCCGCCGTGAGCACCCGCCCCGCCGCCCCCCACCCCCCACGCGCTCCTTGCCTGCTGCTGCTGGGGCGTCCGTTTCCCTCCGTGCTTGGAATCTACTGAGAAACAGGCTTCTTGGCCTGTCTCTCAGCAGTGCGCCGAGTGATGACGTCATCACCCGGCGCGCTACTGAGGGATAGGCCGCGAAGCCTGTTTCTCAGTAGATTCCGAGCACCGGAGGGAAACGGACGCCCCAGCCGGTAGGTGCCTCGCGCCGCCAGCCTCCCGCCACCGCCGCGTGACCCCCCGCTGCCCCGGTTTGCCCCCGCCGCCCCGCGGTTGGCCCAGCTCGCCCCAGGGCCATCTGGTCTCCGTTTTGGGGGGCTAAATTTCTGGATTTGGCCCCCCAAAACGGTTTTTTCCGCCCGGATGCGGATTTGCACCCCATTTCCCGGATATGTCCGGACAAATCCGGGCGTCTGGTCACCCTAGGTTTGCCAGGCCAGCCCATCTGACTCATGGGGGCCTGAGGTAAGGCCCCTCTGCCTCTGTAAGTTCCATCCCCAAAGGCTAAGAGAGAGAAGAATTTATGCTGTTAACTCCGATCGCTGATTGTAGTTAACTGCATGGATTTCCCTGTGCACTGCTCCCCTTCCAAAGGGGAGCAGGGCACAAAGAGGAATCCCCGCTGTTATCACCAATCATGGATTAGAGATAACATTAGGAATTCCCCTTATCATGCTGCTCACCATTCCAGTTGGGTCCCTAATAGGGGAAGGTGCAGGGCAGCCAGAGCAGCCCTGATTGGGGCAGCAGCTGGAGAAGCACTGCTGCAGGCCTGGATGATGGAGGTCCAGGCAGTGCTGTGGCCAGAGACCAGATAACATCAGGGTGTGGGGGGGCCTGACATGGCCAGTCCATGGAAGGCTCAGGGGAGGTCATCTCATCACAACCATAAATAGTTCCCCATCCCTGCAATACAGACGTACAATACCATCCTATGAGAGTCTACTCAAAAGAAGGCCCTACTGAATTCAATGGGACTTACGCCCAAGTAAGTGGGTAGGAATGCACCCTTACCCATTCTACGTATGTCTACTCAAAAGAAAGTCCCATTGAATTCAATGGGACTTACGCCCAAGTAAGGGGATGGGAATGTAGCCTTACTAATCTTTAACCCATCCAGGTCAACAGATTCAAGTGTACCCACCTTTGTAGAAAAGTAGCACGTGGCCCTCTAAATAGAGTTGCAATTGCACCTTACACCTGTGCTGTGCAACGCTCAGGCAAGCCTTTCAAAATGCAAAGCTGCAGAGCCACATGGCACACCACATTTCTACAATAAAGTAAACTTCTTGATAAAATCAGTATTCGACGTATGCTGAAAGAATGTTTACAAAAGAAATTGAAAGGTGTGGGATTTATTGAAAAGACATCTGTCTGGTCTGGTATGACAGGCCAATAAAACAGAGTTGGCTAAACTTATTTAGATGAACAAACCTAATCAGATTTTCAGAACATATGCTTGCTTCTTTCAGAATGTTCCTTTTTCCCAATAAAGAGGCATAAAGAATTTGTGACTGCTCCATTATTCACATAATTTTTAAGTTTCTGTCAACAGTTTTCAAGAAAATGCCACTTGTTCCCATCTAGTTCTACATAAAAAAATGCTTGCAGACATTTAGTAAATCTTTCCTATTTTGAAGGCTGCACAAAGAATCAGATTAAAGCCTCAGCAGCCCCAATGGATGGAAATCTACAAAGTGCAATCATCCAGAAAGTGTGCATGAAAACAAGTATTAGCATTAAGGTAATATGATGCTCACAAAGAAGCATGCCAGTGTGTGTGTGTGTGTGTGTGTGTGTGTGTGTGTGTTTTCCCAAGGTAAGTGAAACATTGAGCCTATCTACACTACTGCTTTAAAACGCTTTATAGCGGTTTTAAACCGGTTAATAACCGTAATTAACCGGTTTAAAACTGTTACAAACCGTTTTAAAGCAGTAGTGTAGATAAGCTCATAAAGGACACAAAAAGATGTATTACATGAAGAGGATAATCCATATGTCTTGACCACAGGAATCTTTGTACACACAGCCATTACACAAACAAAGTGTTCTACATGTGGGAGGGGAGTCAACAATAGGGGACTCTGCTCTAGGAAGAGGTTCATGCAGGAAGAGGAGAGAACGAAGCAGTAAGGGGCAAGATTGTTCGCAAATTTCTAGGCAATATATCTAAAAGCAGAGAACTACATGTTCCAGCAAAGACAGAGCTGCTATCAAAAAGACAGGACTAAGGACATGAGAAGAACCCTGCTGGATAAGACCAAGGATCCATCTAGTCCAACACTCTGTTCACATAGTGGCCAACCATCCGTCAACCAGGGAACCACAAGCAGGACACAGGTGCAATAGCACCCTCCCACCCATGTTCCCCTACAAGGCTTACTGCGTCTGCTACTGGAAGTAGTACATAGCCATCAGGACAAGTAGCCATTGGTAGCCTTCTCCTCCAGGAACTTATTCAACCCTCCTTTAAAGCCATCCAAATTGGTGGCCATTACTACATCTTGTTTTGGTAAATCCCATGGTTTAACTATGCATTGTGTGAAGAGGTATTTCCTTTCCTCTCTCCTGCACCTCCCACCAATCAGCTTCATGGAGTGACCTCAGGTTCTAGTATTATTACGGGGGGGGGGGGGGGGGGATGTCTTCCTGTGCCAAATTCCTCTTTATCCATGAAGTCTGGTTCCCCTTGCCCTGTGTCCTGTTGTCTTGTGTACATTTTCCCATTCCTGATCCACATCACATGCTACCAGAGCAAATGGGTCATGCTTCTTCTTCCACTGCTTTTGAAAGTGACATAATGTTAAGGTGTATGTCCCTTTATCAGAGGAAAAGGGCTGAACCCCTTTCATTCAGCCTGTGTACAAGACCAGTGGGGCATCTTGGTAATTTTCATCCCTGAACTCAATGGTCTCATGGGGAATCCCCTTAGAAGGCCATGTGCATTACTTCTGTCATGAAGTACATACCAACATTTATCTTCCCCCCCCCCACGAGCCAAAATTCCATGTTTTACAATTGCTTCTACATTTATTTATTACATTTCTATACACTCAATAGTGGTGGTATAGATGGATGAGATGGTGTTCTGGTCGCCTCTACTAATGGAACTGTGGTGTTCAATTTGTGACAAATCAAAGCAACTTAATCTTCAAAGTGCCGTGCAAACTTGTCATAGTGTGGTACTGAGGGTAGCAGGCCACAAACCACTTGGAAAACTCCATTGGATGATAACGAGAAGATGCAATAGTGGTGGACAAGAAATATCTCTTTGCCACCCTCACTGCCACAGAGTAGGCTCTAACCTGTTCACTGAAAATATTCATGAATCATCAAACACATATTTGCACTTGTCTCATTCCTGATTCCAAGTTTGATTTACATAAATCTCCTTATTGGTCCAAATTTCCTAAATAGACTGAATCAGGCCCTTTCTACACCTAAGGGGTTAAAGGGAGGGAGGGGGGTGATCCCGGACTTACCTACTTCTGGGATCATCCCCGACCTTCTAAACAGGAAGCACAACATCCTGAGAGGAAAGGGATGTCACGCCTGCCATTTTTTTTAAGACACAGAGGAGCCGGGAGCGTGGCAGAGTGGCATGCCCCCCCCCCCGCATGGCTCCATGCTGGTTTTAGGACCCGGGATGGTGAAGAAATTGGGATATCCCCAGTTTCTGCTATCTCAGGGTTTCCCCGGGGTCATCCCTAGGTCATCCCCGGTTGCCCCTGGGATGCCCTGTGCATCCCAGGGATGACCCCAGGGAAAATCGCTGGTGTAAACATGGCCTCAGTCTATGGAGGATATCTGTGCAAATTAGGAGATTTGTGCAGATTTGCACAAGTCTCCCATTCAATGGCTGCTCTATTTGCACATGTTTCCCATTCGCCCAGAGTGAGCCATGATCACAAACAAACAAGCAGTAAGAAGATGTTCAGAAAATCCTGACAATCTCAGATATTGCTCGTTCGTCAATCCATATATATATAAATCTTCTGAGCATGTGCTGTTTTACATTTTACATTCACTTAAATCATGGCATTATCATGACCATAGGAATCAAGTGGAGCTTGCTTCAGCTGCCCTGGTAGGGACCCCCTACACTATGATGCCCTGGGATTTGGCCCAAAGTCCAGCTCTAGTTTAACCACTGGTGGAAAGGCATATATGTATATTGTATGTGTGTGCATGTTTATCATATCCAGAATAAAACATGAGAGCTGTTCAGGCATTTCTTTTCCACATGACAATAGCCATGCTTCTTCATACATATGCATGACTCTCTGGCTCAATTCGGATGACACGATAGTCAATGGTGGGTTGACTAACCCTAACCCTAGGGGATACTCCCCACACAACATGGTAATAAATAATCAACTGTGGTGTGGATGAGGATCAGCGCTGAGTTGACTATGGCAGCATTCGGATGACACAATAGTCAAAACAACTGACGATTGTTTCCCCCACACCAGTTGTTTATTGTGTCATCCGAATTAAGCCTCTGTATATAATATGGAACATCACCATCAGCTTGGAGAATGTCAGAAATGGGTCATGCAGTATTTTCTCCAGCATGGTTACTCAAATGAAAGTCCCCCTAAGTGCAATGAGACTTACTCTCTAAAAAGTGTGTAATCCCAATGTGCAAACTGCAGACATTAGACAATATTATTATTATTATTATTATTATTATTATTATTATTTATTACACTTATATACCGCCCATAGTCGAAGCTATGACATTTGAGATTTTTTAAACTCATTGGTACTGAGTTTAAATACTACCTTCCTTCTTTTTAGCACTCACTATGGACAATAACAACATTGCAAAATGGCCACATAGAACAAGTAGTCTTTATACTCTAAATAATGAATCCAGTTGCTCTGACAACGTAGGTGTGATGTAAAGATCTTTGGTGCAACATCAAAGTAGATCTTAATACAGCATGGAAGTCTTCCAACTTTGCACTGAATAATTGGAACAAAACGACCCAGGTAGTCTTCATGTAACATCAAAGAACCACATATAAGAACTCCATAAAGCAATGGGGAAAATGAATATATTCATTTCCCCCAAGTTATATAGGAGGTTATTTTTGTTTTGTTCTTAGAATTAAACAAAAGGAATTGTACTCCTATTTTTTTCCCTTTGTTAGCAAACTGAATTTTCTGCAGATTTATTTTGGACAGCATAATAATACGAGTTTTGAACACCAAAAAAATACCTATTAAAGTTCATGCTGTGAACTGACCAGGAAAAGGTTTTAGGGGCACTGTCAGAAATCTTGAACGGCTCTGATATCCCACTGTATCCCTATGGCAAGAAAAACTGGGGGGGGGGGGAGTTAGAAAGAAAGAAAAGAATGGGACGGCTGGATGTTGAGAGGCATCAACGGGATGACAGAATATCAATCCAAAAAATGTCATCTTGAGATTCATTGAAAGCCTATAGTACCCCACTGTATTGCCGCAGTACAATAAAGGTGCTGATCATAGGGGGGCATCAACAGAAAGAAAGGACATCAATCAGACGGCGTAAAAATGTGAGTGTTGAAAGTATTAGATGTCAAGTCAACTAATGTGTTCATTTTCAGTCAGCCATCTTTTCATGGGAAGGTTATTGTTTTGCCCTGGAGGAGAAATTCACGCACAGCTTAAACCAGAGTGGCTTCTGACCATTGTTGGCATAACACCTTCTTGAGCTCCTTCGCTGCAGATGGGAGCAGATTTGCGAATATTTCTTGGATCACGGTTGAACTGCAAAGCCTTTGTTTGTTAGAGTATGATAAAGGAAAATCTGTAAAATTAATGTTCAAATGAGTAGGGAGAGCAGCTTCCACTAGCCAAGCTCTTCAGGTGAGAAGGAAAGTGGACTCCAAGTCAACAGAATGTCAAAAGGCAGAAGCAAATGACTGACCTTAGCACTCCTTCTCTGCTCAGAAGTTCAGTGAATCTTGTGTTCATCAGCCTTATCTAAGCCAACTGAATTCAAAGTCTAGATAGATTGAACAGATAATGTACATACCACTTGCCATCATGTGCATGCAGTCACTTGGAAAGCCAGCTGTACTGGTGACTAGAAATTTTACCCTAATTCTACATCTGCCACAGGCCTATGCAATTTCTGTTTTACTGTGTGTTAAATAGTTTACTCCTTACAAAGCAATTTGATGCATATCTACTCAGAATGGGACTGACTCCCAAGGAAGTGTGCATAGGCTTTCACCCTTAAAGTGCCACTCAGTAAATCAGCAGTATATAGGGTGGCCAGGTGCCCTACTTTACAAAGGACAGTCCTCTAATTGAAGGGCTGCCCACTGCCTGGTCTAAATCCACTTCAAAGATAAAGAACCCTCAGGAGGAAGAGCAGAGGCTTCGAAATCACCCAGCAACACTGAGCATTACGGAGAGAGGAATTGTATTTCTATTTAAATTAGTTATTAGTTCTAAAAATTCATTTACACATACACATTAGCATATGCAAATATTATGCAAACCAGTGTCTCCCTTTGTTCTTTTCTTTGGCAATGTATTTCCACTTTTGGGCAATATGTAAGCAGCATAGACTGAATGGGTTGTATCAAATTGAGGCCTGCCCCTGACAGAACAGGGAGAGCCAATTCCCCTGCATGCTCTCAAAATCTGATCCAGAGAGGGGCTACAGAGCAGAGGAGAAAGTCTCATTGCGTAACATTGGATTTTGCCTAATGCTATACATCATGTTAAGTTATCACTTGTTAGCCCGTGGAAAACCATATAAGACTTATGTAAATATGCTGAGGAAGTGTTTAGGTGGGGGTGAAAAGTCTATGCAGAAATGTGTGTATGTGACAAGATGCTCAGCCTGAGGAAACCTCATCACATCTTCTGTGTGAGTCTTTAAGCAAGCCTTCATGTATACAAACTGTATCCAATCAGCCTGAATAATATTATTTCACTGTGCTACATGAATCTGGCATACTTGTTGTTCTGGCAGAGTCTACTGGGGCTTTGCCCTTGTAGGTTTCTCTAGCGTGCTGTAAAATAAACGGAGTGTTTGTAAATTCCTATCTCAGGAAGTCTACTTTGACAATTCTTAACAGTACCCTGCTCCTCCACTCCTGGGCCAACAAGGCAGAAACTGCAGTGAACGAGAAATCTAATGTTGTCAAAATCACCAATGGAATTGGCTTTTCAATCTAAGTGGTTTGGGCCCATGTCTAACAGTAAAGGTAACCACAGATAGCTATTGAAGCCACCAATCATTAAAATGATAATCTCAACATAAATGTATTTGTTTATTTGATTTGTAAGATACTTTCCCCCCAAGAAAATGGTGCTCAGGGAGTAAAGTCTCCCAGGCAATCATGATATGCCTTGGTGATTTCCCTCCACATTTGCAACATACTTTCTTACCCTCTTTCCTTACATGTTTTTTTAAGTTCATAACTGAGGGTCTAAGTACACATTATATTAGGCTGACCATATGAAAAGGAGGACAGGGCTCATGTAACTTTAACAGTTGTAGAGAAAAGGCAATTTCAGCCGGCATCATTTGTATGCAATTAGTTCCTGGTGAAATTCCCTCTTCATCACAACAGTTAAAGCTGCAGGGGCCCTGCCTTCTTGTGTATCTGGTCTCTCTAGTATAGTGCCTGCAACTTTAACTGTTGTGATGAAGAGGGAATTTCACCAGGAACTAATTGCATACAAATGACACTGGCTGAAATTCCCTTTTCTCTACAACAGTTAAAGTTACATGAGCCCTGTCCTCCTTTTCATACGGTCAGCCTACATTATATGCTAATGTATATTTTAAAAAATTTACAAGTGCTTTTTCTAGGAGGGGATTGGAGTGAAGTGTAAGGGTGCTTCACCTTTTACTCACCTGCCACGTCTCTGCTCCAAATTACTCCCTCCAAGAAACACTAAAAACCAAATGTGTTGCATCCAGTATTAATCTAATTTAAGGCCCACTCATTTCAATGGGTTTACTCTAAGTAGCACTAACACTGGATACAACCCACACTGGGAGTCAAAGTGGCCAGAAACTGCTAATATCCCACCATTCACTGCCACAACTCTCTCACAAATCCCCCTCAGGGAGCTACTTTTTCCTAGAACGGGGTGGGCGACATGTGGGCCACCGATCACATGTGACCCCTTTGGTGGCTCCTGATGGCCCCCTGAATTTTACCCCCAAAACACAAAAGGAATCGATGATATGCTGCTGAATTCTGGCAGCAAGCCACTGTGGAGGCTTTAAAGCAACAAATTTAGCTTGTCCCTTGTAGGCTTCTGTAGTTTGCCCAAAAATATTGTGTGTGTTTTTCTACCAGCGGGTCCATGGGGCAAGTAGCTCCCAAACCCCCTTAAGTTGCTCACCCCAGCCTTGGGAAATGGGCTTCTGATACACACCTGCATGTAGCACCATGCTGAGCTAAACTGAATTTCAAATGCCTAGGAAGAATATTTATTATTATCATCATCATCATCATGTTGGGTAATATTTCCACATTAGATATTTTATAAAGATTTTAATGCAATCCTGTCTACCTTTCTTCTTGTGTTCCTGACCTAAAAAAATGGAGTATTTTATATCCTGGTGTGGTTCAGTTTGCCTTTCCTAAACTATTCCTAGCATTCACACTTGTATTTATTATAAATCAGTTTATATCTCCCCAGTTAATATTTGCTTAGAGCTTATGCTGATTTCACAATATGTACAATTTTCTGGTTTCATCTTTATCTTGAAGGATTAGATTGAACTGAGCTGCCTTGTAGTAATTTAGCTTTATCTTGCGCCTTACAGTTTTATGTTCTTGTAATAGCACTTTGCTTTTTCTCCTTTATTTAATTAAATATATCTTATTTCACAATAACAACATTTTATTTGGAAGTTTATTTGCTTAGCAGCTGGTGTTGCAAAGAAATGTTTGCTGTTAGAGTATTTGTTTATTTTTTAGCAATCTAGGCTGGGAATTGAAACATGGTCAGGATCTACACGTTGTCCTCGATGTGCCCTCCCTGCGCCACAAGCCGCTTTGGAGCGTGGCACTTCGTCTAGTGTGGCTCAAGCCTTGGAGGCTCTGCCTGCACCTGTGCAGCCACGGCTGCCGCCCTTTCATCCAGGCCGGTCCGGGGAAGGAGGAGGGAGGGGGAGGGTTGTAAACAAAAGCCAGCGATTGGGAGAGGGATTTCCAATTGCTAGCTTTTCTTTACAACCTTCCCTCCTCCCTCCCTGGAACCGGCCGGGATGAAAGGGTGGTGGCGGCGGCGAGAGCGCGAGCAGAGCCTCCGAGGCTTGAGCCACACTAGACGAAGTGCAGCGCTCCAAAGCGGCTTGTAGCACAGGGAGGGCGCATCGAGGATGACATGTAGATCCGGCCATGGAAAGAGATAAAAGAGTGGTGAATTTGGTATTGGAGTGTTTCTGTGATTGGGCTTCAATTTCTTTGGCTCCTTGAGATGAGTAGCTAAGTTAACATTAATGTTCTGGCAACTTTCCTTCTTTAAAATGAAGCATCTACGGTGCTAGTAACAACAACGAAATGGCTAGATCTTTTCCAACCGTTCCTAAAAAATTATGATTATCATTCCTCTCCAAGCTGCACACTTCAGCCATACAGCAGCTAAATGCTCACTTGAGTGGGGGGGAGGGGGAGGTTGTCTTTCCCTTTCTCAATGTCTCTATTTTCAAATGGTGAATAAGCAAGAGTAATTGGCAGAATATCTGTAATAGGGTGACCAGATTTTGGGAACCAAAATCCTGGTCACACACACCCGCCACCCTACCCACCCAAAACAACCCCCCCACTGTGCGCCCGTGCCACCCGCCCGCCCGCCTCGTGCCCGCCTGCCCGCCCACGTCCGCCCATGCTGCCCAGCCGCCTTGCGCCGCCCGGCCGCCCGCGCCCGCATGCCCGCCCGCCTCGCGCCGCCCACCTCGCAGCCGCCCATGCAGGTAAGTGGGGGGGCCCTCCTCCTCCCGCCTTGCGCTCCTTACCTGCAGGGGCATCCGCTTCCCTCTGGTGCTCGAATCTACTGAGAAATAGGCTTTGCAGCCTGTCCCTCAGTAGAGCGCCGGGTGATGATGTAGCCGCCATCATAATTACCCATCATTTCCAATTTGGGCAGAAACTCAGCAGTGATACCACCAGCTTCCACAGGTGATCACGTAAAATTAAAGAACCGGAGCAATGAAGTGGAGAGAACAACAATCAAGTGTGTATAAATTTGGGTGACCATCGGACCAGAAATTAGGGTGACCAGATGGCCCGGGGTTTCCCGGTCCTAACCGGGAAACCTGGGGCGATCTGGCCCAACCGGGGGGCGGTGGGGGCAAACCGGGGCGGCGGGGGGTCACGCGGCAGTGGCGGGAGGCGGGCGGGCGGTGCGAGGCGGGCGGCGCGAGGCACTTACCTGCTGGGGTGTCCGCTTCCCTCCAGTGCTCTGAATCTACTGAGAAACAGGCTTCGCGGCCTGTCCCTCAGTAGCGCGCCAGGTGATGACATCATCACCCAGCACGCTACTGAGAGACAGGCCAGGAAGCCTGTTTCTCAGTAGATTCAGAGCACCGGAGGGAAGCGGACGCCCCAGCAGGTAAGGAGCGTGAGGCGGGCAGGCGGCGCGAGTGGCGCGGGGCAAGCGGTGCGGGACGGGCGGGGCGGGCTGGCGGTGCGGGCAGGGCGAGGTGGGCAGGCGGCGCGGGGCGGGCGGGGGGGACATGCGGGCGGGGTGGAACGGCGGGGGCGGGCGGCGCGGGCGGGGCGAGGCGGGCTGGCGGCGCGGTGCGGGGGGGACGTGCGGGCCGTGCCGGCGTGTGGGCGCGTGGGGGGGGTGTTTTGGGGGGGGGGGGTGGGACTGGGATTTTGGTTCTCAAAATCTGGTCACCCTACCAGAAATGCCTGGACAAGTCTGGAAATCATGTCCATTTGGGCAGTCCGGACAGATTTATTCAAATTTATTTAAAAGTCCGGGAAAAGTCCGAGTCTCCCGGAAGTCTGGGAGGCCTGTCTGGGCCTTTATTGTGATTGCCGCAGTGATGACATCCAAAATAAAGGCCCGGATCACCAAGAGGGAGGGGTGGGGAATGCTCTTTCGTCCCCCCACCCCTTCCTCTTGGCTATCTGGCCCTTTATTTTGGCCATCATAGTGATGACGTCCAAAATAAAGGCCCGGATTGTTGAGAGGGAAAGGAGGGGGGAAGGGAAGGGAAGGGAAAGGAAAGGAAAGGAAAGGAAAGGAAGGGGTCGTATCCAGATTGCTCCCAGACCCTGCCTTCACCATCTTGGCAGTCTGCAGCCTGCCGTGAAGTTCGTCTGTTCTCCCATCAACAAACACAGCTGGGTGGCACTGACTGGCCAAAAAAATCAGGTATGTAGCAGTATATTCAGAAGATTGCAATGGGAAAGCAGGGAAGGTGTGGAGAAAATCGGAAGTCTATCTGAATTTTGTATACTTTATTTTTTTATGTTTTTTTAGTTGTAATTTTTGTCTGCTATTGTTGATGTTTAGTGGTGTCTAGTCTTATTGTTTCTTTTTAGCCCTTGTTGTGTTTGTTTTTGCCTTTAGTCTGTGGTGTTTAGAAAAAAAATTGAACTGCAGGAAAGCAGGGAGGGGAAAGAAGGCTGAACTACATGTTATTTTAAATGTCTCTTTGGATCCAGTGCTTGGGCTTCCCCACATCCTCCCCCCCCCAAAAAACAGTTGTGCATACCTCTCTCAATCTTGGTAGTAGCCATGATGTGGGGGAGGGGGGTTAGCTCTCCTCCCTGCATTGTTTTCCCACTGAAAGTTGTCTCTCCCTGGCTGTATTTTCTGCTATTAGCAGCTTCAGGAAGGGTAATTTCTTTTGGGGTGGGGGAAGCAGTGCAGCAGGGGAAAGGATTAAATCCCTTCTCCCCCTCCCACTGGACTCATGGACTCAATCTAGACCACACACCCCATGATTACTGTTTTTGATTAAAAGAATCAAAGATGTGAGCTATCTCAAGCATGTAATTTGTCCACAACATAGCTTACACATGCACACATCTACGGCTTGTCTTTCAGACCCTGTTTCCCAAATTGCTAATAGAGCCACACATTTTGCAGATCCTTGTACCCATGAAAATGGAGCCTACCTGCTCTCTTGCTGTGAGAGTCACCATTCTGGGCATAGTACTTCCTCTGATGGCAGGTAACTGCTTCATCTCCCCATTGGGAGTGATTGAATGCTCCAATCTCGTTTGGTGCAGACACATAGGAGCATTACAGGCCCATATTGGAATCTGTTTGTAAGGCGACAAGGCCAGAGCACTGATTCATTCAGTGGCATAGAGTGGGCTGCCACCTTTTTGGGATGGATACATGTAGGGTGACCAGATAAAATCCAGGTCAGGGCTCATGTAACTTTAACAGTTGTAGAGAAAAGGGAATTTCAGCCAGTGTCATTTGTATGCAATTAGTTCCTGGTGATATTCCCTCTTCATCACAACTGTTAAAGTTGCGGGGCCCTGCCTTCTTTTGTATATGGTCACTCTAGTATAGTGCCTGCAACTTTAACTGTTGTGATGAAGAGGGAATATCACCAGGAACTAATTGCATACAAATGACACTGGCTGAAATTCCCTTTTCTCTACAACTGTTAAAGTTACATGAGCCCTGACCTGGATTTTATCTGGTCAGCCTAGATACATGGAGCTTACTGGAGCCTTTCATGATTCAATGGATTCATTTCCCATGGAACATTAGCAGGTCTCCTGCAACATACTCATCTGTCCCAGCACACACTATGGAAATGAGCTTTTTCTTTGCCCTGAAGCTGCACTCTCTGTAGAATAATCAAACTTCTTTACATAAAGCTGTTGCATGTTACTAAAGCAAATGATGAAGTCCCAATCAAAGCAAAAAAAGGACAAAAGGAGGGGTAAACAAAAGAGTGTTTCTCCGCTGGGTTTTTTACCTGCCCTTTTTTCCTGCTTTGCTTATTACACTAATTTCTTAGAATATTAAGCATTGCTAGGGTTGTCCATTTATATTGCAATTTTTTATCAGTAGGACACCTGTTATCACATAAGAATGCAATTCTCCTTGTTGTTTCCAATTTCTTTATCAAGGGTAGAAATTATTGTGCCATATAGCAATTCTGTTTTACCCTTACGCATAATGCATATGCCATTCTTGCTTTGTTCTTAGATGGATTGTATTGGAAATGTCCCATTAAACATGAATCACATCTAGGAGCTACATGCAGAGCTTAATTGGTGCCAGTTGTCAGCCCAACTTTTGTGGTGAAAGTGCCCCTGAGCATGTGAAAAGTTTATTTCCTTCACCATTGGATAGCTACAAAGGAGCCCCAGTCCTCAGCAATTAGAGGGAGGACCTCTAAATCAAAGGGTGGTGCAAGGGTAGGAAACTTGTATACCCAGATTTTTTTGGCCTATAAACTCCATCAGCCCTAGCCAGTATAGCTAATGGTGAGAGATGATGGGATTTGTAGGTCAAAACATGTGGACTGCCACATGTTGCCCACCCCTGTCATTTCTCATTCTAGCTATGTAGAACAGATTTGTCTTAATTGTGAGGTATAAAATTAGACATGTGACCAAGACCACGCCCCCTTGGGGCGGTCATCTCAAGATGGGCCCATCTTGGGGGCTGGGCATGTTCAGTGGGCACACCTCCTTGAGGGCGACCATCTTGCCCTCCTTTTTGGTTTCCAAAATATGGTCACCCTAGTATAAATCAACTTATGTAGATGCAGGTGTGAGATAAGCCTGTGTTCGGAGCTTTTCCTCTCATGTCCTGACCTCAGCAGAAGCCCATAGAACACTTAACAAGGCCAGATGAAGTTGCTGAACCTCAGAGAGTTCCAAATGAGTAACTTGTTCCAACAAAATCTGGGGGCTGAATTGAGGCCTTTAATCCTTCTGGAGCCAGGCAAGCTCCATCCTTCATTGAAGAGTGGAACTCCTTAAAGCAGCAATCCTACAGCGAAACATTCTTCTTTTTTGTTAGCTTCCTCAAGGCACAATGCATGCACCGTCCTCAACCCAGGCTGAAAGGTGTAATGTTGCAGTCTGAAGACAGCATTTTCTGTTTTCCCTACTACTGGTCCAACTGATCTGACTGGATCCTCTTCATCTGGGTCGAAGCCAAGGTCTGAACACCACATTTACTCTCCCTCCATCTTCCTTCCCTTCCAGTGGGCTGCCAGGGAAGAGACAGTTCACTCCTGCCATAGGTCTGAGTTGATCGCATGCAGAGGGCTTTACAAATGAGGCCGATGGCTGCATGCAGATCTAGAGGCTGCATGTTGCCCACTCCTGCTTTAAAGAGTGCAGACTGGTGGTGATAGTCTAGCTGGTGGAACAAGGGCAATTTGTAACTTTTTAAATAAGCATTATTACTGTCACAGTCAAGCCAATCTTTTATATATGAGAATTACGACATTAACACAAGAATAAGAGTAGATTGCAGCTGAACAGTCAAGCATCCATGTGTATTTTGTTAGCATATGTTTTGTGACTTGTGACTCATGTGTGGATTACATAGAAGGATGTACAATTGTTTTTTTAATGCTATGATTCAAAACTAATGAAAATAATAAAAAGAAATTATTGAGCATCCATTAACACATGAAGGGCACAATCCTATGAATGTTTAGACTGAGAAAAAAAAATCCTACAACTTCCAGCATTCCCCAGGCAGCATGGCTGACTGGGGCATGCTGGGAATTGTAGGATATTTTTTTCTGTTTAAACATGCATAGGGTTGTGGCCTATATCGTAGGAACCAATTGCTCAACTAGTTCCTTCCTCTCAGTGTTGTGTGAGAAGGGGAGCATTCAGGAACAAAAGCTGGTGATGAATATGTTTGACAGAGCTGGAGGCCTAAATGAATTTTTCATCTCCTATTACTAATTTTAATAATAATAATAATAATAATGGATAGAGCTTAATCAAGTCTCAGCTTTGTTCTCCTGGAGGGAAAAGTAAAACATTAAAAGGTGTCACCATTGCACCGAAGAAAATAATAAGGCAATTAGGACTGTAATATTTGACAAAGCACCAGGCTCAGATCACTTGTATCCTGGAATTCTGAAGGAAGCAGCTGAGGAAAGGGGAAAGACTTTATCGAGGATTTCTGAGTACTTACTAAGGAATGCTTTGGGCATCTGGTCACCAAAGACTCCAAAGGATTGATTCAGTTCCCAGTTTCAAGAGCTGAGAGATGATTCAGGAAGGAAAATATCTAGCACTGAAAGGAAGGAACTAGCATTATATCTACCAGGATATGGTAAAACTATTTTAATTTCCCTTTTGGGGCAGGTGCATAATTGTGTATGTGTAAATGTGTGTGTGTATCAAATAATTGTGTATGTCTATCAAATTCTAACTAATGCACTCACCTTGTCAGAAAGAAATGTAAACGTTCGGTAGAAATAGATAAAATGTGAGAAAGATTATATAATTTAAGAGTCTCATTTGTCCAGGCATGATTCCCAAGATGTTAGGAGGAGGAGGAGGAGGAGGAGGAGGAGGATAACACTTTGATGTTATCAAAGCTCACCTCATGATATCTTTGAATCATGAGGTGAGCTCACAAGTCCATTGAAGCAATAGCAAAATAGAT
This sequence comes from Anniella stebbinsi, assembly GCA_029215795.1. Taxonomy (NCBI): domain Eukaryota; kingdom Metazoa; phylum Chordata; class Lepidosauria; order Squamata; family Anniellidae; genus Anniella; species Anniella stebbinsi. The sequence continues at coordinate 126,995,547 of JARDYH010000003.1, read as the reverse complement.
CTTTGCCCAGGGACTCTCATAATCATACCCCCCCAAGAAAGATGTACAGATACATATTTACTTATTTACAAATATTTGTAATCAGATCCATACATTGGGTGCTATGTGTGTGTTACCTTGAGCTAGTGATGCACAGCCTTGAGGGGGTTCTAGCCTCCAAAATATTCACAGGCAGCCAAAAACAATAGTCCAGAATCCCCAAATCCTCCCCTGCATTCATAACATTTCATTGAAACTTATTGGGACTTTTCTTAGCTTCTCTTGACATAAGCTGTTGCCACCCATTGCTTTTACATAGGAGAGCTGATCAGAAACATTGCCACAGTGACCCAGGAAGGCCCTGTCCCATGCCTCCAGAAACAAAATGTCCAGCATAGAGCAATGCTACCGGAGCCCTTTATATGAATTATTCTGAAATTTCTCAAACTTTGATTAACATAACTAAAAGTGATCAACAATCACCATCAGCTGTCATGAGGTTAAGTCCCTGATTAGGAAGCTTGATCAGTTTGAGACAGCGTTGATCTGGATCATTTGGAATTACATGCTCCAAAAGACTAATGGTGTAAATAAACTCTAAAGGCAACTTGCACTGAGTCGTGCATGGTCATGAATTTGTATGATGGTCTTTTATCACACTTTGATATACCCACAACAAATGTAATGTATTTGAAACCATAGCAAAAGAGCGTCCATCATCCAACTCTGAGACTACACAACACAGATGACTGAGGCCCTTTCTTCACCATACGGAGGGAGGGAGGGCGATCCCGGAAGTACCTAATACACACCATCACCACACAGGAACCAGCCAGGGGGCATCCCAGACAAACAGCCTGGTGTAGAAACGGGCTGAGAAACCTTTGTTTTTTATGAAATTGGTATGGATAATACTGACTTGGGTTTGAGTGTCAGTGACACATTCTATAAACAGTCCTTCTATCCTATAACAGATCAACATATACTGAGATAGGCAGAATCTGAGCAGCATATACCACAGTGAATGAAAGGTTTAGTTTTCTTGTGGATAGGTCTATGTCCAGTGATGAAGTGGTCTCTAGAGCACGAATTAGATAGCTATCCATTAGAACTCAAGCATGCATTCACAGATGAATTTCTATTGTTCCCAACTTATGTATGCAGATGGGAAACCTGTGGCAGAAATTCTCATTGCACAAATAACCGACAAGTTGGTGACAAGTTTTCTAAATGTCAGCAATGCTTTAAGAATGTATCTTGCTGTATTTCAAAGCTGAAATGTATAAAGAATTGCCTTAGGTCAACCATGTGATAGAAACAATTATCTTCTCTTGCTCCACTCTCAGCTGAGAATGAGCTTTTGCAAAATAAAAATAAAAATTGAAGATATAATCTATGCTTCTGTGAAAAAAGAGCTGCAAAGTTCATGTTTAATTTACATTTACTTAAGCCATATTATACCTCTATATTGTTTGTTGAGTAAAAATTGAGTAAACGTGCTAAGTCAAGCAGTAATTTGCTTGAATTGAATTGTATTTTATTTGTAGGCCTCAAACATTTTCATAGGTCTTTGGGAGTTCCGTAGCCCTGTATCTATTGTGTCTAATAGATAATCCAGTCCTGTGTTTAACTCGCATTGTTAAGTGATTTTCTGATGTAATAGCTGATCAATGAGAGGAATTCCACACAAGTAAACAGGTGATAGGTACAATTATCAAAAAGAAACTGTGAAACATTAGGGGCCACTCCTATGACCAGTTTAGCTTCAAACGTGGTACCTTAAGACTGATATAGATGTCACCAGAATTTCATATCTAGCCACTCTAGAAATTATAGACAAATTAATTATAGCCTTACCATAGAGAAGGACACATTATTACAAAGAAGTGACAACGTCCCTTTTAATGGTCATATGTAAACACTTTGCTAAAAAAGAGAAAATGCGTTTTTAAAAGAAAGGACTAAAGAGGACACTAGTTTGCAAAACCTAGTTATATGTAAAGTATAAAACCACAGTTATATGTATAGGCACTAATTTAGAAATAATATTAAAAACTACAATTAAAATAGAAATACAACAGATTTATTTATTTTATTTATTTATTACACTTGTATACCGCCCCATAGCCGAAGCTCTCTGGGCGGTTTACATAGGATTAAAACAATTAAAAACAATATACAAAAATTAAAACATCAAAAACATACAACATACACACAATACACACATACATTTAAAACTGCTACAACAGCCCAAAAAAGCTACAAAAATAAAAAATCTCTAATGTTGGGTGAACCAGGGTTGTTCGAAGCTCAGTTTAGCTTACTCCGATTTTCATTTGTGACCTGTTTGGGTGGAGAGTGTGTTGTTTGAACAGGAAATGGGCAAGTCTGTGAGCATTTTTCAAAAGTGCACACTTCTCCCCCCCAATTGACTGAAGTGTGAAAATGCATATTTAAAAAAAAATAAATCTGCATTTCAAAGTGCTCATTAAAAAAAAACATTTTTTCAAACACCATCATAAATTTAGGAATGTGCATTTATGTTCGGGGTTGCAAAAAGGACAAGTTCAGATGATTTGCAAACTGAAACACTAGTACAGCCCTAAAACATCTCACCATAGTGAGGAAGACTAATTGTGTGCCTCCTGAGTCTGCTGTCCAGGTTCAAAGTCTTGATGGCAAATTTTGAGACTCCTGCTCTCCCTTCTTATGAGACTTCAACTTTAAACCAGACTAGGGCAAAACGTAGGCCAGATCTACACTTTGTGTCAAATCATTACAAATATGGAATAAAAAGAAGGAAATATCACTATGAAAGCAGTATATGGAATGTGTAATGTGTCCCAACAGTTATCAGTGCACTTCAATACACCAGCTTTAAAATCACTCCACTGGCTGCCAATTACTTTCCAGGCGAAGTACAAAGTGTTGGTTATTACCTTTAAAGCCCTACATGGTTTGGGTCCAGGTTACCTGCGGGATTGCCTTCCCCCATACAATCCACCCCGTAAACTCAGGTCCTCTGGGAAGAATTTACTTCAGTCAGCCAAAACTAGGCTGCCAACCATTACCCAGAGGACCTTCTCTTCTGCCACTCCCAGACTGTAGAATGGCCTGCCGGGAGAGATTCGTCAACTTAATAGTCTCTCTGACTTTAAAAAAAGCCATAAAGACTAATCTCTTCCTGCAGGCCTATCTGGTTGAATTTTAAGCATTTTATTGTTATTTTAATAATGTATTCGTTTTATATGTTTTTAATCAGTTTTATGTATTTTATATCTGTATTTAATGTTGTCCCCTGCCTTGATCCAGAGGGAGAGGCGGGTAAGAAATAAATAAATATTTTTATTATTATTATTATTATTATTATTGCTGCTATAAAGCACTAGTGTAGATCTAGCCATTCAATACTGCTTTATAGTGTGCTGATAACTATTGGGGCACATTATACATTCCATATACTGCCTTCATAGTGTTATTTCCTGCTTTTTATTCCACATTATCCAAAATACTTCAAAAAAAAGTCACTGTGTATCCTATGAGGTATAAATACACAAGAGGGATATAGTGTTACCAGGATGAGGTTGTAATGATATGACTTAAGGTGTAGATCCGATCTTGGACTGGGCAGCTCTTCAAGTAAGTAGGACACTAGTCCACCCTACCATTAACACACTGCACGACAATGACCAATTACTACATTTTAAACAGGGCTGAACTGAATGTTTGATTTTTCATCTTTCAGTTCAAAGTGTCTGTCAGGGCAATATGAGGAGGCACTAGAGTTTTTCAACTGGTTTCATGAGGAAAAGCTTACAATAGTGACAAGCAGTGGCTGTTCTTTCTTTTTTCTTCCCCAATCTTTACTTTATGTTACATTAAAGTTGTATTTTTGATGCTGACAAAGAACAACAACCCTGTCCTCTGGGGGGATGAAAAAATTAATGTAATGACCATTTCCAAATTTCAATTCAGTTCAGTTTATTGCTCAATAGCCAACTAGGACTGGATCTACATTGATGCTTCAAAGTAGCATTGAAGCACACTGACAATTGTTCAGGCCCATGATACATCTACACCAAGCAGGATATAACACTATGAAAATGGGATGAATGCAGTATATGGCATGTGTCATGGGCTCCAACAGTTGTCCGTGCACTTCAATACCACTATAAAGTAGTAGTGTAGAACCTGCCTTTATATACCGCTTTCATACCACTTTCAGAGTGCTATATCCTGCTTGGGGTAGATCTGGTCCAGGTTTCTGCATATACAACAGACTCAAAACAAAAGAAGTACAGCAGAAGAAAAAGCATGAATGTTCCTAAGTTTGTTTCACTCTAGACAGTCTCTCCTTTAGCTTCATAGAGAATCAAGACTTCCATAATATGCAAGGGTCCATTCCATTTAGCTTCTAGTTCATCTGTCAGAAATATGTGCAAGTGGACATTCCGGACTAAATTCAAATAATATAACCCCCTTTTAAAAATGAAAACTTCATTTATTTATTAAGGGAGGCACGGCAGTGCCTCCCTTGTTAAGGGCTGTCAGTAAAAAACACGTTCTGCCATGTTAAAGTGATAATTGGGGAGGAGTCATTCTAACAGCCATAAAATCGAAAATGTTTCACTAATCTCTCTGAAATTTACAGGTGCCAGAAAGAAATGTTTGTTTTACATTACCTGAAAATTTCAAGAAGATTGGTGAAAGACTGAGGGAAGGAGAGCAGTTTAAAGTAAAAAGGTTAAAGAATCCCCTGAATCCGAAACTGAAAATTGAACTCAGGGGTTGCGAGTATTTTTGTGCAGCTGTCCTTACCTTCGGGGAGCCTTATTAATTAATCCAATGGCAAGGTCTACTTCCTCCCGTTCTAGTGTAGGTGGAACTGCTTTTCTTTTTTTTTAATTCGCTTCAGTGGATTTTATTAAATTAAAACTGTGCCTCTTTAAAAATCTGGCGGCCATTTTGATTATGGCATATGCTCAGTAGAGTCTCTTCCCCCCTCCCTCCTGCATTAGCTACAATGGCTGCTTCCTCTAGCAAAGACATTGCTGTAGTCTCTTCTCAGAAGTAAGTTCCATTGATTGAATGCAATGGTCTTACTCCCAGGTAAGTGTGTAGAAGATTGTAGCCTTTATTTTAAAAAATCAGTCTGGAACCTTGGAAGGCGGAGATGGAGAGATGTGAGTGAGAATTCCCTCTCCTTTACAGCACTATAACTCTACAATTAACAACTTGCTTGCATGCTTTGCATGTGTGTATGTTCATTTGATTATGGCTGCTGATCATTAATTTTCATATCAATTCAATCCAAGGCGTGTCTACGCAGAAGTAAGTTCCACTGAGTGCAATGAGTCACATTCTCCATGCACCAGCTTGAAGGAGTGTGTAGATTTGGTTGTACTTCTCTTTGAGAGCTCTGTGTATTTAGGGACCAAGGCTTTTCGCAAGAGAAAGGGTTAAGCTCCCCCTTCTTTTTCTTTTTTTTTTAAAAAAATCCATGTATTTGATTTTTAAAGAATTTTTATTCCTTCATTGTTATTAGAATAAATAATAATAATTAGTAGAAGTAGTAATACGTTTATTAGTGTTACATTTATATCCTGCCTTATTTTCCTCTTGCAAGGAACCTAAGGTGGCTTACATAATCCTCCTCCATTTTATCAGCACAACAACCCTGTAGGGTAGAAGAGTCAGTGACATTCTGAATTCTCTTAGCTTTTCTAATATTTTTTGATCAGGTTGAACAAAACTATTGTGTATTGTTATCTCCAGTACCAACATTTTTGACAGGCTTAATATAGGATTCATTGACCACAGGCTATTTTTAGAGCAAAATAATAAAAATAAAAATCCAAACTTGGATAGATTAAAATTAAATTGAGCAATATTTCTAAACACCCACATGGCTATTCTTGGTACTGGGTCAGATGTAGTGATATAAGAGGATGTTCAGACTCCATTTAGTTGATCAGTTGCAAAGAAGCTTCTCTAGTAAGGAGGAAGGGGAAAGCCCTAGATTGATCATTCTTTCAAGTGCCATATCTCCTCCCACAAAAACCCATGAGGTAGGTTAGGCTAAGAGTCTATGACTGGCCCAAAACCATCTAGTGAGTTTCTTCTGCTGCTCACTTTCACAGAAATGTAAAACAGATGTTTGGTAATGTTTGGGTGTATGGCATGTGCTACTTTTACCCTCACAACAACCCTGTAAGATAGGTTAGGCTGGAAATTTAGGCCTGGCCCACTATCTATGTCTGTGTGCCTGCCTCTTTCAGAAATACACACAGAAAGGCATCCTTGGGTTTGTTCTTTACTTACTATATATATCATAAACTATGTATGAATAGAGGTCTGTCACAAATGATGCAATACACTCACTTTTCACACTTCCTAATACATTTGTTTCCCAACTAACTTACTGCTAATACAGTCATGAATCTAATACTAAAATATGTTATTTTTAGTATATAAGATTAAAGAATCCACATACATCAAGTGAAAATCAGAGAACCTACTATTTTTCATATTAGTGTTCAAGAATTAGAATTCTTTTCCTAATTACGCCTTACACGGAGGTTGCCTTTTTCACAGCAGCCGGATCAACATTTTCATCAAGCTGTCCACCTCCCCTGCTCCAAACTCTTTCTTGGTCAGTCACAGAGCAGGCATACATAGCACGCGCAGAGTGCTGAGAGTGGCAAATCTAAAAGCAAATATGAACCAAGGAAATTCAATGGGTTTTTAAAGTAAATATCTATGGGTGGAAATACAGCCCATGCAGGCTTGAAACTTGACCACAAACATGATCACAATCTGCTACTTTAAGATGCAAACAGGAAGAAAAAGCATGTAGCATAAAATGAGCTATAATAATTAATATAGTAAACTGCAACTTATTCTAATTTAGGATATTTTCCTGTATCATCTTGTGTGCTTCCAGAATTAATCAGGGAGTTTTTAGTCCAGTAGAATTTTTTTTTCAGGTTCTCTCCAAATACAGACACAAAACATGAAATGCTTCTTTTCATGAATCAGTCATAGAAAGCTTTTATTTCTGGACATTGGCTATTTAAAAATTCAAATGAGACCCCTCAGATTTCAAGTCAGAGAGCATAACTTCTGGGGTTCATATATTATTTTGAAAAGTGGGTGCAACACATATCACTAGCTTTGATTTTATATTGGATGTCAAAATGGTGTAACATCCTAGCTGATGCTGGCTGCTTGTCAACTGTATAATATCCAGTCATCCGTTACACAAAGCCATGAAATTCATTAAACAAAAAACCTATGGTTTACAAAAACAACGTTAAGGCTCCACAGTTTCCAACCAAGCACCAAAAAGCAGAGAAATTGGGAGTTAAGGCTCCCAAGCCTTAACGCCACATCCTCTCTAAGGAGGCAGAAAGTGCAAGTGAAATTTTCATTCTCCCAAAGCAGATAAACCATGAGGACAGGATGGAGAATATGATATGCAGAGGTGACTGTGGGGTTGTGGAAAACTGATCACGAACAACTTAGGGCCACCTACTTCTCTTTTTTTTTGTTTAGAACAGCCCTTCCCCAACCTGGTGCCCTCCAAAGGTGTCAGACTACAACTCCCATCATTGCAAGTCAGTATGTCCCATGGTCAGGAATGCTGGGACTTGTCATCTCAAAACTCTAGATATGCAATTTGATCTGCAGAGGTGACTGTGGGGTTGTGGGAAATGATGACGAACAACTTAGGACCAGCTACTTCTCATTTCTTAGAGCATCTCATGTTGAGAGTTGCAACCCAACACATCTGACAGGCACCAGGTTGGCGAATGTTGTTCAAGAACAAGGGAAGGCAGAATGTAGATGGGCAGTCGTCAGGAATGCCACGAGTTGATGTCCAAAACATCAGGATAGATCTATTTTCTGCCCATATCTGTACTAAAGTATGATGTTTTCCAGCATTAAGATATGTGATCAATCAATGAACTACAAAAGAGCTGCATCATTTTAAATAAACTGTATAAACCAAATGAAAGAACAATGAATGAATCTTGAATACCTAATCCGGATAGCCCTTCAGACGTCAACATTAGTTTTTAAACACATGGCATAGGATGTGTGTTTATCTTGAATATCAGATAAAGGATTTCTCTTACTTGTTCAGCAGTGTGAGATCAAAGGCAGAGCTACCACCTAATACTTTCATGTATCAGTATTATTTTAAAATTAAGTATGAAATGATTTTTGTCTTCCCCATAACACATAACATGAGCGTTAAAGTGCAACACATCTGGAGAGCACCAAGCTGGAGAAGGTTGACTCCTATACTTGTCTTCTCAGAAGCCAGTGCCACTGAATTCACTAGGGCTTACTCCCAAGAGGTATAGGATTGCAAACTAATCTCATCTGAAAGGTGTTCAAGACAGCCAAACTAAACCTCTTCTGCTCCTCTGTCGCTTTGATGAGATGATGTATTGTGTTATCTAGAGTGCTGCTATATGCGAGATGTGTTTGAGAGATGTGTTTGAGACCCTGTATTTGGTAAGGATATGGAACAGCATTCCCCATCTTGTTGCCCTCCAAGTGTTTGAGATGACAAGTCCCAGCATTCCTGACCATGGGACATACTGACTTGCAATGATGGGAGTTGTAGTCCAACACCTTTGGAGGGCACCAGGTTGGGGAAGGGCTGCTCTAAACAAAAACAGAGAAGTAGGTGGCCCTAAGTTGTTTGTGATCAGTTTTCCACAACCCCACAATCACCTCTGCATATCATATTCTCCATCCTGTCCTCATGGTTTATCTGTTTGGGAGAATGAGAATTTCACTTGCACTTTCTGCCTCCTTAGGGTGGATGTGGCGTTAAGGCTTGGGAGCCTTAACTCCCAATTTCCCTACTTTTTGCTGCTTGGTTGGAAACTGTGGAGCCTTAACGTTGTTTTTGTAAACCGTAGGTTTTTTGTTTAATGAATATGATTTATATCCTGCCTGGGAATCTACAGTTGTACAGCTATAGCATTTGTACCATAGCGTTGTACAATACATTATATACTCCAGTCCAGACGCTCTTAAGTGATTCCTCCAAAATACCTTGTAGCCTATGCATCAAAGCAGGCAGTGTACACCAAATGATGTGCTAGGACCTGGAATTTCCTTTGGCCTTAATAATTTCTCCCTGCAACACTGCACACAGTTCTGGTGACTCTGTGGGCAGGAATGAACACCCCACAGAAAACGTGAGAACATGAAAGATGTGTGGAGAAAAGTTACGCCCCTTTATGCTACCACTATCCATTGCCAATATCCCTAAAGCAGAATCTTATAGCTTCTTGAATTGCCTTAGCGCTTAAGTTCAACAATGATGCACAGTGTGTATGAGTCACACTTTTATATTGTTTTGAATAGAAAATTATTCTTTGTGTTCCTTTGGTGTGTTCTTGCCTTTGTAATTTCCACTTTCTACTGCATGCCCTATTATCAGTGCATGGACAAAAATAATAACTTGGCTTGACATCCGTGGGATCATTTAGATTTTAAGCTTGCACCTTGCTTCCTTTAATTCTAGCCTACTGAAGACTTCAGCTTTTTCATCCTGTCTTATCATCATTGTGCATTTCCCATTAGGAAGACAATCGGCTTCAGAACTCTTCTCCATTCACTGTTTGAAGCTTTGCAACGTTTTCTATGCTACAATAGCTAAAACCACACCATAATTGTTCTACAGTGGCCAGGATAGAATAATAGGATTTATATCTTTTCTGTTCTTATGCTATTCCTGGCTTCCAGCAGATGACCAGAAATAGGTCCTTTTCTTTCCTATACAATTTTAAGAACATACAAAATACCTGTATTTTGAAGAAAATGTCATTTGAGCTGACATGCCAAAGGTATATCATCTGGGGCTGTGCATCCTTCTCTGCAAACAAGAGTGTTTAGAGCTATAGGGTAATGGTACAGAAGTTCCTTCTGCCCATGGGTTGAATTCCATTTCAGAAAAGCTCTTGGGGGGGGCACATTTCAGTGGTGAGCAGGGCTGAAGGAAAGAGAGGCAGGGCCAAAAAAAATTACACTAAGCCTTGGGAGAGGTATTTCAACCTTTTAAAATGAGCAAACAAAAAGACTGCAAAAACACCAGGAAATCACCAATCAGTGGTTGGAGGAAAGGAGTGGGGGCAGAGCAAGAGGATGTGGCCTTCTGGGGAATCCTAGAGGGCTGATTGGGATCTTAGGAGGGCCAGATATGGCCCCTGGGCCTGAGGTTCTGCACCTTCGCTATAGGCAGTTCACAGAAGAAGAAGAAGAAGAAGAAGAAGAAGAAGAAGAAGAAGAAGAAGAAGAAGAAGAAGAAGAAGACATTAATTTCAGCCCATACATGGTAGAAATGGATAGTCCTTACATTTTGAACACACTTATTCTCACATTTTAAGTAGCATACAGTAGCAATGACAGGTCAGAATCTTCTTTTTTATGAAATTAATTACTATCTTATATAAAAGCAAAAGCAGGAGAAAATAACAGCAGTGGTTGAAAGCATTACTAGCAAAAAATCATAAGCCTATAGAAGGACAAGACCTGCTGAAGACGAATCAACATGCAAAAGTAAGTCCACTCTCATTAACATTTTATCCTTTCAGAGTGTCAATAAGCAGGTGGGCAGGGGAGATTCAGTGGACAGTGAATCTCCCAAAAGATTTTTGACAAAGCCCCTCACCAAAGATGTAGCAAACTTAGCAGTCATGGAATACGAGGAGAGATGCTCTTATGAATCAGTAACTGCTTAAAGAACAGAAAGTAGAGAGTAGGACTAAATGATAAATTCTCCCAATGGAGGGCTGTAAACAGTAGGGTGCCACAAGGATCTGTATTGGGACCAATGCTTTTCAACTTAATTATAAATGATCTAAAATTAGGAGTGAGCAGTGAGGTGGCCAAGTTTGCTAATGACACCAAATGATTTTGGGTGGTTAAAACAAGAAGTGATTCTGAGGAGTTCCAAAAGGATCTCTCCAAACTGAGAAAATGGGCATCAAAATGCAGGATAAAGTGATGCACATTGGGTCAAAAAAATCCCAACTTCAAGTATAACTTCATGGAACTGAGCTAGTGGTGACTGACCAAAAATGAGATATTGGAGTTGCGGTGGACAGCTGTGAAAAAGGCAAATTCCATGCTAAGCATAATTAGAAAAGAAATTGAAAATAAAACTACCAAAATCCTACCTTTATACAAATCTATGGTGCAACCACACTTAGAATACTATGTACAGTTCTGGCCACTGCACCTGAAAAATGATATTGTAGAGTTGGGGAAAGTGTAGAAAAGAGCAACTAAAATGATCAAGCGGCTGGAGCAACTCTCGTATGAGAAAAGATTACAACAACTGGGATTGTTTAGCTTAGAAAAAAAAGCCAGTAAGGGGAGACATGATAGGGGTGTACAAAGTTATGTATAGTATGGAGAAAGTGGATAGGAAGACATTTGTCACCCTCTCTCAAAATTCTAGAATCCAGGATCATCCCATGAAGCTGTTGGTGAAAGATTCAGGATAGATAAAAGGAGGTACTTCTTCACAAAAAGCATAATTAAACTGTGGAATTCACTTACATACATTGTAGTGATGATGGCCACCAATTTTGGTGTCTTTAGTTAGCTGTGTGACACCACCAGGCTTTACTTCACCCATTTTATTCCATGGTAGCAGTAGAAGACCCTTCTTCTGAGAGGCACAGCTTTCACCACTGCTGAGGAAGGCAGGTATGGGGGAAAGAGGCATGGATGACACCTTCCTTCATCTCCTTCCCTCTCTTGTTCAATGCTGCAACCCACCAAGGAGTAACAAAATTTGAGGCCCACATTACAACAGTGGCTATTCGTTCATTTCCAGGCACATGTCATGCCCCCCTCTTTACCCACAATGCACTGCTGGTCCTGCCCTGGCATCGCATGCCCCTGGCTTCATCCTTTGGACATGCCCACTTCTTTTCCCCCAGTGTCAGAGCAGTAAACCCTGTTTGTCATATGGGCACCCCTTCATGCAATCCTGGAAGAGGACTTCAAAGTGCTAGTTATTTCCTATAAAGATTTCAACTGGGACCAGGACCAGCTTCTTTCATACAAATCTGCCTGAATTCTGATAACTCCTAGAGAGACACTTCTCTCTGTCCCATCAGCATCTGAAGTGCATTGGATAGAAACTCAAGAGGGGACCTTTTCAGAGGCTGTGTCCAGTTCTGGAACTCCCCTTACTAGGGAGGTTCATGTAGCCCCTCTCTGATGTCCTTCCACTGTCTTCTACCAATTGTGAAAGACCTTTTATTTCAAAGATGGACAATTTGTGGCCCTCCAGATTTTTTGGCTTACAACTCCCACAAGCCCTCACCATTGGCTATGTCAGCTAGGGCTGATGGGAACTGTAGACCAAAACAGCTGGAGAGCCACAACTTGCCCATCACTGTATTTATTTAGACAGGACTTTGGCAAGGCAAGGTGCTCATCTTTTAAAGTGTTTGTCTGCTATTTTAGGCTGCAATCCTATGCCCACCTCCCTAGGCATAAAACACATTATACTCAGTGGAGCTTACTTCTGAGTTTACATGTATAGAATTGCACTGTTAGTGATTTAAATAGTGTGTGTGTGTGTGTGTGTGTGTGTGTTTGTTTTATAATCTGCTCATTCTTATTTCCACATTGTGATTTCTTCTTTGTGACCATTTGTGATAAATGTGTTGTTAGCTGCCGTGGGCATCACGTACAGAAATGTGCTAAAAAATAAGATAAATGCTTCACTCTTAGGCCCACTCAATTTAAGCCTCCAAACAGTGGAGGCTGGTAGCTCCGATGTCATGGGGTAGTGAATCCACTCTGGGTTTCAGTCAGAACTTTAAAGGAGCTATCCTAAGAGCTGAACCATATCCCCAAAATAAGTTCAGCACCTTGGATAGCCCCTTTAGAGTTGTGATTAGTTCTGACTAGGGATGTGCACTGGATCGGACCCGATCCACGATCCGAGTCCGGTCCAGTGGGAAATCGGATAAATTATCCGATTTCCGATCCCGCAGCTGGATCGGCCGATCCAATCCGAACCGGTCCGAAAAAGCTCCAAACCGGTTCGGCGGATCGGCGGGCGCCCACTGGCGCCCACCGCCGCTTCCATTGGCGGGCGCCAGCGGGCGCCCGCCGATGAAAGTGGACAGCGGGGGGGGGGGAGGAGGGGGGCACTTACCTTCTCGGCCCGGTGGCTCCCGTCCGGCGCCGGCGCCTACTACTCCCAGCAGGCTCCGCGGCCTGCTCTAGGGTGGCGCGCCGGGTGATGTCATCACCCGGCGCGCTACTCTAGAGCAGGCCGCGGAGCCTGCTGGAAGTAGTAGGCGCCGGCGCCGGACGGGAGCCGCCGGGCCGGGAAGGTAAGGAGGGGGTGCGTGGAGGGGAGGAGGGGGCGCACGGAGGGGGGAGGGGGGAGGGGGGCCCTTACCTGCCCGGCCCGGCGGCTCCCGTCCAGCGCCGGCGCCTACTACTCCCAGCAGGCTCCGCGGCCTGCTCTAGGGTGGCGCGCCGGGTGATGTCATCACCCGGCGCGCTACTCGAGAGTAGGCCGCGGAGCCCGCTGGTAGTAGCCGCCGGCGCCGGACGGGCCGAGAAGGTAAGCAGTGGCGGGGAAGGGGGCTTACCCCCCCCCGGAGCCGTCCGCTTCTATCCGCTGGCGCCCGCGGGCGCCAGCGGATGGAAGCGGGCGGCCCCAGGGGGGGTAGGGAGCGCGGGGGAGGGGGTTTACCTGCCGGGGCCGTCCACAGCGGACGGCCCGGGGGGGGGGGAGGGAGTTAGGCCCCCCCTTACCCACCCGCCGCCATTTTTTCCTCATAGACTTGCATTGCAATGCAAGTCTATGGGGAAAAAAATGGCGGCCGATCCAAAAATGTACGATTTTTGGGTCGGGATCGGACTTGATCCGGTCCGGGGGGCCTCCGATTTTGTCCGAACCGGTCCGGGACAAAATTGGAGGTCCCGATCCGGGTCCCGATCCGATCCGGGGGGTCCGTGCACACCCCTAGTTCTGACTGAAACTCAGAGCTCCATCACACCTAAGCCCCCTCCCTTTGTTTGCCTCCATGGTTTTTTTTACCTGTGAGGCAAAAGCTTGTCAAGCTTATGATCCCTTTCACCTGAATAGCTGCTCTTTCAGTCCTTGGCTCATTAGATCTTTGGCTCCACTCCACCCCTCCCCTTCTCTTTCTCCCTCCAGTCAGGTCCTGGCAGATGAGTACTTAAACCAGACTGCCTTTCTGCTGGGCAAACATGGAATGACCCTTTAGTCTGGCTCTTTGGGGGCATTGAGGAAGTACAATCCTGTCTCTGCTTAGGTCGTTATCATACGAGCGGTTTTAAGCACACCCACCGTGACTTTGCTCCACTTTTTCAACGCTGGATTCGCATGATGTCATTCCCATCCTGCTGCTCTCCTGCCCTGAGGTCGCAGTTTTTAGTTTCTGTTTCGATTTATCCCTGAACAGGCAAAGTCCAAAACAGGCAAAGTTCAACAGGTCAAGCTGAGGTATCGCAGCAATACCAACCACGTGTGATTCAAAATGCTAGACTTGAATAGGAAATGGAGGGGGAACCTGTAGAAGCAACCCAGAGGAAAAATAGTAGGTGTGATAATGCCCTTAGGGCACATTAAATGAACTTAGGGAAAATAATTCAGATTTTTAGCATACTAGGAAAGGCTGGGGAAGAGGCAGGGTGTCAGCAGGGCAGGCACAGCATCATGTAAGTACCATGCTGCAAATCCGCACACCAGGCATGGCGAGAGTGCACTAAATCGCTGGTGTGAAGGAGCTCTCAGAGCAGATTTACCATCCCACAGACATCAGAGCTACTGGCCTCCTCTGACACCAAGATACTAGATAGTTTTAAAACTGCAAGATGCAGGAAGTGCAAGTCACTTGCCTTGCCTCACTTTTGGGGGTATGGTTGAGATGTTCAAGTTGTCTGTCTCAGAGACACATTTGTATGGAGCATGTAACAGAGACCTGAACAATTTCTGATCCACCCAGACACAGTCTACCAGTCCCATATTGGACTGTTGTGGACTGCTGATCACGACATGTGTGCCACCCTAAGCAACATGCTCTCTTAAGAACTACAACTTCTAGCATTCCTTAGCTCCTGGGCATAATAACCAGTAGGCATAATAACCAGATTAATACACCAGGTGGAGTCAGTGGTGCTGATATATGGCCGAGCTACAGTGTCAAATCATTATGATCCCATCATACCAACGCTATATCCCTCTTGTGTATTTCTACCTCGTAGGAAATTAAATGACATTTGTTCCAGTATTTTGGATAAAGTGGAATAAAAAACAGGAAACAACATGATGAAAGCAGTATATGGAAAACATAATGTGTCCCAACAGTTATCAGTGCACTTCAGTAGGATTTAGAGGTCCCAGAATATATGAAAGTAAATAATTTTGTTCTCCAGAACGCATAGAAAAACTGACACTAGGGACAGAGAAGAGAAGATGTTTCCAGATCAAGCTTTTATTGTGCAATCTCCCTGCCTTAGTCACAGAATGTGGAATCCAGAAATGTATGGACCTTAAACAAATGGAAATTTAACATTTAAAGGACATGAGTCAATGCTCCAATTTTTAAAAACACCATAGGGGGATAGGGATGTATTACAAGTTTGTAACAGGGTCAAAGAATCATACTTGGGAATAGCCCTTTACCATCACAGATGGTAGCTATTTAGTTTCTTATTTAACAAGCTGATGCTCTCTTGTGTATTTGTAACTTGAAAATGAGTATATGTAACTTGAACATGGGCTTTCCAAGCTCATGAGTTCAGTTTCTAGTAGGGCTGTGCATTGCTTCAGGCTCGAACCCAGAATCTAAGCAGAGGTGAGCAAAACTAGATCAGGACCTGATTGGACCAAGGTGATTGATGCACTTCGGGCTGCCTCAGCCTGACATGGGGCAATGGTGAGGCACTGCCTTTGCCTACCCACCCACGGGACTTACCTGAGCCACCTGGCAGCCACCCATCCTCGATGACAGCCAACATTTTCAACAAAGATGGGGGCTCTGTATTTCCTAAGTCTAAGGTCTCAAACTACAGTGGCTGCAAAGGGTCATTTCTGGAGCCTGAAGCACTCCAGGTTGAATCAGGGCCTATTAGGAACTGCCAAATCGGCCTCCAAAGTGAATCTGGGGGTTCGTGCGCAGCCCTAGTTTCTAGGCAGTCTTGACTTGTGCCTTGCTTAGCACCTTTCATGTTAAAAGGAAAGCACTGATTAAAAAAAGAGGGGATTTATAATCAATGCAGCATCTCAACATGAAATTACTATTTTCCTTTTTTTAAAAAGTGAATTATTGTGGGGCATTGGTCCAAGGGTTTAATGAATCCATTTTTCAAATAACTCTTTTTTTTTTCTTTTTGCATTTCTGCCAGTAGCCATAACTTATTTCCTAATTTGTTTGCCTGGATGTACCAGATGAAGACAGTTTGTTGCACAAAACTGATTGTGCGGTCAGCTTTGCCTGTTCTCAAATGAGCTCTCCCAAACTGAAAACCCTTTTTAAAAGACACTGCTTACATAAGGTGTGAGTCAGAGAACATCGGCTGATAGAATAATGAGTCTGAAGATGCTCCTGACCTCAACCTGTTGCTATGTAGGAACATGATGGTTGTTTTCCTTTCTTTCTCTCTCTCTCTCTCTCTCTCTCTCTCTCAAGTAAATGGACTTTCCACACTCAGGGTCCACATAGGGATTGCCAACTGGCCTGAGGAGAAAGAAAACAACAGCATTTGCCTGCCATTTTCCTCTCCCTTGACAGAGGTTTGATATGCATGAACCTGGAGGTGAAGCTTTTAGTCACACAGAACCAAGCACTATCAACTGCTAATTGCTACAAAGCAACCTGCTGTTAATGGGATAGCTACAAAGGCCAGTTCCAAAGTTGGCAACCTGTGGCAGACATTAGAGCTGTATCCGAAGTTCAAAAACATTTTCCCCTATTTCTCCAGCTGACTTGTGACTGAGGCAGTTATGAAAATGTTTATGATCTGTTCCTATGCATATTAATACAAAGTAAGTCTACTCATTTCTTTCTTACTACTTACTTAGGATGGCCGTCATGCAGCCCATCCCTATGTGTGTTTGTTATTTATTTCATTTCTATACTGCCCCATAGCCAGACGATATAGAAATGAAATAAATAATAAATATATTTACAGCAGGTATTCTTGCAAGAGTTTACTTGGAAGCAAATCCTACTGAATTCTGTGGTACATTTTCTCTAGTTTCTGTAGAATTGCACCATTAGTAGTATACCAGGATATCATGGATTTGTGGGTTTGTAATTTATTATCACTCTTATTGCTGGCATCAGTCCCGGTGTAAAGTTTGGGATAAACACTCTGATTGCCACTGCCTTGGTGGCTAGTTGTGATGAATGGCCTCAAAAGAAGGGCTCCATATATTTATTTATTTAAAGAACAAAGCTGGCTATGCTGGTCCACAGGGGGGGAAAATCCAAAGTTAGGCAATGCCCTTATTTGGAACGTAAGAATATAAGAACATAAGAGCCATGCTGGATCAGACCAAGGGTCCATCTAGTCCAGCGCTCTGTTCACACAGTGGTCAACAGCCCAGGGACCAAAGCAGGACATGCCACAACAGCACCCTCCCACCAATGTTCCCCAGCAACTGGTGCACACAAGCTTACTGCCTCAGATACTGAAGGTAGCACACAACCATCAGGTTAAATGCCACAAAAAGCATGTGAAGCTTTACAGTTCTCCAACTAAAACCTATATTCCGCTGCCTTTTTTTTCCAAAAGGAAACTCAAAGCAGCTTACGGCAATAAAAAGAACATACAATAAAACCAAGTCCACAGAATACATTAAACAACTTTCAGAAAATACCAACATCAGACCAAAATTGTCTCCACCCATATATGCCTGCCCAAACCCTAAGATCCTCAGAGGCCCTCCTCCTGGTGTCCCTGCCAAATGAAGCAAGGTGTATGACTTCTAAGGAGAGGTGACACTAGGCTGACCATATGAAAAGGAAGACAGGGCTCATGTAACTTTAACAGTTGTAGAGAAAAGGGAATTTCAGCCAGTGTCATTTGTATGCAATTAGTTCCTGGTGATATTCCCTCTTCATCACAACAGTTAAAGTTGCAGGCACGATACAAGAATGACCATATACAAAAGAAGGCAGGGCCCCTGCAACTTTAACTGTTGTAATGGAGAGGGAATTTCACCAGGAACTAATTGCATATAAATGACACTGGCTGAAATTCCCTTTTCTTTACAACTGTCAAAGTTACATGAGCCCTGTCCTCCTTTTAATATGGTCAGCCTATTCCTGGTGAAATTCCCTCTTCATCACAACAGTTAAAGTTGCAGGCACTATACTAGAGTGACCAGATACAAAAGTAGGCAGGGCCCCTGCAACTTTAACTGTTGTCATGAAGAGGGAATTTCACCAGGGAGTAATTGCATACAAATGACGCTGGCTGAAATTACCTTTTCTCTACAACTGTTAAAGTTACATGAGCTAGGCTGACCATATGAAAAGGAGGACAGGGCTCATGTAACTTTAACATGTAACTCTAGTATAGTGCCTGCAGCTTTAACTGTTGTGATGAAAAGGGAATTTCACCAGGAACTAATTGCATACAAATGACCCTGGCTGAAATTCCCTTTTCTCTAAAACTGTTAAAGCTGCATGAGCCCTGTCCTCCTTTTCATATGGTCAGCCTAGGTGACACCCTGGTTGTGTAGTGCCATCCCCAGGGAAACTTGCCTAGTGCCTACATTATTGTGGTCTTTTCGGCACCAGGTGAGATCATTTTATTTTCCCAGGCTTTTTAGTCCTTCAGTTTTGTCTTTAAATGGTCTATTGTGTGTTTAGATCTTTATCCTGCTGCTGTTTTCACTCTGGTTTTTATTCTGTTTTATAATGTTGTATTTTAAGGTTTTAATTTTTGTGAACTTCCTAGAAGGCTTTGGCTATTGGATGATGTAGATATGGAATAAATAACTGAAACAAAGAAATTTCAAAAACAGCAACTCATAGCATTCAAAAAGTTTATATGCACAGAGAAAGGAAAACAGCCTTAACATAACCATAGTGAAGAGAGGGAAGGTTTTTTGTTTGTTTGTTTGTTTTCAGCTGAAGACCTTCCTAAACTGAAGACCTTGACCAAGCGCCTCAAACTATAACATCTATGAGCTTGACAAATCTTAACAGGGAGGGCATTCCACGGCATGGCTTCCTTCTCCAAAGAGGCCTTACCTCTTGTTGCTGTTCACTGGGCTTCAGGCAGCCAGTGAATCCAGAGCAGGGCCTCAGATGCTGAACAGAGCATGTAGGGAGGAACATAAGGAAGAAGACAATCCACTATCACGTGGTGGAGCTATTGGGTGAACTGATTAGATTAGGGTGACCAGATAAAATCCAGGTGAGGGCTCATGTAACTTTAACAGTTGTAGAGAAAAGGGAATTTCAGCCAGTGTCATTTGTATGCAGTTAGTTCCTGGTGAAATTCCCTCTTCATCACAGCTGTTAAAGTTGCAGGGGCCCTGCCTTCTTTTGTATATGGTCACTCTAGTATAGTGCCTGCAACTTTAACTGTTGTGATGAAGAGGGGAACTTCACCAGGAACTAATTGCATACAAACACTGGCTGAAATTCCCTTTTCTATACAACTGTTAAAGCTACATGAGCCCTGACCTGGATTTTATCTGGTCACCCTAGATTAGATTAAGATAAGCAGGGGACAGTATAGCAGAGAGAAAAGAAAAATAGACACATGGGCAAGCTCTACCTTACTGCGTTCTAACAGCATTGAAGTGCACTGACAACTGTTGGGGCCCATGACACACTCCATATACTGTTTTCAAACCACTTTCATAGTGTTATATCCTGCTTGGTGTAGATGTGGCCCAGCCCCTCTTCTTAGTTCTGCCTTAGGTCAACCAAGAGCACTTTCTTAAATAGGTGTCGATTCTATCTCTTGTGGCTTGATTCAGGATAATGGGTTTTTGTCACCCTGCATGTGTTAATTAGCTTGTCAGTGCCAGGATGTTTGTGTTATTAGTGTGAATAATGTGATCGCCACTGCCTATGCTTTCTGCACTTCATTGCCCTTCCTGTTTCATGCTTCTGATCAAGTGGACATTAGTTCATGGAAACATATGCCATAATAAATGTGTTAGTCTTTAAGGTATCACTAGACTCCCTGTTGTTGTTGTTGTTGTTGCTGCTGCTGCTGTTGTCAAGCATGTTGATTGCCAAACAGCCTAAGCAAGAGCACACAGGGAAGCATTAGAGCTCTAGAATTCTCTTCATCCTAAATATCACCATGCCCAAGGCTATGTATGATCCAGCCAAAGCCAAGCATTTCTAAGTCCCACTGATTTCACTGGGAAAGATTTCATTAAGGGTTAGACGTCCTGTAGAAATCAATAGGCACTAACCATGCATATCCATTGTTCAGTTTTTCTATTTTGGATTATTTTAGGCTTTCATCATCATCTAGAAATTACGAACAACAAACATAAACAAAAGTTGGTGAGCAGTAACTGCAATTAATCAGCCCTTTAAAGCAAGGATGTTAAACCTCTTTTAGCCAGAGCATTGAACTTCATTTTGCAAAAGCTCTGGGGGTCACATCCTTGTGGTGGGTGTGGGCAAAGGCAAAAGGGGTGGGGACAGAAACACCAGCATATCCAGCTATTGGGTGTTATAGAAATGTAATAAATGAAATGAGATAGTGTAGCTTAAAGTTCTTACTGCTATTAAGTAAGCCTTGGAAGAGGCGTCTCAAATTTAGAATGGAGGGACAGCTGTGCAAGAGCTAGAAAGCCACCAATCAATAGGGGTGGAGTCAGGGGAAGGGGATGTGGCCTTCTGGGGAATCCCAGAGGGCCAGCTTGGGATGCCAAATGTGGTTCTGCATCCCAACTGTAACACACTGTTCAGCCCAGCAGACAGAAAATATCCACACAAACAAAAACAGCCATCTAAAACTAGTTACAAACAGGATGCACTTTAAACTGTCTAAATAGCGAACAGATGCGAAGAACATGCATAGAAAAGAGCTGTGGGACCATGCAGCTGGTCCAACACACCCCAAGGATAGATCACCAAGCTCATAGGTAAGCTGCGGCCCCGATCGTGCAGAGTTCCAGGTCATGCGCATAGGTGTTCCCCTACAGATGTCTATAACTAATGCATGGATTTTAGGACCAAGAGGCTATGTGATTCCTATACAAAGGGGACCAGGTCGTCTGGGCATTTAATACTCTTACATTCAACCAACTTCTGTTAGTAGGGAGGAATTTCAGGAGCGCAGCATTTGCTCAGGTTTGATTTCCTTTGGAAGCAGATCACTGGAGGCTTCTTGGCAGTATTTGTGTTTATTTACAAATATACAGGTTGAGCGTAGGTGGAAGCACAGCTTAAACACTCCAACAGATGGACACAATTTACCGCTCCCACATCAGATCAGGAGAGAGAGAGAGGCAACACCCCAAAATGCTGTTAGCTTGCAGAACCCAAACTTATCTCTCTTGTCTCTGTGCTTTCCTTCCTCTCTGCCTGATTCAAATTGTGCATTCTCATCATACACAGACAATGAGATCCTTAGCTGAGCTGGGGAGAGGGATGTGCATACAAGCAAAACTCAAGCTCATCAAAGCTCTCCAGTTTCCACCTTGAAGCTTATCCCATCTCATGTCCATATCTGGCCGCGATCTTCCCCCTCCCCCTTTCACATGAAAATGTTCGTATTTTTCCAAATATGTGCCTTGAAAGAATGTACACATTCCTCTCCTGTTGATTTAAACATACTTGTGTACATTTTTGAACCGTACGCATTTTTCCCATGTGTATTTCTCAAATATGCACATGCCGCTGAACACATTTAAATTTGGAAACGTGTGGACATCCAGCACAAATTACGTTTGAGTCCATATTCAATCTGAGAGGGGTCGACTGAGTAAATTCTGACAAGAAATGAAGTGAAATGAATTTCTCATGCATCCCCAGTGAGGGGAGAGGTATATGTCCTTTCAGGTATTTTCTAGCCATTCAGGAGGGCAGCCTGTTTCCCTAACAAAAGGAAGGTACTTGGCTAACTTTTCAACACTATGTATACACAGGAGAGGGAATTGCAACAGATGCTGCCTTTTTTTGTAACTGATCACTCTAGTATAGCTCCTGCAGCTTTAACTGTTGTGCTAAAGAGGGAATTTGACCAGGTGCTGCATGCATACAAATGACACCTGCTGAAATTCCATTTTCTATACAACTGTTAAAGATACAGGAGCCCAGTTCTCCTTTCCATATGGTCACCCTATGTGAAACTGCTCCTGTCACCATTCCCGTTCCTATAAAGAAAAGGCTCTGGCCTCCCTTGCATCTGATCTCAGGCACAAATTAGGGTTGCCAACTGACCAGAAACAAACCTGCCTGGGCCCACACTTCTGCTTTTAACCACAGCTTGCCTTATATGCAGAAATCAGCTGGTGAGACTTTACACAACATAGTCTGGCATAGGTCTCTGCTTCAAGCTACTGTGAAAGGCAGAGTTACAAGAGCCAGTTTGAAAAGCTGGCAAACCTGGTCAAAACCTGCATATATATATCTACTGATATAGATACATACATACACAGACTGCTGCGAATAACTGCAGATTTGTTTTTGGTGGTGCTTACAATTGAGGTGCTTACAATTGAGGGCAGGCATAAGTGTCAGCAAAATGGAGGCTAATACCATCCCTTTCTTAATGAAGGCCTAGATGCCTGATGCCAGCGAATGGATTCGATTACCTGTGCTGCAAAGCAGCAGGATTCATGGAACTAGCTCTTTTCATGCAAGCCACTGAGCTGCCCTCACATTTTAATGATATCCTGTCACACCTGGTGACCTGAAGGCTAAACTCTTGCTCCCTATTAGAGACTCCATTAGCCACGCAGTGGCTCCGAAAGACATTGCTCTTTAGGCAATCGCTTCATCGTGCATCAGATGTGAAACACCTACCCCATCAACATGAGATCCCAGTAGCAGCTTGCGTCCAAAATCCAGCGAGTGGCATTAAAGGCTAATTTTGAGATGATGACTGATATAAATGATTTTTCAAGCAAGAAGTGCTTATTCTTAGCCTCCTGCAGGGGATGACTCATTTGCTGTTCCTCTGCTTTCTCATAGGATCTGTCCCAATTAGATCACCAACCTGGCGCAAAAGCAATTTTACTTTTTGATGGAAGCTTCCTTTTCCTATTTATTTGCTTATTTATTATTTGTGCTTTGCACAACGGCGATATGGAATTAGGCTTAATAAGAGCATCCCGTACATGTTGTATGTGCAGCGGGACAAAACTCAGGCAGCAGACATTAAAAGTAGGTGGATTAATGCTTCAGAAACTCTCTAAATGGTGGAACAAGTGCATTGTCCTTGACAACAACAATTATGATAGAATAGGAGCACTTCAGCAAATGCGGCACCACACCACATAAATGGAGAAATAGTTTGTCACATAAATAGAAATTAGTATTCCTTATCAATCAGGATGGGACCAAAATCTCAAGTTGAGATAGGGAACTCGGATTGCTCTTTCATCAGACAGTGTTCAGGTGAAATCAGGGAGTTAAGTAGGGATGCGTCTGAAATTTTCCTCATCTAAATTTTCCCCTGGATTTGTGTGAACACTCGTGGAGAAAGATGAGATGGCACAGAAAGAGATGGCTCTGGAATCCTACAATGCTTCAGATTCTACCCATCATCAACTATGGTCCCCAGTTGACTTTCCCCATTGCTCATCAGTCTTTTAGAGAAAAAGGACACAAACACATACACACACATGCCCTAGAACATTGTATTGCACTCTACTTCCATTCAGGGGAGCCCCTTCTCCTGGTTTATTTGTTATTGCTCTTATTTTGTTCTGGAAAGAATCAAAGTCACTCCTGAACTTAAATTAAGAACATTTATCCCTGAGCAAAACTCAGGCTGGGACTACGGGCTACAATACCTGGAAGATGACTGCTGGCAAGAGATGGGTTGCATCTCACAAGAGGCAGGAATAATCTGTTCAGCCGTAGCATGAAGAACTTTATCAGGAGGGCTTTAAACTGAATCCTATGGGGAAGGGAGATATAAATTTGGAGGCAACAATGGATGAAGGCTTATGCACTATAACAGAGAGAACAGCTCTAATAGCGCCCCAAAATAGTCTTCACCATTGTGTAGGAAAGAAGCCAGAATATAAATCACATGGTCTTCAATGTCTATACTAATGCCCAGAGTATGGGAAAGAAGCAGAACGAACTTGAACTCTTAATAAATGAAGGCAAACATGACTTGATACGTATAACTGAAACTTGGTGGAATGACTCCCATGAGTAGAATACAGCAATTGAAGGGTATAATTTGTTCAAAAAGAACAGAAGAAATAGAAAGGGAGAGGGAGTCATAATATATGTTAAAAAAATACTTATCCCTGCACAGGAATACAGGAAGATGAGCCTGGTAGCTCCATTGAGAACACCTGGATTGAAATAAATGGGGCAAGGAATAAAAGGAGCATAATAGTCAGTCTACTACCAACTACCCAATCAAGGAGAAGACAAGGATGAAACTTTTCAAAAGCAAATTGCCAGTGTTTCAAGGAAGTGTGATGTAGTAGTGATGGGGGACTTCAATTACCCTGGTACCTGTTGGGAGACAAATTCTGCCAAAAGTGGCTCTTCCAAGAAATTCCTGACATGTATGGCTGATCTGTTTCTCCTACAGAAAGTTGAGGAAGGAACTAGAGGATGGGCTATCCATGATGTGATACTGACCAATAGGGATGACTTAGTTGGATAAAGTGGCAGTTGTGGGAACTCCGGGGGAAAGTGACCATGTCATACTTGAGTTCTTGATTTTAAAGGAAGCAAAAGCTAAGTATAGCCATACGAGTACTCTGGATTTCAGGAAAGCCAATTTTAATAAACTCAGAATTATGATAAGTAAGGTCCCATGGCAAGTGGTCTTAATGAGAAAAGGACTCCAAGATGGGTGGGAGTTTTTGAAAAAGGAAATTTTAAAGGCACAATTACAAACAATTCCAACAAGGAAAAAATATAGAAGATAGCAGAAGAAACCAATGTGGCTCCACAAAAAGCTTAGAGATGACCAGAAAACAAAAGAGATCCACATCAGAAGTGGAAGGAAGAGTACAGACAGGTAGCACAGAAGTGCAGGAATGGCATCAGGAAGGCTAAAGCTGAGAATGAGCTAAGGCTAGCAAGGAATGCTAAAAGCAACAAAAAAGCTTTCTTCAGGTATGTGCATAGTAAAAGTCAGAGGAAAGAAATGGTGGTTCAACTGCTTCATGAGGATGGCAAATTGATAACAGATGACAAAGAAAAGGCCAAAGTGCTCAATTCCTACTTTGGCTCAGTTTTCTCCCAAGAACAAGTCTGTGACCCTCCCCCCCCCCCCCCCAGGAAAGGTGAAGTTCATGCTGAAGGGGAAGGATTGCAGTTTGAGATTGCTAAACAAATCGTCAAGGAACACCTAATTCCTTTCAATGAGTTCAAATCTCCGGGGCCCGATGAACTGCATCCTAGAGTAATAAAGGAGCTGGCAGAAGAACTCTCAGAACCACTTTCTATTATCTCTGTAAAATCATGGAAGATGGGTGACCATATGTCAGGAAAAACCAGGACATGTCAGGATTTTTGGCAACAAATCTGGGAAGGGGGAAAATTGTGAAATTTGAAGAAAATTTTTGATTTTTCCCATCCTCCCCTCACCCAAAGGGCAGTTCTACTTTATAGTCAATGGGAATTAACAAAAATGCTTACAGCTCCATCATTTTTAAACTTATAGAGATGAAACATGGCATCATGATAGCCCTTAGGGAGGGCTTTAGCCTTGCCAAATTTGAAGCAGATCCGTTCATCCATTGAGTTTTAGGATTTTTTTTTAAATGAGGTTTTAAAGTATTTTTTAAAATGTCATTTTTAAAGAAAAAGAGATTAAACTGGGCACTTTGATAGCCCTTAAGTAGGGCTTTAGCCATACCAAATTTGAAGCAGACCCTTTAATTCATTGATTTTTATGGTTTTTTAAAAAGTTTGAGGTTTTAAAATTATTATTTTTTAAAAAAACATATTTTTAAAGATAAGGAGATGAAACTTGGCATCATGATAGCTCTTAAGTAGGACTTTAGCCATGCCAAGTTTCAAGCAGATCTGTTCATCTGCTGAATGTTAGAAAATTTTTAAAATTTGAGGTTTTACAATAATTAAAAAAAAACAACAACACTGGAGCCATGCCTTTCAAACTCAGGTTATCTTGCACCTTGAGCATTTTCAGGCCTTGGTATCAAGAGGAACTCAAGTTTTTTAGCTAGGAAGTGCTGGGCAAGCATGGCGCCTCTCCTGCTGCATATTTGGTGGGCAGTCAGGCACCTGGAGCTCAGCAGAGGTGAGGCGTCCACAGATCAAAATGTGAGAAAGGAGAGGTCAGTCAAAGCAGTCATGTGTTTGTGCAGTAAGTAAACAGGAGTTCAAAGTCTGGGTGTGAAAAGTAGTGCCAACGCACAAGCCTTGAGAAGCTAATGTATATAAGTGAGAAGTGTGAATGGGTGCAGTAGTGTCCACTGCCCACAACACACCCCCTAATGTTAGAGTAGATAAACTTGTGACAATCGTACACAAGTTTTTTTAAAAAAATTGAACTTTACAAATAAAAAAGCCAGCCAGCTGGCGGGCAGCAAACCCTGTTAAGCAGCAGCTTGCAGCAGAGTGAAGATACACTCAGATACAATCAGAAAAGATATTTGAGGGAAGGGGAGAATGTATCATACAGAGTATAGCAACAAGGTACAGCAAAAGCTACAAAAGTAGGAGTGAAGTTAATTTCAGATACATTGCAGTCTCACTTGTTATTTCAGTGATTTTAACATTAAGATGTTATGTAGAACACATTTGTCTTAACTGTGTGCTGTAAAATCAGTCATGTGACCAAGGCTATGTTCAGGTGGGCACCCCCCCCCCCAGTGCTGGACACACCTCCTGGTGGTGGACATGTTGGTGGGGACGCCCCCTTGGGGGCCGACCATGTTGTCCTCCTTTTTTGTTTCCCAAATATGGTTACTCTAAGATAGGTAAAGTGCTGGATGACTGGAGGAGGGCTAATGTCCCTATCTTCAAAAAGGGCAAAAAGGAGGAACCTGGGAACTACAGACCATCAATCCCCAACATCAATCTCTGGGAAAAATTTGGAGCAGATTCTGACTCAAAGGCTGAATTCGGACAACACGATAGTCAATGGTGGGGTAATAATCAACTTTACAGTTGTTCATCAAGGGGGCACTCCCCACACAACATGGTAATAAATAATCAACTGTGGTGTGGATTAGGATCAGCACTGAGTTGACTATGGCAGCATTCGGACGACACGATAGTCAATACAACTGACGACTGTTTCCCCCTCCCCAGTTGCTTATTGTGTCGTCCGAATGGTACCTTCTCAAACTGTGGGGAGATAATGAACAGAGTACCACAGGGCTCAGTCCTCAGTCCAGTGCTCTTCAATTTTTTTATTAATGACTTGGATGAAGAGGTGCAGGGAATGCTTATCAAATCTGCAGGTGACACAAAATTGGGTGGGATAGTGAATACCCTGGAAGGCAGAAACAAACTTCAAAGTGCTCTTGATAGGCTGGAGCGCTGGGTGAAAACAACAGAATGAAATTTAATAGGAATAAATGCCAAGTTCCACACCTAGGAAAAAGAAACCAAATGTACAGTTACAAGATGGGGGATCCTTGGCTCAGCAATACAACAAGCAAGAAGGATCTTGGAATTGTTGTAGATCACAAGCTGAACATGAGCCAACAGTGTGATGTGGCTGCAAAAAAACCAAATGCTATTTTGGGCTGCATTAATAGAAGTATAGCTTCCAAATCGCACGAGGTACAGGTTCCCCTCTTTTCAGCACTGGTTAGGCCTCACCTTGAGTATTGTGTCCAGGATGCAGACAAGCTGGAGGGGGTTCAGAGGAGGGCAACAAGGATGATCAGGGGTCCGGAAACAAAGTCCTATGAGGAGAGACTGAAAGAACTGGGTATGTTTAGCCTTAAGAAGAGAAGACTGAAGGGAGA
Source organism: Anniella stebbinsi (assembly GCA_029215795.1). Taxonomy (NCBI): domain Eukaryota; kingdom Metazoa; phylum Chordata; class Lepidosauria; order Squamata; family Anniellidae; genus Anniella; species Anniella stebbinsi. The sequence continues at coordinate 126,967,409 of JARDYH010000003.1, read as the reverse complement.
CATGATAGCACCCTTCAAGTACTTGAAAGGTTGTCACACAGAGGAGGGCCAGGATCTCTTCTCGATCATCCCAGAGTGCAGGACATGGAATAATGGGCTCAAGTTACAGGAAGCCAGATTCCGGCTGGACATCAGGAAAAACTTCCTGTTAGAGCTGTATGACAATGGTATCAATTACCTAGGGAGGTAATGGGCTCTCCCACACTAGAGGCATTCAAGAGGCAGCTAGACACCCATCTGTCAGGTATGCTTTAAGGTGGCTTCCTACATTGAGCAGGGGGTTGGACTCAATGGCCTTATAGGCCCCTTCTAACTCTACTATTCTATGATTCCATGAAGCAATGCAAAATAACAAATCACGGATCTAATCTGAGGGCCGACAAGATGGTTTGTGAAGGAGCAAAATCAGGTCTTCTGGTATTGTTTGCAGTGCTTAAAAACAGCCATTGGGAGGTTTGGGACAGTGGCAATAAAGATGTATAATTATCTCACATATCCCCTGTGATATTTTCCAAATCACACCCCTCCCTGCCCCAGACACGAATACACCACCACCACCACCAAAACCATTAATAGCTTCACTGGAAGGAAAGAGAGAAGTGTCCAATATTGTGAATGAAGTTGTTTTTGTTACTGGAGTGACCTGCTTTACAAAGGTTTTCAGTGCTCCTCATGAAATCACTTGGTCTGAAATCTCCATCAAACTCAGTATCATCTCCACTGACTGGCAGCAGTTATCCAGAGTTCCAGACAGAAGTCTTTCTTATCCCTGCTCAGAGATACCAAGAACTGAACCTGGAACCTTTTTCATGCAAACCAAGGCAGGATCTACTCTAGTGCTTTATAAGTGTTTATAATGGTTTTGACAACTGTTTGGGCCCAGGAAACATTCCATATACCGTTTTCAAAACATCAAGTGTTATATCCTGCTTGGTGTAGATCTGGCCCAGATGCTCCGCAACCAAGCCACAACCCTTCTCATCTGTAAAATGGGTGACATTTCCTGGGATGGTGTTCCTGGCGTAAGGGGGGCTTATAAGTATATGGAATAGCTGTACACCTTAGATCAGGGATGCCGAACCTCTTTCAACCTGAAGGTTGAATTTCATTTTGCAGAAGCTCTTGGGGCTGCATTCCAGTGGCTACCAAAGGCCAAAAAGACCTGGGCAAAGGGACCATCATATTTCAGTTTAAAGCTCTTACTGCCAGTAATTAAGCTTCAGGAGAGGTATTTCAACCATTCATCTCTCCTCACAAGGAAAATGTCCCCCTAAAAGACTGCCTTCTTTCCCCACCCCAGAACATCTTACTGGTCAGTTGTGTAGAGAGGTATGAGGCAATGTTTATCTATCCATCTGTCTGTGACAGATCATTTACCCTAAACCTTCATGTCTGGGCACCACAGAGATCTCAATACAGAAGCAACATGCCCTTGGTACACAAACGTTTCCATCTTCTGGGTCTCCTTTTCCTTTCAATTTGTCTCCTACTTACCCTGTTCTCTACATGAGCTCTTCCCTGAAATGTTTGCCTCAACTGGCCCCAGCAGCTGTTCTTTTTAATAGCAGCATGATGTGCAAGCCTTTAGCAAGTGATAATCCCTGCAGTGGGAAGCATCACTGGCCAATGTCTGAAAATCAAACTTCTGTACAGGCCAGGGCAATTTCTCCCCCCTGATCATTGGGCATCCCTACTGAGACCTGCTCTTTTTCAGTTTCCTTTTCAGAAAGTGAAATAAACATAGGACTCTCATGGCAGTGATTTCTACTTGTATGAAATCGAAGATATTTGAAGAAAAACGTGGAAAGACATCATGGGCAGGTTGGCATAAGTCTGCAGAAGCCATTTTCCAGAATGGCCTTTAGTCATCCTCCCACAGAACCTGATACTGCATTGGTGACATTCCTGTTGGCTTTATTACACATCAAAACATCTGAATTGACATGAATGTTATGGATGCAAGTGCCATGGTTCATGAGGTAGAACCCCAGTGATAAAACATCAACATAACAAGAAGTTAAACACCTATGTGAGTTTAGCAACAGGGAAGGAGTGCTGTAAAAGGTCCCAGGTTCAATCCCAAGCTTCTCCAGATGGGGCTAGGAAAGAATCCTGCCTGAAACCCTAGAGAGCCAGTCAGTGTCAATAATACTGGGCTAGATGAACCAATGGATAGAGCGGTTTCCTATGTTCCTAACATGGTAAGGTAATGTCGACCCCAGTATGTGGCGGTTGTGTTTTTTAATATTAAAAAGGTAAATTCTGTGTCGGGACTGCTAGGAGATTATATATATATATATATATATATATATGTCAATAATATCATACTGACCTCATACAAATCTATGGTGCAACCACACTGGGAACACTGAATATAGTTCTAGCCACCACATTTTGGAAAAGGTATTGTAGAGCTGGAGGAAATGCAGAAAAGGGCAACCATAATTATCAAGGGGCTGGAGCAACACCCCAGTGAGGGAAGGTTACAACATTTGGGGTATTTTGCTTAGAAAATACATAAGGGGTAACATGATAGAGAAACATACAATTATGCATGGGGTGGAGAACCTGCCAACATCCAATGAAGCTGAATTGTGAGAGATTCAGGACAAAAACACATATTCACACAGTGCATAGTTAAACTACTGGATTTGCTGCCACCAGTTACCACCAACTTGGATGGCTTTAAAAGAGGATTAAACAAATCAATGGAGGATAGAGCTTTCAGTGGCTACTTGTCATGGTGACTATATATTACCTCCAGAATCAGAGGCAGTGTGCCTCTGAATACCAGTTGCTGGAGAATACAAGCTCATGTGCTTGTGGGCTTCCCATAGGCATCTTGTTGGCCACTGTAGGAACAGAATGCTGGGCTAGATAGGACTTTGGTCTGATCAAGCATGGCTCTTACGTTCTTGTGTTGTTATGCAGTAAGTGTGCATAACAGGAGGATGTATGGTGTCTAGTTTGGAAAATGTGATCCATGGCCTTATGCAAACTTGCTTGTGATGACTAAGTTTTTCTCCTCAACCATGTCTTTTACTTCATTTCAGTGAAAATTGCCATCAGGAATGAAATTCCAGTTGAGGTCTATTACAAGGACAGTATAAATCCAGGCACAGCTCCCACAATTCAATCCCTCACGCGTTCTGTAGTGCACACCTCTTACAGCCTATCTACACACGAGTTTTTTGACATTTTATAAGGGTTATGAAAACTCTTTGGGCCACATGACGCACTCCCTATAACGTTGTATATCTGAGGTTTTTTAAAACTCACTTCAGTTATATACAATGGTTTCACTTTTAATAAATCGTTTTAAGTAAAATAATGTGTCCTTCCTTACCGTTTGTGAATCATGGGGGCAGTGCTTCCTTTACTGGTGCCCAAATGCTTAGCAGTTGATTGGTGGGGAAGAAAAAGGAAGTGGACCAGTGAACTACAACACCCACAATTCTTAGCCCTATACTCGCTAGGGAATGACAGAGGAACTAAGAAGGAAGTGTGTAACTGAACTACAACCCCCACAATGCCTTGCCCTAAATTCATTGAAAAATGAAAGAGAAACAGCCAGGGCAGAACAGCATGTGACCGCACACACTGCTTTAAAGATGGAAGACTGTTCTCCTGTAACGTGAGTACTCAGTAATGTGGCCTAAGACGTTTTAGAACGCACCTATTTGGAACGTTTTAAAATACTTTTTAAAACGTTCCAAAGGACTGTGTGGATTCCCCCTTAGTTCAGGGGGAAAAAACCTCACTGAAATTTTTGGTCTCAGTTGGGATACGATAAGAAACTGTGTAATAATTTGGCTACAGTCTCTTCAAAATAAAATTCATTGGCTACACTGACAAAGCAAATATACAGACTGAGGGTTCTTTTAGACAGAATGCACTGAAATGTAACATAGGAGCTTGAGTATATTGTGTGAGGCATTTCCCTTTTTTATTATTTCCAACTTGTCAACAGATTTGAGGGAAACATTTTTCAGTAAGCACAGCTGCTATCAATTTGGATAATGATAGTCCGTCATCATTTGTTGTTGTTGTTGTTTTCATATATGTTTGTGCAAACAAAGCAAGTAAATCTACTTGCAGAACAAAGAATGTATCATTTTAATTCACAAGCTACTTGTATACAACGTATGGTCAGGGCAGCAAGAAAATGATTTGCTGACCTCTGTGGCACAAAAGCTGAAGTAGACAGTTTCTGGAAACTTTTAATCTTTGAACTGAAACCATACGTAGACATCTCGGTTTTGATGACTGTAGCTATAAAATTAACCCTATCTAGTATTTCGAGTTGCCTGTTTGGTAGCATTCTGCAATCACTGACGTTTTCTGCATCCACTTCCAAGGTCACAGTCAAGTTAATTTTCTTTCTCCATTTCTCTTCTTTAATGGTTTTTAGTGTAACTTTTAGGCATTGGATTCTTAAGCCTACCTCTTTACCAGTTGGAGGGTAACTAATTTCATGGCATATATTTGTGTGACCCGATGAAGATTTGAACCTTCAGGTCCTATACCTGATGTATCTGCCAAAAAGTGTTCAAGAGCAACCACATATATAATGCTCCCCAGCAGCAAGATCTCAAGGTACAAATGATGATGGCCATGTCCAAATTTGATTAAAAGTGACATGGATTGCTCGTGTGATTAGGCTGGTGAAGAAGTTACTGTGACTAGTCTTCTCTCCTGAAGATATTGGCATGCAGGTGGATCCAACACTGCAACCATTTTTACTGTACATGCTACTAAAACTGTATCAAATAGCTTTGCTGCTTTTGGAACATTTTCCAACTCGGCAGAGCATAGGAAGCTGCTGTATACTGATTTACACCATTGTCCCATCTATCCCAGTATTGCAACTGACAGCAGTTCTCCAGGAGTCCTTCCCAACCCTACCTGGAGGTGCTAGACATTGAACATGGAGCTTTTGCACACAACACATTTGCTCTACCACTGGGTTATGGCCTTTTCCCTAAGGGGAAGCTCCACTTTACCTGAGGGAAGAAGAAAACAAGGGAACCAAGGGAAGGAGGTGGGACATCAAGAGCTTCTAAGAGTCCACTCCTAGTGAATATAAGGATGGAGGTGAATTTTGTTTGATGTGCATCTTTAAGTGAACAAACCTAATATATTCTTCTCAGACTAATATGAGCATTGGAACACAGTTTTCCTTTGGACTGAGTATTAGGAAAAATTGCAAACAAAATAATTGTATAAATTTTGCATACACATTTTATGGGTTTGCCTACACAGTTGCATACAACATTTCATGTGTGCGTTTATTAAAAAAAAATGCAGTTGGATCCAGAAATTGGAAGGAATGAACTTATGATTGAATATTGAGAAACTGACACCAACTGAAAATAGGCTGATTTATCCATCCCTAAATGAACCACTGCAGTTTTCTGTGGGTGGCACCATACAGTGGTGGTGCTGGCTGTTGAAGTTCTGAGCCAGTTACACACCCTGTAATTGGCCTTTGAACCTAGGGTGGAGGGGTCCTCTTATTTGCTTTTCCTTGAGAATCTTAGATGAAAACGTGCCCAAAATGTCAGCCTGTAGCTCAAGGGCATTATACATGACTCCCCTAGGATGTCCTCTGGTATATCATGGGACACTCCAGCACAGAAGAAATGTGGAGAATGAATTAAAACAGTAGGACACCACACACTGTTTCAGAGTCTCAGCACAACTAAGCAAAACATATTTATTAGTGATGAATCCCCAAACTCTGGGAACAAGTAAAAAAAGGATCTCTCTCTCTTTCTTTCTTTCTCTCTCTCTCTCAACTCTGCACATTCAGCATGGATTCATTCATTCTCCAGACTGGCCCTGCATGTTGAAAAGATCATTCCATAGTGGTTTTTGAGGCCAGCTTCACTATCCGTTATTGAACATGCATTGAGGGTGGGCTTACAAGACAGTCCGACTTGATCATTGTGCATCTTAGGAATACTTCCATTTGCAAAACAAATGGACATTGTAGGTTCTGCATGCTGAAGCCATGTTTGTCTGAAGTGCTTTTCTTCATCGAGAACATCTTTTCTAATTCAGATAATTGGTGCGCTGCTCCTGCAGCATAATTGTGTTCTCCGTTTTGACATGACTACAATGCCTCTGGAAGCTAAATATAGTGAAGGAGGTGTGAAGCTCAAAAGATTGGCCAATAAAAATAGCTAGACTTGTTGAAACAGCAGGACTGAATAACATAATGTTTTTATATGGGGAAACCAATGAATAGGAGCACATAGTTCCAAGCTATAACTGAGAGCTGTTTCACAGCCTTTTGCTTCCTCTTATTTGCTATTCTTTTTGAGCACATAATAAGCATTAACTTGATGGCAGAGTCATTGTCTGTTGGTTTCACCATGCAACTGTGCTACACCAGTTCAAAACCTCTCAAAGCAGATTGAACAGTGATAGAGTGAGCTATGTGCTTTGCCTCAAGCCCAGCCCTTATCATGTTTACTGTAGTCTACATCTTTCTAGCTTCTGATGGTGGAGAAATACGTTCAATGGAAAAAAAAAGCCTATTTTCACATTTTTGACCAATGCATGAACCAAAACTGAGTCATCCTTTGAATTCCACATCTCCCCAAATTTTGCAATGGAATTCTCTAATAAAAATGCATTGCATACAAAATGCATACAAAAATTAAGGGAATATGCATGCAAAATGTGCATGTTTATGAAAATAATGTTTCAAATGCATTATATTAGGAAACGTATTTGTTTGCTTGCTTGCTTTTTTGTTTATTTATTAAGATCTCTGGGTGACTTACAAATAAAACTTAAAATCATAAAACAGAATATTATTATTATTATTATTATTATTTACACTTATATACTGCCCCATAGCCAAAGCTCTCTGGGGGGTTTACAAAAATTAAAAATCTAGTAAAACATAATAATAAAAAAGCAAAGGTTTAAAACAGATTAAAACCAAAGTAGCAACAAGATAAAAGCATTGCAAAGATCTAAAAACTCACTAACACGGTTTTTAAAATTGAAGGGATAAAAAGCCATAGAAACTAAAAAGAACTTCATATGGTGCTGAAAAGACCACAATGTAGGCCTTAGGCCAACCTTTCTGGGGAGATCTTTCCACAATCAGGGTGCCACCACTGAAAAGGCCATTAACTTCAGTAATTTTGTGAGGACACCCAGAGAATGTCCCCTGATTATATCTTAAGGTCTGGGCAGGTATATATGAAAGGAGATGTTCCTCGAGGTAACCAGGCCCCAAACCATTTAGGACTTTGTAGGTTAACACAAGCCCTTAGACTAATGCCAGCACTTGCCATTTTACTTGCAAAATGTGTGCATATTAGGCAAAAATGGATACAAAATTTCATGCCTTCGGAGAAATGTACACAAAAATGTGTACGTAAAGTTTCCCTAAGTTTGGGACAAACTGAACCTAAGATTGGAAAAAAATGATCAAAGTTTGGTAAAAACCAAATCTAAGATTGGAAAAATGAAAAACTAAGAGTAACCAAAATTAATAGATCTGTCCATCCCTACTTCTAACATGTTGAAAGGGTCATGTAAATTGGGTCCAAGTCAATTGTATCCTGCCTTAGATGTAGAGAATGTAAGGGATTGTAACAATATTTTTTAAATCCATAATGGTATCTCTAAAAAATTTAGAATGATTATCCACATGCTGTTCTCATTAACTTAATCAATTCACAGCCAATTTGGGAAAAAAATCCCAAGAAGCCCAAGTCAAATAGCAGATGCATTTTATTTCCTAAAGCCCAAGGCCAAAAAGAGAGGGTCATAAGGAAGTGGCATTTTCAAAATGGATCCATATAAGAATATAATACCCACCCAAGAAAGGCTGTAGAATTGTGCAATTTACAGAATTTCAATACCTCTTTCAGATAGATAGATGGATGGATGGATGGATGGGTGAACAGACAGAAAGATAAGACATATTTAGAAGCCAACAAACATAGTCTGATGCTGCAGTCTTGGTCCATCAGCTGGGAGTAAGTCAACAGATTTTACATCTGAGTAACTATATACCTAAAATTGTGTTGTTAATCTAATCGGCAGGTACAATATAAATATACATAACTATTAAATAATTTCAATTCAGTAACTCCCATAAGAATACTTTAAGCTAGCCCCATTCTATAAATCCATAAAACATTTAAAAACATTTAAATCTCAATAGATTCAGAGATTGAGTTTTTCCATTTGGCAGGAGCACTTCCCAAGTTCAGACCTCCAGCCTCAGGAAAGTGAAGAAGAAGGAAGGATGGAAGCAGGCTAGTAGGTAGGAAGGGGAAAGGCCATGGATCCAATCACATCTCAGGACCAATCCCTACCCCTAGAAGCGAGTATGAGTTAGGCAGGCTCAGAGACCCGTCTAACCAGAACTAAATTTTAGGAGGACAGAGAAGCAAAAATAGCTTCCATCACTCCTCCCATCCTGCCATTCATAGCCTGACAAACCATAGGATGTACCTCTCTCCTCCCAGAGCCCTTTGGGCTCGATGTTCATAGGATTACTCTCTAAGGGCACAATCCTATCCCAATGCTCATAAGCCTCCGAACTCGGAAGCTTGCAAGCTTCCAGTGCGACCAGGGGGAGGAGCAGAGGCAATATTCACATCTGAGCTCCTCCCACTCTGCATTTTTGCTAAACAGTGTTTTGTTTTGTTTTGTTTTGGCCTGTGCAGGTTCTCTCTGCACTGGCTGCAAGGGGGAGGGGGAGGGGGAGGGACAGATAGCCCAGATCCTGGATCTGATGTTGGAGTACTGTCTCCAACTTCGTAGACCCAGGAATCCAAAATATCCTATGGCTCCACAGATGCTATCTAGGGGCTATAGGATTACTCCTTAAATAATTTCAATTTAAAACACCATTATACAATATGGCATATAATCCTAAATATAAATATATATGTTTTTCTACTATTCAGATTTGATCATCTATGATAATGGAAAATGGTTTCCATGAAAAATTCCCATTCATATTCTGATCTGTTGCACTGCATTACTTCATTTAAGTCAAGGACAGAGCATAGTTGAACTCTCTAATAGTGCCATCTATACATATCTACTCAGAAGTAAGTACCACTAAGTTCAGAGGTGCTTACTCCCAGGTGAGTAGGTGTAGGATTGCGGCCTAAATCCCATAACTTAGCATACCATCTCCCCACCTAGACTATTACCAAAACAAATCCAAATATTTTTACAATGGAGAATTCAACCCGCAGAAATCAGATTGAACAATAATACTTCTTTGCCTCCCTCAAATAGATGCTAAAGGTTTAATACGATTTTAACTTACTTCTGGTGGTTTAGAAATAAAAGGTTAAACTACCCCAGCAGGTAGTTATCACAAGGTTAAATCCATTATCTCCCAAAATATTGATATGAATAAACTAGAGCAGGGGTGAGCAGGAGGTAGATCTGATTCTACTGGTAAATAAATGGATGATTTGCAAAATAACTTCATAGCGGCTCAGTTCGGATGACACAATAGTCAATGGTGGGGTAATAATCAACTTTACAGTTGTTCAACTAGGGGGTACTCCCCACACAACATGGTAATAAATAATCAACTGTGGTGTGGATTAGGATCAGCGCTGAGTTGACTATGGCAGCATTCGGATGACACAATAGTCAAAACAACTGACAATTGTTTTCCCCACACCAGTTGTTTATTGCGTCGTCCAAATTGAGCCAATGTATCTATACCAGGCCAATGCCTTCAAGATATGTTGGATATAATGACCATGCTGACTGGAGATGATGGGAGTTGTATTCCAACACATCTGGAGGGCAGAGGTTCGGGGAGGCTGATTTAAGTCATGCAGACTTGATTCCCATTGTCAGAAGAACTATTGACTGTAGTTCTCACTTCCCTTTGACATCTTTTAGAGAGCTTTGCCTAATCCTGCAGTGAACAAGGAAGAAATTATGGCTTGGCAAATATTTGCCTATTTCTTGACCAGGTTTATTCCATGTGTTCATGTGTCATCCTGTCTTTGGCACATCATTTGACACTGTATGTGCCTTTAAAAGCTTTCAAGACACCAACCACATTACAGTTTAACATTTTGGACCGGGGTGGGGCAAACTATTGAGCCCAACCAAAAGGTCTTCTTTCCTTTCATCTTGTCACATTAATCTAAAGCTGACACACATGGCTGTACATTACACATATCTAGGCTGACCATATGAAAAGGAGGACAGGGCTCATGTAGCTTTAACAGTTGTAGAGAAAAGGGAATTTCAGCCAGAGTCATTTGTATGCAATTAGTTCCTGGTGAAATTCCCTCTTCATCACAACAGTTAAAGGTGCAGGCACTATACTAGAGTGACCATATACAAAAGAAGGCAGAGCCCCTGCAACTTTAATTGTTGTGATGAAGAGGGAATTTCACCAGGAACTAATTGCATACAAATGACACTGGCTGAAATTCCCTTTTCTCTACAACTGTTAAAGCTACATGAGCCCTGTCCTCCTTTTCATATGGTCAGCCTACACATATCTGTACTTCCAGGGTTGTTGTGTTGACATTCACAATGTCCCCAATGAGGGTTTTGCTTTAAGTTTGTGCTTGTCCATATGTGTCTCCATATGGTCATTTAAACATTAAACGTCTGGAAACCTAAATCCTGGGACAAAACAGTGGCAGGCACACAACCAGGCCTCATGTCGTTCCAACAGATGTGTAAGGATGTAGGCAGCCAAACAACCTTGTATATGCTTCAGTTACACATTGTGTGTAAGGGTATAATTCTCAGCTAAAATAGCCAACAGTCATCTATGTGGTTGTGGCACAGGAGTTGTGCTATGGTACTATCATCGCTCAGCAGGAGCCATTTTGAACACTGCTGAATCTGCGGTGCTATTGAGTTAGGATAGTTCCACAGAGTTGAAAAGGTTTATTCTGATACGTCTCCTGTTCCCTCTTGGCTTGCTAGCTGCAAGTAGCAAAAACAATCTTCCAAATTCCTGCCAAGTTTTAACTGAATTAGGTCAGCGGGCTATTGAAAAATGTTCTGTGGTTCAGAGGAACAGGAGGTTGTCGGTCTTTGTTTTGCTTTTCCACAAAGGGGTCTCAGAAATTTAGCATGAGATTAAGAGAAGGGATTGCTACACAGCAAGTAACAACTTTGTATATGCCAACTTGGCCTGAATCCTTTAAGCACATTGTTGACAGTTAGAAAAGGCTGAAAGGATGGGCATACACATCCTGTCAGGGATGTAGTTAGGACTATTTGCCTAAAGGCCTTATTCACCCCCGTGAATCTTCATCTTTCACATGCAGGGAGTGGAGGATGTTTATATCATCAAATAGCAGTGGCAGAAGATGTCCTGCTACCTGAGGTGGGAGGACTTGTGCTGTTGCACACCCCACTGCCATCACCTGTGTGCTCCCCTTTATTGCCTCCCCCCGAAGGAGAGATTGAGTGAATGGCCTCTCCAGACAGATGGCCCTCGAATGCTACTTCAAGGGCCATCTCACGCTGCCTCACTTTGAGGAAGGACCCCTCAAAGCACAGCATTTGGGCCTGAGCAGCTCTCTGGAGAGGCTACCCACTTGCTCTACCAGTATGGGAGATGGCTTACAGTTTGGGAGAACTCACAGAGGTCTCATAACAGCACATGGTTAAACTGTGGAATTTGCTACCACAAGATTTGGATGGGGTTAGACAAATTCATGGAGGAGAAGGCTAACAAGGGGCCTTCCAAATGGGAGGTGGGATCTGCCACTCCTCCCAATCTGCCACCTGAGCAGGGATTTAACCTGCCTCGTGGGAGGGGCCACCAGCCCCATTGCACATGCCTAGATCTAGATCTCACCCAATGCCTCTCTTGTGCCATTCATTGCACACGATATTGATCACTGTCGATTGTTTGGATCACTGTCTTCTTGTGTGGCTTGCAGTGTTGGATGCACTGGTTCCGAATGTACCTAGCATACACAAAAACCTGGGAGTGCCGAAAGCACAATCCTAAACAGATTTCCTTGGAAGTAAATTCCATTGAAATCAAATGGGATTAACTTTTATGGAAGAAGTTGTCCTAAATACTTGATGGAAATAACCCAGACTTCCGCGTTATTTGGATAAGGGGTCTTTCATTTCAATAAAACTGGCTTCCAAACGATCTGAAAGGATCATGTCCCAGTGCATATACTGAGGGCATATGATGTAGCCACCATAGTGAAGTTAAGCAGGTCTGAGTCACGCTAGGAGACTACCTTGTATGCTGTCATGGAAGAAAGATAGGATGGAAATTCCTGAATAAAATCATTATATAAATCTTATATCAGAGGACACTTTACCCACAGGTCAGCATGCTCAGTCAACAGGCTTTAAAATGGTTAGCCTATAAGCAATAGAAAATGGATAATTCAGAATAATGAGAGGATAACTTTAGTATTCAATAATAATGATAGTGCATGATAATTTGCATGTTTAAAGCACTTTATAAACATTATCCAGTTAATGGTTACTTAATTAAAAGTGATCATGAGATGGGCGTTCCAAAATTCCAGACTGTCTTTTGTTCAATAATGACAAGCCAAAACAGGGTGTAAGGCAGTTGACACAGAGAAATAGTGCATCAGCATTCAAAATGGCTTGGAAGGACAAGGTTTATGGCCTGATAATTGGCTTACATAGTTCAGTACAGTGAAGTACAAGGTAATGAGAGATGGGAGGATCAAAACTATCCACAGAGACTATAGGCTAAGAAGACACACAATGGAAAGCCCCCCCCCAAAAAAAGAGGGTTGGACTTGATAATGGATAATGTACTAAATCCCCATGCAGTGTTTGGCAGGAATATAAAGGGCCTTGGGATTTTACAGTGTATATATAATCAATGTCCTTTGCTGGTAAATAGGAGAGTAATAAGATTAAATTAGGGATACTGTGCAATTGTCCTTCTATGAGCCAAATTCTATGTTGATTCATGCAAAACAGCTCCATGAAAGCCAGTAGATCTGCAAAGCCTACGGTGTGTCAGTGAGCTGGAAGTCCATGTTTGGGATGCAGCTGGAACACCATTTTTATTTTCCAAATGGAATATATTACAGGTAACAGAAGCTTTAGAAGCTAGCTCCAGTATCTCTGTCAAACACCATGCATGGCTCAACTAGGGATCTACAAAGCTAAAGCCGTGATAATCAGAAACACTAGAAAATGAATTGTGGTGTTCTACATGGGATACATGAGGGCTGCATGACTGTGAGATTATGATAATGAAAATTATCTGTGTCTCACTAGTATTAATGTTGTTGTTGTTGTTGTTGTTGTTGTTATTATGTTATTTATTACATAGCCAAAGTTCTCTGGGCGGTTTACAAAGATCAAATAAATTTATATATTTAGAAGATTCTGAGACTGGAGCCCTCCATCTATCCTATGCCCTACCAGCAAAAGCCAGGAAGGGCTGGATGTCAGAGGTGATGTCATCTCCCATTCCTCATACCCCTGAAAACAAAAGAGGCCACCTAGAGATCGGCAAGAATGGGCTAGGCTGCCAACACAGTTGATGCTGTTCAAGATACCAAAACCCAAAAACCCTTACGGAAAAAAGAAAGAAAGAAAGAAGCTGTGCTACAACCCCTGCTAATGGTAAGCCCTAGCTGTTGAATAATTTCTTCTCCCACTGGAGAAATCTGGTGAAATTGTTCCCCCAGTTTCTCTGCCCACAAATAGCATGGAAAATTCTGAGAAGCCATTTGTGCACAGCTCTAATTTCTAGGGATGTGCATCGTATTGGATGTCCGATACCGATGCTGGCCACAAGAGGTCTGATTTCTCCCGATCCAATTTTTTTTTATCCGATTAATATCGGAAAAAAACAGAAAATTGGGCCTCCATTTTATGCATTTTCGCCATAGGCTTGCATTGGGGAAAATAAAGCTTTCCCCCAATGCAAGTCTATGGGGAAAACATGGCGGTGGGTGACTGGAGACCTTCCTCCCTCCCCCACTCATGCTCCTTACCTGCTGCCTCCTCGCTGCCGCCCGCTGCTTCCATATTACTGATAAACAGACCTTGCGGCCTGCTTCTCAATAGAGCAACAATGCGCCGGGTGATTACATCATCCAGCGTGTCGTTGTTCTACTGAGAACCAGGCTGCAAAGCCTAATTAAGCAGCAGACGGCAGCGGATGGCAGCAGACGGCAGCGGATGGCAGCAGACGGCAGCGCAGGACATCAGCAGGTAAGAAGCACGAGGGAGGGAAGGAGGGAGGGGGGAGGATTGCCATTTTAGGTGTTTTCCCCATAGACTTGCATTGGGGGAAAGCTTTCTTTCCCCCAATGCAAGCCTATGGGGAAAACACCTAAAACGGCGGTCCTATATCGAAATCAGAACTTTTGATTTTGTATCGGTATCAGATCCTATCCGATAACATGGTCCTCCGATTCTTCCAATCCAATATTTTACAAAATCTGAAGTTCCGATTCCGATATGATTTTTGGGGTCCGTGCACATCCCTACTAATTTCTACCCAACCCTTTAGCCAAAAAGGCTTTCAGAGAGGCTTACAAAGATAAGTAGCATGACAGTCCCTGCCCTCAAGCTTACAATCTACATTGTAACATGAAATCTAAATTATAAATCTAAATTTTAAAATACATATTTTTCTATGTCTTTTTTTAAAAAAAAACATTTTGTGTGCACTTTTTCAAACGTACACATTTTTTCAAGTTATATTTCCACTGAATGAAGTGTTGTCTGCATACTGTTTCAAATGTACATATTTGTATGTGTATGTGCATGTGTGTGTTTGTGAACTGCATTGCAAACTTCAGAACTTTCAAATCTTGATGGCAAACTGCATTCCAGTTCACGTTTAGGCTGAGGAAGGGGAAATTTGGTAAATTTACATTGAAATATGAACTGAACAAATTTCTCACCTATCCCTATCACTGGGTGGTCTCTCAACGCCACCCACAAATGTAACATGGGAACAATAGCAGCCCACCTTACATGTTACTGAAGTAATGTGTAGCACTGTGATCCTTCAAGCTGAATGCAGCCCAGCACCCAGGCATGGCACCCACCAGGTACTCAATAAATAGCCCATTGTTGCTATCTACTCCAGACTGCCAAAACAGAAGGAGAATCAAGCACTTGATAGGCCTATTCATATGGCTGGTAAGATGTGCTTGGCACGGTAGGTCACAAACTGGGCAAGCCTGATATACATGGAATGCTTTGAACATGGATGTATTGTACTCTAACAATAAAAAGGTGCGTTATAAATCCTTAAACAGCAGCGTGACTTGTGTCCTTGGTCAGAGACAATAAGCCTATATATGCAGTTGCCAGGGAACATGGATGGGAGGGTGCTATTGCACCCAAGACCTGCTTGTGGGTTCCTATTCGAGAGGTGGTTGACCACTGTGTAAACAGAGTGCTGGACTAAATGACCTTTGGTCTGATCCTGCACGGCTCTTCTTATATTCTTATGACATTATAGGCATCCAAATATTTGGTCATTGGAAATTATTGGGCCGTCTCCAAATAATGAATCGGTTCTCACTTCTATGCTCTCTTCAGTCTTTTTCAGCCAATTTATTTCAATGAAAGGTTGGGCTTTTGAGCTTATCTTCCTCCCAGATGATTTCAAGTAGCCTACAAGTTCTAATCAGAATCAAATAAATTCAAGAGGAAGAGAAGTCCCTTTTGAAAATAGAAGAAAAAGCCCATAAAAGAGCAATGGATAGTTAACTATACCATCGGTTCTACATAATATACATGTTCTGTAGAACAGCTATAGAACAAAAGGCTACAGAGATCAGAAGGCACTGAGAAAAGTCAGAGGGTTCATATCCTTTATGTCTTCCTTTCTATCCCAATGATGGGTTCAAACATAAACACATGAAAGCTCTTCTGTACTAACATCAAATAAACGTTATTTTGTGCCAGTCTCTGAAGAACTGACAATAAGGTTTCCGGAGGATTCATTTGTTAACGTGGAGTGTTTGAACAGACAGCCTCTAACCCAAGTGTGTGCCCAGAGATCTGACGTGTGCATGGTATCAAAAGAGATCCTGACACACACATACACACACCACCTAAACAGTGCATGTAAAATAGAATGGAGGGCTGTGAGCCAGATAATTTCAACTTCAAAATGGAATTAAAATGTGTATGTTTTGGGGGGGGGGGGGCACTGTCCTAGTTCTTAGATTTTGAGCTAATCCATAGCTCAGTAGTAGACTATATATCTTGCATGCAGACGGTCCTAGGTTAAAAGGGTGAGGTGGCAGGTGATGGGAAAGTGCCTTCTCTACCAGAGACCTGGAAAGCAGCTACCTGTCAGAATACATAATACTGGGCTAAAAAACAAAATTAAAAATCCAAACTCTAGGGGAAGGGGGGGAATCCACAATCGACAATACCTCCACTCAGACCGACCGAAATGTCAGAAAGCATTGGCAAGCTTTCAAGATCCTGAGATCTCTTGATCAGGCTAGATGGTATGTAAGGCAAGGGATGGGGAAAGAAACAGAACGGTTTAGAAATGAGCCCAGATCTTGTAGCCATGAAGTCTGCAATATAGGCTCCGTTCCAAAAGGGTTGCAAAATGAATGAGTCACTGGTAGGTGCTGCAGGTATCAGATAGCACCTAGCATTCTCATGCAAAAGGCAGATATGAGTTTCAGCCAGCCTTTATGTTTCCATAAGTGTGCAGGGAGAGCCAGCCACTGTTTCTTCGTCCCTGTTACACCTATACAACAGCCCCCATAATTGGCACTGACTCAAAGTTTCAACAGCATGCACATTTTTTCTACACTATCCCTGTCACATCCCTCTATTTGGGTGACTAATATTGCTTTCTTAGGATCGATATGTATTCCCTTACACTGGTTTTTCCATGTTTGCAGGGCCATATTTGAGAATACTGGTTACACAATATAAAATATTCATTAAACAAAAAAACTTACGGTTTACAAAACCAACGTTAAGGCTCTACAGTTTCCAACCAAGCACCAAAAAGTAGGGAATTGGGAGTTAAGGCCTTCAGCCTTAACACCACATCCTCCCTAAGGAGGCAGAAAGTGCAAGTGAAATTCTCATTCTCCCAAAGCAGATAAACCATGAGGACAGGATGGCGAATATGATATGCAGAGGTGACTGTGGGGTTGTGGAAAACTCATGCCGAACAACTTAGGGCCACCTACTTCTCTTCTTTTGTTTAGAGCAGCCCTTCCCTAACCGCATCACCTGGTGCGCTACTGTGAGGCAGGCCATGAAACCTGTTTCTCAGTAGAAAGGACCAGCGGACGGAAGCAGGCACCCCGCAGGTAAGGAATGCGAGTGGCAGGGGGAGGGACAGGGAGGGAGGGAGGGAGAGGGAGTTAGGTCCCCACTCACCCACCTCCATGTTTTCACCATAGGCTTGCATTGGAGAAAGCTTTCTTTCCCCTAATGTAAGCCTATGGCGAAAACACCTAAAATGGTGTCCGATCCGAAAATCGGAGGTTCGATTTTCGGATCAGAATCAGCTCCGAACCAACCCGGAAAGCCTCCGATCCGATCTGAGGCACTGGTTCCGGTTCCAATTCCAATTCCGATCTGATTTTGGGGGTCCATGCACACCCCTACTTTTCATCCAACTTTAAAAAAATGTGTCGTGGTCTCCTGCTATGTGCAGGAAAAGCGGTGAGATAAAAATGGCCCCTGAATGGTCCATGTGGTCTCTGTTTACTTCTTCTTTCCCATCCAGGAGAAAACAGGAAGTAATGAGGGATAAAAGCGGGGGTGGAGAAGTGACGGTAAGGAAATGCGATTTCCCCCTGTGTGATGACACTCAGAGTATCATGGCCACCACTGCAAGTTTCAACCCAGCACTTCAAGATGACTTTGGAACCACAGAAGCAGCAACTAGAATACCAACAAGTTACCCCAGGACTGGCTGGGTGAACTGGTAGGGATTTATAGACAGGTCAGGAGCGTCTTTCTGAAAGCTCCACCTCCTCAGGTGCTGTATCTGTAGGCATCGGCTTCTCTTTTGGAGTGAAGGTTGGAGGAGTCTTCTTGTTCTTCTTGTTCACTAGAGTAGGTTCTTCTTGTTCTGAGGTTCTTCTTGTTCACTAGAGGAGTCCAACATCCAGTCCTTGGAGTCAGGCATAATGGCACCTCCAGGGGTTGGCATGGATAGGATATGAGATCTGAGGCAGTGGCCCCCAGTTCAGAAAGCCCAGGGACTGATTCTGGTACCTCCTTGGAGCCACTATCACTGAAGGAATATTTATTTACTATATTTTAATCCATCCAATAACCAAGAGCCAATCTACACCTTCTGTTGTAACGTCTAGAAAACTAGGGTATAACGATTTGAATTGCTATGTTTTAAACGTAATAAGCCACATGAAGGAGTCCCTACCACGACAGCCTTTTTTCCTTCTGTTTGGAGTTCGTTTAGGAAGGGCACACTCTAATTCTTCTTCATTTCTTTCTTCTTCGTTTCTTCTTCTCCCCGTTGTTGCCACGCCCACTTCCTCCTGCATTCTCCTTCCTTTCACTTCCTCTTACTTTTAAATTTTAATTTACTTTACTTACCACCACGAGGGAAGGCAAACACAGTAACACAGCATATGTGCGCCGGAACAAAAGCCCCCCCCAAACAATCATTTGAAAACAGAGGTTAGATTAGAGGAGCACTGAAATGGTAAATAAGGACACATTAGCCATTTTAAAACGATGTATTTCATAAAAACAATGTTATAAGAAGTAAAGTAACGATACAAGAAACAACTAATATAAAATGACCTAGAACATACGTCGTGTGCCCCAAAGCGTCCTCGGAACCAAACAAAAACATTTCCAACCACACAGGCATAGAGAAAACAGCCACAATAATCTAAAATTGAGTCACTAAAATACCTGGTGACAAAGAAAGGTCTTTGCCTTGCACCGAAAAGATGACAATGTAGGCACCAGGTGAAACTCTTTGGGGAAGACATTCCATAAATGGGGCACCACAATTTTGTAGGCCTTCTCACCCACCTAGGTTCCTTCAGTGTGGGTACTCAGAGGAGGGCCTCCAAAGATGACCTAAGGGTCTAACCAGGCATATATGGGAACAGACATTCCTTTAGATACTCTGGTCCTGAACTGTTTATGACTTCCAAAGTAAACACAAACACTTAAATGGGGCTCAAACACAACTAATGAAGCACTGGAATCTCATAATCATAACAGCCAGTTCCAATTAGTAACCTAGCAGCTCTGTTTTGAACTACCTGAGGTTTCCAAACTGTCTTCAAAGATAACCCCATGTACAATTCATCGCAGTAAACCAACCAGAAGCTTAGCAGAGTTTGGGTAACTGGACAGCATGTTTGTCTTTTCTAGATTGTCTGCTAACAGTATGTCTGTCTTTTCTAGATTGAGCTTAAGTTTGTTGGCCCTCAACCTGTGCATTACCCTGCTCAGGCACTGATTCAGGTAATCCATTGCCTCAGATGAAAAGAAGTAGATGAAAAGGAGAAGTAGAGCTGGGTGTCATTAGCACATTGCCTCTCCCAGCAGTTTCATGTAGATATTAACTAGCATGGGAAATAAAACTGAGTATGTGGAACCCCATGACATAATTGTCATGGAACAAGCAAAAATCTCCCAGCACCACCTTCTGGAAATAACCATGTAAACAGTGCCCCCAATTCCCAACCCAGACGGCTTATCCAGAAGGATACCATGGTCGATGGTATCAATAGCTACTGAGCAGTCCTAGACAGTGAGGGGATGCTACATAAAACCCCAGCAATTTAAGTATGGGGACAAATGGGCCCTGTTGATACTGGAATATACACTGGAATATATTTATCTCACTTCTCTAACCACCCAAAGTGGAGGATTGGAATGGGAGAAGAATAGAAGATCCATTTAAAAGTTAAAATAAATGTTATTGTTTATTTAAAACTTATTTATATATTAAGATGTGCAATTAGGTTAGTTGTCTATGTCTTTTAATGGTTACTTGCTTATTCTATTTCCTTATTCTAGCAAAAACAACAAAGAATCATGTAGCACCATAAAGATTAAAAAGAATGCAAGGGGAGAAACAAGTTCTCAAAGGTGTGAAAGATTAAAAATCAATACAGCCCAACTTATTTAAGAATAAGCTCCTTTTTTGAGGGCAACCTTATGCATCCAAATGTGGAAAACAAGTTAAGCCAGTTTATAGAAATGATGCACTTTTTATTTTTGCACCATCAAGGAAATGAACTATGAAAGACAAAGTCCTCCTTGTATTGCCCATTTGGGGTCATATCATATAGGGCATTGGGCTGTATTAAATCAGAAGGGGAAATTTTCATCTTTTGCTCCTTTGAGAACTTATTGTTCCCTTTGCATTCTTTCTGGTTTGGGTGTCTACCTTTTGTTGCCTTAAAGACTAATAAATTTATTATGGCATAAGCTTTTATGGATATAATCCATCCAGTTGCCAATTACCTTTATTCTGTCTCCATCCCAGGTAGCTCACCCAGAATAACTCAAAAGGTCTGGATCTGAATGGCTCAATTCGGACGACACGATAATCAATGGTGGGTTGACTAACCCTAAACTTAACCCTAACCCTAGGGGGCACTCCCCACACAACATGGTAATAAATAATCAACTGTGGTGTGGATGAGGATCAGCGCTGAGTTGACTATGGCAGCATTCGGATGACACAATAGTCAAAACAACTGACGATTGTTTCTCCCACACCAGTTGTTTATTGTGTCGTCCGAATTGAGCCATTGTCTCTCTCCTTGGTCAAAGGATACAATGCTGTAACCAGTATCTCAGCTATCTCTCGTATTAGGTTCACAGCTCCCAAAAACAAATGATCTGCAACTGGCAAGCTTGCTCAGATTTCCTTGATGGCAAGAGTACAGCAAAGAATAAGCCACCCAGTTGCCTTCTATTGAAGTCTGACTGTTTCCTGCAACCAACTGCCCTTTGCTGAGAATCCGGCCAGAAGCCCCTTCCAGAATCTTCCAGTCCTACCAGCTCACAGCTTCTGCCTTCTATTTTTTCTGCTCCCTTCTTCAGCCTCTTTACTTAGGCTATGCTGCTGTTTTCTCCTTTAGGGTATTCACACTTCAGGCCTGAATGAACTGTCCTACGCCAACTAATCTGGACAGTGCTGGAATTGTCCTTGTATACACTCTAGGCAGAACCCTATGACCAATCACCTTTTTATACAATTAGGTCCATTGGCCTATATTTATAAGCCTTAGGGCCTGTTCAGACAACATGCTATAGTCATGGTTAGGCTGCTAACCCTTTTGCAGCAAATGGTTTGGAAGCATGTTTAAGCCATTGTTATATAGCCAACATGGTTAGGAATGGTTCACACAACACACTAAGCCATAATGTTTAGCTCAAAGTGCTTAACCACTGTGGCTTAGCATGTCATCTGAACAGGGTCAATGAGGGTAAACAGAATATTCATTAATTATCTATCTCAAGCTGACTTTTTCATTGAGCCTATCTACACTGCTGCTTTAAAATGGTTTAAAATGGTTTATAACAGTAGTGACAACTGTTGAGGCCCAGGACACACTTCATATATAGTTTTCAAAACATTTTCAAAGTGTTGTATCCTGCTTGGTGTAGATTGAGGCTCATTCTCTCATCCAGTATATAAACATTTGGTCCAACCGTAAACCCCGCTGAGGTCATAACTGCTTCCTTGATTACAACAATAACAGCTTTATTGTCAGTTAACGCTGTCAACAGAAGGCCTGAATTACAAATTACCTAATAAACCTCAGAAGTCATCTTTTCGCGTCTCACCTTTTACTGCTTATAACTGCAACCATGCTATATTACATAGCAATTACATATTTAAACATTTCACACAACATTTTAATTAGTTTTACCTCAGAATATACTCATTCTCCACAGGCCCCCACAAATGTAACCCTTGGGTCACATTTTGCTAGGGCTAGAGAGTGCCCCCCCCACCAATTTGTTCTTTAATATATTGTACAGTTAATCATATACTGCAGCTCCACCCAGCATACAAATCAAAGTCCTTTAGAGTAATGTTTCTTTACATCTTCTTATAGCAGTAGTGGAATCCCTTTCCCCACTATTTGGTGACTTGCGTCATTGTTTTTCTACTTTTTCCAATATATTTTTTCAGCACCACATTTAAAACATCTGAAAATGCTTGAGATGGCATCGTGTCTGCAGACAAGTCCTAAAGGAACGTGCTTACAGGATCTCTGCAGGCTCAGCTAAAGGAACTATGCAAAGTGGGCAAAAAAGGAGACACCTAGGGAAAGTCCATAGTCTTTGCTGAAATGTTCCAGTAGAATCCCTTGGAAGTTCAATATTTATGGACACATTGCCTGGAAGAAACTGCCCAGCCTATCAAGGGGAAGCAATGCAGGCCCTGGGATAGCATCAGCTCCCCCACTCCCAAGCCTACTTTACTGTAGCCATGGCTACATAATGCAGGGCCAGTTTGTTGACAATCCAATGCATTATAACATTTGTTACCACTCTGTGGGATTCTTTCCTTCATTCTTTCTTTTTTTTACAAACTCTGCTATGGGATTCAACTGATTACATCAGATATTTGTGTCCACAAAGGGACAATGAGCTCAGTAGGACTTACATCTGGCTAAACATGACTAGTTTAGTTGGAAATGAGTCCTACTAAGTTCCATGAGACTTATTTTCTAGTATGTATACCTAGGAGAGCAGTATTTATTGGCAAATGTTTATGCCCTCCAGGCAATGCCTTTGGCATCCTATATTGCAGCAATATGTTATGTTGGACTGCACTTCAGGGCCAATGAGCGCTATGGATTATTTTCCGCAGTGTTTGAAAATACAGTGGTGTTGAGCAAACACATATAAGGCAATGGGCCAAAATCCTGTGAAAGCCCTGGTGTCAAGGTTTTTTTTTTTTTGGGGGGGGGGGGGGTTGGTCTGTGTTCATAAAAACAGTACGCTTCTTTCCTCCATCCACCCAGTCCCAGTTTTAGGTTACAGAAAGAGAAGCAAGGCTTTAGACAATGAACAGATTAATCCTAAATATGTGGACCATTAATATTAAAGCTCTGTATTGGGGGGGGGGGGGGGAAGTTAAGTTCCCGGGGGATATATTTGAAGGATCTCATACTTCTAAGTCCTTGTGTTATTTAGCCTTGTTTATTTAAAGGCAGGCAAAAATAAGTGATAAATATTTTTCCCCTCCTAGTTTTACTCTCTTTCATACACGCTAGCTGGTCAGATAAGAAAGGCAGGCAAACAGTGCTGGAAGGAAAAACTAATGATAGCTTCAGCAGCTGTAGATAAACATTTGGTGGTGGCCACAGGAATTAGGATAACCTTGGGGAAGAAGAACTGAAGAATAAAATGGCCTGCAGGCAAGAGAGAGATTGGAGCAAACTGGGGATTGTCCCACAAAGAAGAGAAATGCAGACTCTCTCAGACAAAAGCAGAAGAAAGTTCCCTGTGACCTTGAGCGGGAAGAGAGTATCAGTGAAAGAGGAGGGATGAAACCGGCTGTAACGTAGACACTAAAAAGGCCTGGAGCATTGAGGCGCTCTTGCAAAACATTAATTTACCACACCATTAAGGGACAGGAAGAGAGCCAAACACCACCACGCTACCTCAGACATTTAGGGTCTTGACGCCAGTTCCTTATCGTGCATTCTCCTAATAATAATGCAGCAGGAAATCTTCAAACAGTGGGTGGTTAGATGACCATGATTTGCCCAATTGCCAGTTGTTTCATAATGACACAGTGAGGAGAATTGTAATGGTCCGATGCTTCCTAATTTCTAATTGGGTGAGGATGTGTAGTAAAATAATTCTTAACATGTGGGCAGACGCAACAGATGATTGATTGCCCACCTGCTCCCGATGGTAAATTACCATTTGATAAGTGGCTGTTTGTAGTCACACATTCTACGAACATCAAGACAAAGAACTGGCAACAAGTAACAAAACGTCACAGTCCTAGACCGAAATAATACGTTCATTATTTTGTAGGCATTAAATAGTACTTCGCCATTGTGTTGTCAGTAGTATTTCTCAGCAGAAGGGCTTTAAAATTAACGTCCCATTGGTTCATCATAACTGGTAGCACTTGTTTTCCCCAGTATCCATAATTCTTGTTTACGGGGTGCATGGGTGTGTCTTTTGGTGGCATTTTTCAGAGAATAGTTCCAACACCCTCTCCAGCTGCTGTCATCATTAGCTGTTCTGCTCTTATCCCTGCAGGTGCTCCAAGAGCTGCCAATTCACCTGTTATCTCTTTCGATGGAAATGCTATACAACAGCTGCTATCACCTATGCAACCGATTGATGGCTCTCCCTTTGCCCTTTGCTGTTACCATACCAGCCAACAGCACTGAAGATATTTGAGACAAAGAACTAACACCAAGAACACAGCACAGTAGCCTTACTGTATAATAGGAAGGTTATGCTTGCGTTCGGTGTAATTTTAAATCTCTTGAGTTCATCAAACATTTTTAAAAGAACAAGGAAACAAAACAGAACAAAGATACTAAAGGATAATTCAGATAAGGGTTTAGTTGAATCCACAAAACATTTTCAAGACATTCTCAAGGGCAAAGTGGAAGGTCTGTGCATCTCTGTCCATGGCTGCACTAGAAGCAACTCATCCCAGCTCAACCAATGCTGAAGCAGCAGCCTTTTGCAACAGTGCACCATCATTGCCCATCCAGTATCATGCAAGGCCATGTAAGGCTCTTACTTAGCATCCTATGGGCTATGTTGATTAGAGCCAAGATGACCAGTGTTCCCCTTTAGTAAGAGTAGAGCTTCCAGGTCTAAACCGTGGGCTGTATCCCATGGCATTCACCCCCCCCCCCCCGCTGCAAGTGGTGGCTCCTGCCGATGTTGTTGCGCCAGTGGGGGCCACCGCTTATGCAACAGAGATTTTGCACTTCCTAGAGAAAGCCCTGAAAAAGTGGATTGGGACAGGTCAGAGGAATTCCCTTATGCAAGCTCAGTTGACCTGCTCCATTCCAGAAATGAGCATTTCTACTCGTTGCAGGTGGCCCTAGGAAGTGCTAAATCACTGTTGTGCAAGTGGCAAGGGCAATTTGTGCATTGGAATTGGCAGGGCACAAAAGAACCGGTGGGAGCCTGAGCAACCTGTTGGGTACTGTTCCTTGAGATGATTCTTTATTAACTGCTGCGTAGAGGAAAAATTCCTTCTTCTCCCATCTCTTCAGGCCCCTCCCAAAAACACATCCATGAGAGATAAAATGTTTGCTAGCTACTTATCATCCTGATAGCATGGAGACTTTCCTCATTAGCACATTTTTTTAAAAAAACTGCTTTGAAATATTTATATTTTTGAGGCAGCTTACAATGAGTTAAATCTAACCCCATGCTAGCACAAGGGCACATTCTCCCTCTCCCTTCCCCCACCTCCATGCTGTTAGATTCCCTTATGAGGCAGGGCTTTCTCACCTGGGCTACTGTTGTTATCTTTTCCACCTTATCAGTCCTGGCAGCAGATGCAAGGAGGATTGGGGATGAGGGCATGGGTAGAGGATATTAGTAAGATCCAGCCAAGATATTTATGATCAGTCAGATCCATGCAGCAGGCTGTTTTACAAAAGTTAAAGTACTAGCTTATGAAAATAAAAGCATAATCTGTCATGATGTGGGACCTATCTGGGCTGTGATCATCTGTGATAATAAAAGAGGACATGTGTCTGTCTATCCGTCAGCACCGTAGCGTCAAGACCATAAAACCTAGACATCTGAAACTTGGCATGGATGCTAAGGGGACTGCAGAAGGGAGAACCGCACAGTTATTTTGTTTTTAAAATGCATTAATTAATTTTGATTAATGCAGATGCATCCATGAGGTTGAGGCCTGCAGTAACATCTTCAGCCACAGGGGCAGACTTGCCTAAGCAGGACATAGCTTGGTTGTTCACATGGTTTGAAGCCAGGGGAAATTAGTAGGCTAAGGGAGGCAGTTATGTGTCCAACCCTTCCCTAATATTGTGGGGTAGCCACCCTTTATGGGAATGGACTGTTTAGACTCTTACCCAAGGAGATAGAGTGTGCCATAGCAGGGGCTGTTCCTAGGGGTGCCAGCAGGCACGGTTTCACTCAGATGGTGCAGGCACAATGTGTCCAACTCTGACAGCTGTGTAAGTTTGCTTGAAGTCTTTGCTGTATCAAACTCAGGGCTATTCTAACCTGTGTGAAGCTGAGTCCACATGCTAGTTCTAATTTAAGAACTGTTATAGCAAGTAGAATAGGGCAAGATGCTGCTACCCTAGCTGCTGGACTCGGCTGATATTTCAGCTTTGGCGGCTTCATTTGTCTCAGCATTAAATACACAGAAAAATGAAAATCTTAGAGCAGTAGGAGGATGCCATATCTGACATGTATGATAGATGTTGGAAGTTTAAGAGCTAAAGAACAAGTTACTCTTGCCAAAGGGCTAGTGCTGAAAACAGCATCCCTGTTGCAAGGGTAACATGTGCTCCATATCTAAATCAAACCCATGTAAAAGTCAAAAGCTTAATTCAATATGACTATTAATGCTGATGTGCCTACTGAAGTTTTCTATCCAGAGGATGTTTTCTTCCTAAAACATGAATATTCATTGAAGGATTTGATCCTCGCCAGATGGAAATAGAGTGGTTTTGCTTTCCTTGATTTTCACAGTGAAGGGTTAGGTTAGACTATGCAAGAACATCTGGATTTATTCATTCCACAGTACTAGGTATTTATCTACGTACTATTTCTGGCATTCGGAAAGAGATTCTGCAAATAGTCCTACATTTTTGGGGAATGTTCTCTCTGACTGTCACGATCCCCAATTTTTGCTGGAAATATATCAAGTGGCAACTAGCCACTTGGCCCTAAGCTCTCTAAACCACCTGTCTTAGATATATTTTTATTATTTTTAGTGAATGCCTGCTTCAAGCTTCTGGAGCTGCTGTAGCAGCCATGGTTGGATTACGAAAGGTTTGTTATCACCACTGTTGCAAGACCAGTAAAACCCAGGATCCTCCAAGAGGAAGCAGTCTTGCTGCACTGGTGGCAGAAATTGCTGGATCCTTTCTTGACATAGGGGCCAGTATGCCCCCATGGATCGTTACTCAGGATGATCTCACAGTGAAGTTGAAAGCTAGATATATCTGCCTGCTGCTTCCCATAAAGTTGGGGGGTGGGGGAGAATATGAAAGAACAAAGGTGAGAGGAGAATCAGAGAAAGCCAAGGCTACCTGCTTGTTCAACAGGATGGGTGGAAGAAAGGTGAGAAGTTTGAGACTATGGGCCTATCTACACTGCTGCTTTAAAACAGTTTTAAACAGTTTTAAACTGGTTAATAAACCAGTTAAACCATTTTAAAGCAGTAGTGTAGATAGGCTTTATGATGAAGCATCGAAACAGATGCATCAGAGAGGCAGATGGAGATGTGGAATTGATCAGGGGTAGAGAGTTAGAGCTGGGGTCCCAACTAGCAGAGCTGGGAGAGTAGGCCTGAGACCACAGAGAGCTCCTCCAGTCAGACTTGACAGTACTGGGCTAGACTGACAAATGGCATGGCTCACTATAAGGCAGTTTCATATGTCTGTATGAAGGAGAGACTGCAAGCTTTTTCTACATGAGGCATTTATTGTGCACTGGTGATTCCTTCCTCACTGTTTTTCACTTCTGTTTTTTTAACTTTCCCTTCTGTTTTTTAAGAGCACTTTCCTGGGGAGTTTTAGAGTGAGGAAAATGGGGTATTATTTCTAGCAGCAAAAGAAAATCTATTCTCCTGCTTGTGCATTTGTGCTATTCTGGTATAGGTGCGCCACCCAGATGTTATGTAGCAGAATGGTTTCACTGGGGGGGGGGGAGCTCTTTGTGTAGAGCTCGTATCTCAATTCTGCGATGAAACCCAAAGTAGATACAGTGATTAACAGTCTTGTGAGGAAAGGCTCTGCAACTAAAGGCCCAATCCTATGCACGTTTAGAGTCCTACAGCTCTCAGCATTACTGAGCCACCATGGGGAGTTGTAGGACTTTTTCCTGTCTAAACATGCATAGGATTCATTTCATGTATTACATTTCTATACCACCCAATAGCCAAAGCTCTTGAGGATTGTGCCTTTAGCGTGAATTCCTTTAGCGTGATAGGTTTATAATGCATTCACTAAAGGATGCCTGTAAACACACATAAAGTTTTTTATCAGGATGACTTCATCATCCTGCGAAGTCAGAATTGTTGAAGTATAAGCAGGATGGAGAGCAAGGATTTCTCCCCCCCCCCCTTTCTTTTCAGCAATTGCCCATTTCAAACCCATGCTGGGAATTAAAATAAAGAGTTGAGTACAAATTTAAACGAATTAGCACATTTGAAATTCAAATGGAAATGGAAGCTCAAAAGTCAGCAAACCACAAATGCTACTACAGATAGATTCCAGGAAATGAAGTGGGGTGGGATTCTTACACCATTTTCAGCCAGGTTGTATAAATATAATGAAAGCAGTATTTTAATTGGTCCCATGAATAATGTGGCAACTCAATACCAAATCTCAAAATGGACCTGGAAGTAGGAAACGCAGCTCAATTTAGGCAGCTTTCTCTCTGAAGACAAACACATCTAATTAGTGGGTATGCCAGTATGACTCTGTGGCCCTTAAATAGGTCTAAACAGCAACACACAATTGATTTCTAGATTTTACACAAGCCAGCAAGCACTACAGTTGCCTTTAATTTGACAGGTAATAAATGACAATGCTGAAAAGCACACAAATGAAAGGGAAGGCAAATGGGCAAGTTCTGCTTATCTTTTGGGTGGCCTCTCTAGCTTCAAGCACATTTCAGTTCATTTTCTACTCTGCTAACGTCCCGCAAGAAACTGCCTTATTCCAGGTCAGATTATTTTTTTCTATCTCGCCCAATACGATATACTCTGACTCTCAGTCAGGGGTGGGGAACCCCAGGCCCATGGGCCAAATCTGATCCTCCCGCTTTCCCAAGAGTGCCACGCCTCTTGCCCTGGTCCCACCCCCTTTCCCTCAACCACCAATCATTTGATGGCTTCCTGGCTTTTGTGCAGTTCCTCCATTCTAAAAGGATGAGATGCCTCTCCACTGAAATGCCTCTCCTCAAGCTTTATTGTGGGAAGTAAGAGCTTTAATCTAAAATATGCTGACGTTTTATTTTATTTTTTGCATTTTGGCCCCTGAATGAGACAGTAGTTTCTCGCTAGCAGAATCAGCTTTGTGGAAAATGCAGGCTTACTGAAGATTCCAGTGAAGACTCAGCTATATTAAACAGGATACATAGAAAGAACAGAAACCAAAGGTTGTACCCTTACTTCACTTGGCATGTAAATCTAAGGCATTTAGTAGAGCACATCACTTTCAACCAAGGAGCTGCTATCTCATCTTTTCCAGTTTACTTACCTTTCTGGTAAAGGGGTGATTCATACAGCCAGAAAATGCCCTCCCTGGCCTGACAGCTGTGAAGTTTCTTGGGGTTACTGACGCAAATGGACAGCCCTGCAACATGGAGACTATCCAAAGCAGTAGTGTAGATTGGCTCATGGTGCCCCACATGCAGGAGTTCCCAGGTGTGATAGTGGGAAGGACAACAAGAAGGATCTTAATATACATTTCTCTGTCAGATCCTCCCTCCTTTTCATGGGCAAATCTGTCATGGAAATCCACAGGTAATCCAAGCCCACCTCAGGAACTCTAAATCACTTTCTTCATTCCCAAAGTGAACTGTCCTATGTCAGACTAGCTGATATGCCTGACATTGCTCGGGTCCGTGAATAATGTTTATGATATTTATTTGATAAATAATAAATTTCTCTGCAACTTATTCATCTTTAGGCTGGTTGGTTGTTTTTAGTTTGGTTCAGTTCATAAATTGTTTTGTTAGAATAAATGGAAAATTGTATTAGTAAGAACTGTATTTTAAATTAGAGCTTCGTGATGAAACACATTTTTTGTTTTACCTGAAATGCCTACACCTCCCATCATGCCTTGCCCAGAGCAGCCATCTAAACTTCAAAAACAATCATGACACACAACACCCTTTCTACCAGCTAAAAAAGATCCAAACCCTAAAATATGTTTTCAAAGAGGACCCAGCATTGCCCAGATATCTGAATAACATATAGTAGAGAAGCTGATCTCAATGGATGTGAGGAACTGTTGTATGCATGTGCTCTGAAGTTATTAAATGGAAAGCAGCCAGAACATAGAATACTTTATTGGCATAATTTACTATATAATATCTACATTTAACAGGTTTTGGCAGAGAGCCAGGATGGTGAAAGCCACTGGTGACTTGGTCATTTTATCTGACATAAAAATACCTAAAATCCAAAATTTCATGTTTTTAGATTTTTCTGGAACATTGTACAGCCAGACCTATCAGTGTGCCAGATTTCAAGTTTCTACCCAGGGTTGCTTGGACCCCCTAAAATATACGTCTGTGAGGCAATCATCTTAAAGTAGCAGGCCAGTGCTAGGCCTGAGTTAACCTTTAAACAAATTAAATGCATTTCTTTTTTCCCTTTCTCACCCTCATGACAACCCTTCAAGGTTGTCACCGTGTCAAGTTTCTAACACATCTGGAAGTGGGTAAACATTTCCAGACGTACGTGACACACACATACTTTCTGCTTTATAGGTAGAGATACCTCTGAGAGAATAGGTCCTTCTCTCTGCCTATGACATGATGGAGGTAATGGGCCTATTAATATATTGCCAGAAGAACTAGACCCTCACAGTGAAAGCTGAAAGAGGAAGCTCTGGATTATAGCGCTTCTGCTGTAAGAAATCCCAAAGCACACCTTACAGCAATGGTGAGTTGGGCCACTTTTCTTGTTTCTGTTACCTCCCAGCCAGAATTCACAGCCATTTAGAGCCAAACCATGTCAGTACGTGGGCTACTTACCTTAAAATCTGGCATCGGAACAAGATAGCATAACAAAGAAGCACTGCTTTTGATAGCCTGGATTCTCTCCATTGTCTCCTTGGAATGTATCCAGCACCTCAGAAACTTTGCACTGGACTAAGATATTACACAGCCCTCTTATCATGTTACTGGTAGTTGTTTGCCCCCAGATGAAATTGTTCCTTATTCTTCAGAGGTACATCTTAGTTGCTTGAGCCCCACACCCCACTCTCTGAAAAAAAAGAAATCTAAATGGGACATACTGACTTGCAATGATGGGAGTTGTAGTCCAACACCTTTGGAGGGCACCAGGTTGGGGAAGGGCTGCTCTATACAACAAAAGAGAAGTAGGTGGCCCTAAATTGTTCGTCATCAGTTTTTCACAACTCCACAGTCACCTCTACATATCATATTCACCATCCTGTCCTCATGGTTTATCTGCTTTGGGAAAATGAGAATTTCACTTGCACTTTCTGCTTCCTTAGGGAGGATGTGGCGTTAAGGCTTGTGATCCTTAACTCCCAATTTCCCTGCTTTTTGGTGTTTGGTTGGAAACCGTAGAGCCTTAACGTTGTTTTTGTAAACTGTAGGTTTTTTGTTTAATGAATTATATTGTTGTTGTTAGCCACCATAGCTGCTATATGCAGTGATATAAACTAAATAACAGCTCAATATATAAATACATTCTCACATCAAGCGCATTTCAGGACAATCAATGAGATGCTCAAACATCCCTGTGCCAAAGAGCTGACTCATCACATTATTGAGGTAATGCTGGGATTGGGAACCCCTAGCCTGTGAGCCGTATCTGTCCTGCAGCATTAGCCCACTCTAGCTGCTCTGCATCCTTATAGAATAATATGGTTAGAAGGGGCCATTTAGGCCATCAAGTCCAATGCCCTGCTCAGCATACCAGAAAATGAGAACAAACAGGCATGGGTCAAAGCATAGGAGGATTCCTCTAGCAATAGAGTATGCATCAGATACCTCATAAGGCAATACAGAACTGGGACATAATGGAGCATCTTTGCTGGTCCCAGGCACTCATTCCTCCCCATCTAGATTTGGGCCTGAAGGCCATGGAAAAGTGTAGGTGCATGGAGTGTAAATTCTAAGCAACGTTATCACTGATCACAAGACATATCAATTAAAGTATCATCTTCTAATTTCCTATTTCCTGGCTTTGTGGGGCTAGAAACAACATGAGATAGCCTTAACTCAGGTCTTAAACCAGTGGGGTTTTTTTAATTATTGATTTTTTAAAAATTATTATTAACATTTATATAATACCACCTTACTTTCTAAAAACCTATGGGGCTCCTCTACACGGAGGAATTTCAGACTTTCAGCCATGCAAGCACATTAATATGAAAGTTGCTTCTCATTAGCCAACCTTAATATACTTTAGGCTCCTGGTCTGAGGCTGGATTCATAATTTATCATTATAGTGTAGTTGCTGGTGAAATGCTGTGGCTATTGAACTATGGGGTTCACCACTTGTGACGCCCTCATAATTTGGGCCAATTCTAACTATACCAAGGAACTGTTCAGAAGGGGGTGGCAAAATTCCCTTCAATACTTTGCTTTTGCAGACTGCAAGTGTTAACGGAAGGGACACATTTGATTAATACTATGCCTTGTCCCACATGGCCCTGATCTAATTTGAGACTCTCCAAATACCAGAATATAAATTCAGCAGAACCTTCATTATCTGAGCTTTGGCTATACAGAGCAGCTACCTTATTCAAATTCACCTTGTTAGAGTGGGTATTGTTTACCAATATATCAGATAATTTACACATACAACACAGATTATATGGTGACTTCACTTTCTAGGAAAGGCCTGGAGCAATCCTGCTTGTCCCAGGAGACCTGTAGAGGTCACTGAATAGAGAGGGAAGGACAAACTGGAGTTCTAAGACAAGAAGCAGATGCTTTGGATAGAGGAGGAGGAGGAGGAGGAGGAGGAGGAGGGAGGAGGAGTCATGTAATGACACATGTTAGAGTACAGAACAGAGAGGCATACTTGCTCATTTGTGGCCAGCTGAGAACTCCACAGCACTCAGATGCCCTGCAGCAGAAAGACGGACAACATGTTAAACTCACTTGGTCACTCACAGAGCCATCTTGGAACCTCTGGTGTCCTCTGTAATAGCAGCTCAGCTCATCACACAGTTCTTCCCTTATTGTGAGGAGAACCTTTCTTACCAGCATTGCACAAAGGACTTCTTTGAAACATGCCAATAATGGGGAAGGGGCAGAAATGACCCCTTAAGGAGCATTTTGAGGACTGTTCATCATCATCATCTGCTTTTAAATCCTTTCAAGGAAGCATAGAAATAAAATGTTAAAGAAAATGATAAAATTGCCATGAAACCTGGGCCAGAACCATACCAAGCAGGATATGACACTTTGAAAACGGTTTGAAAACTGTATATGGTGTGTGTCCCGGGCCCCAACAGTTGTCACTGCTGTTATAAACCATTTTAAAGCAGTAATGTAGATCCTACCCATGTCAAAGAATAGCCAAATAACAAGGCTTTTCCCACAATGCTGTTGCTGTCAGTTAACTGGGAAAAGAGTCCAGCTGAGACAGCTAAAATGAGTTAGGAAGGAGGCTGTAGCTTAATCATAGAGCACCTGCTTTGCATGCAGAAGGTCACAGGTTCAATCCCTGCCATCCACAGGTAGGGCTGCAAAATAATCTTGCCTGAAACCCTGGAGACCTGCTGTCAGTCAGTGTAGACACCACTAGACTAAAGGGACCAATGGTCTGATTCAGTATAAGGCAGTTACCAATATTACGATGTCCAGGTTTGGACGATCACAGGAGCCAAAGAAACCATCAGTAGGTATGAAGCCAACCCTGCTGTGCCACATACCAGGTTCAGATGACACACCAACCTGCGCTGCAGCATGGGTAACTAATTATGCAAATGACAGGTGCATGTGCAGGGGAGGAGCCGCAATGGTATCTTTTACACCCACAATTGTCTAACTACCCCCTATGTTTTTTTTGCCTGACAGTTCTGCTCTTCTGTACATTCCCACATAACAGTTGGGTAAAAATGGCCATGTGGCAGTGAAACTGCAGCTGGAGCAGGTTACAACAGCCTTAGCAACCTGGTGCCCTCCAGACATTTTGGACTACAACTCCCAGGATTCCTGGCCATTGGCCATGCTGGCTGGGGCTGATGGGAGTCAAAGTCCAAAACGTCTGGAGGGTACCAAGTTAGGGAAAGCTGGCTTATAATGTCTTCTCTGCATGAGTTACTCTCCTGTTTCTTCCCATAGCAGTTGGGCTCAGTTAGCAGTTGGGTTCAATAGACCTAGGATTGGTGTTAGTGGCATAATCCTGTGCTTTTGTAGGGTTTTTAACAAGCAAACAGAGCAGAGCAGAGTAAACAATGGGGACAGGTAAGAAATGAACTTTATTGGGTTTGTTTGTTTGTTTGTTTGTTTGTATTTAATGGATTTACCCAATCTGCACCTACTGGGAACAAATGCAGAAACAGATGCAATTTGTGGTCAGAAATCCATACATTTCTGGGCTTGCAACGTGTTCCATGAAAGAAAAGAAAACTGTGTTCAACAACATGCACACATTTGAAAAATGCACCAAAAAAATCTGTGTACATTTCCAAAATGTTCACAAACACATTCTAGTCAATGAGACGGATACCTCCATAAACGCAGCCATTTGAAAAAATGTACACACAAATACTTACAGATGTTTTTTTCTGTAAAAAGTAAAATCCACACAGAACAGACTTCTAAGTGGGAAAGAGAGGAAGTCTGTGAAAATGGACTTCACCATCCCTAGTTTTAAGAACGGATGCAGAAATATAGAGTTGTACATCACATGAATTATCTTTTTCATTAAGAATCCAGTTTTGAGAATAGGTTTCTATTTTCCATATGATGAAGACGGATTAAGATATTGACTTATAAAAGTCCCTTAGGTGCACTTATTTTAGAAGACTGGTTGTGTGTGTGGGGGGGGGGGGAACATTCCCTTTTCCTTCTAATATTTAAGCAATTCAAAAAAAAATGTTCCCTTAAGACTGAAGGTGCTTGTGTAAGGGGTGCATTTCATCTCAAGGATGGAGAGAACTGTTATCAACAAAAGTAATGCATTTCTTAAGCAGAAAGCAGACTTTTCTGAAGAACGCTGATCCAAAGAAGGAGTTAATTGGTTTCATGGTAATTCTTCTTATCTTTGCCAGCCATTAAAGTAGTCTGGATTGCACACAAATTCATTTTGGATCCCCTCCCCCCTTTTTTATTTTTAGTTTTTTGGTAAAGCAACAGAATAGAACAATTTTATAGCACCGAAAGAGACAAAACTGGTAGCTGTCGGAAATCATGTGTATTTCATGGCAAAATACCTGTAAAGATCCCAATGGTTTTCCAGGAATATACACCCTAATCATGGGACTTGTTTGGATATTCTCCTAGAAATAAGATAATCTCCTAGAAATAAGATGATGATGATGATGACAGCCATACACTTATGAATTTCTAGTTGCCATTATTAATAAGACTCTGTAAACAGAGATAACTTCTTTGTCCCCATCTTGGTCATCATTTTCACTGTGAAAAATGAGATATCTGATTGAAAGTGTTATTAAACTGCACAGCAGGGGTGGGCAGCTTGTAGCCCTCCAGATGTTTTGGCCTGCACCTCCAATCATCCCTCCCATTGGATATGCTGGATAAGGATGCTAGGTGTTGTAGGCCAAAACCTCTGGAAAACCACGAGTTGCCCCACCCGATGTACAGAGATATAAAAGCCAATGGTAACTACCATAAGATCTAGAGAGGTAAAGAAATATGTCCAAAGCCATCCCATGGCTAGTTTCTAGGGCATATATGTTTGGCAGGTGAAGATCAGCCCTCCCATAGAGCCATTTACATTTGACATTATAACTGTTGCTCTCACACTGAGTTAAGATGATGTCCAGTTGTAACAATTAATGCCTTGTGATCCCATTGGCCGGCTATTGGACTGCAGCCATGCTGTGTTAATTAAGTCCTTTGGACATGAGTGTTCTTTTTGTTAAGCAATGTTACATTTTGTTACTTTGAAGTGCTGTTGTGTCCACAAGGAGGTCTCCTGTGCAAGAATACTATCCCTTACAATTTGTCGTTGTTAGCTTGAAATTTTGGTTTTGATATGCCAGTGGATAATAATAGCCAGTGTTGTGGTCATGGGCAGTTTTGCAGAAATAAAGACTGGGATTCAATAGGGCTGCAGGTATCAAGGCTGATGATTGGGCAAGCTCAGACCAAGAGGAAAACTCTCACCATGATGCTAGAAGAACGGAATATGACTGTGAGGACCTATGAGGGATCTCTGCCACTTACCGAAACCTAGTGGTCCCTGTCCTGAAGCTCGCTGGTCTCATCTGGAATGTGAGAAGGCGAAGGTGGCAAGAGTGGGGTGGCTGTGGGTGGCAACAGATCTGAAAGGTGAAACAAATGGCCGCTGTCCAGCTGCATATTGACCCAGAAGCAAGCAGATGAAGGTGCTCAGGGTGGAGCTGCCAGAGGAAGGGAGGCAAGGGCAGCTAGGGGGAAAGGGCTGGAAAGAAGGAGTGGAGAGTGGAGAGGGAGAGGGGTGAAGAAGAAACAGAGCAAGCAGGAAAGAAAGAGAAAGGAACAGAGACTGTCAGAAGGAGGTGGAAACAAGGAGACAAAGGGAGAAGGAGCTTGTGAAGGAGGAGGAGGAGGAGAAGAGAGGGGGTGAATTGCAGTGGGAAAGGTCAGCATTAGCACAGAATAGAGGCAGAGCTATGCAGGAGAGGGCTGAGTCAGCTGCAGCTGAACTGCCTTTGGGGGAAGAATTTGGCAGGATCTACACTGCTGCTTTAAAACGGTTTATAACAGTAGTGATAACTGTTGGGGCCCAGGACACACACTCCATATGCCATTTTCAGAGTGTCATATCCTGCTTGGTGTAGATCTGGCCTTAGAGAGGTATAAGTTTCAGAGGGGAAGGAAGGAAGGGGGGAGGGGGGGGGAGGGAGGGAGGAGAAAAGGTGAACCTACCTGAGGTTACAGGAATTCCTTTACACTTTGAGTGAATCACCTGGGATTTTGTGGAAGGAGAAATACAATCACTAGGGGCAGGGAGAGGAAGAGGTCTTCGTAGAGGGACTTGACTGCCTTCAGAAGGCATAAGCACTCCTAAGCCCTGCCAGTAGGAACTCTGGGGCAGACAATTCATCATCATCAATCTTTATTCGCAGTCAACAGACCATTATAATAACATATTAAGTACACACACATTAATAAAATATAGGATGGTAAAAAGACAGACAATTATTTTGACCATGATTGGAGATGCTGGAGCCTCACCCAGGACACCCTTTCAAGGTTAACTACAAAGGAAAGAATTACGTGCCTATAAAGAAGAGAGGATACTCGTAGATACTTACAGGGGCTTCCTACGTGACCAAGGGTCAGTTGCTTTGAATTTTTAAAGAAGATTTGAGGGATTTCTCCCACTCCTCAGTTTATACTGCTTTATATGCTGATCAGTGCTATATACTTCATCAAAAGGAATAATAGTTCTTTTCTTGCAGGATTGTGTTTGGGTGTTTATGGAACCTGTGGAATAGAGCGGCTTTGAGACACTCCTCCCCACAAACCTAGCAATACTAACCTAGATGAAACCATTCCCAAGTGCAGTGGGGTAGAGTTGAGAAGTAAACTCTGTATAGGGTAACCATATGGAAAGGAGGACAGGGCTCCTGTTTCTTTAAAAGTTGCATAGAAAAGGGAATTTCAGCAGGTGTCATTTGTATGCATGCAGCACCTGGTGAAATTCCCTCTTTGTTGCAACAGTTAAAGCTGCAGGAGCCCTGCCCTCTTTTGGATTTGGTCAAATTGCTTACCTCCCTGCAGAGAAACTCAAAGCATCACTTCAGACAACCAATCTATTTTCTTGCCGTCACCAATGCTGGGTTAGATCGCAGCAGAACGAATGACACCGGCTGAAATTCCCTTTTCTGTACAACTATTAAAAATACAGGAGCCCTGCCCTCCTTTTCATATGGTCACCCTAAGTCTGAAAGGCTGACTTTGAGCTGAAAGATGCAACAACTCATTCATACCTTCCTAAGACATAAGCCACAGCAAGTCACATAACTCCATATGGAAGAATATACAGAGAGCTTCTGAACCTCAATAAAATTTGACGTTGCTTTGGTGTCACTGAAAAATACAATATAATCATGTTAACATTTAGGACTGGAGGGCAAAAGTAAATCATAGCTGCCTTTTTCTACATTAGCCCATTTCTGACTATCAAAGCGAGTGTCAGGAGCATTTCTGTTGTGAGGTGTGTGTGTTATTGTGATGTGTATTAGAAATCTAAATAGCAAATCTGCTAATAAATCTTTATAAGCCCAATTGCTTACCTCCCTGCAGAGAAACTCAAAGCATGACTTCAGACAACCAATCTATTTTCTTGCCGTCACCAATGCTGGGTTAGATCCCAGCAGAACTAGAATGCCTGAAGCAGCTGAATACATAATTGAAACTGTGACCTCTACACTTGGGATGAGCCACAAGCATCAAGCATGCTGGAATTCTTTGGTGTTGTACAGGGGCATCCCATGATGGAAGGAATTACACATAACTGCAGTGTGGTGTGGTGAGGAGCAGCGGAACGTTAACTGTCAGAGTCCACAATCCAAGGAGAACACATATTCTGGAATCAATTGCCGAAGCAGGGGAGGGAGATGAATGAGTTCTTCCAGTATTTTTAACTTCACAGAGTGCTTTATTTTACTTAGCAGTTTGGACATTTAAAAAAATCAGAGCCAACAGGCCAACTGATGCTCCAGTCCTTTCACGCCCATAATTTTGAAAAATGAAATTTCCTAGCGCAGATGGTGTCTCTTAGCCTTCTGCTGGGAATTTTAGTTGTAAGGTGATGACATCTGTTATGATGGGAGTGTTGCATGTTATCTTAGAATCAAGGCAATTAGTTCAGCTAATCCTCTGCCAGTTCAGAATTATTTTCCACAGCACATTTAGCAAGGCCATGTACAGGCAGTGTTTTATCCATTCCACTATTTTACCATGAAAAGCAACACCAGATCCTGATAGGCTTGATTAAGAACTTTTCATGACTCTCAGGCGGTATTTTCTTTTTCTCAGTGAGTGTCATCAGATGAGTGTTTTATTGCATATCGTTACTGGGTACTCATGGATTTTCGTGGGTCCTATTCACAACGTCGTCTGCCTCCTGGGCGTCTCCCCTGGTAAGTCCGATTTATTTTTAGAAATGAAACTTGCCGCTGTCTCCTGCTGTGTGCAGGAGAAGCGGCGCAACAAAAACAGCCCACTGAATGGGCCATGTGGATGTTGTTGACTTCCTCTTTCTTCTCCATGAGAAAGGGGAAGTATTGTGCAACAGAAGCGGGGGCGGAGAAGCGACGGTGGGGAACCGTGACTTTCCCTCCATCTGACGGAGCTCTATGTCTTTGTGTTTCTTCTTTTGGAAGCTCATTCCATTATTTTCCCATGCCAGTTGGTCTCCTTCTGCCATAGTCCCACTCTACAGTTGCCATTTCAGTTGAGCATTTTAACAATATGTACAAGAAATGATGACAGAATTAAACACAAATCCCAGTGGATGGGAATGATTACCCCAGTAAAACTTTTCTCTCCAACCTACCCTATGCCAAACTTTGTGGGAAATAACTGGAAATCATAATATTAATGATGACAAAAGGAGAGGGTAATACCTAATATGCAAGTGATGATGCCTCCACCATCTGAGGTGAGGAAGGTGGCAACTGGGAAGAGGGCCTTCTCAGTTGTAGTGCCCACAGATATCTCTCCCCAAGCAGCCTGTCTGGTCCTAAGGACCCAATCCTATGCATGCTGAGACAGGACAAGGTCTTACAACATCCTCCATCCCCCAGCCAACATGACATAGCTTTTGAGCTTCTATTATTTTTGCTGCTGCTATTCTTATTTACTGAATAAATGTTAGTTTGCTATATGTCCAACAACAAGACCACACACATCTTCATGACGCATTAGGTATTAAATTTTGTCTCATTTAACATGTATCTATGAAGAAAGACACACACACACAATTACCATTTGATAATGGATCTTTGGCTCATACATTTTTCTGTGCTAGCCTAATGGAATTAAAATGGAGACATATTTTGGGGGAGAAATGTGTCTATTCCATTACGGAAAGAGCTTAGAGCAGCTTACCTGTGAGCCCCAGTGGTTCAGGTCCACAGTTTAACTTTAACAATACTAGAGTAGTGGGTGATTTCAAGACCACCCACAGCCTACTGGACATAAAGAGGCATGGTGTCTTTTTATGCTGGCAATTTGAATGTATGAGTTCACTAGGCATGGTGGAGAAATTCATTTGGCCCACATTCTAATATGAACCAACCTAATTTCTGGTTCCTAAACTAATACACAACCCAAAATGCAATTTAACTTCGTTTTTCAGCTTCTCCAAGTTTTCCGATGCAGCCCTCTGTTTGATTGTTGTTGTTGTTGTTTTAAAATGCATGTAAAATGCATATGATGGGGCTTTTTTAACATCAGTTGTTTTAATAGTAGCCAATATTGTATGGTTAACTGTTTTTTGCTGTTTAAAATTATTTTGAATTTGTGTATGTTAAAAGATTTCATACATTTTTATTATGTTGTATTTCAGGTTATAATTTTTGTGAATCACCGAAAGAGCTTTATCTATCAAGTGGAATAGAAATTAAATAAATGAATGAGGATGTAATCCTACCTTCTTCAGAGGAATGCTCTGATGTTGGATTGCTCCGAATTCCTATACTCTGTGGGCAGATGCCCGGCAGAGAAGAACAAGTGACGCAGGAGATTTTCTCCAACCTCCTTGTTCTGAGCCTATCTAGACTGGGTCTAGAAAGTCCACAGGATACTGCAGATCCCAGCCCAACCAACCCCTGAGGAACTCCATGCTGGAGAATCCATAGGGCTAAGCAATATTCCCCATTCCTTGAGGAATATTGCTTAGCCCTATGGTGCCAGCCATCAAAATAGATGTGGAATTACTGCAATGCAGTTCCCCCCACTCCCAGCTCAGACAGTCACCCCAGCAGGATACCATGGTCAATAGCATCAAAAGCCACGGAGGCATCCAGGAGTATCAACACGGTCACATTCCCCCTTTCTTTCTCCCAACATAGATAATCAAACAAGGCAAACAAGGCTGTTTCCATGCCAAAACATGGCCTGAACCCTGACTGAAATGGATCCAGATAACCAGTCTCATGCAAGAGAGTCTAAAGCTGGTTGGCCACCACCCACTCAAGTACCTTGCCCAGGAAAACAACATTTGCCAGCAGTCCAGGAGGGTTTCTTCAAGAGTGGTCTCACCACTACCTCTTTCAGACTGCACAGGATCACTCCCTCTAGCAAGAAGCCATTAATCAACTCCCTGGCCCTGTTGGCTGTACCCTCTCTGCCCGTTTTTATAAGCTAAGGGGGGCAAAGTTCCAATACAGAAGTGGTTGCATGAACCTGTCCAAGCACCTTGTCAATGGCCTCAATCTGTACCAGCTGAAACTCATCCAAGAAAACTGGACCAGGCTGTGCTCTGGACACCTCACCTGATTCACCTGTTGTAGGCTGACCATATGAGAAGGAGGACAGGGCTCCTGTAACTTTAACAGTTGTAGAGAAAAGGGAATTTCAGCCAGTGTCATTTGTACGCAATTAGTTCCTGGTGAAATTCCTTCTTCATCACAACAGTTAAAGTTGTGGGGGCCCTGCCTTCTTTTGTATGTGGTCACTCTAATATAGTGCCTGCAACTTGTGATGAAGAGGGAATTTCACCAGGAACTAATTGCATACAAATGACACTGGCTGAAATTCCCTTTTCTCTACAACTGTTAAAGTTACAGGAGCCCTGTCCTCCTTTTCATATGGTCAGCCTAACCTGTTGCAATGTTGGAGTCTAAGTCCCAGCAGATGCAAGAGAGTTTATCTTGGAAGTACCTGCAGTGGGCCTCAAAAGGTTCCACAGCATCTCTGAAAAGCTCTGCTGTGATTCAACAGAGGCAGTCAGATACTGGGCCTATTCAAACAATATATTAAGCCATGGTTGGCCACTAACCCTTTTGCAGCAAATGATTAGTGAGTATGTTTAAACCGTGGTCACGTAGCCACCATGGTTAGGAATGGTTCACACAACACGCTAAGCCATAATGTTTAGCTCAAAGTTCTTAACCACCATGGCTTAGTGTGTTGTTTGAACAGGGTCACTGTTTCTTTGTCATTCTCACTATCCCTGAATATATATGACCATAGGCACACACCAGTTTTTCCTCCAACTGCACTCAAGACATTTCCTATTTTACTTCATTGCACTCAGCTCTGAAGTATACCAAGGAACCATAAAAGCCCTACTCCAGATAAGGCACTCAGGAGCCATTATGTCAAACCACCTGGGTTCTTTCTGCATTCACTGATCAACCAAGATGTGGTGATGGCCACTAATTTGGATGGCTTTAAAAGGGGTTGGATTAATTCCTGAAAGAGAAGGCTATCAATGGCTCAGTTCGGATGACACGATAGTCAGTGGTGGGGTAATAATCAACTTTACAGTTCTTCATCTAGGGGGTACTCCCCACACAACATGGTAATAAATAATCAACTGTGGTGTGGATTAGGATCAGCGCTGAGTTGTCTATGGCAGCATTCAGATGACACAATAGTCAAAACAACTGATTATTGTTTCCCCCACACCAGTTGTTTATTGTGTCGTCCGAATTGAGCCAATAGCTACTGGTTCCGATGACTATGTGCTACCTCCAGTATCAGAGGCAGTAAGCCTGTATACACCAGTTGCTGAGTGGGAGGGTGCTGTTGCACCATGTCCTCCTTGTGGGTACCTGTCAACAGCTGGTTGGCCACTGTGGGAACAGAGTGCTGGACTAGACCATCATCATCATCATCATCATATTTATTTATAACTCGCCTCTCCCTACGGATCGAGGCGGGGAACACAATGCAAAATACAAGCATCACAAAGTTAAAAAGTTTTAAAAACAAGAGAAAACACATCATTAAAACATTTTAAAATTCATCCGGATAGGCCTGCCGGAAGAGAACAGTCTTCATGACTCTCTTAAATTCATGAAGACTGCTAATTTGTCTAACCTCCTCTGGCAGACCATTCCATAGTCTGGGAGCCATGGAACAGAAGGTCCTCTGGGTAACACTCGCCAGCCTAGTTCTGGCTGGCTTGAGTACGTTCTTCCCAGAGGACCTAAGAGTGTGGGCGGATTGTATGGGAGAAGGCGATCCCGTAGGTAGCCTGGGCCCAAACTATGTAGGGCTTTAAAGGTAATAACCAACACTTTATACTTTGCCCGGAAACTGACCGGCAGCCAGTGAAGTGATTTTAAAACTGGTGTAATATGGTCACCCCTAGGTGTACCGGTGACCAACCTGGCTGCCATATTTTGAACAAGTTGAAGTTTCCGGACTAGGCACAAAGGTAGCCCTATGTACAGCGCATTGCAGAAGTCGAGCCTCGAAGTTACCAGCACGTGCACTACCGTCTTTCGGTCTTCCAACTCTAGGAAGGGGCGCAGCTGGCGTATCAGCCGAAGCTGATAGTAGGCACTCCTGGCCGTCGCATCAATCTGAGCTGTCATCTGGAGTGACGGATCCAGGAGTACCCCCAAGCTGCAAACACAGTCTTTCAGGGGGGGTGTAACCCCATCCAGAACTGGTTGACACACCTCCAAACCCTGGTTGGGGCCTTTGACAGCAAGCACCTCTGTCTTGTCTGGATTCAGCTTCAGTTTGTTTTTCCTCATCCAGCCCATTACCGCCTCCAAGCATTCATTCAGAGGAGACACATTATCCTTAGCTGACGATGTTGTTGAAGGCATAGAGAAATATATTTGGGTGTCATCAGCATATTGATAGCACCCCGCCCCATGCCTCCGGATGATCTCTCCCAGCGGTTTCATGTAAATGTTAAACAGCATTGGGGAAAGGATGGCACCTTGTGGTACACCACATAGCAACTCCTTTTTTGAAGAGCAGCTATCCCCAAGCATCACCATCTGGAACCTGCCCAAGAGATAGGATCGGAACCACTGAAGCACAGTGCCCCCTATTCCCAGTTCCACCAGGCGCTCCAGAAGGATACCATGGTTGATGGTATCGAAAGCCGCTGAGAGGTCCAGGAGTACCAGCAGGGACACACTCCCCCTGTCGATACTAAGGCGGAGATCATCCACTAAGGTGACCAAAGCGGTCTCAACTCCGTATCCTGCTCTGAAGCCGGTTTGAAATGGGTCTAGAAAATCAGTGTCATCCAAGACTGCCTTGAGTTGAAAGGCATCCGCTCTCTTGATCACCTTGCCCAAAAATGGAAGATTTGATACTGGCCTGTAGTTATTAAGGTCCAGGGGATCCAGGGAGGGCTTTTTTTAGAAGCGGCCTTACCACCGCCTCTTTTTGGTCTGATCCAGCAAGGCTCTTCTTATGATCTTATGTTTTTTATGACCAGAGATTCAGCAGGAGAGCTAGCCATATCATCTGGAAACCCCCAGAGTTGCCAGTGGATACCATCTGGATCTATTAGCATATGAATTTTCATGTGGATTTCTAAAATAAATTTACAAACCGATACAAAAAAATGATAGAATGAACTTGTATTTGATATAGAAAGTAAAAAAAGACAGATCCGTTCATTCGTAGGGCTCACATATTATATTATTGAGTAAATTGTGTTCTTGTATGTATTCTAGTATGACACTAAAGCTGCAGTTCTAAGCACAGTTATCTTGGAATAAATCCCATTGAACTTAAAGGGGCTAACTTCCAAGTAAGCATGCTTAGGATTGGATCACAAGGAAACAAAAGAGTTTA
Source organism: Anniella stebbinsi (assembly GCA_029215795.1). Taxonomy (NCBI): domain Eukaryota; kingdom Metazoa; phylum Chordata; class Lepidosauria; order Squamata; family Anniellidae; genus Anniella; species Anniella stebbinsi. Next base: position 126,922,577 of record JARDYH010000003.1, on the reverse strand, counting down.
CATTGCTGGATTTTGTATTTGAAAAAGAATTAAAATTCATTATTCTACCCAAAAAGTCTGGCAAATGTCCTTTCCCAAGACCTTCCGGGTGTCATTGTATTTAATGTCTTGATTGTGTTGTATTAGTGATCCACTCCTCTTAATGCTTCTAAGCCAATTTGTTCTTCACATGTCCTTTGAGAATTTTGATTTAATATCTGTTGCAAGAGTGCTCTCCAGGGCTAATTTAGAATAATGTTAGAAGTTTAACATATTGGAATGGGCAGCATAGGTGTAAAGTTGCTCTCATATGCCTTTATCTGTACACTAGACATGGTGGCGGTGCCTCTCTGTCAAAGTAGAGACAAGATTGAAGATAGCTGAGCATTCTGGGTTTGGTGGTTCCTGATCAAAGTCTCCTGAGTCACTTGGACACCTTCATTTATGAATATTGTTTTGTGCTTCTAGGCATGCCAATTAAGGAGGGGAAATCCCCCCCACCATCTCCCATGTTTCAGCCACATTTTGATTCCTCTTGAGCACATTCAGGTAGCTCTCATGCCCTTCAGCAGACTCCCCCAACCTGCTACCTGTAGATGTGTTGGACTGTAACTCCCATAATTCCCAGCCAAAATTCCATGTTGCCTGGGAATTGTGGGAGTTGCAGCCCAACACATCTGCAGGGCACTTGGCTGGGGAGAGTTGTCGTACAGAGCGAGTAGTCTCAGGAACAGTTAAATGGGTTTATGTAATTGCTATGCCAAAAGCATAAACAAAATGCTTGACTTTGGGGAAAAAATGTGATTGCCCTGTACTGATAATGTTGTTCTAGTCATTGTGTGTCTCTTATAATGCTTTACTTCTTTTTTTTGTAATTTTAGCCTTGAATGCATTCAACAGCAGCTCTTTAACTTCCTCACTCTTCATACACTAAATTCTCCCCTCAACTTCCACTCTAAAATGGTGACCCATCCCTGCCCAGCTGCTCTCTCTTCCCTGCATAAAGGAGAGGGAGGGATTGAAGAGTACTTGGGAAGATTCTGATAACTTGCCACACTTAGCATGGTTAAAGGTTCCTGACTGAGCCTAAGGATTGGGGGTGGGGAGGAGTCTCATGTATTATACGACAACAGGGAACAGTTAGTCACCCACAATAACCAGAAATCACAGCCAATACTGGCTCCCAGATAGATGTAACTGTATGATACACAGAGTTTGTTGCACTCACACTTTGCATTTTAGGACTTTTTGGGTAGTGGCACCCATTGTGTGGAATGCTCTCCCTAAGGAGGTTTGCCTAGGGTGACCATCCGCCTGGATTTGCCCAGACAAGCCTGGAAAATGGGGTCAAATCAAGGTCTGGGGGAAATCCTACATTTGGGAGCCATATCCAGAAATTTTGCCCCCCTCCCCCCACGAAAGGCCTGTTTCGGGCACTTCCTGTAACCTGCCTTCCAAGGCCATCCCATGGCAGATCTGGGGTCCTAGTGCCTCATTGCCATGGCAACAAGGCACTAGGATCAAGGATCTGCCATAGGCAGGCCTCGGAAGGCCCGTTACAGCCATTTCCGATCCAGGGATTCTTTTGGCCTGCATGGTTGCACTGGCCAAGGACCAGCCCCAGACAGCCCTGGGAGAGGGGTTGGAAACAAGCACAGGAGCAGCAAGACAGAGCAGCAGGAGCAGCAGGAGCCTTGGGTAGGAGAGGTGTGTATGGGTGAATGGGGTGCATGGTTGAATGGATGTGTGTGTGTGTGTGTTTTGGGGTGAGTGATCCTGAGGGACTTTGTGTGTTTCTGTGCATGTTGGGAGTGTGTAATGGATGAATGGGGTGCATGGTTGGCAGCCATGTTGGTATGGCAGCCAGGTTGGTCACTGGTACATCTAGGGGTGACCACATTACACCAGTTTTAAAATCTCTTCACTGGCTGCCAATCAGTTTCCGGGCGAAGTACAAAGTGTTGGTTATTACCTTTAAAGCCCTACATGGTTTGGGTCCAGGTTACCTACAGGATCGCCTTCTCCCATTCAATCCGCCCCGCACGCTCAGATCCTCTGGGAAGAATTTACTACAGTCAACAAGAACTAGGCTGACAACTGTTACCCAGAGGACCTTCCCTTCTGCCGCTCCCAGATTGTGGAATGACCTGCAGGAAGAGATTCACCAACTTACTAGTCTTCAGGAATTTAAAAGATCTATAAAGACTGAACTCTTCCGGCAGGCCTACCCAGATGAATTTTAAAGTGTTTTATTGGTGTTTTATTGGTATTTTAATGATGTACTGGTTTTATCTGCTTTTAATCAGTTTTTGTATTTTGTGTTTGGTGTTGTTCCCCGCCTCGATGCGTTGGGAGAGGCGGGTGATAAATAAATAAATATATTATTATTATTATTATTATTATTATTATTATTATGGTTGTTTTCTATGAATGGGTGTGTGTGCGTGTATTTTGGGGTGGGTGATCCTGAGAGGGTTTGCATGTTATGTGCATGTTGGGAGTGTGTGGGGGGGGGGTGTAGTTTTGTGTGTGTGAGTCAGGGGGATGATATGGAGTTGATATTCCTATTTATGGGAAATAAATTTGAGTGAATTAATTTTCTAAGAATATATTTAGAGATGATTTTAGGAAATTGGTTTAGCTTTCTGGAAACAGGTGTTTTTCTGGAACAGAAAACTGGCTTCAAAGCAGTATCTTTGTCTGGTTACCTCACCCGTTTGCTTGTCTGTGATTGTTTTCTTGGAGGAGAAGATTGTAATATATTTATGTATGAATTGACTTATTAGTGATATTTATTTACCATTTCTTATTTGAATAAATGGTGAATCAATTTAGAAAAAGAATATAAAACTGTGCAATGGTATCATATTAGAGGTTCATTTGAAGACAGCTGTGTGAAAGGCAAAGTAAATGGATGCAATTTCAATGGGTCTTTTAAACCACATGATAACAGAAGTTATTACCCGTCTCTATTGAAGGATGATTGTTACTGGCCATGGTGTTTTTACCTCATTTATGTGATATTTACTAGTGCTGGCATTTGTTTTATCCTTTGTGTAACTGTACCGAAACAGACGATTCTTGTTAAATGTAGTATTCTCCCCAAAGCTGGTTCTCTTCAGTTGTGTTGGATACAACTCCCAATGCCCAGTCAGCATGACCAGATAGGGATCATAGTCAAAGACATTTGGAGAGGATCGGGTTGGGGAAGGCTTTTTTAAAAAGTCATATTCCTCCTCAGTTTATTAATCTTCACAATATAATATCTAGCTGAGCTGGAGTCTAGATCCACATTGTATATTGTATCTTCTATATATTTCCTCAATTAATTCTCAAAAGCCGTGTCAGACTGTTAATGAATTTTCCAATTAATTCACTGATCTTTTGGATCTTAACGATTAGCTCTTGCGCCAATAGGCATGGGGGGGGGGGGGTAGAGAAGGGTTTTTCACTTCTCCTGTAATTGCTAGTTATTTCATATCATCCTCCTGAAGTTTCTGAAGTCTGAAAGCCCAAAGTAAAATTGTTAAAAGTCATAAATACATTTCCATTAAGATATTTCCATTGGAGTTCTACTGATAAAAAATCTGACCAGCAAAATATCTCAACTTGTGCCAATATGAGCGAGATTTTCTAAAACCTTTGCTGGGTCTCTCTTTTCCTCTTCCTTTTCTGCAACACTTTTGTCATTAGGTATTGCTATGTCAATGAGGTAGTTGTGTTTTTCTTTTATATTTATGACTGTTATGTCTGGTCGCTTGCAAAGTATTGTCTTGTCCCTGAATTGTTCTGTCCCAGCATAGCATGGCTTGGCTTGACATGTTTGAGTGTATCTGGATCTCCTAGGCTCTGAAAGCATCTTTCTGGAGAGCACCTGCTGGTTGCATGATCTAGGAGGGCAGGTTCTGTGAGTGCATAGTTGTCTTTGACAGGATGGCCTTGCACTTGCTAGAATAAGGTGAACAGATGTGAAGAGGTTGCAATCCTACATTCATTTATCTGGGAGTAAGCTTTATTGAAATCAATAAGAGTTATTTCTAAAGTTTCTTTGGGCAGTTTTCTTTGGGTCCCTGATTGGGATTTCAATCGTTTGCACACTGGCAGTGTAAATTCAGGATATACTTGGATAAAAGGAGGAAGAGATCTTTGTCTAGCATTGTGATAATGGGCATCTGTTCTAGACTTTCTTTGTATTGCTACTGACCACGGTCTTGTTCACATGGCTTATGAACCAGAGATATAATGACACATTTTTAGGTTAGTTTCTCACTAATAAACCAGAAGTTGAAACAAGCTAAGAGGTGAGAAGTGACTGCAACAAGCCTTTAGTCTATTTTGTTCCATGGCTAATATTTGCAAGGTAATCGTATTTTATACTGTTCCTGCATGCTAGGTTGCTAGTTCGTTGTACTAGATTTTTCTGCACTTGTCAACTGCTTCATTTGTTCAGTGGTAGCAGTATGCTGAATCTGTGAGTATGGATATGAGAAAAGTGTTAAATGTTAGGAAAAGTCAGACTATGGTCATCCAGTGAAGGATTTGCAGTCAGAAAAGATATTTGAGGGAAGGGGAGACTGTATCACACAGAGCATAGCAAAAGCTTCAAAGTACAGCAAAAGCTACAAAAATAGGAGTGAGTAAAGTTAATTTCAGATACATTGAATGTCTCACTTGTTCTTTATTTCAGTGATTTTAACATTAAGATGTGTGTAGAACAGGTTTGTCTTAATTGTATGCTGTGAAATCAGACATGTGACCAAAGCCATGTTTGGGTGGGCACCCCCTTGGGGGCTGGACATGTTGGTGGGCATGCCCCCTTGGGGACACCATGTTGGTGGACATGCCCCTTGGGGCGGCCATGTTATATTCCTTTTTGGTTTCCAAAATATGGTCAGCCTAGATTTGCTAGACCCAGAACTTTTATTCTTTCAACCATCTAGCCAAAACATAGCTACTCCAGAACAGTTTTAGTTAAGAAAATCCCTACATTTGCAGTGGAATCCTAACCACATAATGGTTAGGACATGATGGAGAGGAGCTACACTGGCAGAGGGCCTTCTCCAGCCCAAAAACTGCCACTGACCCCACAGAAAGCTCCACAGCCAGAAAGCTACTATTGACAGTGTCCCACCAGTATGATACATATGTAGGGTTCTGGACAGGCCTATCCAGGGGTGGGGTAGAACCAAAGTTGTTCTCTTCTTCCAAGATGGCTGAAAAGTCTGGCAAAACCATTCCCCCCACCCCAACCACCCCACCCCAACCACAAACATACACACACCAAGATGGCAGGGCTTGGAATGCAACATTTAGATCTGCCATTCCACTTCTTTACTCCTCCCCAAACCCACTTACACTTGCTCGACCTGTTTATGTAATGCAGGGGTGGGCAGAAGGTACCTCTCCAGATGTTTTGGAATTCCAACTCCCAGAAGCCCCTGCCAGCATGGTCAATGGTCAGGAATACTGGGAATCAAAGTCCAAAACATCTAGACAGGTACTTTCTGCTGATTGCTGATATAATGTATGTGATTAAATTTCCTGAAAATTAAATCATAGCAGACTTATTTTAGGGATTGTTTGATGTTCTGTTCTGTGAGATGCTTTGTGTTTACTTTGTAAAAAGTAGGCAGGATCTGAGTGGCTAAACGGTTATTTATATAAATAGAAATAAATACAGGTGCATACTTAGAAAACCTGATATAAGAAGCAACCCTCAGAGAAGGAACAGTGCCAGATGCTTCAGCTTTTGTCACCAAAGTGATGTACCTGCTAATATTCTCTCTTTCATAAAGGCCATTGGGGTCCATAGACTGTCTCTTTATCCCCACCCCTACCAACACTCTCCAGAAGCCAGATGTGACTGGTGCAGCCTCTCCCTTGCCCTTTTGTAGCCCAGGGAAGTGATGGTAAGCACTTCACTTGCCTGCCTGAGCAACAGCTGCAGATGATTAAATCCCAGATGTTGATTTCAGCCATGCAAATTAGGGGAAAGTAGATTGATTTCAGTGGAATGATACCATTGTTTAGTGGGTGTAAGTGAAGGAGAATTAAAGCTAACAAGAAAAATGGGGAATGGGGTCAATGCGTTAAAAACGTAGTGAACACATTGCTATCCTTGATATTATACTACCAGTGATCCCTGTAGCCTGTGTCCTTGGGATTTTCTATGTTCCAGCTTCAGCATTTCTCGGTTGTCGGATGCTCGCGAGAGACAGAAAATATATTCACAAAACAAAAAAGAAAATACCGAAGGCAAATTTTTGCCACACACTGATTATTTCTTCCTCCAGTGCATAATTAGGTGGAAACAATCAACACAGCAACTGTTCAGGAAAAGGACATAACTGGTTTAAGTCTACATCATTCAAAGATTTGGGTGTGTTAAGCACAAACTCTTTGCTATAATGACAGATAAAATGTGTGATGTGGGTGTTCCAGTTTTCTATAATCAAAGCTGAAAAAAGCAGTTTTTTATAGCAATCATAATAGGGATCTTTCAGGAAACTGCATTTTTTTTAGTAGCTGAAGTATTCACTTAAAAGGCATTAGAAGCAGCTATTCTTTCGGAGTGGAGTTTTTCTTAAACATTCCTGCCAACTCTACTGTTTTCCAGATAAGTCATGGGGCTAATATATATAGGAAGATAGGACTGGCAAATCAAATTGGGATGATAATGGTTCCAGGTCGAGTTCATCAGACTCAGAACCAAGATCAAATCAGTCACTCCAATTTGCTGATCCAGGCTCAGTGCAAGATTTGGTGGAAGTCACCTGGAACCAGTATCAGATCAATTTAATCTGCCTAATCATAGTTTCCTGTTTCAGGCACTTAAATTTGCTGATCACATTATTCCACCACCCAAAGATCAGCCCTGCTGCTTACCAGGAAAAAGACAAAGTTTTCAGATGTAGCAAGAACATATGTTTATTTATTTAGAAAGTATTAGAGAGAAGCATTCCTTAGACAAGATCTTGAGCATATTGAAGTAGGTGAATCAAGTAGGAGATTCTTTGAAATATAACACAGGGCTGGGTTAGAGGTGACGTATTTTACCATTAGGAATTAAGGGCCCCAAATATGACTCCTACCCCTGTATCAGACTACTGCAGCCACCACTTTTGGCTATTTCCCCCAGATGTAGACAGAGCACCTACAATGGACTAGATGAGGAGTTGGGAACCTCAGGCCTTGCGGCCAAATCCAGCCTCCTTGGAGTCCTAATCTGGCCCTCCAGGGTTTCCCAAATGGCCATGTTCCTTTCCCCTGGCCCCAACTCCTTTCCCCTAATGACCAATCATTTGGTGATAATGACCAATCATTTGGTGATTAATGCCGTTTTCCCCCAGTTTTCCCCCACTGCCTCTCTTGAGTCTTAGTTATTGACAGTAAGAACTTTAAGATACAATAAATAGTTTTTTTTAAAGGGGGGCTACCCCTTTTGCCTTTGGTCCCACCCCCTTGGCCTTTGCCCTCTCGGGGGGCACTTGAATGCAACCCCTGAGAGCTTCTCTGGAATCTAATTCAATATTTGGCTGAAAAAGGTTCCCCACCCTTGGATTAGATCCAGCCCTGAACATTTCATTGAAGCAGCCTTAATTTAGTTTAGCATCTCAGTCCTAAACAGATCTACTGGGAATCAAAACTCATTTATTTTGTGAAACTTGATTTCTTTTCTTTCTATTTTTAAGTGTACTGAGGATTGCAGCCTTGGTTTCAGTTATGATACATTTTCTTCATATTCAATAATATAGCTTTCTCTCCTAATTGTGCCTCTCTCTATCACATCCAAACAAATCACATATATTGCCAAGTTAAATTCCTTTAAGAAGCAGCCACAGGCCTGCTAACAATGAACCTATCTACACACGCAGGATAAAACACTTTGAAAACATTTTGAAAACTGTGTATGGAGCGTGTCCTGGGCCCCAACAGTTCTCAAAACTGTTATAAACCGTTTAAAACCGTTTTAAAGCAGTAGTGTCGATAGGCTCAATCTGTTTCATACAAGGGCCAGTCCAGTATTTTCTTTTCATTCACACCTTTTCTTTTCTTTTTTCAGAAGTGTCGTGCGCAATAAACTACCTAAGCAATATAGTGGCAAACTGACAATAAATAATGTACCGCAGAGATAGGTCGACATTTTGCCAGGCATAATGTTTTCAGGGCTTGACCTGTTAACAAAACACACAGTGTTTCCTCCTAAGAGGAAAATAGTCAGAGTTCCACCATGGGTTACACCACAACCACTTCCTTGCAGCATATCCCATTTTTCAGCATTGAAAAAGATAGACCTTGACTCTGAGGTGTACTGTGAACAAAAGTGTTATAGTGTCTACGCGGGGGGGGGGGGGGGGGGGGGAAGAATCTTGAGTTTCCAACAGACTCTATGAAATCCAGGATGGTTTACTGTCCTTCTTTGCAGAGGGTGAAGTTTCTAATTTAAACATGGCTCAGTGATCCATGCCCTACTTCCTGAAAAGTGAAGGAGTGCCACAATTTATTTGCTTGTGCCTAGAAGTTTAGTAACAACAATAATAATGCTGAGCACTTGAGGCGCTGAGCGAGCTGTTCAGCCTTGGCCTGGATTTAAACACTGAAACAAATCCGGCCTACCATAGAAACTATATTGCCTCATGTTAAATGCCTACTCATAGGCGATAATGTCACTCAAAAGGTTAACAAAGACGATGACCCTGCCTGTGTCTTTTATTGCTCATTTAATAACCAATTTATTTGCACCAAAGGCCAACTTGACTTTCAAAACTTGTGCTAACAATATCAGCATAACAACAAATTGTTCATAAAGGAACCCTCATAGGACAAAAGCGCAAAATGGACTTTATTACTATCTAGAAAAGAAGAGGTCAATAAGCCCTGGAATATATATCTAGATTTCATCAGGTTTATAGGCAAAAAAATGCAAATTCTGCAGAATTTAAAACCCAAATCTTGTTAACCTGTTTGAATATAATGCAGGCTAATCTGCACAAAGATATTAAAACTGCAAAATGTCAGTGCTTACAAATGTTTTGGACAGTGATTTATGGTCTCTTCTTGGCTCAGAATATATGTAAATATTTCAGAATTTGCTTAGTTTTTATTAGCTTTCTTACAGAAGTTCAGGAGGAAAAAACTCTTCTGGTATTTTCCAAGAGTTCTCTCCTGTCTCATAACGCTGACGAATGTGTTGATAGTGTTGTGTGCATGCACATTATTTTATTGCCTCGTGGTTGGTTTTACTGGTGAAGTATTCATCTCATAAAACCACTCATGCCAAAGAGCCACATGGAATTTCAGCCATATCCCTTCCCCCAGCCCACCCAAACTAAACACACCTAGTAACAAGAAAAAGTTGTAGAGTTACATAAAACAATAGAATGGACCCAAATAGAGATTTAAACAGAAAAAAACTGACCAGATAAAATGCTCATTGGACCTGTATATATAAAATACATGTAGTTTACAGAATAAAGGAATAATGCTAAAGGACCCCTGTGCAGATGCAAACAAAGCAGTTGGCCTTCTGTGGTTATGCAACATGTATTCACAATCATGTATATCAGTGCCACATAGACAAGAATCATGATCAAAACACTGGCATAGGAGAACAACCTTTGCTCCTAGTGTGTACATTCTATTGCCCTATCCGTATCCGCTTCTAAAAAAAAGTCAGAAATGGGATAGGATGGTTATGATAATGAAGATTATGGTGATGGTGATGATGTGCAGCGCATCACAAGCAGCGATGACTCTATTATACCAGCTCATAAAACTGAGGTCATGTGCTGATGCACTCTTCCAAGTGCCCCTCCCTATCAGCAGCTGGAGAGGGGACATTGTCCATTGCAGTAGCCTGTTTGTAGACCTCTCTCCCAAAGGAGGCCTGCCTGGCACCTGCATGGCTAGCTTTTCAGCAGCAGATGGAGGTCTTTTTATTCTCCCATTTCAGTGTTTTAAGTAGTGCGATGTCAAAAAAAAAATGTCTTCCACACTTTTGCCCATTCTTATTTCATTTGATAGGAATGAAATAGCTTTCAAACAAATGTTTAAAAGAGAAGGAAATTATAGTGAAATTCTGACAGGTGGGGTGTGGGGTCCTTGTACTTACCTTAGTTATGGGGTGGTAGAAGAGTGTGTGAACGCCCTGTATTTCAAGATACCATCTTCTCTATGGTGACCTGCAGCCTCCCCAGCTGCTCACACTTCAGTTAAAGCCTATGTGAAGGTGTCATGAGTTAACTCCCTACCCCCCTTTGAGCTATTTTCAGATCAGGAAGCACTGGCAGCTGGGGAGACGGCAGAGTAATGGAGAGATGTGTCAGAGAAAGGGGGGAATTACACACAGCACCTTGTAACGGCGAAGTAAGCAAATGTGTGCACACGCACATACACCAAAAGACATTCAAAGGAAATTCCAAAGTGCCCTGAGAATGAGGAAGAAAAACAGCAGCCTCATTCATATGAGAAGAAACCTTTCAGGAATTTGGAGGACAGATTTTGGCACAGCACTAGTTTCAATCAATCAATTTTATTGCGGCCGACAGGCCAGAAAAACAGATAAACAGTAAGTAGCATTTATACAGTATATTCACGGGTACGTTAAATCTGAACATCTTATATAACTACTTGAGCTCTGCAGACCAGTATATTATGGACAAATTTGGCTACTTGGGTTGTAATATATTTGTCTTTGCCCTGAAGTAAAAAGACTACTATTTCGCGAGGGTTCTTATCAGCTAAATCTTTAATTAAGGGGCCAATTAAGGTGATCCTATCATCTCTATAGAAGATGCACTTAATCAACATGTGTTCGACCGACTCTACCTCTAAATTATTACACGGACAGAGTCTCTCTTCGATAGGGGTTTTCTTAAATCTTCCTACCAGTAAGTTAGAAGGGAGGGCATTAAATCTTGCTAGAGAGAAGGCTCTTCTAAATTTGGGCACTGTTAACCATCTCAAATAGTTCATTCCGTCTTTGCCATACTCTCTCAATAGCTCTAAAGAGTGTGGGGAACATGGGCCGCGGGCCTTACCCTTCAGCTCCTGAAGATCTATATCTTTCAGTCTTTGGCTCACGAGACTCTTAGCTACACTGATGTCCGAATTAAGTAAAACAAAAGGAGGGAGCCCTATCAAGTGGATCTTCTGGGCTATCTCTTTCACCCATTGGGAGACATAAGTGTCCAAGAGAACCTGGGACACTAAAGAATTTGGGGAAAGGCCATGATAGAGTCTAAGCCAGAATTGTATTGAATGGGTCCATGCCAAAGAGCTCAAAGAGGAAGGACCTGCTTCCAAATTAAGAACCGCCCCCGCTACACGTCTAGGAGTTCCAAATAAGAGTCTTAGATAGGATGTCTGAATATCTTCTATCGAACGTTTGTTGAGAGGGAACCAGATTGGTGCACCAAATAAAAATTGGGCAACTAATTTTGCTCTAAATACTCTAATAGCCGATGGTAAAAATCTACCTCCCTTTTGATAAAAAAAAGCGACATAACGCTCCCAGAGTCTGTTCAGCTTTTCCTTTAATAAAGGATAAGCACAGCACTAGTTTTAAAACGTTTTGATCCATTGCTCAGGTTTTCTTGCTTTTAGAATTTAAAAGCATTGCTGTTCTCAGTTTTGTTTTAACTGAATTGTATTGTTTGTGGTTTTAATTTAATTGAACACCACAGATGGTGCTAAAATTATAAATAAATAAATAATACCATTTCAATACTCCTGGGGGATAACAACCCTCTGTCTGTAGCTATTCTTCGAAAACCACAATACAGAATAGATGTGATTTTGTACTGGCTATAGGACCATAGCTGTAAATATTTTCTTGGTGTCCAGTCGTAATAAGACTTTCCTGTGCTGTATTCATTACCAGGATTCACGTTATCAGCTCACATCATTTATCAGTTTAGTAAAAATGAATGAAACAGACTGTGGGAAAACAATTTTGCCATCCTTGCAATGGCGGGGGGTTGGGGCGGATTTTTTTAAAAAAAAACTTACGTTAATGATGGATCGGAATTGCGCAACCTGCCCTTCTTCTTTTTTAAAAAATGGTGGCTGTGACGTCCCTCTTGCCTTCCGGGACGTCGCACAGCCGTCTAGACGCTGGGGGACAATCCTGGAAGCAGGAAATCCCAGGATCCTCCCCACTGCATTCCGGAAGACCCTGTGGTGTAGAAAGGGCCTCTCTCTCTCTCTCTCTCTCTCTCTCTCTCTTTCTCTCTGTTTTGCACAGTTCTTTTGATGGAGTATCACCATATAGATGGTGATTTAATATGCATATATCTTAGGGTGCTTTTATTCACTTCTCTGATGTGGTGTTAGCACCGGAGCTGCAGAGTTCCAGAGTTGGGAGCTGTGCCAATTCGGTTCTCTGATGTAGTGTTAACTCTGAAACTGGGGCTTGTTCAATACTTGTTGGAGTAGGGCTTATTTGTGCAGGTGGGGGCTCTCATGGGAAGCCAGTATTGTGGGAAACCATTCCCATTCATAAAATTGTAGTGGCAGGGGGAGCCTGGAGAGGGGCCGCCGCCCCACTCCCCACCCAGAAGTATGTCTTTTCCAGCACTGAAAAGCCAGGTTTTAGGAACAGCTGGCTCTACTGTGTAACACTGACGGATCAGAGCTGATTTCATCATACTGCGGAAAATAACAACAATACATGCACCTCCCGTGCTTGTGAACATGAGGGCCTGGTGTGGTACATACTTCTTTTTCTGCTGTGTCTGGGCTCGGGAGAGTGTATTGGTTGCTCCTTTGTGGCTCATGTTTTAAGTTGAAATGGTCCATAGGGTTTTCCTTCATCCACCATCCCTAGTCATCAAAGAAAATGAAATAATTAATAAAACGCCAATTACAGCTATTCCCATTTCATAATTTAGGATCTATCTAACTAGAGTTTGATTTCTTTCTTTTTATTATTTTAAGATAGCTTTCCCACATCAACCCTTTAAAGTGTGTGTGTGTGTAATTAAAGATTTTCTTAAGCAACACTTATTTTGTTGGGTATTTCATGTGTATTGCATGATTTATGAGCAACAGCACCCTTGCCAACCTCAAAGAATGGAATAATCTAAATTGCTCCCTTTGGATTTTGGAGAACATTTTACTCAATTGGCTATGTTGGTACAACCCCCCCCCCCCCAAATTTTAAAAACACACACACAACACTTTCAGCAGCTAACAATACCAATTCTCCCTAATAAAATGAGGCGAAATGATACATCAACGATCTGAGCTAGTTAAGTGGATTTGGAGAGAACAGAAAACACCCCTCTTTCTTTTTCTTTTTCTTTTTAATGAAACTATGTTTTCTAGAGTTGTATCCAATTGTGTTGCCTCCACTGGTGGAAGGCTTACATAAGCAGGAAGGGAGCAGGCTATTTCCTTTGGTTCCCCCTTCTCCCCCCTTCCCTCCGATCTGCTACAGAGAGTTGGAAGACCCTATGGAACAACATAGGTTGTGCAGTGGGGGGGATGAAAAAGTCAGGAGGAATTTGCAAAAATACCTTCTCCCCCTTTCCATTCATGGAAGCTCAGATTGGATAGCCTTCCATCAGGTAGCCTTCCATCAGTGGAGGAACATAATTGGATACAACCTGAACTTGTCTTGGAGTTTCTACCCTCTTTCCTCTATCGTTTTCCTTTTCTGTTTTTCCCTTTCACTCTCATGATAAGAGAGCCTCTAACTATAGGACAAGATTTATCACTGATGCCAAAACGAAGAAAAGGGCTCATAATTTGTGATGCTTTATTTCCCGGTCTTTGCTCATTGTCTCACATAAAATATTCTGGGCAAGTTTGGTAATGATTTTTTCCAATATTGAGGAAATGGCTCCGGATATTATAACCCTACAGTTTATTGACAGCTTTCAGTTTAGATCACCTATGTATTGTTGATGTGATCTTGTAATCGTAAGAATTAAGTGTGTCACATATGAGTGCTATTCTGTTTGGGAGAATATGAACTGGTATATTATAAGACATCCATTCAAAAACCTAAGTGTTCAACTTAGCAACTAATATTTTATGTACATTGTTCTTTGTGAGTGAATAGGGCCAGATCTATACCAAGCAGGATATTGCACTATGAAAGTGGTATGAAAGCGGTATATAAAAGGCAGGAGACACACTACTGCTTTGTAGCAGTATTGAAGTACACTGACAACTGTTGGGGCCCATGACACATACCATATACCACTTTCATACTGCTTTCACAGTACTATATCCTGCTTGGTGTGGCTCCTGCCTTTTATATACCACTTTCATAGTGCTATATCCTACTTGGTGTAGTTCTGGTCTAGGACATCTCTTAAAATCATAAACATCCAAAGCTCCCCAGATAAAAATCTGTTAGGCCGTGTGGGCCCAAAAGAAAATGAAAGAAAAGAAAATTCCAGAGGTCTGTAAAATGGGAACTTTTATTAGCATCAACTAATGTTCACAGTTGAATACGACGTGATCTACTAAGTTACATAGAACTCTTCCCCAGGTCAGATGTTCCAAAACAAGGGGAAAACAGATGTTTCTGAATGAATGCATGGTCTTAATCCCCTCTTCCATCTGTTTGACGATTGAACCAGTCAAGATGAAAATAAAGGTCTTCCAGATACAATTACATTTAAAAAATCTTCCATTGTGCCAGAGTTGCAGGTTGCAAAAAAAAAAGCATGCTGTGAGTAACAAGCAATTGAATAGCTGGTGCTGAAAATAAATCATTTACAGTTGCATTAAACTTAATGGCTGGTAATGCCTGAAAAATCTTAAAATAAATAGTTCAGAAAATATAACTAGCAGTTAGTCATGTCACTCTCAAGCTCATTTTAGAACTCATGGGCCTTTAGTAAGCTAGAGAACAGAAATAAAGAAAAACATTATTGTCCTTATATTAGCAAAGGGGGAGATTACTTTTAGAAGGCATGCTAGTTTTTTTAAAAAAAAAATGATAGAATCCAAATTTGGCAGTATATTCTAGTGGTTAGAAATGGGGACATTGAGCTTCCTCTTGCCCTTATACAAAATCCTATATCTTTGGGTGGGGGAAAGTCTGGACATTTGAAACTCTCTTTTGTCCAGTTTCCTTTTTGATAGCTAAATTTGATATTTTTCCAAATGTCAAACAGGTTGATACATTGGTCCATTAGAAGATTACAGAGGAAATCTTTAAAATGTACTTAAATTGTAGGGTTGACAAAAGCCCTGTTGCTTTAAAGTTCCATGACAAACAGAAATTCAATGTGCAGCTCCATGACAAGAAAAGCAGCACTAGCACTAGCACTTTTCAGCACTGTTGAATTTTTCACTAGCGTGCAACTCTTAAAAACACAAGTGAGTCTGTCAGGAACAGAAATATAAACACTATTGAACTGTGGGCACTAAACAATATTTTGTTTTGTTTTCCAGATAAGCCATGGAAGATGTCTGTGAGCTTCTCTACATGAGTGATGTATTGCATGCTCATGATTGGCCACTCATGGAGATTTGTGGATCCTTTATATGATGCCATCAACCTCCAGTATGTCTCCTGCGCCTTGCCCCAGTAATCTCGCTTTAAAAAAAGATCAAAGGCAATGCACTATTTAAAATTATTGTGGATTATTGCAAGCCACTAGATGGCGCTGTTTCATTTAACTTTATGGAGCACTGCCAAGAAGGGAAGTTTTCAATTATAAATCATGTGTTCGCCATTGGTCACTGTTTAAAAGATCCATAGTAAATGTGGCAAGACCCCAGAAGAAAAAATGGTAAGGGTGCATTGTTTTTCCTTAAAGTAGAGATGCTCCATGACATCCAAGATTCCACCTTTTGACCAAACAAACAATGGCCCTGTTCAGGCAACACACTAAGCCATGGTTAGGCCACTAAACCTTTTGCAACAAATGGTTAGTGAGCATGTATAAACCATGGTTATGTAGCTACTATGGTTTGGAATAGCTCCCATGGCACACGAAGTCATGGTTCAAACAACACGCTAAGCCTTAATGGTTAGTTCAAAATGCTTATTCACCGTGGCTTGGCATGTCATCTGAACAGGATCATTGCTTCAACAACAAAGACCTTCAACAAACGAGCAACTTCAGGACTAGGAGGTGGATCCCAACTTAGTCATATTCAGAAAGCACTCATTGAAATCAATGGGACTTTGGTTAATCATGATTAACCTCAGTCTCATTGCTTTCAATGCACCTACTCTAAGTCTAGATCCAACCCTAGTGAATTTATTATTGTATAAGCTTTCAAGAAACTGGAAGGCACCACATTTAGCCATATGAAGCAGAAATCCCTGCCAACAGAGGATGACAATGCATCTCATGATGAGCACTCTATCCACAGAAATTTGTGCCACAGATTGTTGGTCTTTAAGGTGCAGACAGACTCATAGTTGTTGCCACTGCAACAGACTTAATGCCACTCTCCATCTGGAAAGTTGTACAGATTGCTGAGCAAACCTGGGTTTCTTAGTGCAGGAAAGATGCACACTACCAGATGTAAATCCAGTCAAAGTTCCCCCCTCCCACTAGAGACTGTCTCTAAAATTCATCAAAGTTTATCCACTGAAGGAAATGGGCTATTAGTTAAGCTTTTTTCCTAAGGGAAAGAATCTTGTTTCTACCAGAACCTTAAATTAAGCCTTTAGGGTTCAGCATGGCTCACTTTACTCATGTACACAGTCCCTTTGCCTCCTCCAACTATTCTTGTTCAATACCCAAGGCAATAAATTAAGGGGATAGAGAGGATCTTTAAGACCAGAGTTCACATTACAAAACTGCACATATAGCTAGTCAACCAAAACAGATTTTTTTCCCCTTTTATTTTTAAGTAGTAGCATCTGGTACCTATAACCCTAACACATTGACAATGTTATGGTCAGAGAGGCAGAGTTTCAAAAGCAAATCAGAGCTTTCCAATTATGTTTCATTTATTTATTTAGACTTAACACCTTATTTGTCTCCCAAAGGCACAGATGATCACAGAACAGCATGTTTGGAATTCCTGTCTTAAACCTGGCAACATGTCCTCTTCATCTCCATGGGATGTCCTTTCTTTACAAGGAGCCCGGTGAAAAACAGGTGGAAAGAACTTCAGAGCCAGGACATCCTCAATTCAAATCACCTCTACTGTAAGCTCACTGAGTGATCTTAGGAAAGCCATGATGTTTCCGCTTTTGCCTTTCATCTGCAGCAGAAATGCAATTCAGTCTTGTTTGGGCTCCCTTTATTACACTCACCTGTATCATGATTCCCGCTACAGCCAGACAGACTCATTCTTGAACCTGATTCAATGGAACGTGAGACAGTAACCAGTTTCGTACAACACGACAACCTAACATGGCTTAATTTACCTGCAGGGGCTGTCATGTCATGCTAGGTGCCTGTGGGCAACATTTTTGCACAGGCTTGCCATGGCTTCTCATGTCATGTGAACCTACATGGCAGGAGTTATTTGAGGGATATACCTTAAATTAAGCCTTTAGGGTTCAGCGTGGCTCACATAACAACTCTCTAATAACCCATGGGTTGTTTTAGTTTTATTTGAGGGTTGGCAAACCACCATTTGAAAAACCTCCATTCTGCATAGCCAAAAAGCTTATGTTTTTACTCAGCAGCAGATACTGCCTTTAAATAATGGGGGCAGAATTCTCCTTCAAACCAAATAACTTTTAAAAAAAATTGAGGGAAATCTAATTATGATTATATGACTCAAAGATGATTTGAAGTGGTTAACCAATATCATAAATGTGTACATTGCAGGATTTTGACCCTCTTGTTAAAAATACAAGCCAAAACAGATCAACCTTGCTATTGCAGTAGGATAGGCTGCTGTGTAACTTAGTAAAAGTGACAGAATGGGACAGAATAATTAGCTGTCACGGTTAACAATCTAATGGCATACCACCAAACTGGCCTCTTGGATTTTCAAGCCAATAGCCACGGAAGCAGGCCCACTGCAGGTAATGGAACTCCTCCAGCATAAGTGGTGCGAGGATTGCAATAGCTCCAAAGTAAAGAGAATCAGAAGGTGCCAGATGTTGACACAACAGTCCTGATGATAAAGCCAAGGGTCTGTTTTCAAAAATGCTACTTTTTAAAATTGACAAAACAATTGCTATTGTGGCTTAAGAGGACTTTTGCCTCTCAACTTGAAACTCATACATATAACAACTGAATCTTTGCCCGGATGTGATCCTCCTGAAAATAAAGTAGAAATGGGAGCAAAGTATACTTCAGTATCAGAATAGTTGCCGAGCATGAATCTGCTGTCTTTCTCCTAAATGTATCTGAATGGGGCAAGATGGAGACACCAGGCTAGGTTGTCCTCATGGGCTCCTGTATCTTAACGGTTGTAAAGCTGTAGGAGTGCTGCCCTCTTTTGTATCTGGTCAAGAGTGCAGGGCTCCTGGAACCTTAACTGTTGTGATGAAGAGGGGGTTTCACCAGGTGCTGCATGCATACAAATGTCACCTGTTGAAATTCCCTTTTCAGTATAACTGTTAAAGATACAGGAGCCCTGTCCTCCTTTCCACATGGTCACCCTGCTCCCAGTGGTAGCTGCTCCCAGGTAGCTGCTCCCCTTGCCTCTGCTCTCCTTCCACTGGCAAGAAAAGATGTTTTTATTCAAGCAGTCCTTTGGCACGTAAGCTGGTCTGTTGAGCTGGTGCTGTTTTTATTCTTCTATTGGTGTGTTTTTAACAGTTTTCTAATGTATTTATTTCATTATTATTTTAAACAAGTTTTTATTGTAACCTTTCCCCTGCTTATTATGACTGTTAGCCTCCTAGAGTGTCATTTTCTTGATGGAAAGGCAGGATACAAACCAAAGAATAAATAAAATATGGCATTAATTCTGAAGCAATTCAAAGGCATTTCTCAGAACTAGTGCTCTGAGATCATCAAGTGATCAAGTAGTCTGGGGGTGGGAAACTTATAGCCTACACTCCCATCATCCCTTACCACATTGACTATGCTGTCTAGGGTTCATGTAGGCCAAAACATCAGGAGGGCCAGATGTTGTCCACCCTTAAACCAGGCAGTCAAGCCGACACATGGGGATGAGTATCTACAAGCAGATCAGTTCATGTCTGGGCAACAGGTTGTCCAGACTAAAAAGCCAGGCCAGAGTGTGTAGCTCTACAGAAGCAAATATAAGCCTATTGGCTCTTGATCTATGTTGGGTGAAGAACTGCTCTTGACGTCAGCAATAATAGGTGTGCCAAAGAGCAGAGAGTAAGACAGCAGTGCCTCCTCTGCTAAACTACCATCGAGGTGCAAAGGAGTTCTGCAATTTAAAAAAATGCATTTCTTATCGTAACATATATACGAACAGCCACTGCATTATCTGAGCGTGGATCTGTAGTGAAACTAGTACCATCCAAGCACAAGATTCTTTGGAGAATCTCGAGGATTTCAGGAGTACACAAATTCTTCAGAAAAGAAGCTCCCAATGCGGACTAGACTAGGCATACTGACTGACTGTTTTGGCAGGAACAAAAACAGGAGTAGGAAAAGTGGAATGGAGTGTCCTGGGAGAAGACAAAACCCTGAACATCCTGTTCAGGTACCACTAACTCTTTTCTATTTGATATATAGTGGAAATTTCCAAGGGCAGGAGGGAGGGGGAGAGAAACACAGAGAGAGAGAGAATGAAAGAGGAGGAGGAGGAGGAGGAGGAGAGAGACTGAACTCCACTCTGAAGCCTTTCTGCTGCCTCATTTATTCCAACACTGATCAATGGGCTCTGGGAAGCTGCCGTAATTCCCTATAGTCATTATTTTACAGGTGAGTAATTTATGGCTTTGTAAAGGGCTCCGGGATGTTTGATTATGTCAAAGGTGTTATTGAAGTTCAGCCTGTAGTTGTATCCTAAATAGGACGAGATTACCATGGGGGATTTGCATCATTGGTTTTCCTAATTACTTTGCTGTAGGCACATTTGTAGGGAATGAAGGAGGGGTGGGTTTTAAAAAAAAAGATTCTGCCTGGGTGAACACAAGCCACAGTTTAACTAAATCCATCCATGGCAATGACCTTCCTGGGAAATTAAAACCTCTGAAGCCAAGGCAAGGAAAACAAGTTTCAAGAGACCTTGGGCTCCTGAGAACCATGTTGATGCCCATGTGAAGGGACTCACTTTGAAAGCTACTTAAGAGCCCATTGGTATTAAACACATGTGTCATACTTCCTTGGTTGCTGTGGATGGGCTATGCTTGTATCTGTTTTTTAATTGTACATATTAAATTTGTAAGCTTCACTGTTAGCTCCCAGGGTGAGTGACAAAATAGAATAATGCAAAACTGTGGTTGTAAAACTTTTTAAAACAGCAGAATAAAGCAGAAGCATTTTCTTAGAAGACAGCAATGAAATAACCACAGTGGTTTACAAAATCTAAAAATATAAGAGCCAGGCATGTCTGCTCAAAATTAAGACCCATTGACCCTGTTCAGACAACACACTAAGCTACGTTGGTTAAGCATTTTGAGCTAAACATTATGGCTTAGCGTGTCATGTAAACCATTCCTAACCATGGTGACTACATAACCATGGTTTAAACATGCGCACTAACCATTTGCTGCAAAAAGGATAGCCATGGCCCATTGAGTTCAATGAGGTTTACTTCCATGTAAGTATTTATGGCCTAATGTATACACTTTATTTTGGTAGGATGGCCACTTATGAAGAGAAAATGCATCACCAAAAGAAACGAACAAATGAGAACACCAATTTTCATAAAATGTGCATCTGATAATTTATATATAATAATTTATAATATATTAAATTATGTAATTATTATTATAATATAATTGGAAATACCGTTCAAGCCAGCATTTTTTTTCCCTCTCTCTCACTAGCCTGGAGAATTTGAAAGCTGGCACATTATTTTGTCACATTTTTTGGTCCTGAGAGAGGTATTTCCTGACTGAATATTTTGGATTTTGTTTTCTTTTGGATCAACATGGCTTCTTCTGCTTCTCCTTTTTTAGATAGAGCTTTTAGAGTAAAATTTCACTTTATTAAAAAAAAAATGTCTCGGAATAGCTTGCATCAGGGATGCAGCACTTCAGACTTTCTTTCCAAATCCCATCTTCCTGTAGTCCAAATTTGGCTCTCTGAGTTCCCCAGACAGCCACACACCCTTCCTCAATCATTTGGTGGTTCCCCGGCATTTACCAACACACTTTAACAAAAAAGCTTTCCAAAATATGCCAGTATTTCTTGTCTTTTGGCCCCACCCACTTTTGCCATTGGCCCTGCCCCCATTGGAGTGTGGCCAGGCTTCTCTGAAACTGAATTTGGCCCTTGAGCTGAAAGAATTCTGTCACCCCTGGTTTAAAGAAACCACTCAATAAGGCAAACCGACTTCAGGGCGGGATACGGAGTTGAGACCGCTTTGGTCGCCTTAGTGGATGATCTACGCCTTAGTATCGACAAGGGGAGTGTGTCCCTGCTGGTACTCCTGGACCTCTCAGCGGCTTTCGATACCATCGACCATGGTATCCTTCTGGAGTGCCTGGGGGAATTGGGGATCGGGGGCACTGTGCTTCAGTGGTTCCGGTCCTATCTCTCGGGCAGGTTCCAGATGGTGATGCTTGGGGATAGCTGCTCTTCAAAAAAGGAGCTGCTATGTGGTGTACCACAAGGTGCCATCCTTTCCCCAATGCTGTTTAACATTTACATGAAACCGCTGGGAGAGATCATCCGGAGGCATGGGGCAGGGTGCTATCAATACGCTGATGACACCCAAATATATTTCTCTATACCTTCGACAACATCGTCAGCTAAGGATAGTGTGTCTCCTCTGAATGAATGCTTGGAGGTGGTAATGGGCTGGATGAGGAAAAACAAACTGAAGCTGAATCCAGACAAGATGGAGGTACTTGCTGTCAAAGGCCCCAACCTGGTTCTGGAGGTGTGTCAACCAGTTCTGGATGGGGTTACACCCCCCCTGAAAGACTGTGTTCGCAGCTTGGGGGTACTCCTGGATCCGTCGCTCCAGATGACAGCTCAAATTGATGCGACGGCCAGGAGTGCCTACTATCAGCTTCGGCTGATACGCCAGCTGCGCCCCTTCCTAGAGTTGGAAGACCTAAAGACGGTAGTGCATGCGCTGGTAACTTTGAGGCTCGACTTCCGCTGTACATAGGGCTACCTTTGTGCCTAGTCTGGAAACTTCAACTTGTTCAAAATATGGCAGCCAGGTTGGTCACCGGTACACCTAGGGGTGACCACATTACACCAGTTTTGAAATCACTTCACTGGCTGCCGGTCAGTTTCCGGGCAAAGTATAAAGTGTTGGTTATTACCTTTAAAGCCCTACATGGTTTGGGCCCAGGCTACCTACGGGATCGCCTTCTCCCATACAATCCGCCCCGCACGCTCAGGTCCTCTGGGAAGAACTTACTCAAGCCAGCCAGAACTAGGCTGGCAAGTGTGACCCAGAGGACCTTTTCTTCCATCGCTCCCAGACTATGGAATGGTCTGTCGGAGGAGGTTAGACAAATTGACAGTCTTCATGAATTTAAGAGAGTCATGAAGACTGCTCTCTTCCGACAGGCCTATCCAGATGAATTTTAAGATGTTTTTAATGTTGTATTGTTCTCTTGCTTTTTAAAAATTTTAACTGTTGTGATTTTTATGTTTATATTGTTGCTGTTCCCCGCCTCGATCCGGAGGGAGAGGCATTATTATTATTATTATTATTATTATTATTATTATTATTCAGGGCTGCTCTCCCTTGAGCATCCTCCATCTGGGCCTGCCCCATTTGAAGAAATAGCCATGAAAAGCAGGCAGTCTGAATTAAATAAAGGCCCATTCTCATAACTCCATCTGGCCATGGTAACTGTTGTGTGTACTGCCCCAGCTGCAGGTGCCATATGCTTATCTGGTCATATGAAGGTTCATGCCACCCACCTGTGGACTTTGTGTCGGATCAGATGTTTACACACCACCTGGCAGGAACAGATTTTCCGGTGGTCCAAGTGCAGGCTTTCACCAAGTCACCTCACTGTGCATCAACTAATGATAAGAAAACACATAGGATACTACATCAGCAAGGGGCTCAAAGATGGGCATTTTATTTCCTTTTAAAAGTCTGCTGTTCTCTGCCAGGTGACAACTTTTCTCCAGAAATTGTTTCCTTGCCAATTACAGAAGCAGACAAGTGATGCCTAAACTATCAAAGTAGGCTCCGTTGTCAGCATGTTCATCACAGTGTTTCTTAGCAACTATATTTTATCTACAAGTAACAATACAATAGGCTGCCACACTTAATGATAAAATGATTTTAAAAAGTCAGAGATGTTGATGTTAGTAATGGTAATAATGAGGACGAGGGAGAGACGCGGGTTCCTGACATCTTTGATACTTAGCAGTCTGTGAATATATTGCAGATACATATGATAAGTCTGTCCATGAGACTTTTACAAGTAGTGTAGAACCATTCTAGTTGGTTTTCTCTGGCTGACTCCAAATACAAGCTGTAGAACAGTAACAGTTTATCTCAGAATAGAAAATTCCCAAAGAGAGCCATGTGAGTCTGTTAGGGAATCTTGTGCACCTTAGATGCCAACACATTTGTTACGGCATAAGTCAGCGGTTCCCAACCTTTTGGGAACTGTAGGCACATTTGGGAGTTTGAGAAAGTGCTGTGAGCACCACCACAAAATGGCTCCCATGGAGAATGTGGGTAATCACGTAATGGATGCTGTGGGGGCCTGGCTAGTCAAAAGTGAGCTAAAGAGGCAGAGTGGGACAAAGAGCAAGGTTAGGAAGAGGAGAAACTGCTAGCTAAAGAAGTGTGGGGAGAGACAAAGCAAGGCTAGAGGCTAAAAAAGGAGAGAAAGAAGAAAGCTAGGGATGGGGAGGAAGAGGAGGAGTGAGGCTAAAGACTGGGAGGGGGAGAGAGAGAGAGAGAGAGAGAGAGAGAGAGAGAGAGAGAGAAAGCTGTATGGGTGTAAGATTGGGCAGGGCCAGAAAGCAACTCTTTCCTTCTCTGACTACCCGCCAACAGATGTTCTGTAGCAGGCGCAGGAACAGGAAGGAGAACCTGATGCTCCAATGTCTTTTTAAGGGTTTTACTACAAATAGATTATACTAGAACCCATGAAGCTGATTGGTAGAAGGTTCAGGACAGCTAAAAGGAAGTACTTCTTCACACAGCACATAGTTAAACTCTGGAATTCGCTACCACAAGATGTGGTGATCAGGCCACCAATTTGGATGGCTTTAAAAGGGGGTTGGATAAATTCCTGGAGGAAAAGGCTATCAATGGCTACTAGTCCTGATGGCTAAGTGCAACCTCCAGTATCAGAGGCAGTAATCCTGTATACACTAGTTGTCGGGGAACATGGGTGGGAGGGTACTTTTGCACAGTGACCTGCCTGTAATTCCCTGTTTGACAGCTGGTTGTCCACTGTGTGAACAGAGTGCTGGATTAGATGGACCCTTGGTCGGATCCAGCATGGCTCCTCTTATGTTTTTACATTCTTATTGAGAGGGGGCGGGAAGTGGAGAGCTTCATGGGTGCCATTAGAGGTCTCCACAGGCACCATGTCACTTGTGGGCATCATATTAGGGACACCTGGCATAAGCTTTCATGGACTAGAGCTATGTTCCACAGTAGTGTGTGTGTGTGTGACAGAAAGAGTTTGCATATTAGTATATCATTTGACAACCAGAGTGATTGTTTCCTTAATTTCTAATTGAGTGAACCTCATAATTTGTTTCAACAAAATAAGGAAACATGCTCCATCCTCAGGAAATATTAATAACTATCCTGTTTTCCTTTGTTCTTTTTGGAAAACAATTTCTTATTTTTATCAACAATAAAAGATTACAAAGGCCTTCCCCTGTGAATGCATTAGACTACAACATCCATAATCCCCATCTAGCAGGGATGTGTTGTATGAGGATGATAAGGATTGTGGTCCAACATATCTGGTTGGGGTAGACTGGCTTACAACAATCAAAATATGTTACAAAAATAATTATCCAATATTTAAAATGCTTGAAAACCCAACTGAGAGCCTATCTACACAGTCCCTTGGAACGTTTTAAATAGTATTTTAAAATGTTCCAAATAGGTGTGTTCTAAAATGTATTAGGCCACATTACTGAGTACTCACGTTACAGGAGAAAAATTCTTCAGTCTTTAAAACGGTGTGTGCAGTCACACACTCTTCTGCCCTGTCTCTTTCTGTTTCGTTTTTACAGTGAGTTTAGGGCACGGCATTGTGGGCGTTGTAGTTCAGTCACCCACTTCCTCTTTTGTTCCTCTGTCATTCCCTAGCGAGTATAGGGCTAAGAATTGTGGGTGTTGTAGTTCACTCACCCACTGCCTCCTTAGCCCCGCTTTCTTCCTCACCAATCAACTGCTAAGCATCTGGGCACCAGTAAATGAAGCACTGCCCCCATGAATCACAAACAGTAAGGAAGGACACATTATTTTACTTAAAACGATTTATTAAAAGTGAAACCGTTGTATATAACTGAAGTGAGTTTTAAAAAACCTCAGATATACAACGTTATAGGGAGTGTGTCATGTGGCCCAAAGAGTTTTCATAACCCTTATAAAACGTTAAAAACCTAGCATGTAGATCGGCTCTGAAACATTGCCAACACCAGCATAATAAAAAGCCATTTATAACCATAGCATCCCAATCTAATCATACCAGCATACCTGCAGCAAGATGGAACAGAATGTTGTTGTTGTTTTACTAGTCTTTTATAAATCTCAGTGGACTGGAACTGTTGGGCCTCCTTTGAAAGAGGGTTCCAAGGAGTTGGTCCCATCACAGAGAAGACACTGCTTCTTTTATGGCAGCCATCCCACAGATTTCTGCAGTCCCTTTATACCAGCCATCCCACAGATTTGTGCAGGGCTATGCAGTACATTGGATTATATCCAGGGTGGGCATGGTCTGAGGGTGCACAATGCATCCACATTGCTGATGCTAAGCAGGCCTGAGTCTGGTCATTGCCTAGAGGGGAGAACACCCAGAAACCCTATGAGAGCCACCTTATGTTCCAGGAAGGAAGGAAAGTGAGGTATACCTGTACTAAATTTTAAAAAAATCTGCCCTGTCCTTTTTTTCCTTTATCAAGTGATGAGAATAAACTCAATGGATTGGATCCAGACTTAATCATACTTAGAGTAGACCCATGGGCATGGAACTTAAGCTAGCCAAGACTAATTTTGGTCTCACTGATGGTGATTTCCATGGGTCTGCTCCAAGTATGATCCCACCATGTGTCTCAAATCCTGTCCGGTTCCACCGCTGGCACCTTGGGAAGTTTCTCCTGGAGGAATCAACCTCCCAGGGACAGTCAAAAAGTCTCGCTCTTGAAAGCTAATCCAGCTGCACTTTGTGACATCCCTATTGTGAAGCAACCAAACGAAAAAGAAACGAATCACCATTTCAAAGCTCTGACAGTGTCATGGTCGATGGCATTAAACAAAGCAATGAGGCAGACTTCAGTGTCGCATCTTTGATAAACTTAAAAGCTGTAGAAAGCTTTGAAGTCTCTTAAACATACAGAGTAGTTACAGTAGCTTGCTGTTGTATGATCCAAGGAAGAAACACCAATGTGACCAGCATTTCTTTTTTTTTAACTATCCTTGAAACAAATATATTACTTTTCATGATGTAACGGCAGTGGCAGGTGTTGCTCAGTTCAGTCAAAGGCAAGCAGAAGGCCTTCAAAGCAGGGTACAAATGTTAATGTTAATATCAACTGGCTTTGACCATAAAGTTCTAACAAACGCTGAACTGAAACTGGTATCTTTTTAATCTGAGGATATTTGCCTTAGTTGGGGCACCATAAACCCGGTGCTTATTTGAGACTTAGTAAACATCTTTCTCCTGTTCCTGTAGGAAGTGGAGCATAGCATTCAGAATTAACTTCCTTTCCAGAAGACACTGGAGACATGTGGAATCTTTGCAATGACCTGCTTATCTGCAGATGTGCAGGCTGCTTGGAAGGGAGTGTAACAAGGACAGGCAGGGTCAGGGTATCTTTGCCCACTATTGGGAGATCCCAAAGGAGGTGGAGCAACTGAAGCCTGCATTTGGGACTTATTTTTCAAGGGGAGACTTTGTGCAATTTGTGCCTCCAGTGTAGGGGCACTTCACACAGCTCTACATGCCATCTGCCCAGGAAACTGAGGGACCGAGAAACAGGTTTGTCAGACAGAAGAGAAAGCAGAACATATAAGTCTTTGTGTATGTGTGTGCGTGCACTCACAGGGCCAGCCCTACCGTTACCCAGGTGAAGCAGTCACCTCAGGTGGCAGATGCTGAGGTGGCAGCAAGGTGTTGCGATAGAGACCTGTGTACCTCATTGCCTGCTGTATGCTCCCTAAGTTAGACTGGTGCCTTCAGTGCAGTGGAGGATGCTGTTCCAACACCAGTGTTGAAGAAACAATCTAGTCAGTTTTTCTACATGAAATGGGAGAGGGTGCCATCTTGTTCTTTGCCTCAGGCAGCAAAATGTTGTGGACTAGCCCTGGGTGTATGAATACATGTGCAAAAGGAAAAACAGCAAGAAAGATACCCAAGGGCAAGGATAAGGAATGCCATTTAAGGAAATAAAAAACTAAAGTCAATGGAATGGCTCCTGGATATGTGAATATAGGGGCAGTCCTATAAACATTTACTTCAGGGAGGTGGAGGGAGTCCAATTTAACCCAACAAAGCATACTTCTGAATAGAGATGCTGGAGAAATTTGAGACAGACTAAAATAAGTTTGAATTTCTAAGAATCCACCCCATGGAATCTGTGGCAGACTGGCCTCCCCAGGCCATGCAGAGTTCACTGTCTTTGGGGTGTTTTTGTGTAAGTGTGTGTGTTTTACCATTCCAGATTAAAAGTATCCAAATGGCAAACAGTATTATCCATACAGAAATCCAACCAAGTACAGTTGCCAATTATTATTTTCTGATTAATACACACAAAATAGCATAGACTCTGGCTGAATTCGGTCGACACAAAAAGCAACTGGGGGGGGGGGGGGGGACAATCGTCAGTTGTATTGACTATCGTGTTGTCCCGAATGCTGCCATAGTCAACTCAGCGCTGATCCTAATCCACACCACAGTTGATTATTTATTACCATGTTGTGTGGGGAGTACCCCCTAGATGAACAACTGTAAAGTTGATTATTACCCCACCATTGACTATCGTGTTGTCCGAATTCAGCCTCTCTCTCTCTCTCTCTCTCTCACACACACACACACACACACATTCACACACACCTTTTATGAATGGTATTTTTACTCTTTCATTAGGCATTGAGCTCCTACTTAGAGGTCATTTTATGGTAGACGTTCCATAACGACATTGGTTAAGAATTATACTTGGTGTTTCTTTAGTAATCTTGGTTTATTACTATGTATGTTCTTCACCTTCTTGTTGTAGTTAGTTTGTTAACTTTATTTCTAAAGAAAATAAAATTTTAGGGGTGGGGAGGAAAGAAAAAAGACATACAACTCCTCCTACAAAAAAATAAAAATAAATCCCTTGAGGTTATTTAGTCCAACCCCATACTCCAGCTTCTTTCTAACTATTGCTAGTTTTTTGTCTCAATAACAGTACTTCCAACGTCATTTTCATGGGGGGTTGACAGCAGTAAGAATGAAAGCCTTCATATATCTCATGCACCATGTTTGTTGATGTTCCCAGCCTCGATCCGGAGGGAGAGGCGGGTAATAAATTAATATTATTATTATTACTATTATTATTATTATCCAGTAGGTTAGCTTTTCTACACTGGCTTCAAACTGTCCTCAGCCCTGGGCTGCGAGTGCTAAGGATGAAAAGTTATTGAGTTTCCTCAACATCCCAATTCTGAGTCTTTCTGTAAAGAAGTTTTCCCCACTGGTGCCAAGCTATGACAAATTACTTGTGGGGAATATTCTGATAAAGTCATCTATCTCCCCGATAGACAGTAGGGATGGGATGTATGATGGAACTAAAATATGGTGAAAGATACAGAACCATCCTAAGAAAAGACAACAGAAAAGAAAAGATTATTCTATTCTATTCCATTTCTCCAGGCTATTATAGGTCATGCAAACCTTTAAAATGGTAGAATGTCTGAAAAAGAGAGTCTGGTTTTAAAAGGCCACAGTCATAGCCAGATATATCATACTGCTGAGATGGAGAGCCACCACGTCCCCTGATGAGGATCAATGGGTGGGAAAGACTTCTTAGATCTCATTGGTCATTAATAGTTTACATACAAATAGGGAGGGAAATATCTGCCCGACATTTTTGGAACTCTGCGGGCTGAAGACAATGAATTCCTATCACTTGTGCTACATACCCCTCTGCACTATCAACACCATGCTTTTTTCGTACCTTTTTTCCCTTTTCCTGATTTCTCCTTCTCCTTTTTTTGTGTATATGTGTAAGTGGTAACTGAATTGTTTAATATGTAAGACACAGGACTTACATGTCAGTGCCCTGAAGGGAGGGGAAGGGGAAGGAACCATGGGAACTGGTAACTTCTTGTTATATGTTCTGTGTCACCAGCTATTTAATTAGGAAAGGGGAGGTGGTATTCTTTTATTGTAAAACATCTCAAAAACCTTTCAATAAACAATAAAAGAAGGAAAGAAAAGATGACAGGTCACAAAGACTTTCTGATTGATTGATTGATTGATTGAGCCCCACTTTAATAGGATAATGAATGTATTTACAAGTTAAAATGTTCACCTCATTTTCAAAAGAGTCCTTACAACTTATATCTACCTACTGTGAACTGCCCAGATAGCCTCGGCTATTGGGCAATATAAAAATGAAATGAATAAAAGAAAAGAAAGAAAGAAAGAAAGAAAGAAAGACTGACTGACTGACTGACTGACTGACTGACTGAAATCACCAATTACCCCTCCCCTGCCTTTTTAAAAAGATAAACCTATCCATGTGAAGACAGAAGCCAAGTTCTACATTGTTTCTCAATGTAGATATCTGATAGCAGATAACATTTGTTATGATATTATATTACAATATTCACTTATCTGGGCATGTGCATTAACTGAATATCTTGTGAGGGATGTGAGAAGACAAAGGCTCAGTCACCTCCTTAAATATTATACACCCAGTTTATTATTCCGGTGTCCAACCATTTGAATCAGAGTTGTTGGGGGGGGGGGGCTTCTCAAATGGGTTGTTTAGTTGAGCAAAATGGGTCGTTGTTTTCACTGAACTCCACAGCAGAAGATTATATACACACACACACACACATATATATATATATACACACACACACACACACACACACACACACGGCTGCCATATCTAATGTGAATTCAGCCTGGGAAGAAAGAGGGAAAACACATCGACAGACATGCCCCCCGGCATCCCTAGAAACATTGCCACAGTCCACCAATCAGGGACGGTGCTGGTGATGATGATGCACATATGCCTCCGACACATAGAGGCAGTCAAGGAATACATGTGTTTTTTGCATAAGTACTAAGAGCAACATGGATCTTTTAGATTTAATTACAAAGTTACAGGACCAGCTGATAACTGGAGAAGACTCTTGCTACAATACGAAGATCTTTAGTTTTTATCTTTCCCAAAGGTTGGGGGAGTTACTGCCCCACTATCAGAGACAAATATGTCTGCCTCTCGGGCTGTGGAGTGAATCTGGAGCTGTGGCAACTCCCAAACTTCACTAACCACTGCAGTATCTCTGTCACTGCTTTAATAGTAATAGAACCATTGAATCGTACAATAGTAGAGTTGGAAGGGGTCTATAAGGCCATCGGGTCCAGCCCCCTGCTCAATGCAGGAATCCACCTTAAAGCATACCTGACAGATGGCTGTCTAGCTGCTTCTTGAATGCCTCTAGTGTAGGAGAGCTCATGACCTCCCTAGGTAATTGGTTCCATTGTCGTACTGCTCTAACAGTCAGGACGTTTTTCATGATGTCCAGACAGAATCTGGCTTCCTGTAACTTGCACCCATTATTCCATGTCCTGCACTCTAATCAAGAACAGATCCTGTCCCTCTTCTGTGTGACAACCTTTCAAGAGTGCTATCATGTCTCCCCTCAGTCTTCTTTTCTCCAGGCTAAACATGCCCAGTTCTTTCAGTCTCTCCTCATAGGGCTTTGTTTCTAAACCCCTGATTATCCTCGTTGCCCTCCTCTGAACCCCCTCCAGCTTGTCTGCATCCTTCTTGAAGTGTGGTGCCCAAAACTGGACGCAATACTCAAGGTGAGGCCTAACCAGTGCTGAATAGAGAGGAACCAGTACATCGCGCGATTTGGAAGCTATACTTCTATTAATGCAGCCCAAAATAGCATTTTGTTTTCTTGCAGCCATATCACTCTGTTTGGCTCATATTCAGCTTGTGATCTACAACAATTCCAAGATCCTTCTCGCTTGTAGTATTGCTGAGCCATGTATCTCCCATCTTGTAACTGTGCATTTGGTTTATTTTTCCTAGGTGTGGAACTTGGCATTTATCCCTATTACATTTCATTCTGTTGTTTTCAGCCCAGCGCTCCAGCATAACAAGATCACTTTGAAGTTTGTTTCATCAGCTGGGCCGTGAAGTTGCCCATCAACAGTAGACTGGGCGAGGCACACAGGTCAGTAACAATCTTTCCCACTCAGGGGAAATGTACTGTATTTCTATTTAAATTGTAACAATTCTTTCTAAATGTGAATCTATACATATAAGTTAGCATATGCAAACTTTATGCAGATCAGTGTCCCTTTTTTTTTGGTGTGTCAGAAGCAGCCCCCCTATGCATCACTGCAAGGAAAGTACCCAGGAATGCAAACATACCACCTTGTATACATTCTTAACCTTGGAGGAGCTCAAGTAAATCAGGATGTGGTACAGCTAATATGAGCTCTCCTCTGACACACTTTCAATATAAATTGCCCAAGTGGTAAAAAGTAGGGATGTGCACGGACCCCCCGGATCAGATCGGGACCTCTGATGTTGTCCTGGATCAGTTCGGACAAAATCGGAGGTCCCTCGGATCGGAACTGATTCCGATCCGAAAATCGGACATCCGATTTTTGGATCGGCCACCATTTTTGGTGTTTTCGCCATAGGCTTGCATTGGGGTAAAGAAAGTTTTCCCCCAATGCAAGCCTATACGGAAAACATGGTGGTGGGTGAGTGGGGGCCTAACTCCCCCCTCCCTGTCCCTCCCCCGCACTCATGCTCCATACCTGCTAGGGCCATCTGCTGCCGTCCGCGGGCGGCAGCGGATGGCCCTGGCAGGTAAGCCCCCTCCCCCCTCATGCTCCTTACCTGCTGGGGCGCCCGCTTCCCTCTGGTATTCCGATTTACTGAGAAAAAGGCTTCGCAGCCTGCCTCTCAGTAGCACGCCAGGTGATAATGTCATCACACGGCGCACTACTGAGAGGCAGGCCGCGAAGCCTGTTTCTCAGTAGATCGGAGCAGCAGAGGGAAGTGAGCACCCCAGCAGGTAAGGAGCAGGAGGGGGGAGGAGGAGGAGGGGCCCACTTACCTGCCGGGGTGCCCGCTTCCCTCCGCTGCTCCGATCTACTGAGAAACAGGCTTCGCGGCCTGCCTCTTAGTAGCGTGCCAGGTGATGTCATCACCTGGAGCACTTCTGAGAAGCAGGCCACGAAGCCTGTTTCTCAGTAGATCAGAGCAGTGGAGGGAAGTAGGTGCCCCGGCAGGTAAGGAGCGTGAGGGGGGAGGGGCTCCACGGATGGCAGCAGATGGCCCTGACTGGGAAAGAGCGCAAGGGGGAAGGAGGTCCGATCCTCCGATCTTATCCGAAACAGATCGGGTCCTTTCAGACCAGTTCAGATCAGATTGGATGATCCAGATGCCGGGATTGGAATCGGATAATTTTATCCCATTTCGGCCAGATCGGGTCTGGATTGTGGGTCAGATCCGATCCGGTGCACATCCCTAGTAAAAAGTTCGATGGAACAGCCATTTACTAGAGCAGCATCCTTGTGAGAAGAAAAACCTACAAACATGCAGCCTTTTCGTTTTGTCATAATTGCTCATTTACTAGTATACAACTTGAACCTGGGAGAACAGGTAACCGTCAGACCAAGAGCTCCATCACACCTACTTCCCCCCCCCCCCGGTTTGCTTCTGCAGGTTCCCCCTCTGTTTCCTATGCAAATCTAGCGTTCTGAATTACACGCGGTTGGCATTGCTGTGATACCCTAGCTTGGCCTGTTCTTATTTGCGTTTCCAGACTTTGCCCATTTAGGGATGAATCGAAAGAGAAATGAGAAACGAGAAACGGGGCGCTCAGGGTGAGAGAACAGCATGAGGGGGACGACATCATGCAAGTCCAGTGCTGAAAAAGTGGATCAAAGCCGTGGCAGGTGTGCATCAAACCGCGTGTGTGATGAACACCACAGTGCAACCCTTTAAGCAAGGAGCATTCACTCCTCATGCTGGCTCCACGTTTTCAAGGGCATTTGGGCAAGGACGCTGCTGCTCAGTGAGTATACTTCCTTAGCACCATTGTCATCAGCTACCATTGCTCCTCATCAACTCCAGAGGGCTCTTATCAGTGGGCCCCTGCTGGGCTGTGGGCCCTTGGCTGGTGCCCAACCATGCCTACCCTTGACACCAGCCCTGCTCCTAAAAGCTGCTTCGTCCAGCTAGCCACAATATTCACATTTACGTCTCTTTCATTGGCTGCATTCCAGCTCCCAAAGCTGTCTCAGACATGCCCACACGCCATTGGCTTCAGCCACCAGTTAGCTAATAAGTGCCTAGTAGCTAGTAGTCACCAAACATTAAAAGACTATGAGGCAAGCACCTTCAGTTAGCTCTAGAGGGATAATGGTTGGTGACCATCCCCAATCATTAGCAAACATCAAAAATGTGCAAACATGGGACTCTCTTTGAGTGTAAGCTTTAAGCAGGAGCTATTTTCTGATGTCTTTTGTAAAGCACCACCGAACAGAAATGGCTGGTCTTTTTAGCAAAGCATGGACAAAAAATATATATATTCTGAAATGTATGGAGGCGGTGGGGTCTTATTTGAACTGAATTTTAAAGGCCCCTGTTGTCAAAAAGCTTTTGGTGCAAGCTTTAGAAAAAGGCCACAGGATTCTTTTACCGTTTAAAGCATTAAGCGACTTAAGCATTGTTCTGACTAGCAGCTCCTCCTAGGATAGCAATAATCATACATTTCAATTATAAGGCAATTAAGTTCAATGTTCATACCTCAGTGTTTAAATCTAATTTTTACAATTCACTTATACGTGAAAGTGGTCTGTTGTGTGTTTTTGCCTGAGGGGCTGAGTATGTGCAACACCCACTGAAACCTACTGAGAGAGTGAGAGAATAAAAATGAAAAGAGAGTGTTTGGGGTGGAGGAGGGAATAAAAAAGGAATGGCAATAAGGAAAAGTTAGATTTACGCCACATAATTGTTACAGAACAGCACAAGGGCCCTGCCATGTGATATTGTATCTGCACAATCTATTTGGCCTTTCTTAGAATGTGCTAAATTTAGAGTCAATGCAGCAACAAAGGGGGAAATGAATTGATAGGAAAATAAGCACAGTGGTGCCTTGAAGAGATTGTAAAAAAAAAAAATAATAACAACAACAACAAACCCTCTGTAAGAGTCCTTGAAAACACATTCCCAGATTCTTCATTCTGAAGCCCAGCTGGGAGTCGGTAGCTGGGCCCACCAAGAGGAATAGTGAAGAGACATACACAGTAGGACTTTTCGCTGCACAGCAGTGCAGGGGAAAAGAAATAGCGGTTAACAGTGATGGATGGAATGGGAGATGCAGATAAAAAGGGTTTGGGTGCTGCTCTGCAAAACAGAGAAGTTCACATTTTAACACACATGCACGTCACTCTGCACCATCTGGTTTGGATCAAGAGGCGCACTCACAGAAGAACTGCCGTTGCCACGCAGTTCCGCAAAATGCCGTGCAAGCGGTAGCGCAATGCACACAGATTGAAATGTGGTCTTGCAGTGAGAGTTCAGGACATGTTGAGCTATGTTGCACAAGAGCCCAGCATTCCTAGAACCCAGCCTGCTGGATCAGGATCCTAGCATTAGTGAAATAACATTGCAGAGCAAGGAAAACGTTCATTGCGTTTGCGCAACATTCCTTCTGTTCATGTGAGGTGGAATCTGAGTCCAACCCTCTGCTTTTATCACATTAGGTGATTCCCAAACATTCCCTGTGCATGTGAAGTCGCATTGACAATAGAGATGCTATATTAACACCTTTGGATGCACACAAGACAGGTTTTGTAGCTCTGTGGCACTAGGGCTACATGCTGCATTTGCCACAGGGATGCTGCCAAAAAATGCCATTCCTATCCAATGTCAAGTGCTTCCCCTTCCTACCATAATGTGTAGATATGGCATCACATTGTAAGTTGCTTACTGCCTTTCAGAGCATTGGTTGCCGCTGGTGGGGGCAAGGAAACAGACAATGTGGTAATATCGCATCATGGGGAAAGTGTTTCTATATCGCTATTACAAGAGGGGGGAGGGGGAGGGGTGCTAAGTTCAATAGTCATGTTACATATAGGCCAGAACTACATTATGTATAGATCTGGCCTACATGTAACATGACTATTGAAAGATCACCACTGAAACACCCTAATTATCCGTATCTATCAAGGCAACTGGCAATCACAGACTACTTTATTTATTTGTTTATTTATTAAATGTATATCTCACCTTTCTACCAGAAGTGTCACATAAGGTTCAGACTTTTGGTATATATGTGTTTGGCTGAGGAGCCAACGGGGCGAAGCTATCATCTGTGTAATTATGATTGAACGCCTCTTCATCAGAAATCCCCCCAAATGGGTTGCTTACCCTACTGACGTGTTGTTGCGATAGTAATCCTGCTCAATACGAGAGAAACCCCTCATTCAGCCATTCAGCTATGCTCAAGGTAACTAACAATAATAACAATAAAATAAAATCTTTATTAAAACGTCACATAAAAACAAACTGATTAATACCACAATTAAAAACACACTACTAAAACAATTCATGCCCAATCGCTTAAAACCCTCTTCAACAGCATACCAGCTTAAAGTGCCTCTACAAGAGCGATTTAAAGCTCTTTCAAGGCGCATTACGAAATTTACCTCTACAAGAGCAGAGCGCAAATCAGGGGCCCAGGTGCGTTTTCTCTCCGATTATTCGCATTTTCGAATGCACGTTAATTAGCTAGTTTTAATTTACGGCGGGAGTAAGAGCGCCTTATGTCAGTGTAAACAACTTTCTGAGGAGGCGCATTAACCATCAGGGGATTGGACTGTGGTCGTGATGTCATGCATAGAACTGCCCCTTCGCTGGGAAAATCTCCCACTTTTTGGTTTAGTTACATTTCCTCTCTCCTCCTGGCAACTTCCTCCTTGTACTCCGTCTCTCTGGATGGAAGCAACAAGAAGAGGTGACCCAATGTGAACCAAAAATAAAGTTTCTTTGAAGTACCCTGATGAAATATTTTTAACATGGAGACATGGGGCCAGATGGAGGTAGTTTTATGAGAAGTAAAGGGGGTAGGAAGGATGTGTGGATGTGCGCATAATTAGCCATCACCAGACATAGCTTCCCCTCGCTTCTTGCTGGGTTCCTGAGCTCAGTTGTATGTGTGTGTGTGTGTGTATGTTTTACAATTGTTGAGCTCACTGGGAAGAGGAGGGGGAAGGAACGAAGCAGCATCCCCCTGTCTGTTTTGGCGTGTGTGTGTGTGTGTGTGCGAGGCACATTCCCATTTACACCTGAGGAGGTCACGTCAAATGGCAATCGGGCGAAGGAGGGGAGAAGACAGGTAGCTGAACATGTTAATCAGCTCATTCCTTTCAGGTAACCTAGGAAACCAAAGGCGGGAGATTCTGGTGGGCGGGGAGAATAAAGGGAGGGAACCGGTTTGGGGAGTTTCTCTGGGACAAAGCGCATTACTTTCAGCAACATTTGCATGCGATTCTCAGCATGTCAAAAACTTTAAAATGCCTTTCATACAGCCCGGAGTGCGCTTTAACGCCTCCCATGTATAGGGATTAGGCGTAAAAGCGATTGTGAGAAGATGCGCATAATCGGCCAACCGGGTGTCAAACCGAAATCTTGTAGAGGGGACTTTACATGCCAAAGACCTGCCTGAATAAAAACATATTTTCTTGCATAGTCGTGTGAGTAGCATATCCAGTATAAGAATAATAGCATATTAAAATTGTTTGCGTGAAACACCACCCTACTTTTATCCTTGCTTCAGCGCTTCAGAAAACAAGTTGCTTTGCTTCAGACTATTTTGGTTGAGACTCACTTAGCCTTAGGTCTGAAGCAGAGCCTTGCTCCAGAAATTCAAGGCTTCAAATGTTGCCCTCTTAGCTAACATGGGGAAATGAACAAATGGCTAGAACTTTCTCTCTCTCTCTCTCTCTCTCTCTCTCTCTGTTTACCTTTTGGCATAGTTGGATGAAATTTGCAAATGTAGTTGCTGCTTCTCTGGGAATGAAACTTGTCAAATTTCAGACTGATAGGTATAAAGGATTTTTTGTAAGGAGAGTCTTTAAAGTTTTAGGAGGAGAGATTCACTTTTATCCCCTCCCCCTGCTATGTTTTTCAGGGGAAAAAAAATGTATGGCAATAGTGTACATCACAGAGGTGCATTCTACGATGTATTCCCTGGTTGGAAGCTAGAGCTGTCAGTTACAGAAACACACACACACTTCCTCTTCCTGCCCCACCTTGCTCCTTCCTGGCATTTTCCTTTTACGAAGAGCTTGAGGTGAGGTGGATGTATCTGTTAAACTGATTTGTCTGGGAAGCCCCACTTTGCCTTAGATAAAGCCCAAAATGCTCTGATGTGGTCCGCTTCAGTTGTGGATTCAGGTTTCAGCCAAAGCATATGCATACTCCAGAATCATACCTTAAAGAGCATCAATTGTGCCATACAAAATACATTTTGATTAACATGGGGGCTGGTAACTAATAACCCATGATAAAGTTGCATAATATAATTCATAAAAAGCCACAATGTATACAAACATTAACACTGCCAGTTATAGTTCATAGATCTACTGCCAATGATAGTGCTGTCAGACAAACTAAACCACTCAAATTATTTGCTTGGCTTAGGTAATTTAACATATGTATGCATGTATGAATGGTTGTATGTATGACAATGGTTGGCTCCTTTCATACACCCTCTACTGCAATAGCCACAAGAATGGGAAATCCCTGATCTGTTTGTTTGTTTGTTTGTTTGTTTGTTTGTTTGTTTTAATGGCTCTCACCTGGCGAATTGCCAGGCCTTGGATATTCTAATCCAGTAGAGATTTCAGAAAGAAGACTATGCTAAGACTAGGTAGAGTGTCAGATGCAACCCACAGCTCTTGCTGCTGTCCAAACTATGTGTTTTAACAACAAACCATAAAGCCATAGAGTGGGTACTCTGCCTAGAAATGTCATGCTGAGCGGCACAACAAGCAATGCACTCTCCTAAGGCTTTCTTGCTCAACCAAAATGCAAAGCAGAGTTTGGGTAAGCAGCTGCTTCCAGTGTTTCACGTATGTCCCAATATGCACCAATAACTCCATCCTACCTAAGGGTGCCTCTACAAGAGCGATTTAAAGCTCTTTCAGAGCGCATTACAGATTTTACCTTTACAAGAGCGGAGTGCAAATCGGGGTTGAGGCACTTTTTATCTCCAATTATGGGCATTATCGAATGCGCATTAAATAGCGAGTTTTAATTTACCGCTGGATTTAAAGTGCCTTATGGCCATGTAAACATGTGATTCTCCGCATGTAAACAACTTCAAAGCGCATTTCATACAGCCCGTAATGCGCTTCGCCACCTCTTGTGAATAATTATTAGGAGTATTAGGAGTAAATGCGCTTCTCCGTATATGCGCATAATCGGGCAACCAGGTGTCAAAGCGAAATCTTGTAGAGGGGACCTAAGATGATGGCAAATGGAACTGTAACCACAGTGGCTTCATTTTCTGAAGCCAGGAGCAATCCTCAACTGGGAAGAAATGGTCAAGAATTGCTTACCCTGGTGAAAACTTAGGTTCATATCCAGGATGATAATATGACCCTTCTCCTCTGATCTTGACTATGCATACAGCAGCAATCATATAGTGCCATGAATGTCAGTCAGGCCTCTCAAGGTTATTCATGTCTTCGTCCTTCTCTTCCAACTAGGTCATGAGACAGACACCAAAAGCCTTCACCTCCGTTATTTATTATCCACAGTTTATAATCCTAAAGTGTGATTAAGCTTAACTATGTTTTGTTGAAACAAGTCAACTTCATACCCATGATTTGAACTTGGCTTGTTTCAACAAGTGAGATTGACCACAGTTTGTCAGATTTTGATGCCACAAAAACGTGCAATTGATTAAAAAGAGAAGTGTAAGGTTCCAGTGTCCACCCCAAGGGCAAGGGAGATTGTTTGATCTCAAGGCTTGCTGTGATTCATTCCCATATAAGCAATGGTTTATAGTTACATCTGAACAAGACCAATGAGACCTGCTCAGCATTCATGGTGTTTTTTAAAAAAGTAAAAGTTGCTACCACATTTAAAATATCATTAACAAACTATAATTATTTATCTAGGATTATTTAAGATAGTGTTCATCTGTACTTGGAGCTTGTTTTCTCTGCCTGGGGCCTGACTGAGCCACAGCACAAGTATTTTACAAATGAAGCACAGCATATAACTAAAATAAAGAATTCAAAAGTTGCAAAGGAAAGGATGTTAAATATCAGGTAACTCTTCTCAACAGTGAAAGCTATTAGAGTGTGGCGTAGTTTTCCCAACAGGACTTAGAAATGCTCTATTACCTTCAACATTAGAAAGCTACACTGGTCAAAGCAATAAGCTTTAGGGGACCATCTTATATAAGCACAGGGAATGGAGTAGGTATCCTTTTTGGGTAGGAAGCATAGGGCTGAAGAAAGAAAATTATTGCAGTGTCCTGGGAACACTGGGGAAGTAATTTTGCCAACATGAAATAGATATATAGATATATATATCATATACCGCCCCATAGCCTAAGGTCTCTGGGCAGTTTATAGAGACTAAAACATGGAACATTTAAAACCAATATACAAAATTTAAAACTATAAAAAGCATAAAAACAAACTACATATCAACTATCCAGGGGTCAGTTTAAAAACTCAATATATGCTGTGAAATGCCTGGGAGAAGAGAAAAGTCTTGACCTGGCACTGAAAAGATAACTATGTTGGTGAGCCTCATTGGGGAGATCGTTCCATAGTTGGAGGGCCACCACTGAAAGGCCCTTTCCCTTGCTGCCATCCTCTGAGCTTCCCTCAGAGTAGGCACTCAGAGGAGGACCTTCGATGTTGAGCGTAGTGTACGGGTAGGTTCATGTCGGGAGAAGCATTCCATCAGATATTGTGGTCCCAAGCCAAGTAAGGCTTTATAGATTAAAACCAACACCTTGAATCGGGCTCAGAAATGTACAGGCAGCCAATGCAAGCGGCCAGAGTCAGTCTTATATGTTCAAACCTTCTAGTTCCTGATATCAATCTGGCCACTACATTTTGCACAAGCTGCAGCTACTGAACCATTTTCAACAGCAGCCCCATATAGACTGCATTGCAATAATTTAACTGGGAGGCTACCAGAGTATAGACAACTGAAGCCAGGTTACCCCTGTCCAGATAGGGGCATAACTGGACCACCAACCAAAGTTGATAGAAAGCACCCTGTGCCACTGAGGCCATCTGAGCCTCAAGTAACAGAGATGGTTCTAGGACAACCCCCAAGCTACGAACCTGCTCCTTCAGACCCACAAACTGTTGAAAGGATGAGGCCACTAGGCTTTGCGGAGCAGCTCTGTTCCACTTTGAAATTTGAAGCAAAGCTTCACTGAAGGGCTGCTCTGCTTCGAATTTCTAAGCAGGTCTGTTGCTAAGCTTCGTCGAATCTTCAATCAAAGATTCGCTCAGTTTTCGAATAACTGCTCCATTATAGTCAATGGGAATTTACAAAAATGCTTCCAGATCCGTCATTTTTAAAGGTAAAGAGATGATACTTGGCAACATTATAACTCTTAGGTAGGGCTTTAGTCATGCCAATTTTGAAGCATATCTGTTCATCTATCGATTTTTAAGATTTTTTTTAAACTTTGATGTTTTAAAAAAAAATTAAAAAAAATGCTGGAGTCTTGTCCTTCAAACTCAGGCTG
This sequence comes from Anniella stebbinsi, assembly GCA_029215795.1. NCBI lineage: Eukaryota > Metazoa > Chordata > Lepidosauria > Squamata > Anniellidae > Anniella > Anniella stebbinsi. The sequence continues at coordinate 126,881,411 of JARDYH010000003.1, read as the reverse complement.
TCAAACCTCCTCTTTGGGGTCTTGTATCTGGAGTAGTTTCTGCCCTTGACATCAAGGGGACCTCCAGTTTTTAGCTAAGAAGTGCTGGGCAGGCAGGGCACCTTTCCTGTCACAGATTTGGTGGGAAGGCAGGCACCTGGAGTTCAGCAGAGGTGAGGCATCCACAAATCAAAATATGGGAAAGGAAAGGTCAGTTGAAGCAGCCCACAGGGCAAAACAGAAGGGGCAGAGGCCTTTTTTCTGGCTGCAGGATACAAGTGCACAGCCCAGCTGGACTGTTGGGAGACTTTGGCAGAGAGAGAGAGAGGGAGGGAGAGAGGGAGATTGTTGGAGGCTGGAGGAGGCTTCAGTTAGCTAGCATAAGGCAGAGAGAGGCTGAAGGCAACCCATATGCACCTGTAGCTTGGCCCTAGGAGGCTGGCTTGCCACCCAGAGAGTTTTAAGAGAGTTGAGTGGTTGTGCAGGAGGAAAGGAGGCAGAGACTGTGGTGGAGTCACTGGACTCAACCAAGCTATAAGCTGGCACCCTACCCCCACCTCAGGGTACAAGTGCGCAGCCTGGCTGGACCATCGGGAGCCTTTGGCAGAGAGAGACAGAGAAATTGTTTGAGGCTGGAGGCTTTGGTTTGTCTGCAATGACTTAGAGAGACAACAGAGGCTGCACAGACAACCTACGGTGCTGGTATGCAATGCAGAGCATTAGAAAGAGGGTCTCAGAGTCACATGTTTGTGCAGGAAGTAGACAGGAGTTCAAAGTCTGGATGTGCAAAGTGGTGTCAACGCACAAGCCTTGAGAAGCTAATGTATATAAGTGAGAATTGTGAATAGGCAAAGTAGTGTCCTAATTTCGGGGGTGGAGTTGAACTAGGAAGACCTCTCCCTCTCCCACCATGGCCAGAACCACCAGCAGCACCCATTCCTCGCCTCATTATGGAATTAGATGTATGGGGCAAGTTTTATTAATTTGTGTAAAAATGAAAATGTGTGCTGCTTGTGCAACAACTTTGTGTGCTTGTGCACAACTAACACAAAGCACAGAGACGCACACACAAACTACAAGACACTTGACAGTCAGACTGTAGAACACAACAACACAGAATTCACAGAAGATTTCTTTTGTATTTTTAAAGATCTTTTAGTGGAGGGTAATGGAACTAAACTTTAAACACACACACACATAGTGGCTGAATTCGGATGACACGATAGTCAATGGTGGGGTAATAATCAACTTTACAGTTGTTCATCTAGGGGGTACTCCCCACACAACATGGTAATAAATAATCAACCGTGGTGTGGATTAGGATCAGCGCTGAGTTGACTATGGCAGCATTCGGACGACACGATAGTCAATACAACTGACGATTGTTCCCCACCCCCAGTTGCTTATTGTGTCGTCCAAATTCAGCCAGTCAGTCAATAACAGCAGACACTGATGGTATGGGGTGGAATGTAAGGGTAAGGCAAGGGTAAAGGATTTAAAGAAGGATTGAACAAGTACACTGGAAATATAAAGTGTGTGTATGTGTGTGTGTGTGTGTGTGTGTGTGTGTGTTTTAAAAAATAGTGGGGGCAATAGGAACAGCAGTGAAACACACATGCATTCAATAACAGCAAAGGGGGAGTGTGGGGTGGGTATAAAAGGTGCTTCGAACTGGGATTTTTGGGGATTAGAAAGACAGTAATGACAAGACGAAACTAGCACAAGGCAGAGACACTGAGACAGACTGCAAAAAGCAAGCAGCTCCCTCCCTCCCTCCCTCCCTCTTTCTAACGCTACAGGAGCTAGCAGAAGGAATGGTTTCTTCCAGATGTCGATCTCAAAGCTACCCCTCAGCATCTTCCTTATATGGAGAAGTCTTCAGTTAAGTGCAGCAACCTTGTTTAAAGTCAAAACAAGCTTCAGAAAGCCAAAAAAAAGTTCAAAGTGGTTCAAAGCTCCAATGTTTCGAAAGTATTCAATGTTTTTGAAACTGTCCATTCTACTCCACAAATTCGAAGCTTCGAACCTTTGAATTTGTGGAGCGCACAGCTCTAGAAGCCACGTTTGAACATCAGTGGGAATAATGGAACAGACTAAAAGTATTAGGGCAGTAAACAAGGCCTGGTTATTTTAAAGAAGTTTTAGGGCAATAGACAAGGTATACATGGGCATCCATGTTAGTGGAACTCAGAATTGGTGAGTTCTTAAAAAAACAATGCTAGAGACAATTATTTAATATTAGAGAACAAAAAATGATGAATGTTTATTATTTGAACATAATTGAAACACTTATATATATAATAGTTGTGGAGAGAGAAACTAATATAATCTAGTCTTCTTGAAGACTTGTTACCAAGTGTCATTAACAACCATAACTGTCACAGAGAGAACATAACTGTCATCGAGAGCAGTTAGAACCAGGAAGCAAACCTGAGAACTACATTATGGGACACACATAGGCTCAATTCGGACAACACATTAGTCAACTGAGGGTGGAGAAAACAATCGTCAGTTGTGTTGCTTATTGTGTGGTGTGGAGGGTAACACGCCGCTCACAAACTACTGACAGTATGCTATTCCGCCCAAATAAGCAAATGAGAGAAACAACTTGCTTGCAAGTTGTTTAGCTCAAAGCCAGTTGTTTAAAGTGTTGTGTGGAGGGGTGAGTGTGTTAATAGCATGTGGTGAGTGGGTTAAAACACAAGTCCATAGAGGCAGGCAGCAAGAGCTACCAAAGCAGTGGCTGCCACTCTTCTACAACTGGTGCAACTTGCAGAGGCTGCTGGGATAGAACTGGGAGGACTGAGGGAGGAGGGAGGGTGGGGAGAGGGGCAGGGACTGTGTCAGTCAAATGCTGGGTTGACTATTAATCCACTCAACGCCAGCCCCAACCAACCACAGTTGTATAGGAATATGTTGCGTGGGGAGTACCTACAAAATAACCAATCGTGAGTTGGCTACTCAACCCACCATTGACTAATGTGTTGTCCGAATTGAGCCATAGAATCCTCAGGTTAAAGAGATACTAACCAGTCAAAATATAAAAACACAGTGCAAACCTATTTCTAACTAATTATCTATCCGATTCTCTTGCACACTTGATGTTGATTATATCTAACAATCCACACATCCCATGCATAGTCTTTGCCTTCTGGGTCTTCTACACTTTTTGCTGCAGATTTGTGGCCTGAAGCAGCTGTCAAAATGGCCGCTGTATTTTGTAAAGGTACAGAACAAACATATGTAAACAAATGTGGTGTACTCGTAGTCGGGATGCTGCCATGGTTTTAGATGCAGCCACCATTTTGACATATGCATGTAAACCCCTCAAGAAGGTTAATGATGGAAGTCACCGAAATTAGGTTCTCGTATCAGCAGCTAGAGGAAGTGAAGGGGACAGTGCAGGGAAGGTGGGAACAATCCATATTACTTTTGTTATGTGTTACATCCTGTCTGAAGCCAAATATACTGTATAAGTAGGACCTCCAACAACATATTGTGGTGTATCCTTAACTTCTAGCTGGAATTTAGAGTTAAGCTCTCTGCCAGAATACTATATACTGCAAGAGGCTGAAGCCAGCCGATTCACCCCCATTTTCTATTTTCTTTTTCCAAGTAATGCTCAACATTCCACGTTTGCTTGGAATATACTCAGTTGTCATTAGATTGTTTTGGAGAGGGGTTTCCACCTTTCGGGGGGTTGTTTTTTAATATTTTGTACTTCTGTCTATACACTTCAGGATTCAGCCCAGCATGCTGATATCTTCCTGTCCTTTCTCAGTGGCCCAGTTTGACTGCAACTCACTGGCATTCAACCACCTGAGTTTGCTTTTAGAGGGAATAATAGTATACAGCCATATATTTACATATCCATTTCACAGCAGAAAATACAGACATAAGTCACAATTTTACTTATTCTCATACCCAGATACACAAAGAAAGGCCTCCTCACTCCACCCCATCATCACTGCACATTAAGGATGCTTGAGGAACTGGATTGTTACAAAGTCTGACACAAATGGAAAGAGTCATATCTCTGCCACAAATGTGGAGGTCAGAACATGCAAGTCCATCAGATTTCTCAATGCTCAAATACGATGCGGTTCTCAGCTCACAAAAAGTATCACAAAACATTTTAAAATGCATGTTTTTATATGAAGCATGTTTAAAATGTTTTGAGGTGTTTTCTTGCTGTGGGAGGCCTGGGGAGGCCTTCTTCCCTAAAAGGCAGCCAAGAAATGTTTTTAAAATAATGATTGGATAATAATTTATTCATAATAATTTGAGAGAAAATATGTTCAGAAATACATATTTAAATATACATTTAAATGTGAATTTTCATGTTGACTAAAAAAAAATAAACCACACAGATCGGTGCAGCAACAGATTTATCAGTAAGTACATGCCAACATGACACAGACTGGAAATAGACCAATCCCCCCATTTTCTCATTTACAATGAAATTTCCCCTCACTGTTTTAAAAGTGAAGAACCTGTTTGTTCTTTGGGAGAAAAATATCGAAGAAGAAGAAATATAATAGTCACAGGCTCAATTCGGACGACACAATAAACAACTGGTGTGGGGAAAACAATCGTCAGTTGTTTTGACTATTGTGTCATCCGAATGCTGCCATAGTCAACTCAGCGCTGATCCTCATCCACACCACTGTTGATTATTTATTACCATGTTGTGTGGGGAGTGCCCCCTAGGGTTAGGGTTAGTCAACCCACCATTGACTATCGTGTCGTCCGAATTGAGCAACACAGTGTGTTGGCACCATTCAAAGGCCAGATATACACCAAGCAGGATATAGCGCTATAAAAGTGGTATGAAAGTGGTACATGGAGGCAGGATCTACACTACGCTTTATAGCAGTATTGAAGTGCACTGACAACTTTTGGGGCCCATGACACATAATAATAATAATAATAATAATAATTATTATTATTATTATTATTATTATTATTATTATTTATCGCCCTCCTCTCCCTTCGGATCGAGGCGGGGAACAGCAACAATACAAAACACAAAAATCACAACAATTAAAATCTTAAAAGCAAGAGAAAAATACAACATTAAAAACATTCTAAAATTCATCTGGATAGGCCTGTCGGAAGAGGACAGTCTTCATGACTCTTAAATTCATGAAGACTGTCAATTTGTCTAATCTCCTCCGACAGACCATTCCATAGTCTGGGAGCGATGGAAGAGAAGTTCCTCTGGGTAACACCCGCCAGCCTAGTTCTGGCTGGCTTGAGTAAATTCTTCCCAGAGGACCTAAGTGTGTGGGGCGGATTGTACGGGAGAAGGCGATCTCGCAGGTACCCTGGACCCAAACCATGTAGGGCTTTAAAGGTAATAACTAACACTTTATACTTTGCCCGGAAACTGATTGGCAGCCAATGAAGCGATTTTAAAACTGGTGTGATGTGATCACCCCTAGATGTACCGGTGACCAACCTGGCTGCCATATTTTGAACAAGTTGAAGTTTCTGGACTAGGCACAAAGGTAGCCCTATGTACAGCGCATTGCAGAAGTCGAGCCTCGAAGTTACCAGTGCGTGCACTACCGTCTTTAGGTCTTCCAACTCTAGGAAGGGGCACAGCTGGCGTATCAGCCGAAGCTGATAGTAGGCACTCCTGGCTGTCGCATCAATCTGAGCTGTCATCTGGAGTGACGGATCCAGGAGTACCCCCAAGCTGTGAACACAATCTTTCAGGGGGGTGTAACCCCATCCAGAACTGGTTGACACACCTCCAGAACCAGGTTGCGGCCTTTGACAGCAAGCACCTCCGTCTTGTCTGGATTCAGCTTCAGTTTGTTTTTCCTCATCCAGCCCATTACCGTCTCCAAGCATTCATTCAAAGGAGACACACTATCCTTAGCTGACGATGTTGTCGAAGGCATAGAGAAATATATTTGGGTGTCATCAGCATATTGATAGCACCCCGCCCCATGCCTCCGGATGATCTCTCCCAGCGGTTTCATGTAAATATTAAACAGCATTGGGGAAAGGATAGCACCTTGTGGTACACCACATAGCAGCTCCTTTTTTGAAGAGCAGCTATCCCCAAGCATCACCATCTGGAACCTGCCCGAGAGATAGGATCGGAACCACTGAAGCACAGTGCCCCCGATCCCCAATTCCCCCAGGCGCTCCAGAAGGATACCATGGTCAATGGTATCGAAAGCCACTGAGAGGTCCAAGAGTACCAGCAGGGACACACTCCCCCTGTCGATACTAAGGCGTAGATCATCCACTAAGGTGACCAAAGCGGTCTCAACTCCGTATCCCGCTCTGAAGCCGGTTTGGAATGGGTCTAGAAAATCAGTGTCATCCAAGACTGCCTGGAGTTGAAAAGCAACTGCTCTCTCGATCACCTTGCCCAAAAATGGAATATTTGATACTGAACTGTAGTTATTAAGGTCCAGGGGATCCAGGGAGGGCTTTTTTAGAAGCGGCCTTACCACTGCCTCTTTCAAACATGATGGAAAGCTCCCCTCCCTGAGAGATGCATTAATGATATGCTGTAGATGTGATCTAACTGCATCTCCTCCCTGGACGACCAGCCAGGAAGGACAGGGGTCGAGAGGGCAAGTCATCTTCTTCACACAACCAAGTACCTTGTCCACATCCTCGGTACTCACTAACTGAAACTGATCAAGTGTAATCCTACTCGCGGAGTCACTGGACACTCCACTGTCAACCTCTGCTATAACAATGGCATCTAAGTCGGCTCTTATCCGAGAGATTTTATCTGAGAAATGATTGTTAAAGGCATCACAGCGAACTGCCAAAGGCTCTAAAGTTGGATTCAGGGGAGAAGGAGCCTGAGTTAGACCCCTCACCACCCTGAACAGTTCTGCTGGATGTGAATTCGCAGACGCAATGCGTGCAGAGAAGAAAGCTTTCTTCGCTGCACATATTGCCACTCCATAGAAACGAAGATGTTCTCTATGTTGTGTCTTGTCGGATATAAGTCGAGTTTTCCGCCATCGGCGCTCCAGTCGTCATCCTTTCCGCTTCAGCTCCCTGAGGTCTTCTGTATACCAGGGCGCCCTATTAGAAGCGGGCCGGAGAGGACGTTTGGGGGCGATCGTGTCGATAGCCCTAGTTAGGTCTTGATTTTATCTATTGACCAGGGCTTCTACAGGATCATCAACGATATCAGCCATGGAACCCTCCAAGGCTTTTTGGAATCCAGAAGGATCCATCAGCCTCCGAGGGCGGACCATCTTAATAGGTCCACCACCCCTGCAGGGCCGGGTGGTAGCCGTGATACTAACCCTGACCAGAAAATGGTCTGTCCATGACAATTCGGAGGTATTCAGTACCTCCACCCACAGATCCGTCTGTTCGGAACTGAAAACAGCATTGAGGGTGTGGCCTGCTGAATGTGTGGGTCCAGAGACCAATTGGGATATGCCCATGTTTGTCATGGATGCCATGAACTCCCGAGCTCCACCTGACAAACCGGCCTCGAATGGGATGTTGAAATCGCCCAGGACCAAAAGCCTGGGCGAATCCAACACCAGCTCTGAGACCAGTTCCGTGAGCTCGGCCAGGGAGTCTGATAGGCAGTGAGGTGGCCGGTACACTAACAGAATCCCTAGTCTATCCCTGGTCTTCAGACTCAGGTACACACACTCGATGTGATTCAGTTGCCGGACAGAATGTCTGGTTTTTGTAGACCACAGCTACTCCGCCCCCCCCGCCCACTTTCCCTCACCTGCTCACTAACACAGTACCCAGCCTGAGCCCATGTCGGCCCACTGTCATCTCCCAGCTAGGACTCCGTGAAGCATGCCAGGTCGGCCTCCTCTTCTGTGAGGAGGTCAAAGATTATGTTTGTTTTGTTTTTGACTGACCTGGCATTGCATAGGAGCAAGGAAAGGTTCTGTGGGTGGCCTGGATCGTTCCCCAAGATCACCGGGGTAGCAGGGCGTCCGGAAGGTAAGATAGGTATTAAATATCCATCTCTCCTTCCCCTGTAACGGCATTTCGTCCTGCTATCGCCATATCTCCCTCTGCCCCACACAACAGATATTGGTGCTCCCAGACACATTTCAATTGACTGCGAGAGAGAAATATGTCTGTTGTCCCGTCACCTCTCTCGCGCGCGCAAGAGAGAGAAGGAGGAGGTGGGGGGGGGGGGCAAGATGTCAGCTGCACTTGTCCTCTCCTCCCCCACTCACACCGTTTACTGATTTCATACCGCTTTCATAGTGTTATATCCTGCTTGGTGTAGATGTGTAATGGCCCCCAACAGTTGTCAGTGCACTTCAATACCACTATAAAGCAGTAGAGTAGATCCAGCCAAAATACACCCCAGCAGCTGCAGTATGTGAAACAGGAATATTCCAGGAATTTGGTCCACATTTTTAAGTGAACTGAACTGGCCTGCACTTCCTGGACCATGGATTGGAACACAATTATCCTTCAGTTTTCACATTTCGCCAAATTTCGCAGTACTGTTCATGGCTCAGAATATGTACCAAAATGCCTATAAGCATGCATATATTAGGATAAAATGCATACAAAAAATTATACTTGTGGGGGAAAGTATACTCATATTTACATGTACATTTACATGCATTTTATATTTAAAAATGCCTATTGAAGCAGAAACAGGATAGAGCAGACTTTTTCATAAAGACATACATAACTGATACAAACTGGAAATAGACTGATCTGTCTATCCCTAGTGTGAACAGGCAACCTGTGCATGCCATTGTGCTTTAGCATTCATGTGCATGCACTTATATGCATGTGCAAGACATCCTAAAAAGTGCGATGGGGTGGGGGAATGGGCATTTTCCCATGCTGGGAATCCATGAGCTCTGCTGACTTATCCCATTCCAGAAGTGATAGCTTCAGGTCGTTTCCCATTGCACTAGCAGATTTCCCACTATTGCAGTGGTAACATTAAATTCTGCCCAAAGGGACAAAATAGTGATGTATCAGGAATAGCGAACAGAAGGCTTTGACTGGTAAATAGTTGGAACGCATGTATTTATCATTTGTTATATTTCCATCCTGCCTTCATGACTCTCAAGGGAGCTTACATGGGTCTCCCAGGTTGCCCTGGGTGAGACTTGCTTAGATTTAACAATTTAACAATGCCACAGTCCAATTCTCTGGGTACCACAAAGTTCTCTGGGTAGCACAGAGGTTCTTTCAACACTGTTTGCTTCATGGCTCACTATATGTACATAGGCTTTCTGTGGTTCAATTAACACTATCTACAGGCTTAAAGGACCTCCTTTTAGGGGCTTTTATTTAAAACTACATCTGGGGCACTGGCCAATCTCTGTCCATTCTTGCACTGGTCCATCCCCATGACTCATCTGAAAATCAAGCCACGGTATCCTTTTATGCATTGTTGCCAGCAGTCACTGTTGGTGGCTTTAAAAGCCTAGCTACCACCCACCTGGACCCCATTTCCTAGGTGTGTATCCCAGTGAGCCCTATCTGGGGCTCCTAAATTCAAGTGATTCAGACATCAAAACAATCCCATTATCCTTCTTTCCCTGTGAGCTCTGTGCCCCAAACCCTAGACTTGAAAGTAAAGAATCTCAGCCAATCTCTCTCCCACACACCCCTGCACCCTCGTGGTTTTATGTACTGTCTAGCGTAACAAACAACACAAGTGCCCTTCTGAGTTAGCCGATGTCTGCTTGTGGCTCCCGTAACATTCTCGCATTCTTTTGTTCACGGAGAGGTTTGTTTGGGGGCATTAGTTCCAGATGCTAAACTTGCATATGCAGGTTTGACATTTCAATAGCCAGTCATCTGCAAATATCATTTATTTCAAGCATTTCTCATTTTTATGTTCTGTTAGAATAATTCCTTTAAAAATATTTCTAATGTATTGTGAAGGTCTTCTCTCACCATAAAACAAAATTGGGGGTGGGGTTTAAAATGATCTTCAGTGACAGGCAATCCACTGGCTATCTGCTTCTAATTCATATGCTCTGCTTGATAGCATTCGTTTCAAATGCTTGGCAAACCACACACCTGCCTTTTAAGAGGAAATGGTGGGGACAAAAAGACGGGGGGGGGGGACGTTCCACTTTATTACGATATTGTAAATCAGCTACTGCCAAGTAGTTAAACTAATAAATAGCTCTGAAAATCCAAGCAGTTCGGGGTTATTCTTTCACTATGTAACCTAATGTTGCACGACAAAGTAGCTTTCCCCCCCCCCCTTCCTCAGAGCTTCTGCTGTGAAGAGGAACCAGTTTTCTTGACCTCTTGCAGGTTTTGCCCAGTAATACACGATCGGGGGAGGCTGGTAGAGGATTCTTTAATGTAACAAACAGACATGCCCCAAATCCCTCTTTCCTCGTTACACAAGAGAGAAAGAGAGGGAGGGAGGGAGAGAGAGAGAGATCTTCTAAACATTGCAATTACAAACTGTAATTAGTAACAGAACTTGAGCAAGGTCCTGAAAGCCTCTGGGCTAGGCTCAACCACCCAGCTTCTCCACTATTTACCTGCAGGTGGCGTTGTTCTGGTTGAAATTTGTAGGGCTTGCACCTCCACCCACCCAAGCTGGCATTGAGGGTAGCCATGGTTGGGCACCTGCAAAAGGACCACATCCCACCAGTAGCCCAGTGACAAAAGCCCCTTGGATTTGCTCCTCTTCTTCTCCATTGCAACTGTGCCTGTTCACCTGCCTCTCACCACAGATGACTGTGGTGGTGAGAAGGAGGAGCAGTAGATGCCATGGCTTGCTTGCTTGCGTGCTTGCTCATTGGCTCTCTGCCTTTCAAGGAATCTAACGGCAGCCATGATGAAAAAGATGAGGAGCAATAGCCGCAGCAGTGAGAAAGCAGAGTCACTGAGGGAGGGGGCCCATTGAGTGTGTCTTGCCCAAGAGCCCTCAAAAATCTGGTAGTGACTCTGGTGGCCAGGTGTCCCACGTTACAGAATAGAAAACCTATTTTGAAAAGCTGACAGGGGACAAGCCTTTATCTGAAGAGGTGTCCAGTCCAAGTCTGGTTTAGAGTCAAAGAACCATAAGGAGGGAGATCAAGAGCCTTGAAGTTGCCCGTCCACAGTCTGGACAGCAGACTAAACACCAACACAGATCACCCAGTCAGTCTTCTCCAATATGGTGAAACGTATTGCATTTCTATTCACGTTATAGTTTGCACCTATACATAAAAATTTACATATGCAAATGTTATGCAAACTGATGTCCTCTTTTATCCTCTGTTTTGTGTGTGTGATGTGTAAATGGTCATCTATTTTCCCCCACTTCTCTATGGGCCCCAATCTGCCATAAAGTTTTTTTCGGGCCAAAACAAATGTGACATAGAATATCCATGCTCAGATGTTCTGATCTAGATAGATAGATGATAGATAGATAGATAGATAGATAGATAGATAGATAGATAGATACCAGCTTGGGGGGAAAGGACTCTGATTTTTATCAGGAAGAAGGTTGTTTAACCCTTTTCTGGTGCACTCCTCCTCAGAAGTTGCTGTTAGCCCTCTGGGTGAGAAAATTAACAGGACTAATCATGTGTGGGGCAGGAGGTTGATTGAAGAAACAGCTTGGGAGGAAGATAAACTCCCCCCCTCCCTCACATCTATCCTGAGCTGTAATTCTTCAATCCTTATCCTGCAAGGATATCTTCATCTGCAAGCATAACCCAGCAAGTCCCCCTATGGCCCAATATGTGTCAGACAAGCCAATCTACACTACTGCTTTAAAACGGTTTTTAACAGTTTTAAACTGGTTAATAACTGTTTAAAACTGTTATAAACTGTTTTAAAGCAGTAGTGTAGATAGACTCATTGTGCTGCAGAATGAGGCCCACATTAAGCTTTGCCTACGTGAAAGCTCATCCATTTAGGATGATAAGCAGGCATATGTAGATAATTATGTGTGATGGTGGTAAACATATCTTTTCTACATACAGCTTTCACATATCTTCCTAAATGGAGAGCTTTCACATAGGCAGAGCTTAATGTCTGGTATGGACCTCATTCAGACTTAGCTCTGGATTTCTTCAGCTCTACATTTTCCTTTCTACAGAACAGCAAAGATAGGAGCTGATAAAATAAACCGAAGGAAGACATCCTGTCAGCTTTCACCTCAGCCTTTTCACCTCCTTAGTCTTCGAAGCAAGCAAGCATAATTGAGCAAGTACTTTGCTTCAGTCCTGCTTTCTAGTCTTAATCTCCCAGCTCTTTCCCCTTCTGTTCAATTGACCATCAGAGAAGCAGGCAGAGGGTGCCTTAATGATCCACAAATTTTGCTCAGATCGTTACCTGCCCCAGAAAAGAAAGTTAATGAGCCCTCTATATATAAAGACAAAAATCAAGTTTTCCTTTAATGGCCTCCATACCAAGAGTATCATTTTAGGTTAGTCTAATCCTTGGATGATTTACTTTTGAGTCCTATCTTTCTTTTCTTTTCTTTTTTGCAGTCAGTGGTGGAGAACATCTGTTCATTAAGTGTACATGGACAATGTTCAGAGACAGTGTGGAGGGATTGATGGCGAAAGCCTGGAGATAGAACATAAGCCATCTATTTCAAAAAAAGACTTGCAAGGGAGGAGAGGTGGATTTAGAGTTCTCACTTTCTTTTTTTACAATTCTGAGAAAAGGATACCTCTTACTGAACATTTTGCACCCCTGGGAGAAGTTGGAGAACTAAAATTGAAAATCAGCAGTAGCCCATAATAATGGCCAAAGCAGACATTACTTTAAATGTGTGTCCAGCAGCTATCTTCCCCTTTTTTCACTTTTACTCTAGAGTAGCTACAGGGGGCCGATCTGGATCTTAAAAGTCCCCTATGCTTACTGTAGAGGGTTTTTTTAAAGCGCTGCTAGACACATATTTAAAGTAATGTCTGTTTGGCCAAAGAATACCATTGCCTATGTTTGTACATGCATCAGGCACGGTGCTTAAATAGTATAGGGGAGGAGACATACGTCCTTTCTGTCTACCACACAGATAACCTGTTGCGGAGTCAAAGCTTCCACAGGAACACTACATTATTTGGAGGCCCTCTTTGTATATTTTCATCTTGCTCTAGTTTGTTGAGAAGGGTAAATTGTGCAAACGGGTGTTTGTATGGAGGCCTCAGCTCACACAAAACATTATGTGGATAATACTCCACATAAGAACATAAGAAGAACCCTGCTGGATCAGACCAAGGTGTGGGCACCCATCCCGGCTTCTCCCCACCTCTCCGTGAGTAGCAGAGGTCAGCAGAGGGAAGGAGCTGGGCCAGGGGGAGTCCAGGGATATTGAGGGGGAGAGCGGGGTTGGGGCTTTTTGTTTGCTTTGCTTTTTAAACTTGCATTGCGCTGGAGCACAATTGCGCTCCCGGTTGCAATGTCTTTTTAAAAAACAGAGGGCGTGATGGGCACGATGTCCCTCTTCTCTTCCGTGACTTCCTTTTGGATGCCCAGGGAGGATTGTGGAAGCAGGTAAGTCCGCGATCCTCCCCCTCTCTCCCTCTACAGCCTTAGGTGTAGAGGAGCCTATAAGAGTCAATCCACAGGCTTCATGCTTCAGTCTCGCTTTAGGAGGAGTTGTTCAACTGGCCTGGAGAACCTGCTGTGGCTCAAAGGGATGGCTTCCATCTGTTGAGAAGGCCCTGACAGACACCCAGCTATGAAAGCTTAATTAATTGGAAGGAGGTGTGAACTTTCTTTACATGCATATATTCTGCACCCATTTTCTACCAATGCACTGTCATCTTTTTGCACAAATGGCTTGTTTCATCTTGGTAACCAAAAAAACCTGATTGCTGACTTGGACCTGACAGAACCAGAACCCAGATCTATGTGCTTTGTATTTGCCTGCGTAAAAGGCCTCAGGTTCAATCTCTATGAAGGACTGGGAAAGACTGAGCAACAAAGGCTGCCCCTCAAATCATGGAGAGCTGCTGCCAGGCAGGATAGACCAGAGGAGTTGAACCTCTTTCAGCCAATGGTGGGTGGAGCTGAAGGCAAAGGGGGTGGGGCCAAAATACCAGCCTATTTTAGTTTAAAGCTCATGGTGCCAGTAACTACCTCCTAGAATGGGGGGGGGGGGAGTGCTAAATCCAGGAAAATGACAATCACTTGGCAGGTGGGGAGAAGGGACAAGGCTACGGGAAAGAGCAAGGCCATCTGGGAAAACCTGGAGGACTGGATTGGGACTCCAGGTAGAATGGATTTGTCCCCTGGGCCTGAGATTCAACACCCCTGGTACAGACAATATTTATCTAGATGGACCAATAATCTGGTGCAGTATGAGGTCATTTCTTATGTTTAATTCTCAAGGTACTTCTGACACAACTTGGAATCTGTGGTTATTATCTGCCACTCTTTTTCTGCCACCTTTTTGAAAGCTGAAAACTGGCAAAGTGTTAAAACTTTCCATAGAGATATTTCAATTTGGGAAGGCGCAACCTATGCCACTGGACTTACCCTATTCAAAATCTGCTTAGTCTCTTCTTCCCCTACACCGTGGGTTTTTTCTGTGCTGCCACCTGGTGGTGGTGGGAGCAGCATTGGCAGCCTTTGCTCCTCAGGCCAGCGGGCAAGTTCGATCATAGCCATCAGGTCATACGTAAAACATGGCCCAGCCGAATCTATTGCTGTTATTATTCAGCTTTCTCCTGATATCCCTTTGACCAACTTTTAACGGTAGCGCAGAGATCAAGCCCCACTTTCACTGCAGGCTGCAATGGAACATAAATTAAAATAAGAAACTGTGAAGAGATGGCTCTATGTTACTCTTAGTTGAAAAGGAAGTGAAGGAAACTGTTGTGGAAATAAAGAGCTACTCTGTTTATGAGAAATCCCTGGCCTGCAAAACGAATCTGGAGCCTTAGAAGTAGCTTTATATCAGCCAAATTTGCCTCGACTTACACTGTATTAAATCTGATCAGCAGAAGCAATGATGACAGACACCATGTTGTTTCTTTCCAGCATGGCAACAGCGTGATAAATACATGGGAAGTAATTGAATATTTTTCACCTTGTTAAACTACTTAACAAGCTACTTGATTGCATATTGTACCTTTAAAAGACAGAAATCAGGGAGCAAGTTCCAAGAGTGACATTTTTCTGAGATGAGAAGACGGAAGGATGATGGAGACTGTGAAAAGATGAACAAAGCCAACAAATATGTAAGCTTTTAACAGTAATAACTTTTCAACACCCTTCAGAAACCTATACAGAATTTGGGTACTATTTATTTCAAAAAGGAAAGAAAAGAAACTGATCTTGGACTGTTTTATAGAACAAATCTAGCCTCACTTCTTAAAGGCATATTATTTTATCACCATTATCTCCAGAATCTACACTATGGTCAACCCAATGTCATTTGGCCTTATCTACAGATTTGTTTCCTATAGGGAGACTTCTCCTCAAAGAGAAGGCTATCAATGGCTGCTACTACTGAAAGCTAACTCTGGTATCAGAAGCAGTATGCCTATGTACACCAATTGCTGGGGAAATTGGGCAGAAGGATGCTGTTGCACTTGTATCCTGCTTGTGGGTTCCTGGTCAACAGCTGGTTGGCCACTGGGTGAACAAAATGCTGGGCTTGATGGACCCTCAGTCTGATCCGGCATGGCACTTCTTATGTTCTTAAAATGACCAGAAGTAAAATGTAAGATCAATATAAGATTAAAAAGGCACAATAATATTTACAAAAATCACAACAGAAATAGTACCTAGCCCCTACTGAGGGCTCGTGACATATGGAGAGAGGACAATATAGAAAATGTATGATGGTATTTTTATTTTAAAAGACAATTTTGCCTTGATACAAACAGGCTACACAGCACACAGCACTTTACAACTAGGAAGATCTGTTCCATTTATTTCAAAAGGACTTCCCCCCCCCAAGTGCACTGTAGTCTTGATCAAAATAGGATCCCCACCCCTTTTGACTATAAACTGCCCTCCTTCCCTCAACCTTTCACCAATCATCTTGAAAATTTCAGGTTATGTAAAACCAACATTTCTTTCTGGCACTTATATATTTCAGGAAGATTGGTGAAACATTTTCAATTTTATGAATGTTAGAATGACCACCCCCCAATTACCCCTTTAACATGGTGGAATGTGTTTTTTACTTAACGACCTGATGTCATGTTTTTCATTGCACAGTCACCTCTCTGACAGCCTGTACACTCCTTGGCTTCCCACACTTCCTGCCCACGGAAAGGCATCATGGATTGATTCCACCCATAGGGCCTTTTTAGATCAGGAAGTGCAGGCAGCCTGGAGAACTGCAGAGCAAGGTTGAGGTGTGCAATAGAAAGAAAAATGCAGGCAGGGCCGTCAGCCATCTCACAGTCAAAAACACCACCAACACGCATTCAAAATGAATCATAAAATGCCCTGAGCATGAGGCAGAAAAATGGAAGCCACTGTCAGAATGATGCTATGGGCTCCTTCCTTGCAAGGAAAAGGACAGTGAAGGCTTGACAGGTGGTGGAGGCAGGAGGCGTTCCTTGCCTGTAATGTCTTGTAAAAGGCCCCCTTTACAGCAACCATTTATGCAACATTAAATTGTGATCTTAATTATTCTACACGAAGCAAAAGTATTAATTTCTAAGACTGGTCACAACCAGTTCTTTCAAACGGCCAACACCCATTTTGGGACTCTGTGTCAAATTTGACACCTGGTCAAATTGGGGGCTTTTTTGTCTTGTTTTGTTTTGTTTCTTCCACCATACCCTGATGGCAAGTTCTGGAGAAACTGAAAGTTTGCAGTCTTGGTAGGTCCTAATAAAGGTATTGACTAACTATGGATTTTAGATTTTCTTTCGTCATGGACCTGTACTCTTATTTTTTGTTTTATCATATACCTTGTCCTTGTGGCAATAAATAGTGATTATTTCTCATTTCTTTTTTCTCAACTATCAAAGCCATCCTGCTATCACTACAGCATTCAATAAGATTTGCTTAGAAGAATGTGTAGTTAATGCAAAAGTACCATTCAACACAATCATGTTTTCATGTGGTTCTTATTTATCCTATGGAATCACAGTGTTGAAAGATTTCCAAAGTGCTGTTTACCAGCACAGGAGAGAAATGAAGGAGCAACAGTTGAAAGTCAGCACAAGAGATGTTTGATCATCAAGAAGGAAATCTCCCAAGCATCCCTCAAAGGCCCTTGATATCACAGTCTTCATGAGACAAAACTCTCACTGATAGCAATGTTGCCTCAGGCAGTAATCTAGCTTATTTATGACATGATTTGAACAAACAAACAAAACTGGTTCAGTGGCCACCTCCCTTCTAGCCATAGCAAAATGAATCCACGAATCTTGCCAACAAAAGCTGCTCAGCTCTGCCAAATAGCCAGAAATCGATAGTCATGGCACAACCAATGGCCCTTGCAGCTGATTTGCAACTTGAGGAGGAGTTACTATGGCTGTGAGCACTCTTTACTTAAAGTTCTCAGCTGAATTTTGGATAGGGGACAATCCCCATTATTAGACCCGAGAGCTAGTCTCTAGTAGAGATGCCCAAGAATTTGGGGGGTCTGCATTTTTTGAGTGAAATGAATGAATTCAGTTTTTCCAGACTATACATGCATCAGCATGCTGCCATTCTTCAGTTTTCACACTAGAACTAGCTCAGAAAACATACCATATGCATATAGAAATGTATGTTTCACTTAGGTCCTCTGGGAAGAATTTGCTACAGTCAGCCAAACCCAGGCTCACAACTGTTAGCCAGAGGACCTTCTCTTCTGCCGCTCCCAGACTGTGGAATGGCCTACCGGAAGAGATTTGTCAACTTAATAGTCTTTTTGACTTTAAGAAAGCCATAAAATCCAATCTCTTCCAGGAGTCCTATCCAGTCTACTTTTAAGAGTTTTATCTGTATTTTAATAATGTATTAATTATATATGTTTTAATCAGTTTTATGTATTTTATGCCATTTGTATCAATGTTGTTCCCCGTCTCGATCCTGAGGGATCCTGAGGGAGAGGTGGGTAAGAAATAAATAAATATATTATTATTATTATTATTATTATCACCTTTTTACCCCCTACCATTGTAGAAATACTGTTGGCAGTGCATCTACACCAGCAGAGTAAAGTCCCACCCCACTTCTGAAGAATCCTGTAAAATTGCCACCTTAAAAGAGGCTTTTTTCCCTGTGGCTGTCATCACACAGGCAGTTTGATGCACACCCGTCGCGACTTTGATCCACTTACTCAGCACTGGACTCAAGCGATGTCGTCCCCATCATGCTGTTCTCTTGCCCTGAGGTTGCCGTTTTTACTTTCTCTTTCGATGTATCCCTGAACAGGCCAAGTCCAAAACACAAATTTTGAACAGACCAAGCTATCGCAGCAATACCGACCACATGTGATTCAAAACGCTAGCCTCGCATAGGAAATGGAGGGAGAACCCGCAAAAGCAAACAGGGAGGGAAAAGAAGGTGTGATGAAGCTCTGTAGCATGTTGCAGTATTCCATGCTGGGCTCACTTTTATGCAGAAATGGCTGCTCCCTATTTGAAATATCAAAGGTACAGGCAAGAGCAAGAGTTTCGTGGGAAAGCCTTGCAGGTGTTGCTGGTTTGATTTCGGGCTTCTCCAGTTCAATCACCGTTCAGCAGTGGGGAAGGCCTCTTCCTGGGCCTTTGAAGAGCCACTGCTAGTTAGATCAATTGTCCACATTGTGCAGACATCAGCCGAGCATGCCTGCCTATTCAGTGCAGCTGTATGCTACATGCATTTGAAAAACATACCTTTATTTAGGCAGGGTGAAGCAGTTGCCTCAGGCAACAGATGCTGGGAAGCAGCAGCAAGGTGTTCAAGGAGAGAGCTCTATGCCCCTTAAGTTAGCCTGCTGACTTCAAATTGAGTGAGAGAGATTGGCTGAATTCGGATGACATATTAAGCAACGGAGGGGGAAATAGCATACTGACCATGTGTTAAGTAGGCGGTGCTCCACAGACGACATGCTGCAGCCGGCGCTGCTCGGCACCGGCAAATGCCCCGGTTGCTACAAACGTGTGGTGGCCATTTTGGTTGCAGTGTCTGCTCCCTCCTCCTCCCTCAGTCCCCCAGCCGTATCCCAGCATGCACCGTGAGTTCTGCCGGCTGTATAGAGCGGCCGGGGGGTTTTGGCTGCTCTGGCTGGCAGAACTCTATCCCCAAACAGAATAGTCCACGGAGAGAGGGGGGCTCAATTCAGATGACACGTTAAACAACAGGGCTTCGGGCTAAACAACGTGCAAGCCCATTGTTTCCCTCTGTTGTTTAATTCTCCTGATTAGCGTACTGTCAGTTGTGTGTGCATTGTGTGTTACTCTCCACATGACACAATAAGCAACACAACTGACTATTGTTCCCCCCCCCCCCCCCGTTGCCTAATATGTCGTCCAAATTCAGCCATTGACTCATGATTTGTATTGGACATATTCAACTGCCTGTCCAAACAAATTTTGCACATGAAATGGAATGGCCATCTTGTCCTTTGCCTCAGACAGAAAAAATGTCTTGGGCCAGCCCAGCTAATAATAATAATAATAATAATAATAATAATAATAATAACGATTTATTTCTTACCCGCCTCTCCGTCTAGATCTGTATACTTCTTGTTGGCCAGGAGTTTTTGCCTTCCCTTGCAATGAAAACCATCTTCTTACCTTAACAGCTTCATGGAAGTGGTTGAGATGATTGGCAGGGTCCAGTCTGCACTCTGCACCATAGGAGGTTTTGGTAGACAGCAGCAGGCACTTATGCCTTTAGGACAAGGTATGTGCTCAATCAAACCAGTGACCACATCCTGGGACTGCAGGCTGCAATCCTGTACAAACATACCTGGGCATAAGTCTAATTGAACTCAGTGCACCTTACTTCTGAGTAGACATCCCTAAGATTGCACTGTACGGCAACCGATAATTAAGCTGGGAGATGTAGATTAATTTCCAGAGGTCCAGTGAACATGTGAGTAATTAATCCATTTTCATAGATTAATTACAAAACAGAGACAAGGGTGTTCATCCTTCCTAAAGAAAAAGTCACCGGAAGCGAGAACAACAAAACAGGATCTAGAGAAATAACAGAAGAATCAGGAGGCATTCTCTGTTTTTCAGAAGCTGCTATTTATCCTGGGGCACTAAGCAGGACATTAGTCTACAAATCCAACATGGAAATACTGATAATGCAGTCTGGAGTGAAAATTTGTATTACATCAGTGTCTTTGTCATTATAATAGCAAAATATCTTATGTGCAGGAGCACAATGCACTGGATTTTGCCAATGTATTACATTGGACAGTAATCTGTTGAGAAGGTCATGTACACATTTTCAATGAGCTTTTATTATTGCTTTCTGTATTGTATTGATAACCCAGTTTCTGACCCACTCTCTTATTCACCATTCTTTCAGAATAGTAATTGAGGGTTGGTTTATATATATAATCAAATCCCTTTTTAAAATTATTATTAATGCCAATGAGTAGGATTTTATTTTCCCTTGTGTCTAAGCAGGGTGATTTATTAGAAAGTGTTTCCACCCACTATCTCCTCTTGTCGGATCAGGTATGGAAGCACTGCTGTATCATTTTCCTGGGCTTTTAATAATTGTTTGCCAAAAAATATTTAAAAACAGGGCTAATCACAGTGCATTGAAATTGTACAACTGACAGCAGGAGGGACAAAGTCAGGAGAAATGACTGCATCTTTAATTTAGGAAGCTCTCTGAAATTTAGAGCCCAATCCTGACCCAGCTCAGAATGATTTACCATTTCCTTTCCTAACAACACCATCATGGGTGACATTTGTGGAAAGGCAGTATATAGATATTATAAATAAATAAATGTCAGTTCTTCTGGTTGTTCCTCAGAAAACATTTTTATTGAATGAAAAAAAAACCAAGATACTTCTTGTGTCCTGCCTATCCTCCAAGAAACTAGGTGGCACACATTTGTTTATCTATGAGAGACAGTGACAGGGGTGGATACGTTATGGCCCTCCAGATGCTTTGGCCTACAGCTCAAATCAGTCCTAGCCAGCATAGACAACGGTGAGGGATTATATAAATTGTTGACCAAAACAATACCTGGAAGGCCATAAGCTGACAGCCCCTGCTATACAACTTTGGCAGCAGGTTTACCTGTTCAGTTGGGCTTACTCCCATGTAAGTGCACATAGTTTTGCAACCTGAGTCTGTGTGTTCTTTATTCAGACTCAAGATTATAATGTCTGTAGAACACTTAGGAGTACCTCCATTAAACAATGGCCTGGTTCACGTGTAACACTAAACTAACTGTTGCTCATAGTTACATCTAAACTGGACCAAACTGTGATTCGTTTAAACTATGGTTACTGAAATAAGCCAAGATCAAACCATGGTTTCTTATATTATCTTGTTCCAATAAGTTAAACTAACCACATTTCCCAGTTTGACTGTACCAATAAACTGCAGGTCTTTTAAACCAGAAGTGGGCGCTTCCAATCTCCTCCATGTAGCTATGCTAGAGGAGGATGGGGGAGCACATGTGTACGATGCTTGAGCAAGCTCATTCCTTTAATGCTAAATGATGGTTTAGTAGTATGTCTGACCTGATTCAGTATCTAAGGTGCTCCATCATCAGGTAACAGTGTGATCAATGTGGGTCTGATCTTGGAATATTTTCATTCAATAGGCATGAACATTCAAATTCAAAGCATGTGCAGGTCTTTTCACCAAAAAGGCTTGCAACTACATAGGGAAGACTAACTATAAATTTATAATATTCAAGACCTAGCTGAAACACTTTATCAGTGTGGGAGAATTCCACTCATGTTCAAGCGAAATCAAGCAGAACTCCTGTGCAGATCTTGCTGCTCAACATGGCAGGGTGGGAAATGAGGGGCTGGAGGCAGCACATTTTGGGACATAAAGAGCATGGCCAATGAGTATGGTCCTGTGCTCCTACTCTCATGTTCACCTACCCTATTAAGGCTTAACACCTGATCAGGGCTGAAGTGAAACTGATTGTGCTGACTTACACTACAATCCTAGACATGTCTACTCAGAAGTTAGACCCCCTGAGTTCTATGGGACTTTGTTCCATGTAAATGGGTATAGGAATGCAGGCTTACATCAAAATCCTATACATATCTATTCAGAACTAAGTTAAATTGAATTTAATGGGGCTTGTCTCTGGCTAAGTAGGTCTAGGAATGCAGCTACAAGTTTTCAAGCTTCAGCTTTATTTATTTTATTATTTATTTTTTTAAAAAGTCTGGCAGACATACCAAAATTCTCTCTTTTATCCACATAACAACTCAGGTATTTGGCCTGGTGGATAAAAAGAAAGATAGAAAATCTGGGCCGTTTCCCCCCTCCCCCTTGTTGTTCGTTGGTCACCCTAGAATCAAATCTCAGACATATGACTACTAAGAAGAAAGACTGCTTTGAGAATCAGCCCATGTTGAAATATCTTTTCATAGACGAGGAAGATCAAGGGAAATAATTCCATGGGACAGAAATTAGGCCCTAAATTATTATCCTTTTTAAAAAGGGGGATGTATGAGTAGGCTTGTTATATGTGCAACAATTTAATGAAAGCTGGGCAGTGAGGGTGGGGAGACTATGGCTCAATTCGGACGACACAATAAACAACTGGTGTGGGGGAAACAATCGTCAGTTGTTTTGACTATTGTGTCATCTGAATGCTGCCATAGTCAACTCAGCGCTGATCCTCATCCACACCACAGTTGATTATTTATTACCATGTTGTGTGGGGAGTGCCCCCTAGGATTAAGGTTAGGGTTAGTCAACCCACCATTGACTATCGTGTCGTCCGAATTGAGCCCATATTTTATATTTTATTATATTTTAACACATGCGTCAGTCTGAATATTCTGACTTCTCATCCTCAAAGGATAGCTTTCCCATTCTGCCTGTGTTCATTATAGGCCTTTGTGCACCCATTGGAATAAAGTCCAATCTTTATTTCCAAAGGACAACGTCATGATTAATCATTCAGTATAACAGGAATTGCAACTGGCACACTTCATTGAAATGACCTGGGATTTCAGCATAAACTGAGCTCCTTCTTAATATCTCTTTATCAGGAAGTAGCTCATTACGTATTTGTTAGCACAGAACTAGCACTGGCACCTGGCATCTATGGGCAGCTGCTGGGAGGCCCAGCCCTGGCAGGACCCCCCTGCTACTGTCATTGTTATGGGTCTATTTCCTCTATCCTGGCTGCCCATCCCAAAAAAAGGGCACTGCTGAACATATGCAGAGTAGGGATGTACGGATTGTGTAAATCTATTCCGTCTGTATTTCATGGATTCTACAGTGTTATTCATTCCGGCGTCCATTCACAGACAGATTAAACTTTTTTCCCATTATGCAGAAAAATATGCAAATAATTCCAGAGGAATTTATATAATTTGGTAGTACGTGACATTTAGTGTATTGTCCCCCATTCCATTCAACTTTTCCCGGCGTATATTTTCCAGCATGACATATGTCTGAGCAGAAACTTGCATATTTTCTTGCAAATAAATTTGTGTAAATTTTGGGAAAGTAACATATTTTTTAAAAAAAGTCTGGAGGTCCAAATATACCATGTGGCCTGAGGAGGCCAATGTGCAGCAATTTCCGCAACTCGGATTCTTAGAATCCCGAACTCATTTTAGTCTGTCTCAGATTTCTCCAGACTTCCCTAATGCAGGGTGGTTTTGCCTAACCAAAGAATTTGCCTTTGCCAGTTCTCATCTTTTTGAGGTTTAGGGTACACTGCCATCAGGTTGCCATTATGTTTTGTTTTCATTCTGGCAGTGTTTCTATGCTTTTAATAGTTGTACAAGAGACAATTGAGGGGGGAGGGGGGAATCACATCTTGAATTCCTATCTGCCATGCAGTCTTTGAATGGTGTCAGGAAGAGCTGAACTTCTATTATAAGTAAGCGCTGATTCAATATTGGCATTTGTGTGTAGCGATGCCTCATGATTTTCTGTGTAATGGAACATATATAAATCTTATTCAGGTGTGAAAGAGATACATTTATTCCTTTTGTTATTAGGCCTGCCTAAATAAAAGAAAACTTTCTTATTCAGCTTCACTGTAAGGAAAAACAATATTCTATCAAAGTGATCTTAGGCCACCTAAAAGGCTGTCTATTGCTGTTTCTTCAGCCACTAATCATCCAGAAACAATTCAGAGGGACAGGGCCATCAGGAACTGGCTTATCACTGTTGGCAGCGAAAAGATTATCATAATCCCCCCCATGAAACCATTGGGAGAGAGGTTAAGTGGCTAAACAGCTTCCACATCACACTCCTGGCAAACCTTAACCGCCCCCACAGAGTATATACACCTCCAGGGTGAACCCCCTTCCCAAAGGGACCTGGGATCATCGCTAGCCATTAACTTCAAAATGAGTGATTGGGCAACATGATGGTCCTTGTAGAAATAGCACTAGGAGCTTTGGCAGAGTATCCAAAGGTTAGCTAATGACTGGAAATGGTCGGAATCAGAGAAAGAGAGAGAGAGAGAGGAATGTACAATATTCAATTTTTGATCATTGCTTTATGAACATGCCCTAGCTTCCTATTAGGAACAGAAAAGGCATATTTATGAGATCATCTGCCATGCAGCTCTACTACAGAAGCTAAGCAGGGCTGGCGTTCAGTGCTGCCAGTGTCTAGATGGGAAACTGCTTGGGAACTATATGTGAACTGCTCTTAGTTCTTTGGAGTAAGAGCAGGGTAGAGAAATAACAAATCCAGTGAGTTAGTTACCTTTTAACACCCTTGTATCCTGTGCAGAATGGCTATTGCCCACTGGTAGAGCCCTGCTTTGCATGTAGAAATCTCGACCACCTCCGCTTAAAAGAATCTCAGGTAGCAGGCAATACTATAGGCCTCTGCCTGTAGTTTTTGAGGTCCACCTCCAGTCAGACTAGATGAACCAATGGTCTGTCTCAGAAAGAGGGAGGGTCATAGGGTTGTGCTGACTAGCCCTGCCCCCAATGATGGCTTATTCGCCAACCAAACACCCTCAGCTCAAGACTGCCCTCTACTCCCAGGCGTTTATGCCAGTCATCTGAACAGGTATAGTATTTTATTGAAACTGTTTTTAGCTCTCTAAATTCTTTGAAATTTTGTATATGTAAATGTTTTTGCTGGGCCTGTTCAGATGACATGCTAAGCCAAGGTTAGGCTGCTAACCCTTTTGCAGCAAATGGTTAATGGGCATGTTTAAACTGTGGCTGTGCAGTCACCATGGTCAGGAATGGTTCACGTGAAACACCAAGCCATGTTTATCTCAAAATGCTTAACAACAGTGGCTTAGCATGTTGTTTGAACATGGTTGCTGTATTTTAATATGTATTTTTAAATTGTATTTTGTTATTTGATAAATTGTTGTAAACTGCCCAGGAAGCTTTGGCTATTGGTGGTATAGAAATGAAACCATCATCCTCATCCTCATCAAATTCAACCTTATCAAACAACGTACACCATACTATACATATTTACCTGAAACAATCCTGGAAAATGCAGATCATAAAATATACTGGGACAGAACAATTCATACGGACAAGACAATACCTTGCAACTGACCAGACATAACGTTCATAGACAAAAAAGAAAAACACACATACCTCATCGACATAGCAATACCGAATGACAAAAATATTGTTGAAAAGGAAGAAGAAAAGAGAGACAAATATACACCACTGGCCATGGAAGTCAAAGAACTATGGCATCAGGAAAAGGTCACAAGTATTTCGTTAGTCTCCTCAGTCACTGGCATCACATAAAAAAACTATACAAAAAACCTTCAGAAACTGGGCCTACCAAAATACATCCACACCAATATCCAGAAAGCAGTCATAATTAAAACATGCTCAATCATCAGAAAATTCCTGAATCAATAAAAGACAGCATGACTTGGCAAAGCCCGTCATGTCCGTCTAGAAAAACCACCACGAGCGAGAAAGAGATGATAATAATAATAATAATAATAATAATAATAATAATAATAATACACCCTTCTGGCTGTGTATACAGCAGCCATGTGAAAGGGCCCTACATGCATCCTGTCATATTCATATGGGGTTCTTTCATGTGAGGGGGAATCCTGTCCGCCAAATGTGCAAGCAGTGAAGGGCATGGCCAGTGCTTTTGACTCCAGAAATTATTCATGGAAATCTTCCCAGTATTAGTCAGGTTTGTAGGAGGGAGGGTACCACAACCCCTTTCCATGCACTGAAAGAGCGTACAGAGGGAGCTTCAGGGCTCCATTAACTAGTCCCATCCACCGCCATTATCATGCACTACCTCCCATGATGAAGGTCTGGTGAATGTCACGAGAATCAGTTCCTCCTGAGAATGTTCCTGCCCTCCTCCTCAATATCAGTAATATGTAACTTCTGTACACATAACCTGGGTGGTAAAACAGGTGTGTATGCATGTGTTTTAAACTCTTCAGTTTGTTTTATGTGTGGCATGTTAATTCTAATATATGCTCATTATTATAATGGCAGAACAGCATGTAGGAGGCAACAATAACAGCATATTAATTAGTCTGTAACTAAATAGTGTGCAGTCTGGTAGAACCTCCCCTTCAGGCCTTTGATCAGCTGCACATATTTACTTGGATGTAATAGATCTATGTAAATATTACTACACCCTCATGCTCAACACATTTCATAGATGTATATGCCCTTGATTTCAGTGAAACTCACTTCCACATAATCTTTTTTACAATTAGGGTACCTACTACTGCAGGAGCAAATGAAACATGTATTAAGTTAGCACTATCATCCCATTATATTCACAACCCACTTATATAGGTATGGGATCATCAACATGAGAAGAATGCTAGTTAAAGAAATGATTTGTGAATTGCCTTTTCATAAAAAAGCAACCTAATCATGGGAAAGGCCAAGGGCCCTTCTTCAAACACCAGATTTGGAATATGAGTTATGGGCAAGCAATTGTATAGCCTAGGAAAGTTTCCTCTCAATTTTCCCAGTCTTAAGTTCAGTTCGCCCCAAACTTTGAGGATGTTTCCAATCTTAAGTTGGTTTGTCCTCAACTTTGAGCAGGGGGTGGTGGTTAAAAAGATTATGTGGAAAGTCGTACACATTTTTGTGTGCATTTTTCCAAATACGTGCATTTTTGGAAGCAGTTTTGCCTAATATACATATTTTTGCAAGCGATTTTTCCAATTGAATGCATTTAATGCTATTTTCACAAATTTGTGTATTTTATGTGCATTTCACCCAAATATATGCATTTGTATTCACATTTTTTGTTTGTAAAATCCCTTTGCAAAATTTGGAGAAGTGCAAATTTCAAAGGGTAACTGGATTTCAGTGCGGGTACTGGTTCAAAAAGGAGAAATTAAGTAAGTTTGTATTAAAATGTGAACTAAACACGTTTCCCTCATCCCAAGTACAGCTCCTGGGCCATCAAGCCCACTAGGAGATGTGGTGAAAGCACCGGAGGTATGCAAATGTGATTTCCTAAGCAACCGCCCCTACACTGAAGAAGGATCATTTGATATGTAGGGTGGGTGGAGCATCCAGCCCTATCTATAAATCAAAAATCCTAGATTATCTGGGACAATGAAAAATCCAGAAGCATTCCTTGACATCCAAGGGAGTACTGTATAAAATGTAAAAAACACCTGGATGTTTCTAGTTGCTGTGCATTTTATTGATACTGTGTTATTTCCTCCAGCAAACGGCACTTTGAAAACTCTAAAGACTGTATTGCCTGCGTAAGCAAGTTCAGAGTGGCTACCTACTGCAGTGATATGATGACAGTCCAAAGAAGTTGTACACAAAGAACCTTTGCTTTTGCTTCCCCCCCTTCTTCGTTCCATCTAGAGTAACAGACATCTGAAAGTACTTGCTTGTTGTGTGTGAAAAGAAAGTCATCTAGCTACTAGACTCCCTCTGCTGCTATGCCTTAATGTTTAGTCTCCACAAGTTCCTTTTCTCTGTGCTGACGCAGTTATATCACATTCACAAGATCATATGCTTGCAGCACAATCCAATTGCCTTTCTTTCTTTCTTTCTTTCTTTTTTTTTGTTTACCCAGGCATTTTAAGTCCCTTTTTTCTTTTCTTTTTTACTTTGTGATTTATTTTATTATACTGTTATTTTTGTTGTGTTTTTACTTCATTGTAAACAGCTCTGGGATTGAGAAATAAAGGGTAGTATGTGAATGTTTGAGAGAGAGAGAGAGAGAGAGAGAGAGAGAGAGAGGAGCCCCACTATATACAAAAAGACCTACTGCAGGGTAGCTGCCCATTGTTACGAGCAGTACTGACTCCATTTTGAAGTAGCCAAAAAGCCAAGGCGTCTTCATTCCCCATTTCCGGCACAGGAATGGGGCTGAGAGCAATCACGTACAGCTTAGATCAGGCAATTCAGTTCCTAATAGACCTCCTAAAATGCATTCCCCAGAAGCAAAGGTGGGAGTAAAATTGAGCTGAATATGAATGCTGAATGGCAACAGTGATAGCTGGTCATGCAACTGCAATGGGTCCTATTGTTGAACTCCAGCATGGACACCAGTCGTTAAGACAGCCGTTAGCATGTAAAGTAACCTTTGGTGAAAGAATGTTACCAGCCAGTACAGCCATCATCCCCAAGTACCCTCTTCTGTTATCTGAAATGAAAGGCCAGCTCAGTCTTTCTCCCATAGCAAGTAACATCACTTCCAGTGCTTACGAGCCGTGACATTACTGCTTTTCTCTAGATTGTATAAAAACCCTCAGGTTTAGAGAGTCATGCCCCCACTTTTTAGATGTGTGGGGCCATGCTGCTGAAATCACTGGGTGCCTTACCCCCCACATGGGTAAGGTGCCACCATGCTGCTGAAATTGCTGAGTCTCTCCTCCCAGAGGAAAGTCTCCTGCTCTGTCCTTCCTCTCCACTGAGACCAGGAGCTGCAACACACGCTAGTTGCTGTCTTCAGGAAAGGGCTTCAGTCCAGGGAAAGGTATATTGCTTTTAGATATTCCCTCCCCTCTTTCCCCTGCTCTGTGTGTGTGTTCTAAATCTCAAGAAGACTCCTTCTCACAGCCTTGAAACTACTTTAAAGCCTCCATTTGCTCAGCTAATTTCCCCAAAACAAGTGTGTGCATTTGAATCTGCTTATACCTCAATAAATGTGCCATTGTGATGTTATCCTCTTCAATGGTGTGGATTTATTTGGGTAAGAATCGCCTTACCTGTATGCCTCCTTGCTGAGTCTGCTATCCAGATTCTGTTGATGGGCAGCTTCAAGGCCCAGCTCTTTCTTCTGGATGAGGGAGCCAGTGTGTTGTAGCAGTTAGAGTTTTGGACTGTGAGTCGGGAGATCTGGGTTCTAGTCCCTATTCAGCCATGAAGCTTGCCGGGTGACTTTGGGCCAGTCACAAACTCTCAGCCCAGCCCAGCCCACAGGGTTGTTGTGAGGATAAAATGGAGAGGAGGTTGATTATGTACACCATCTTCGGTTCCTTAAGGAGGAAAAAGATGGGGTATAAATATAATCACATGAAGGGATGGCCTTTCATATAGAGGTGACTATGTTGAGAACAGCCCTCTGGCCACCTTTTGAATAAAGGATTGTTCTGTGTGGCCACCCTACCTCCAACAGCCCATTGGGCAGGGATGGAAAGTGGGAGAGAGACAAGGGGATGTCAGAGTCATGAGAAAGAAAGTAAAGAGGGTGACAGAGAAAAGGGGTGGCCCCACCCACTGGTTCTTCCCACTCCTGTCTTCATCCCTGCCCGCCATTGGCCTGCATCCCCTAACAGATTATCCCTGAGGGAATGTAGCCTTCAACAGAAAAAAGGTTGACCACTCCTAATTTGTATTGTGTTGTTATGCAGGCCACCTACATAAGCTGGCAGTACCAGCCCTGTTCAACCAACCAATGTGGATAGACTGAGGCCCTTTCTACACCGGAGGGGTGTAGAGGGCTCAGGGCAGGGGATCCCGGAAGTGGCTACTTCCGTGATTGGCGCGCCGAATGCACATAAGGAAGTGCAATGGCCCGGACTTCTCTTGGGTCGTTACACGTCACGGGCACAATTTTTTTTCATCGACGGAGTGTGCAGGAGTGCTCCTCCGCAAAATGTAAGTGCTTTTAAAAAAAGCAACAGCTCGCGCAGGGGGCACCCCCCCTCCCTACCCTCCCAGGGGTGGCAAAACTGGTGCCACCCCCTCCCCTGCTGGTCATGGAGCCACACAGTGCAGCTCCGTGCCCAGTTTGCAGCCACGCTTACTCACGAGTAAACGTGGCTGCGCCCGGGATGGGCGGGCACATTCTTCCGTGGTCCTGGGAACTTCCCGAGACAACGGAAGCATTGGGATTTTTCTGTTTTGGGTTTTCCCAGAAAAATCCTGTGCCCGCCCCACCCCCACACCCAGGACTCATTTGGACACACAAGGAGCAGCCAGGAGCCATCCCAGGCATTTTGCCTAGTGTGGAAAAGGCCTGACTTGCAATCCTATGTATGTCTACTCTGAAGTAAGCGCCACTGAGTTTAATAGTATTTACACCCAGGGAAATGTGTATGGGATTGTAGCCTATACCTATGGAAAAGGGATCATAGTGGTCATCTCCTTCCCCACCTTCCACTCAATCGCAGCCCCTTGTGCACAGAGCCTGTACACAGACAAACTGTAAATGAGTCCTCATTACACAGATACAGCCTATGCAAGTACATCTTGTACACACGTGAATACAGTGAAGTATACATAGACATGTCCTGTCATTGCGATCCTACTTCTCTACGCACACCCCATTCATTCAGTTCCACATAATTTCTTCTCTTTTTCTCAGAGTCAAACTAAATATTACCTTTAATACAGGAGTGCAGAGCCTCAAGCCCTGCCCACTTTGCCCTCGCCCCACCCCATTTTGCCTTCTGCCCCACCCACCAATGGAATATCCCTCCCTCCCCCCCCCCCAAAGCTTCTTTGGGCTAAAAGAGATTCAACACCCTTACTTTTAATACATTGCATGCAGATAAGTCTGTTCTTTTTAATTTGGCTTTTTAATTTATTCTTATGGTTTTTAAGGTTGTTTTTAAGTTTTGCCAAGTTTTTATTCTTTTGCAACTCTCGCTTGTTTGTTTTGTTTTGTTTTTGTAAAACACCTTGATTGGTCTTTCTAGGAAGGTTGTTTAGAAATATTTTAAGTAAATACATACATTTTTTTCTTACTCAAAAGTTAGTGCAGAGGATCCAATCTGGATTGGGAGCGACGCTAGTGGGGGGGATTTAACATTTAATCTCCCCCACCCTGCACTGTGACCCCCAAGATGGATTAGGGTGCATGCAGCTGCAATTTGCAAAGGAAAATAAGCCTTCAGAGTGTGCCGTTATTAATCAAACATGGTGGGCGCGTTTATTTCTCAATTCATATTGACAGCTTTCTTTTTTATGATTATGGTGGTGGTTACAGCTACTGCTGTAGTGTTACTATTTATTTATTACAGGAGGTACAGTAGTACCTCCTTTGTTAAGCCCTATCAGTAAAAAACACATTCCACCATGTTAAAGGGGTAATGGGGGGGGTCATTCTAACATTCACAAAATCGAAAATGCTTCACCAATCTTCCTGAAATTTACATGTGCCAGAAAGAAATTTTGGTTTTACATAACCTGAAAATTTCAAGATGATTGGTGAAAGATTGAGGGAAGGATGGCAGTTTAAATTAGAACAGAAGAAAATGCTCTCTGGATCAGAAGGATTCTGATAATTATGACTGGCGAGTTTTTACATCCTGGATTTTTGTAAAGAATAAGCCCTTACTCAGTAATCCAGTGGTGGTGTCTTCTTCCCCCTTCATTGTAGTTTCAAAATTCCCTTCGGTTGATTTTTAATGAATATTTGTTTGCCTCATTCTAATTGATACACGGCAGCCATAATGCAAGCATGCTCAGTAGTGTCCCTTTTTCTCCCCCTCTCCCTCCATCAGCTAGAGAGAAAATGGCCTCCGCCTCTAGCAAAGACACTCAGTGGCTGAATTCAGACGACACAATAAGCAACTGGGGGGGGGGGGAACATTCATCAGTTGTATTGACTATCGTGTCATCCGAATGCTGCCATAGTCAACTCAGCACTGATCCTAATCCACACCACAGTTGATTATTTATTATCATGTTGTGTGGGGAGTACCCCTAGATGAACAACTGTAAAGTTGATTATTACCCCACCACTGACTATCGTGTTGTCCAAATTCAGCCAGTGTCTACCCAGGAGTAAATTCCATTGGACGCAGTGGGTTTTACTCCAAGATAAGTGTGTAGAGGATTGCAGCCTTTTTAAAAAATGAGTCTCACTCCCATGCACTGGCTTGACGGGGTGTGTGGATTTTGTTGTAAATTTTCTCTGGAGGCTCTGTGTATTTAGAGGCCATGGCTTTCTGTGAGAAAATGGTTTAAGCTTCCTCCCCCCGCCTTTCTTTGTCCCAAAATCCCCCCTCCCCCTTGTTATTTTTTTTAAAAAACTACAACCATTGTTTCCAATGGATCCCTGATTCCTTGTTGCCTGGTTAGCCCAATGTATTAAATGTATTAAATAAGTCTGCTTGAAATTACAGCCTTCATTTGCCTTTACTAGGTTGTAATTTCTAGGGCAATTCATTGGGATTTACTTGAGAGTATACACATGCGGAGGATTGTGCTATAAGTAAACATGATTCCCAGCCTGTGGTTATCCCACTCAAGTAGGTTTCATTAGTAATTTTTGGCTTCTATATTTACCCTGCAATCATATGTACAGTAGGTGTACTTGAAAGTAGTTCCCATTAGGGGTGTGCATCGGATCGGATCCGATCCACGATCCGAATCCGATCCGCCCCAAAAATCGGAAAATCCGATCCGATCCGATCCGATCCGATACACCATCCGATCCGATCCGATCCGATCCGGCGAGGTCCGATCCGGATCGGATCGGATCGGCGGATCGGACGCCATTTTAAATGCGTTTTTCCCATAGCAAAGTATTGTTGTTTTACAAAAACGCCTATAACTTTTTCATTTTTAACGACAGAAGGATGAAACTTGGGCACATTGTACACTGGTTAAGGATAGGTATCTGTGAGAAATTTCAGAAAGATTGGTGCATGCAGTTTGTGGCAATTAATTTTTTAATAAATAACATGGAATGCCTATAACTCGGTCATTTTTAAAGTTACACACATGAAACTTTGCCACATTGTAGGTGGTACCTTGGGACCCACGTGTGTGAAATCCCAGAACCGTGGGTGCTTGCCTGGTGTGGCAATGAATTTTTGAAAAATGGGTAGTAGTGGGGTAAATGCAGTTATGCCTCCCATGTTTTTATTTTTAAAGATACAAACAGGACACTTCGGCACATTACAGGGAACACTTCCCTTGATATGTGTGTAAAATTTCAGACAGCTAGGTCCAGGCATGTGTTGGCAATGAATTGTTGAAAATTGGGTAGCAGTGGGGTAAAATACAGTTTTGCCTCCCATTTTTTTATTTTCAAAGATACAAACGGGAAACTTTGGCACATTGCAGGGAACACTTCACTTCAAATGTGTGTGAAATTTCCGGAAGCTAGGTGCAACATTTTAGTGGGAAACGAACGTTTATTCATGGCATTTCACATGGGATTTATGGGTTGGTTTGAAGAGCTACAAAGCTCTAACTCGCTCACATGGCACAGGACCTATGCCCGCTCAAACGCTGGAAATTTCACAAACTTTGGTGCAATGCTTTAGTGGGAAAACAAAGGTTTATGCATGGCATTTCACATGGGATTTATGGGTTGGTTTTAAGAGCTACAAAACTCTAACTCGCTCACATGGCACAGGACCTATGCCCGCTCAAACGCTGGAAATTTCACAAACTTTGGTGCAATGCTTTAGTGGGAAAACAAAGGTTTATGCATGGCATTTCACATGGGATTTATGGGTTGGTTTTAAGAGCTACAAAACTCTAACTCGCTCACATGGCACAGGACCTATGCCCGCTCAAACGCTGGAAATTTCACAAACTTTGGTGCAATGCTTTAGTGGGAAAACAAAGGTTAAACTTTATTATTTTAAACCTTCAGGAAAGGGAGGGGGAGGCTGTGTTTGTGTGTGTGTGTTTGACAGCTTGATCCACCAATTGTGCTTTAGAATACATGACTGAATCACCCAATCCTGTGAAGACTTTCTTCAGCCTCCAATCGCAATGCTGGAGGAGGGCACCAGTATATATTCTCTCAGCCCTGCCCTTCTGGCTCTTTGTGGGTTGAACGTGGAGGAGATTAGGGAGTGTTTTGGAGCTGTGTTGGAGAGACTGTATTGATTTGATTGCATTTGGAGGTGGTTTTGAGGAGTTTCTGATCTTTTACTTCAGCTTTTCTTGTTCTCTCTCTTGGCTTTCCTTTCTCTCTTGCCTTTCCTTTCTTAGATAGCACGTTTGTTTGTCTGTGAGTTCAGTTTGTCTTTGCAGTGAGTGTGTTTGTTTGTTCTACTTTCGCTTTCTGAAAAAAACTCAAAAAAATAATAAAAAAATATTTCTATCCTCTCTCTCTCTCTCTCTCTTTCTCTCTGTGTGTGTGTGTGTGTGTGCGCGCTTGTGAGTGAGTGTGTGTTGCTGGGCTGTGTAGCCTGCTGCTACAAACACAAAAAAAGTCAGCAAAGCACACACTTACACAAAAATAAATAATAATAAAAATAAAATGAAGCGTGGCACTCAAAGGGGGGGTGCTCCCAAGGCAGCATTTGGGAGAGGCCGCTCTGGGCATGGCGCTGCTGCTGCTGCTGCTGGGACCAGCAGCAGGCAGCCTACTTCCACACCCCCAGTTAAACTGAGGCGTTCTCCACTGGGGCAGCAGAAGCAGGCAGAGGCAACTCAAAGTAGTGCCTGCAGGGCACTCTTTCAGCAACATGAGGCAGGTGCTGGGAGCAGCAGTGGGCATGAAGAAGGAGCACTATATCCAGCTCCTTCTTTGGTGGGTGAGCCTGTGAACCCGCTGACTGATCTTTTCCCAGATCTTGTGGAAGTCAGCGAGGTTCAGAGTGAGGAGGAGGACTCTGATGTGGGGCAAGAGGAAGAGCAGGCAGCACCAGAGACTTACTCTCCACAATCCGTCCTCTCTTCCACTCATTCCCTTGCTCCTGAGGTGACACCACAGAGCGAAGGCGCCGGCAGGCCGTCTGTGTCACCCCAGAAGCGACAGGCAAGCAAGGTGTGGGACCACTTTGAGGTGGCAGTGGATTCCCGCTTTGCTGTCTGTCGCTACTGCAAGATGTCAGTGAGCAGGGGAAAAATGCCAGGCCACTTCACCACCACGAACCTCACCCGCCACATGCAGAGGCACCACCAGTCTGTTTTGCTTGGGACCGAGGCGGGCACCTCGCAGCAGACTGGTGCTAGCGGCAAGGGCAAGCAGAAGGCTCCTGCAACTTCTGCCAGCTCTCGACCTCCCATCCCCAAGAGGCTTCGCCAGGCCACCATGGAAGAGATGGGGTGGGGGAAGTATGGAGCCACAAGGTGGCGTTTTCCAGCGCCCAACCAGATCACCAATTGCATCGGTGAGATGGTGGCGTTGGATGACCAGCCATTCAGCCTCGTCGAGAACGCAGGCTTCAAGAGGCTGATGGCTCTTGTGGTTCCATACTACAAGCCGCCGTGTCGCACCACCCTGAGCAGGCGTGTGGTGCCCTCCCTGTACCAGGCATGCAGGGAGTTAGTTCTGGGTCGTCTGTGCCAGGCAGAGGCACAGAAGGTGCACTTCACTTCGGACATCTGGTCCAGCGAAGGAGGAGTGCACGCTTACCTGTCCCTGACGGCTCACTGGTGGGGAGCCTCAGGGCAGGAAGCACCCAGGACTTCTGGGACTGGGAAGGAGGGCTGCCGCTGGGCCCTCCTTCATACCGCAGTCATGGACCAGTCCCACACGGCGGAGGAGATTACGGAGGCCATGAACCGCATGGTGGCAGGGTGGCTGGGCGGGCACCAGCACACCCGCGGTTACATGGTCACGGACGGGGGAGCCAATATGCTGAAGGCGGTGCGCGATGGCGGATTTGAGGGCATCCGCTGCATCGCGCACGTCTTCAACCTGGTCGTCAGGGATGGCCTTGGAGGCAGCAAGGCCCCTCTCCCTCCCCAAATCCGTAATCTCCTAGAGAGCTGCAGGAAGGTGGCTGGGCATTTCCACCACAGCGTGAAGGGCAGTCGGTTGCTGCGGGAGAAGCAGCAGGAGCTGGGACTTCCGCAGCACCGGCTAGTGCAGGACGTGGCAACACGTTGGAACTCCACCTACCACATGCTCGAGCGTATGGTGGAGCAACAGCGTGTTGTCCACGAGATGTTCAGGGTCGGGGACATTGGCATCCAGGCCCCACTGTCCAGGCAACAGTGGGAGGCCATGTCCCAGCTTCTGGTGGTCCTCAAGCCGTTCCTTGAGGCCACCGAGACCCTGAGCAGCAGCACTGCCCTTCTCAGCCAGGTGCTCCCCGTGGCCAGGCATCTCCAGAATCAGATGGGCGAGTTTCTGGAGGCCGGGGATGCCGTCACCGGCAGGCGCTTCCTGCCAGAGGTGCGGGAAGTGGTGACGAGGCTGAGGGAAAGCCTATCCCGCCGGGTCCAGCCTCTCTACAACGAGAGGCAGTACATGTTGGCCACCATGTGCGACCCGCGCATCAAGGATGGGTTATGTGGGCAGACTTCCCGGGCAGGTTGGGTGGAAATGCTGGTGACGGACGTTCGGGCGGCCCGGGATGCCAGGATTGGGCAGGCAGAGGAGGAGCCCACCGAAGCCCAGGCGCTAAGTCCGCTGAGCACCACCAGCAGCGGCGGCACCAGCACCACCACACCCAGCAGGGGGACAGGCCAGGGGTTTTGGGACAAGGCTTTGCAGGCTGCGGTTGGGCATAGAGGCACTCAACCCAGCCGCCGCCAGGATGACGCTGCAGCAGCAGTGCAGCGTTACCTGGCGGAGCAGATGGAGGACGGCTCCATCGAACCCCTGGCCTACTGGTCATCTCGGCGCCAGATGTGGCCTGATCTGGCGCGGGTGGCCATGGACAGAATCAGCTGCCCACCGTCCAGCGTTCCAAGCGAGCGGGTGTTTTCCATGGCGGGCGACGTGGTCACACCCCACCGCTCTCGCTTGGACGCTGAGATTGTGGAGCAGCTGGTCTTCCTCAAGGTCAATCTGCCCCTGCTGGGATACCCCACCCTCATGCCCGCGGGGGAGTAATTGGCAGGCACCCCCCATCCATCCCACACCTTTGGGCAGGCACCGGCAGGCCCTTGATTTTTTAATTCTTATTTTCGGTTAATTAATTTTCTTTACTTTAATTTACTGGCTGTGTTGTTTACAGCTCAGTAACTCAACTCTGAACGATGGATCCCGAAGGGATCTAGTTTCTTCTCCTAGCCTCTTACATTGAGGGGATGCACAAGCATCTCACACATTCTATGTTGTTTGACTTGAACCAATGTGCTTGCACGTGTGCCTCTGAAATTGGACTCCGATGGCTCCCTCCAGGCCTTCTGTAAGGTCCCACACTTCCATGGGCGTTTCTTCTTGTAAGACCACGTCAGAGGCTCATGAGAACTTTGGATAAGAAGAAGGCTTAATTTTATCGCCAAGGAACGCATGCACCTCTCTGACTATGAACGAAGGACGCGATAGGATTCCTCTTCCAGGCTCCTACATTGAGTGGATGACAAGCAGCATCCCACACTGTTTCTGACTGTGTCTTTTGGACTTATGTGGCAGCCTTGCAGGGCTGTCACTGTGTGTTGTGTTTATTTTGGCTATATGATTTAAAAAACTGCCTGCCCGCCTGCCCACCTGCTAGGTTGCCGCCATTGTGAAGTAGCCGGAATGCGTGGGCTGGTCTCACGGTTCTATTGCTTACTTGTGCAATGCGCAAGCGCCTGGCATCATGCCCGCCTCTGCCTCTGCCTCTGCCTGCCTGCCTGCCTGCCCGCCTGCCCACCTGCTAGGTTGCCGCCATTGTGAAGTAGCCGGAATGCGTGGGCTGGTCTCACGGTTCTATTGCTTACTTGTGCAATGCGCAAGCGCCTGGCATCATGCCCGCCTCTGCCTCTGCCTCTGCCTGCCTGCCTGCCTGCCCGCCTGCCCGCCTGCTAGGTTGCCGCCATTGTGAAGTAGCCGGAATGCGTGGGCTGGTCTCACGGTTCTATTGCTTACTTGTGCAATGCGCAAGCGCCTGGCATCATGCCCGCCTCTGCCTCTGCCTCTGCCTGCCTGCCTGCCTGCCCGCCTGCTAGGTTGCCGCCATTGTGAAGTAGCCGGAATGCGTGGGCTGGTCTCACGGTTCTATTGCTTACTTGTGCAATGCGCAAGCGCCTGGCATCATGCCCGCCTCTGCCTCTGCCTCTGCCTGCCTGCCTGCCTGCCCACCTGCTAGGTTGCCGCCATTGTGAAGTAGCCGGAATGCGTGGGCTGGTCTCACGGTTCTATTGCTTACTTGTGCAATGCGCAAGCGCCTGGCATCATGCCCGCCTCTGCCTCTGCCTCTGCCTGCCTGCCTGCCTGCCCGCCTGCTAGGTTGCCGCCATTGTGAAGTAGCCGGAATGCGTGGGCTGGTCTCACGGTTCTATTGCTTACTTGTGCAATGCGCAAGCGCCTGGCATCATGCCCGCCTCTGCCTCTGCCTCTGCCTCTGCCTGCCTGCCTGCCTGCCCGCCTGCCCACCTGCTAGGTTGCCGCCATTGTGAAGTAGCCGGAATGCGTGGGCTGGTCTCACGGTTCTATTGCTTACTTGTGCAATGCGCAAGCGCCTGGCATCATGCCCGCCTCTGCCTCTGCCTCTGCCCGCCTGCCTGCCTGGAGGTGCCCATGCAGCTGTGACTTTGCCTCTGCCAGTGGGACTTTGCCTCTGCCACTGGGACTTTGCCTCTGCCACTGGGACTTTGCCTGGAGGGGCCCATGCAGCTGTGACTTTGCCTCTGCCAGTGGGACTTTGCCTCTGCCACTGGGACTTTGCCTCTGCCACTGGGACTTTGCCTGGAGGGGCCCATGCAGCTGTGACTTTGCCTCTGCCAGTGGGACTTTGCCTCTGCCACTGGGACTTTGCCTCTGCCACTGGGACTTTGCCTGGAGGGAGCTGTGCCAAACTGTGACTTTGCCTGGAGGAGCCTGTGCCAATGTGACTTTGCCTGGAGGAGCCTGTGCCACTGGGACTTTGCCTGGAGGGAGCTGTGCCAAACTGTGACTTTGCCTGGAGGGAGCTGTGCCAAACTGTGACTTTGCCTGGAGGAGCCTATGTGCCACTGTGACTTTGCCTGGAGGAGCCTATGTGCCACTGTGACTTTGCCTGGAGGAGCCTATGCCAACGTGACTTTGCCTGGAGGAGCCTATGTGCCACTGTGACTTTGCCTGGAGGAGCCTATGCCAATGTGACTTTGCCTGGAGGAGCCTATGTGCCACTGTGACTTTGCCTGGAGGAGCCTATGCCAACGTGACTTTGCCTGGAGGAGCCTATGCCACTGTGACTTTGCCTGGAGGAGCCTATGTGCCACTGTGACTTTGCCTGGAGGAGCCTGTGCCAATGTGACTTTGCCTGGAGGAGCCTGTGCCACTGGGACTTTGCCTGGAGGGAGCTGTGCCAAACTGTGACTTTGCCTGGAGGAGCCTATGCCACTGTGACTTTGCCTGGAGGAGCCTATGTGCCACTGTGACTTTGCCTGGAGGAGCCTGTGCCAATGTGACTTTGCCTGGAGGAGCCTGTGCCACTGGGACTTTGCCTGGAGGGAGCTGTGCCAAACTGTGACTTTGCCTGGAGGAGCCTATGCCACTGTGACTTTGCCTGGAGGAGCCTATGTGCCACTGTGACTTTGCCTGGAGGAGCCTATGCCAATGTGACTTTGCCTGGAGGAGCCTATGTGCCACTGGGACTTTGCCTGGAGGAGCCTATGCCAATGTGACTTTGCCTGGAGGAGCCTATGCCAATGTGACTTTGCCTGGAGGAGCCTATGCCAATGTGACTTTGCCTGGAGGAGCCTATGCCAATGTGACTTTGCCTGGAGGAGCCTATGTGCCACTGGAGTCCTCCGATCCACAGCGGCCGCACGAATAAGGTAAGTGTGTGCAGTCAACGCAGGGACACCTGAGAGTGTCCAGAAGTGGGGCAGTCTGAGATCTTGCTTCCGAGTAAGCAAGCAGGCAGCCCCGTGTGCCTACTGGGGCGTGGGCACTCAGGACCGGGCAGATGCCAGTCCTGGGTGAGAGGGAGCCAATGGTGGAAAAGTATGATTTATCTCATGTTAATTCTTTTCCCCCCCCCCTCCTTCTTTTGCAGCCTATGGAACTCTTCGCCACTGCGCAAAGCGCACCCGTGATTCCAGACTGCCCATCTGCCCCAGCCACGGCCACATGGAGGTGGCCCCTCGATTCACGTCACCCCTACGACTCAGGTAAGAGTGCAGGCAGAGTGGCCATATAGAAAAGAAGGCAGGGCCCCTGCACCTTTAACTGTTGTGATGAAGAGGGAATCTCAGCAGGAACTAATTCCATACAAATGACACTGGCAGAAATTCCCTTTTCTCTACAACTGCTGAAGTTAGGAACCCTGACCTGGATTTGATCTGGTCAGCCTAACGTAGGGTGCTATTAGGAGTGAATGAATAACCCAAGGACAAAAGAAATGGTGATTCTCTAATGATCCGGTAAGCTGTGTCCTGCCAGACACAAAAGGATAGCCAATCCCTCTAACAATGGGCTCAGAAGAGTGATTTAGAAAGGGAGGGGTGCAGCAGGAGAAAGAGGATTGCATCACAAACAAGAGAAGTGTGCCGGTGGGAGACTAGTTACTAGGACTTGCATGTATTAATTAATACAAATCTTTATTTATTTTCCTTTCTTCTTTTGCAGTATAAAAGTATTTATGTAATATTCATTATCCCCCTCCTCTTCTTTTGCAGCCTATGGCACTCTCACTGCCACAGTGCCCGGGAAAGGAGAGACTTTGCCCATTAAATGCCAGCCTGCCCGCCCGCTGCTGATGCCGCCTGCCGCCTTCCAGATCGTTCCTGCGAGGCGGGCCAGCCGCCTTCCTTGCACAAGCCATGGGACTAGGGGTCCTCCAGGAGAATCTCACCGAGTCCTCAACGCCCTCAGGACTACGGTAAGTGTTCTGTGAATGGGGGGGGCACCTTCCACCTCACTAAAGGTTGGCTGTCTGCCTGCTAACTTCCGAGTGAGCAGGCAGCCCCGTGTGCCTGCTTTGGCGTGGGCACTCAGGAAGGGCAATCCTGGGTGGAAGGGAGCTGGTTGTGTTAAAGTGGTCAACTAATATTCATTCTTTTCCCCCCCCCCCTCCTTCTTTTGCAGCCTATGGAACTCTTCGCCACTGCGCAAAGCGCACCCGTGAATCCAGACTGCCCATCTGCCCCAGCCACGGCCGCATGGAGGTGGCCCATCGATTCACGTCGCCCGCACGACTCTGGTAAGAGCCTGTCAGAGAGCTTACACACGAGTAAGCAAGCAGGCAGCCCCGTGTGCCTGCTTTGGCGTGGGCACTCAGGAAGGGCAATCCTGGGTGGAAGGGAGCTGGTTGTGTTAAAGTGGTCAACTAATATTCATTCTTTTCCCCCCCCCTCCTTCTTTTGCAGCCTATGGAACTCTTCGCCACTGCGCAAAGCGCACCCGTGAATCCAGACTGCCCATCTGCCCCAGCCACGGCCGCATGGAGGTGGCCCATCGATTCACGTCGCCCGCACGACTCTGGTAAGAGCCTGTCAGAGAGCTTACCCACGAGTAAGCAAGCAGGCAGCCCCGTGTGCCTGCTTTGGCGTGGGCACTCAGGAAGGGCAATCCTGGGTGGAAGGCAGCTGGTTGTGTTAAAGTGGTCAACTAATATTCATTCTTTTTCCCCCCCCCTCCTTCTTTTGCAGCCTATGGAACTCTTCGCCACTGCGCAAAGCGCACCCGTGAATCCAGACTGCCCATCTGCCCCAGCCACGGCCGCATGGAGGTGGCCCATCGATTCACGTCGCCCGCACGACTCTGGTAAGAGCCTGTCAGAGAGCTTACCCACGAGTAAGCAAGCAGGCAGCCCCGTGTGCCTGCTTTGGCGTGGGCACTCAGGAAGGGCAATCCTGGGTGGAAGGGAGCTGGTTGTGTTAAAGTGGTCAACTAATATTCATTCTTTTCCCCCCCCCCTCCTTCTTTTGCAGCCTATGGAACTCTTCGCCACTGCGCAAAGCGCACCCGTGAATCCAGACTGCCCATCTGCCCCAGCCACGGCCGCATGGAGGTGGCCCATCGATTCACGTTGCCCGCACGACTCTGGTAAGAGCCTGTCAGAGAGCTTACCCACGAGTAAGCAAGCAGGCAGCCCCGTGTGCCTGCTGGGGCGTGGGCACTCAGGACCGGGCACATGCCAGTCTTGGGTGGGAGGGAGCCAGTGGTGGAAAAGTATCATTTTCCTCATATTCTTCCCCCCCCCTTCTTCTTTTGCAGCCTATGGAACTCTTTGCCACAGTGCCCAGGAGAGACGGTAATGCAGACTGCCCACCTGCCCGTCACTGCCCGCCTGGAAGTGGCATCTTATCAACAACGCCCTCAGGAGGACTACGGTAAGTGTTCTGTGAATGGGGGGGGGCACCTTCCACCTAACTGAAGGTTGGCTGTCTGCCTGCTAACTTCCGAGTGAGCAGGCAGCCCCGTGTGCCTGCTGGGGCGTGGGCACTCAGGAAGGGCAATCCTGGGTGGAAGGGAGCTGGTTGTGTTGAAGTGGTCAACTAATATTCATTCTTTTTTCCCCCCCTTCTTCTTTTGCAGCCTATGGCACTCTCACTGCCACAGTGCCCGGGAAAGGAGAGACTTTGCCCATTAAATGCCAGCCTGCCCGCCCGCTGCTGATGCCGCCTGCCGCCTTCCAGATCCTTCCTGCAAAGAGAGCAAGCCGCCCTCCTCGCACAAGCCATGGGACTTGGCATTCGCCCTCAAGGAGAATGTCACCCAGTCCCCAACGCCGCTGTTGGACTTTGCCCATTAAATGCCAGCCTGCCCGCCCGCTGCTGATGCCGCCTGCCGCCTTCCAGATCCTTCCTGCAAAGAGAGCAAGCCGCCCTCCTCGCACAAGCCATGGGACTTGGCATTCGCCCTCAAGGAGAATGTCACCCAGTCCCCAATGCCGCTGTTGGACTTTGCCCTGGATGCCAGCCTGCCTGCCCGCCTTCCAGATTCTGCTGTGGAAGGAGAAATAAATAATACTAGGTGCTGCAAGAGACCATGTGGATTGGCTCTACATCAAAGCAGCCTTCTGGTTTAGAATTACATACTACACAAGAAAAGAACAATCACTTATCCTGCAAGATCCCTTCCCAGGCTAGGATCTGAATAATAGCTATTAGCTAGGATCTGAATAGCTATTACCTGGGATTAGCTACTAGTGCATTTGGTAGCATTCCTGCAACCAACACCTGTCTTGTCATGTAAATGTATGGGTCCCTAAAGCAATTTACAATCACTTTACATTTTACAAATGAATAAGTGAAACTTT
Source organism: Anniella stebbinsi (assembly GCA_029215795.1). Classification (NCBI taxonomy): domain Eukaryota; kingdom Metazoa; phylum Chordata; class Lepidosauria; order Squamata; family Anniellidae; genus Anniella; species Anniella stebbinsi. The sequence continues at coordinate 126,837,967 of JARDYH010000003.1, read as the reverse complement.
CTTCCCTCATTACCAATCCACACCAGGCAGGCAATGTCCCCTTCCTGAAGGTTTAAAATAATAAAGTTTAACCTTTGTTTTCCCACTAAAGCATTGCACCAAAGTTTGTGAAATTTCCAGCGTTTGAGCGGGCATAGGTCCTGTGCCATGTGAGCGAGTTAGAGTTTTGTAGCTCTTAAAACCAACCCATAAATCCCATGTGAAATGCCATGCATAAACCTTTGTTTTCCCACTAAAGCATTGCACCAAAGTTTGTGAAATTTCCAGCGTTTGAGCGGGCATAGGTCCTGTGCCATGTGAGCGAGTTAGAGCTTTGTAGCTCTTCAAACCAACCCATAAATCCCATGTGAAATGCCATGAATAAACGTTCGTTTCCCACTAAAATGTTGCACCTAGCTTCCGGAAATTTCACACACATTTGAAGTGAAGTGTTCCCTGCAATGTGCCAAAGTTTCCCGTTTGTATCTTTGAAAATAAAAAAATGGGAGGCAAAACTGTATTTTACCCCACTGCTACCCAATTTTCAACAATTCATTGCCAACACATGCCTGGAGCTAGCTGTCTGAAATTTTACACACATATCAAGGGAAGTGTTCCCTGTAATGTGCCGAAGTGTCCTGTTTGTATCTTTAAAAATAAAAACATGGGAGGCATAACTGCATTTACCCCACTACTACCCATTTTTCAAAAATTCATTGCCACACCAGGCAAGCACCCACGGTTCTGGGATTTCACACACGTGGGTCCCAAGGTTCCACCTACAATGTGGCAAAGTTTCATGTGTGTAACTTTAAAAATGACCGAGTTATAGGCATTCCATGTTATTTATTAAAAAATCAATTGCCACAAACTGCATGCACCAATCTTTCTGAAATTTCTCACAGATACCTATCCCTAACCAGTGTACAATGTGCCCAAGTTTCATCCTTCTGTCTTTAAAAATGAAAAAGTTATAGGCGTTTTTATAAAACAATAATTTGCTATGGGAAAAAGCATTCAAAATGGCGTCCGATCCGGATCGGAAAATCCGATCCGCGGATCGGAATCGGATCCGATCCGATCCGACACACGATCCGATCCGATCCGATCCGACCCCCCAGGTCCGATTCCGATCCGCTATCCGATCCGATCCGGGGGGTCAGTGCACATCCCTAGTTCCCATTGTGTACAATTGGATTTACTCCCAGGTAAAGCTTTGTTGTCCCTTCCCCACTACACACACACAGAGCTGTTGTACTCCTCTTGATCTGTTTTGTTTTGTATAGAAAACAATATAATATGGTATACGCAGTGAAAATATGCGAGAACTGGAGAGTGGTAAGCAAGACTTCCCTTTTTTCCTCAATCACTCCCATCAATCACTGGCAGCATGGCTCATGGTCAGGAATGCTGTAGTCCAAAACATTTGGAGGGCACCAGGTTGGGGAGGGCAGCTTTAGGAACATAATGCAGCCTTTCTGTTCCTAAAGTTGTTGTTTTAGATATAACTTACTATGCTTGTAAAATTATCATTATATTTTAAAACTTTTAAAAGTAAACTCTGTTAGTGAATTTGTAATTATTGTCTGAATAGATTAGACCTACATTCAATGACTGCTACAGCGTCAGAAACAGGACTCAATAGAACAAAACCCAAACTGTCAGGAGTGCACAATGGTGACTACACTCACACGTTGGGAAACTGAGCATAAATGTCTATCAGTAAAATATACTTTAGATCAATAATTTTAATAAGGAATGAAAGAACTAACTATGCTGCTAATCTTACAGAGAAAATTGAAAGCAACTCCCCCCTCCTCCCATGGCTTCATTATTTCCAGACAGTTTAAATCTTTAGTCATTATTTTTAAAATGTTCTTATTACATAGTCTTTAGAAACCATTTTGGGGGGAGTAAAGGCTGGGTTACAATATATAAATACTTTCTCTTCAATTTTAAAGGGGGGGGCTTTTCCCCCTGAATTTTTGTGAGCTTTCACATCTTTAATTCCACAGTTTAAAAAGGGAAATGTAGAAAAGAGCAACTAAAATGATCTCAGAGTGGGAGCAACTTCTCTAGGAGGAAAGGTTATAAAATCTGGGACTGTTTCGGTTACAGAAAAGGCAAGTGAGGGGAGACATGATAGTGGTGCATAAAAGTATGCATGGTGTGGGATTCCCTGGTTCATCCCATGAAGCTGATTGGTGGGAGATTCAGGACAAGTAAAAAGACGTTCTTCTTCACACAGCGCATAGTTAACTATAGAATTTAGTATCACAAGATGTTGTGCTGGCCACCAATTTGGATGGCATGCCCTCTTTTCCATATAGTCACTCTATGACATAACACTATTCCCACTTCTGAAGAGGTTATTATGGCAGACCATAATAACAGTTTTCATGTGCCCATTTGCTTTATGAGGCAGGTGCTCTTGAAGGCTACCAAACAGAAGGACTATCAGACCATAAAGTTGCCTAGCTGGGTCTGCCAGAAACCTGGCCATAGAGAGCACACATTTTGGGACAGGTTACCTGCCTTTGGGGGAAGTCATGGACAAATCAGCTTGGGTGGCTCGGAGGGAATAGCCTGGCTTGTGTTCTAGCCAAACCAGGAGCTCACAGCAAATAACTCCCCAGATGTTGTTGCTGTTTTTAAACTGGATCATTAGCACTCTTTTCAGACATTAGCAACACTGGGTAGTGTACAGAGCATGTCAGTGCCACAGTATAAGGGCCAGCCCAAGATTTTGGGTTGGATCCGGGATCAGCCTTCCAAAAAAAGGGGCCTTCTGCAAGAGGAAGGATTCTGCTTGCAGAAGCTTCCTCCATCTGAATTTGAGGGATTCTCCCCTCTCCCAGCTCACCCCATTCAGCAAAGTCTCCTGATTCTCTTTGAAGTATTTTCAGGGGGCAGGGGGAGAGGTTGCTTTGGGAAGAAGGGGATGGGGAAGTCCATTTCCATCAGCACCATTGATCCAGTTTAAATCTGGATCCATCCCTTCGAAGTCTGTCTGTATTTTTGCTGCCCAGGATGAATTAAAACCCACCAACCACCTCCACTTTGTGTCTTATCATATGCTGGGCAGCAAAACAATAGCACCCAAAATGATAAAGAATCAGCCAGGATGCTACCTTGTCACACCCACATTTCACACCCGTTCCCTCTTGACTTCCTCCCTTTTATACTTGTGACTGCCACTCTGGGTGGCCAGTGGACAACGGATGGCTCTCAGTCACGCCCTCTGGAATGCAAGGGGCATCACCCAGCCAGGAGATGCTAAGCAACCACTGAAAGGCTCCCTTTCAATGGGTCTTACTTTTGAGTAAGTCTCTCCAAAGGTGTTGTAGTCCAACACCTTTGGAGGGCACCAGGTTGGGGAAGGACTGCTCTAAACAAAAAAAAGAGAAGTAGATGGCCCTAAGTTGTTCGTCATCAGTTTCCACAACCCCACAGTCACCTCTGCATATCATATTCACCATCCTGTCCTCATGGTTTATCTGCTTTGGGAGAATGAGAATTTCACTTGCACTTTCTGCCTCCTTAGGGAGGATGTGGCATTAAGGTTTGTGATCCTTCTCCCAATTTCCCTGCTTTTTGGTCCTTGGTTGGAAACCATAGAGCCTTAATGTTGTTTTTGTAAACCGTAGTTTTTTTTGTTTAATGAATATTAAAATATCTGCTCTGCCTTTCCAGGCAAAAGGCATACTCAAGGCTGTTTATAAAAGCTTAAAATCAAAAATTAAGCTAACGGGCCAAATAAATAATGAACCATGAGTATCCTCTTGACAAACCTGCATTCCCCCCTTCCTCCTCACTTTTACTTTTACTTTCCATCTGCTGGCTCCAGTTCTCTTGATCATATTACAATACGTGTCTGATACTTCCAAGGGAGTTTTCTACTGCCATTGGCTCAGCTGCTCTGCTGTCACATTTTTGCTTATTTTGATGTCCCAAACTCCGGTCCTAGACATGGGCCTCATTTGACAGCTTAAGAGCCAAGCAAAAATCGTTGACTGTAAACAATCAGATCTATTAGGTAAACCATCTAAAGTCAATGGGGTTTTAAACAAAAGCCTTGAGAGAGGAAATCTACGAAGCGGTTTTGGAGTTAGGAGCTTTTCAAAGGACAAACCCTACATGCTGCTTATCGTATGTGATTGAACAGTGAGCTCCCAGACACTCAGGCCTGGATAGGAAAGTGAACTGAAAAATACTCAACATGTAAAGGGCAGGTTTCCAAATGTTTCAAATTGATGTGAGCACAAGGCATTTAATGATTAGTCCTGATTGGAGATGTAAAATTTCTGAAAATTTTGAAGCCATAGGAAAAAATGTTTCACCCCAGGGGGGGAATGGAATTTTTTGGAAAAATTAAAAAAAAATGCAATATTAGAACATTTAACAGATTGAAAGTCATATTGTTACTTTAGGAACATAAAATGTAATTATGTTCAAGTTGGTTTGGCATAAAATTATCACATTTGGTATATTAAAAGTACAGTGTATTCAAACAATTATTACAAATTGAATCTATTTTTTAATTTTTTTTTTTTCTTTTTCTTCTGAACTGTAAGGATCACCTGAACTATAAGGAACCTCCTTGGATTTGCTGGTTTATGATGAGCAGGCAAAAAAACAATTAAAAAAAACCAGAAGAAACCATCAACATTAGTAACAAAGAAAATTATTTATGTCTCTGCTAGTCCTCCACAGTGTCAAGCAGATATAAAGCACCCATTCCCATTAAAAGTTTTTAGAAATAATTTGGAGAAGTAAATATATGAACACCTTGTCTTAAACATTTTATTCCTTATGCTAAAATAAAATATTCCATAATCCATTTTTTCTTCATTTTTTTCAATTTTTCAGGGGAAAGAACAAAAAAGGCTTCAGGGGAAAAACAGGAAAAATGTTTTTTTCTGATTTTTTCTTGGGGGGTTTCCAGGCCTTCACAGCTCTAGTCCTGATGGCTTTAAGCTACCTCCAGCATTAGACGCAATATGTACATCAGTTGCTGAGGAATACAAGGGGGAAGATGCTGTTGCACTCATGTCTTGCTTGTGGGTTCCTGGTCAACAGCTGGTTGGCCGCTGTGTGAACAAAATGCTGGACTAGAGAGGCCTTTGATCTGATCCAACATGGCTCTTCTTATTAGTCCCAGAGCCAGACCAGGATTTATTTACCGGAAGAGTGCAAAAGCTTTGTGAATTTTTTTGTTTCTATATGACATAAGTGTCTCAGAAAAGTGAGTCTTACAAATTCCAGTGGTGGGGGACTGCATGATGACATCATCAATATGGCTGCCGCGCTATTATGTAGTTGCCACATTTAAATATGCATAACTTCTCACCCGTTTCTGCTGCAGAGATGTTTTTTCTGAAATGTTTCAAATTTAATGACAAATACTTTTTGTAATTACACATTTTTGTTAACTCCATTAATTTTTGAGATAATTTCATTTGAACATATAAAATCAGTGTTCACAATGGTTATTTGTGACGTTTAACCATGATTTACTCCAAAACTATACGACTTTCGAATGAATACTCAAGAACAAAAAAGTTGCATTTTAATGAGGATTAAGAAAATGTATAATAACATGGGGTTTATCCCAACACTTAGGGTATTATGAGTGATATCTCGTTATACGTCCACTTTCTCAGGATTGTATGATTTTACAGTTTATCATACAGGGCTTTATCGTACCACTTTAAAGAGAAATAATATTCTTCCTTCGGGGAGGGTGACTCACTGGAGTGTGGACTACCCAGAAATACAGTAGGTTGTATTCTTGGGGACTCAGCGATTACATTTCTACAGCCCATACATAAACATTTGATGAGATGGGATTTCCGTGCAAGCAGGAGTAAGAGCAATGGCCTTGTCTGAGACACATGCTCACTGCTCACCCTTCCTTTCTCTCTTCTCTCCCACCCCACACCTCTCAATCCTTGACAAGCTTTAAAAAATGGAGCAAGGGCAGGGATCTGGGATCACCTTACTGCCAAGTTGGCTTTCAGAAGCTATAGGGCAGCAGGATTGTCGGTCCTTCCTTAGATTCCTAATAGGAAGCAATAAGCTCTTCTCTCTGGAATGTGAGCACTCTACCAACAGGAGGATAGAAACTTGAGAAGCAAAGTCCCTGCAGTGAGGGGATTTGAGGGATTTAGCAGAAAATCAGCATCAGGATACTGAGCTCTTTTTCAAAAGGAGGTGGGGGGAAAGGGCACACAGACCCTCGCTGCAGAAAGATGACAGCTATTGCCACTCTGCCAGGGACACGGGAGAGACAAAACCGAGTGACTGTCAAAAAGAAGTTATCTCCTTTCTGCCTCAGCATGGTAAATGCATGAGTACAGGTCTTACATGCCAAGTTCCTGCAGATTCTACTCTTATTCAGTATAGAAATTGGGCCTTCACGGAGCCTAAAATGGCTACAAGCTTCAAATCCTGTTATTTTGAGTGAACATAGGAAGCTGCCTTATACTGAGTCAGCTCCTTGATCCAACTGGTCCAGTATTGTACTGTACTGAAATTTGATTCTGTTTAAAACACAAATAATAACAGCAGCATAGCGGCGTATCCCAAATCCTAGCTGGATTTAGAGACATACCAGAATGATTGTACTTTGGTCTTGACTCAAGACATTTTTATTGGTTCTGTCCAATAATAATACCAATAAAAAAAATCTTAACACTTCAAGAATAAATTGCACTGACTTTTCTGACACCAAGCCTATTGATGTTACAACTGAGTTCCTTAAAAGAAAACAGCTTCAGAAGTAGCAGCTCTCTGTATTGTTTGTGCAAAGTGTGATCTGATGCAGGTGGTGGAGTAGGATTGATCTCTAATAAGTCCCTTTTGGTGAAGACCATGAATGTGAACTCATTCAAAGAGTACTTCATTGAAAGTATGTCCTACTGGACTTGCCGGGACTAATTTCCAAATGAATGTATTTAGAATTCGAATGTCCTGGGTTAAGTTCTTTTTTTGTATCTATAATAATAATAATATATTTATTTATTTCTAACCCGCCTCTCCCTCTGTATCGAGGCAGGGAACAACATTGAATATAAATACAAGGACCATAAAATAGATAAAACATTAAAAACAAATAAAAACTAATACATCATTAAAAACATCTTAAAATTCAACTGGGTAGGCCTGCCCGAAGAGATCAGTCTTCACGGCTCTCTCAAATTCATGAAGACTGCTAATTTGTGGAATCTGCTCCAGCAGGCCATTCCACAGTCTGGGAGCGGCAGAAGAGAAGGTCCTTTGGGTAACACTCATCAGCCTGGTCCTGGCTGATTGGAGTAAATTCTTCCCAGAAGACCTGAGTGTGCAGGGCGGATTATATGGGAGAAGGTGATTCCACAGGTAACCTGGACCCAAACCATGTAGGGCTTTAAAGGTAATAACCAACACTTTATACTTTGCCCGGAAACTGATTGGCAGCCAATGAAGTGATTTTAAAATTGGTGTAATGTGGTCACCCCTAGGTGTACTGGTGACCAACCTGGCCGCCATATTTTGAACTAGTTGAAGTTTCTGGACTAGGCACAAAGGTAGCCCTATGAACAGCGCATTGCAGAAGTCAAGCCTTGAAGTTACCAGCGCGTGCACTACCGTCTTTAGGTCTTCCAACTCTAGGAAGGGACGCAGCTGGAGTATCAGCTGAAGCTGATAGTAGGCACTCCTGGCCGTCGCATCTATCTGGGCTGTCATTTGGAGCGACAGATCCAGGAGTACCCCAAGCTGCGAACACAGTCTTTCAGGGGGAGTGTAACCCCATCCAGAACTGGTTGACACACCTCCAAACCCAGGTTGTGGCCTTTGACAGCAAGCACCTCCATCTTGTCTGGATTCAGCTTCAGTTTGTTTTTCTTCATCCAGCCCATTACCACCTCCAAGCATTCATTCAGAGGAGACACACTATCCTTAGCTGATGATGTTGTCGAAAGCATAGAGAAATATATTTGGGTGTCATCAGTGTATTGATAGCACCTGCCCCATGCTTCCGGATGATCTCTCCCAGGGGTTTCATATAAATGTTAAACAGCACTGGGGAAAGGATGGCACCTTGTGGCACACCACATAGCAGCTCCTTCCTTGAAGAGCAGCTATCCCCAAGCATCACCATCTGGAACCTGCCCAAGAAGTAGGACCGGAACCACTGAAGCACAGTGCCCCCGATTCCCAATTCCCCCAGGCGCTCCAGAAGGATACCATGGTCGATGGTATCGAAAGCTGCTGAAAGGTCCAGGAGTACCAACAGGGACACACTCCCCCTGTCAATACTCAGGCGTAGATCATCCACTAAGGTGACCAAAGCGGTCTCAACTCCATATCCTGCCCTGAAGCCAGTTTGAAATGGGTCTAGAAAATCAGTGTCATCCAAAACTGCTTGGAGTTGGAAGGCAACCGCCCTCTCGATCACCTTGCCCAAAAAATGAAAGATTTGATATTTATTATTTATTAGATAGTTATTAAGGTCCAGGGGGTCCAGGGAGGGCTTTTTTAGAAGTGACCGTACCACCGTTTCTTTTAAACATGATGGAAAACTCCCCTCCCTGAGAGATGCATTAATAACTGCATCTCCTCCCTGGGCGACCAGCATAGAAGGGCAGGGATCAAGAGGGCAAATCGTCCTCCTCATTCATCCAAGCAGCTTGTCCACGTCCTCGGTACTCACCAACTGAAACTGATCCAGTGTAATTCTACTCGCGGAGTCGCTGGACACTCCATTGTCAGCCTCTGCTATAATGATGGCATCTAAATCGACTCTTATCTGAGAGATTTTATCAGTGAAATTATCCTTAAAGGCATCACAGCGAACTACCAAAGGCTCTAAGGTCAGATTCAGGGGGGAAGGTGCCCGGGTTAGACCCCTCACCACCCTGAACAGTTCTGCTGGACATGAATTCGCAGACGCAATGTGTGCAGAGAAGAAAGCTTTCTTCACTACATGTATTGACACCCCATAGGAACTCCATGTGAAACTCCACTAAAGGAAATGCACTTCCCTGCCTACTCCTTTCCTTAGCAGCCCCTCCAGCCCCTGAAAATTCAACACAGAGAGTCAGGAGACACTGCTATGGTATGGAGGGGAGATCAATCCCCCAAAATTGGGTGGAGGGTGATGGCTCTGCTGTCAGCGGGGCTCTGAATCCATTCTGGGTTTCAGTCAGAACCAGCCAGAACTCAAAAGGAGCTATCCAAGGTGTTGAACCCTGTCTCTAAAATAGGTTCAGCACCTTGGATAGCTCATTTAGAGTTCTGGCTGGTTCTGACTGGAACCCAGAATGGATCCACAGCCCCATCAAAATTGGAGCCCACAGCCTTCACTGGATGGAGGACCTCCTGCAAGAAGAAATTGTCCTCTCACAGAAAGCAGATCCTGGATACAACCCATTCTGTCTTTTTTTGCCCTTGTTTCTATAATAATAATACTCCTACTGCTACTTGGGTGTCTTTTGTTTTAAATAGCCATCACTCTTTAGTTTTGAAAGAAAAAAAAGTCTTCACTCCTTATGGTTTTGAAGAGTCCTGCCACATATGCCAGTCAACCTCCTGACCATCTGAGTGAGGTCATGGGATGCTGCCAATAACCCCTCAAAGTTAGGGTCAAAATAAACATGAGGTTCAAGGCATCTTTGCATTTAATGTGCAGGTTTTTAAACAAGCAACTAGCATCAACATAGGGGGGGTGTCATTTTCTGGATCCTCCCCCTTTCACCAGATTCTCCTCCCAATGCAAATAGCACATTCAGAGGAAGGGAATTGTCTGAGGACCAAGCAGGGAAAGGATTAAATTCCTCCCTCCATGTCTGCTGTGATCCTGATAATTGTTATATGCACACCCAAGGCTACTATTTGCATTCTGAAATCCATGCATTGAACTCACACGTCAAAGATTGAATCAAGACTTTCCCACCTCCTCTTGACCTTAGTAGCCACTCCAGCCCCCTGAAAATGGAGGAGCCAGGAGACCCTGCTGAATGGGGTGGGTTTTGTTAAATCCCCTCCCCTGTGTGTGTAGGCAAGGAATAGTGGGGGGAGTTTATCACTCCCCTCCTAATGCATGGCAGTCCTAAGCTGAACTAGAACTGCATTCACTTATACTAACGTAAATACAAAGCTCACCTTCAGCTACGTGATATACAATTAATGTAACATGTGTATTGCCTCTAGGAGGTGATTTTATGGATGTCTGTTGGTCATATAAAGTTTTCTGGACCATCATTCAGTTTTCTAAGGCCACATTTCAGCGCTGCCCCAATAAAACATTTTGCAGCTATGAATTCCTTCCATACTCCCTCACATTTCCATCTGACTCATTTATGATATTATTATCTTCCTGAAATAATTTGTAAACCCTGGGTGATTCATGCATGGGAATGATTACATCCTACTAATGTGGGTGGGGTGGTCCCCACTTTTAGCTCAGTATGACATAGTGAAGTGACATTTCCAAATATTCCACATCAATGGATGTTAAGCGCAGAGTCTGAACTTTATTTATTTATTTATTTATTTCATCTGCTGATAGTGCTTTAGTTCTCGGTTTCCTGGGTCTAGCAGGGGGTTGGACCAGATGGCTTTCAGGGGCCCCTCCAATTCTATGATACTATGGTACACCTAGAAAAGGAGTCGACAACGTTTTTGGGCCCATGGGTGCATTTGGCACCCCTGGGCACACTGCAATGAAAGCTGCCCTCTTCCTTGTCTAAGAATGTCTCTGAGCCTCATGTGTGACCTAGGGGCATTCACAAGGGGGTGGGGAGATGGGAGTAGCTAGAGGCTTTAAAGTGATCCCACCTGCCAATAAGAATTTTTGCAGGAGAGGTAGGGCCCATTGCCGGGTGCCAACAAAGGTGTCCAGTCCAGGGGCCACATGAGTACCCATGAATGGCACGTTGCCAACCCCTGCCCTAGCAAAAACTGAGTGATGCTGTGTTCTAACAATGCCTAGTGATGCAATTCACTACATGCGGAAATGAAATATCAACAAGATAATGAACAAATTTTAAAGATCACCTTATTACCTGGATAAACAAAATGCTTCTTTTTGAGCAGTTGTGAGATTTATTCCTTGGTTTCAGCCACTTCTGCCTCCTCTCCCCTCCCCACTTGCAGTGTAGTGCTGCTACAAATGAGACACTAGTGCGCTACTAAAATATGAGAAAAGAGAAAGAAAACTCTCATTATCTTCTCAATGTACTGGCCTGGAGGTCTACAATGCTCCTAAAGTGAACGCTACCCTTTGGGAGCATGAGTCATTCAGTATTGCTGGTTTTGGATGCTTGTTTTTCTTTGGGGCTACATTTTTGATACTTAACACGTCATTCCCCCCTTACTTTGCTCGAAAATGCTGCTGCAAAGCAAGGTGCTTGTAGCACTGTAAAAATGTCCCTGAGGAACATGTCTGAAATCTCAATAATCCACTTGTGGTAGTTCCTGAGAATCAGGAAAGTTCAGTGGGAAGCTGAGGACCTTCAGTATTATGCCACAATAATGGAATGACAGCAGCTATGATGGAAATAGCAAAAGGTGGTTTAAATGTAATTCCCTGCTCCGTACAACAGGTCATCTCTGTGTGTACTGAGCATATGCATGGTGCATACAGAAGACAGATACCAACACAGGGACAAAAAGGATTTCTAAAAGACGTTACTGGCTACAGCCAAAAGAAATACAGCTCAATGTACACAACAATATTTCCAGGCCTGCCCGCGCAGTGCCATCTTAAAGAATGGTGGTGCTTCCAGGTGAGGCTTTTATTATATAATTGCCTTGCCTCAAACACAAAATTTTAGGAGAGGCATTTTCCATACCAAAAAAAAAAAACCAGTAAAGAGGAAAAGATTAGGGATGTGCACAGACCCCAGGGATCTGATCAGGACCGGGTCGGGACCTCTGATGTCATCCTGGATCAGTTTGGACAAAATCGGAGGTCCCTCAGATCGGACCTGAACCCGATCCGAAAACTGAACTTCCGATTTTCAGATCGGCTGCCATTTTTGGTGTTTTCGCCATAGGCTTGCATTGGGGGAAAGAAAGCTTTCCCCCAATGCAAGCCTATACGGAAAACATGGCAGTTTGTGGATGAGTGGGGGCCTAACTCCCCCCTCCCTGTCCTTCCCCCCCACTCACGCTCCTTACCTGCCGGGGCCGTCCGCTGCCGTCCACTGCCATCCGCTGCTCCGATTTACTGAGAAACAGGCTTCGTGGCCTGCCTCTCAGTAGCGCACCAGATGATGTATGTGGGGCCCTCGTCCTCCCCCTCCCCTCACGCTCCTTACCTGCCGGGGTGCCCGCTTCTATCTGCTGCTACAATCTACTGAGAACCAGGCTTCATGGCCTAGTTCTCAGTAGAGCACCAGGTGGTCATGATGATGATGTCATCACCAGGCCACGAAGCCTGTTTCTCAGTAGATCGCAGCAGCGGACGGAAGTGGGCACCCCAGCAGGTAAGGAGTGTGAGGGGGAGGGGGAGGTCCAATCCGCCGATCTTATCCGAACCGGATCGGGTCCTTTCGGACCGGTTCAGATCAGATCGGACGATCCAGAAGCCGGGATCAGAATCGGATAATTTTATCCGATTTTGGTCAAATCGGCTCCGGATCGTGGATCAGACCCAATCCAATGCACACCCTTAGAAAAGATGGAATAGCTGCGCAGTACCTTTTGATTGGTAGCTCTCCATCTGGAAGCATCCTGAAAAAGGTATTTTGTAGGCCAAGCATCAAGGTAGGTATGGTCAGGCACCCGCCAAGAGCCCACATCCCACCAGGAGCCCACTGACAGCAGCTCCCTGGACTTCCTCTTCATCATTGCAACTTGTATGTTCACTTGGCCCAAGCAAAAGAGAAGTAGATGCCTACTTGCTCACAGGTGGCTCTCTGCCTATCAAACAAGCAAGTGGTACCAATGATGAGAAAGAGGGTGAGGAGCAATAGTAGCTGGTAACAGTGGTGGGGAGAAGGTACACTCACTGGGGGAGAAGGCCTACTGGAGGTGTCGACCCAAGGACCCCCAAAAACATAGTGCCAGCACCGGTATTCTGCACACTGCTTTATCAAAATCAACCCCAGATTTCTTTATTTACTTATTATATTTATAACCCACTTTTTTTCCTCTAAGGAACCCAATGTGACATACATAGTCCTCCCCCTCTCCATTTTATTCTCACAACAACCCTGTGAGGTAGGTTGGGCTGAGAGTCTGTGACTGGCCCAAAATCACCCAATGGTTTCCATGGCCGAGTGGGGACTAGAACCCATATCTTCTGATTCCCAGTCCAACTCTCTAGCCACACTGGCTCTCCTTTACCTTGTTGGCCTAAATCTACACTTCTTTTATAACCTATATTGAAAATGGAATTCCAGATATGTTTGAATGTTTTCAGCAACATATTATTTAGCAAGTTTCAATCCTGAAAGAAAGCCTTCAAGCACTATTTTACCTGACTGGCAATAATTTTGGTTTGTTTAAATGAACCAACCATCTGCTCAGCATTTTTGACAGATGAGTGGTTATTGCTGAGATAATGTTCTCTGACACATAAAAACAAAATTTAACAGCCAATTATTTGGGGCACATTCTGATGTATCATTTCGTACTTACACAATTAATTTTGAAAGGCATCCTGTGAATCCATACATGTGTCAAAGTTTAATGTTGGAGAAGTGGGGGTGCTGCAAGGAAGACCTAAAAGGATTCTACTTACAGGGCATGGACACCTTCTGGATGAGTGATTGTAAGAGATGAAATGAGAAAATCGGAGCTTACTGTTTCTTTGCATGTGCAAATTTTGCATCCGCCAGAATCTTCTATTCACCTATGGTTCCTGTTCAAAAGGAGGGATTTCCTTAGAACTGGGAGTGTAACTTCATTTTATTTATTTATTGCAATTATATACCACCCCATAGCTGAAGCTCTCTAGGCAGTTTACAAAAATTAAAAACATTGAACATTTAAAAAATCTGATATACAAAATTTAAAAAGCATAAAAAGCATAAAAACCTGTTTTGTACATGCATGTTCCCCACTTCTTCAATATTAGATCTACCATCATTGACAGCACTTTCTTTTATCACTTCACATTGCTTAAGAACATAAAAACCACTATTATGGATCAGATCAAGGGTCCATCTAGTCCAGCATTCTGTTCACACAGTGGCCAACCAGATGTTGACCAAGAACCTACAAGCAGGACATGAGTACAACAACATTTCCCATCCATGTTCTCCAGGAAGTGGTACACAGAGGCATACTGCCTCTGATACTGGAGGTAGCACATAGCCATCAGGTTTAGTAGCCATTGATCACATTCTCCTCTGGGAATTTGTCTAACACCTTTTTAAAACCATCCAAATTAGTTGTCATCACTACATCTTGTGGTAGTTAATTCCACAGCTTAACTAAGCACTGTGTAAAGAAGAACATCCTCTTACATGTCCTGACTCACCCACCAATCACCTTTTCGGGATGTCCCCGGGTTCTAGTATTATGAGAGAAGGAGGCAAATGTCTCTCAATCCACTTTCTCCACAGCACAGCAGCCATAATTTTGATTCCAATGCAGTGCTTTTCAGTGTAGTCAGTTCACACACGTTCACTGGGAGTCATCAAGTTCCGAAAAAACAAGTGATAAGAAATCAAATGATGTGGATGTGTGTGTGTGTCTTCGTCCTTTGTTATTCTTCGGTAACTGTTTTGCTTATCTTGGAGACTTCATTTACTTTTTCAATAGGACACAGGGTTGGTTTGTTGAAGAGCTGATCAGAAAGATAGTTGTTTGAAATGTGGAAAGTTCAGATGATGGCACCATAGAATGTTGGTTTGTTTTATATTGAAGATTTACATGTCTCCATGCAGTATCATTATTATATACTAAGACTCAGAAGACAGAAGATAAAATGATTGTTTGACTGCACAGACTGTTGGTTGTGTTTGTTCGTTAAATTTATATCCTGTGCCTTCAACAAATAAGAGACAGAAGGGCAGCTAACAAAACATATAAAAACAATTCAATCAATCAATAATCAAAATGAAAAAGAACAGCAGCATCGCCAGTGGTGAGGAATCCTGGGAGTTGTAGGCCACAATTTGCCCATCCCTGATATAAATGAACAAACAAATGAATGAATAAAGCAGGAGGTTAAAAAAATAATAGTGGCTTAAATAGATCTAGAAGAAGGCCTGGGAAAATTAGGATGTGCTGAAAAGCTAGTAGCAAAGGCACCAAGCAAGCGAAGGCTTTCTGAAGACAGGGCACCACATCCAATAAAAGCTTACTTTCAGTCACAGCCTGTACCTCAGAAAGTGAGGGATCTTGGAAGACAGCCTCAAACGTTGACCTCAGTGACCTGGCAGTCTGGTGTAGGGGAAGGTGGTCTAACAACTTCCTGGGTCCTAGGCCACGAAGGGTTTTGTAGGGTGACCATACATCAGGCAAAAACAGGGCATGTCAGGATTTTTGGTAACAAATCTGGGAAGGGGGGGAAATTATGAAATTTGAAGAAAAATCCAGATTTTTCCCATCCTCCCCCCACTCAAAAGGCAGCTCTACTTTATAGTCAATGGGAATTAACAAAAATGCCTACAGCTCCATAATTTTTAAAGATAAAGAGATGAAACTTGGCAACATGATAGCCCTTAGGTAAGATTTTAGCAATGCCACATTTGAAGCAGATCCATTCACCTGTTGATTTTTAGGAATTTTTCAAAGTTTGAGGTTTTTAAATTATTTTATTTTTTAAAATGTCATTTTTAAAAATAAGGAGATGAAACTTGGCATCATGATAGGTCTTAAGTAGGGCTTTAGCCGTGCCAAGTTTCAAGCAGATCTGTTCATCCGTTGAGATTTAGCAAGTTTCAAAACAAAATTGAACTTCAAAACTAAAAAAAAAAAAAAAAAAAGCCAGCCAGCCAGCTGGCCTACACCAAGCTCTGTTAGGCAGCAGCTTGCAGTGGAGTGAGGATACAATCAGAAACGATATTTGAGGGAAGGGGAGAATGTATCACGCAGAGAATAGCAACTAAGTACAGCAAAAGCTACAAAAGTAGGAGTGAGTGAAGTTAATTTCAGATGCATTGGATGTCTTGTTATTTCAGTGATTTTAACATTAAGATGTTACATAGAACAGATGTGTCTTAATTGTGTGCTGTAAAATCAGACATGTGACCAAGACTATGTTCAGGCCGGCACACCCCCTTGGTGCTGGACATTCCCCCTGGGGGCAGACATGTTGGTGGGGATGCCCCCTTGGGGGCTGACCATGTTCTCCTCCTTTTTGGTTTCCAAATATGGTCACCCTATCAAGGAGAGCACCAAGACTTAGAATGACGGGGAGCCATTAAGGGTTAAAAGCCATGGGGAATGGAAAAGGTCCTCATCTACCACCAAACATACATCAAGCTAAGTGTCATATGAGCCTCCCAGGGGGGCATTCCACAGGCAGACCGCCTCCCCACAGGTTAGGGGCACTGTTTCATACAATCCAAGAATGAGTCAGGGTTTTCCTGTTTGTCATTTGATATCAGAGCAAATCATTTCTAAAGCTTTCAGTATGAAAACAACATCTAACCAAACTGGAAACTGGTGTGCCATGCTGGTGTGAAGAAAAGTTGGAAATGTGGGCTCCTCTTCTTTGGGCCCCAGACTTGTGTTGCTTCCTTCATGGTGTGGTAAAGGCACCATATAGTAGCATCTTTCACCTCACAAAAAGACTGGATCTACCATGCTCAAACACTCCTATACTCAAGGCAACACTGGACCATATGCTAAGAACGAAAGTGTAGAGTACAATACAGTCATCTGTCTGGGAGGTCTTAAACTCTGTCAGCATGTATCAGCAGATTCTGTGCCTGTCTCTTTCACACACATGGACCCAAATCCTCGAAGGGCAATGATCATTCCTAACAAGGCTTGCCAACTGGCCATAACGTATATCTGTGGGCCCAAACAGACATTACTCTAAATCTGTGTCTAGCAGCTATGTCTTTTTTTTTTTACTCTAATGTAGGCACAATCTGGATCTTAAGAGCCCCTCAAAGGGGGTAAAGACATTGCAGTTAGACACAGATTTAAAGTAATATCTGTTTTGTCCCTGAGTAAGGAATCCTGGGTGTCCTTGAACTGGGGCTCTTAGCAATCAGGCTCCAGTGCCTGACATGCCCCTCCCCCCATGTCGCCAGTCCTCTATTCCAACTGCAAGCCCACTGGACTAAGCTCTGCACTTCAATGGTGCCATTTAGCCTGCATTGCCAGTCTGCCTGAGCATCCAGCCAGTTGACTCCAAGGGCCAAAGTCAGTGTGCCAGGCTCCATAAAGCCCTGCCCTCGATGCTAGTTCCACAGTCTGAAAGATTTGTATCTAGTGTGAACACTTTGACGAGCTCCTCCTCCTTGTTCCTGGTGGCCATCTTCAATCTCTTAACCTCTGCTCATCTTCCCTCCTTCCTATGGTAGCCCCCTCCATCCCCTGAAAATGATACACAGAGAATCGGGGGACCCTGCTGAATGGGGGCATGCTGTAGTGTGGTGTGGTGCAGCGGGAAGATCCCCTAAAACTGGGTAGAGGGACCTTTCAACCATCTACTTGTGAAAGGCCCCTTCCTCTTGCAGAAGGCAGATCCTGTATCCAGCCCATGGAATTCTATTTTGAAATATAAAGTTAACATTACAGGCAACAAAAAGGATTGACATATATCAACACAATGAAATTGCAGGTTTAAGGGGAAATGCATTGATGACAGTCCTGAGTATATTCTGGCTAAACTTGTGGGACAATTAGAGTAAAAGAGCCTGAGGACAAGCACACTAACTATTGAGAGAGAGTCAGCATTTGCAAGTCAAAATAGCAGGATCATAGTCAGAAAAATATATATGCAGCATCTGTATCAGATTAGAATATGGTAGAATATGGTGAGAAAGGCCTGGGCAAAAAAACAGAGAAAAATGTGGAAAATCTCAGAGAAACTAAGGGCTTATGACTGGCCATGGAAGTTTATGGGTCAATTTCACGACATCCCTCCTTATTCCACTGTTTTCCCCCTTATTCTGTTTTTAAAAAGATCAAAGATAAGCTGGAATAAACCCCCAATGGCACAAAATCAGTGGTGTGTAAAGCTGGCATCGCACTATGAACTTTCCAGGGAAGGACTTTCCCTGCTATCAGAGGGAAAATGCCTCCCTCCAACAAAGGGATACAGATCTGATCCCTCACCCCACCAAGAATACCCCTTTAAGTTCAATGGGGCTTACTCCCAAGTGAGTGTGCTGCGGGGAAATAGTGGGTTCTATAAGACTACCAGAACACATGCTAGGTTTAAATTCAATGTGGTTCTTTTTTATTTTCCCCCTCCTTTTTGTTGGTTTGTGCTAGTAGTTCCCCATGTGTCTACTCAGAAGTAGGTCTCATTATATTCAACGGGGCTTACTCCCAAGTAATTGTGCCGAGGGTAGCAGACTTAAAGCAGATGAAAACGAGACTCCCCTCGCTGCTGCTTTGCACACGTCAGGGAGGGAGGGAGGGAGGCGCTCCCTCAATTCAAACATGTCTGCTGTTTACAGGAGCCCCAGAAAACAGCAGGATCTTCTGCCTTGTCGCCCCACTCCTCCCGTGTAATGCAGCCCATATCAATTGTGCCAAAGAACCAGGAAGCACAGCAGCTCAAAGGGGGGGAGGGTGACCATTTTGTTTTTCCTCCAGGGGAAATCCATGCACTCATTTTGAGAGCACTTGGATCGGCAGCAAGTTGGAACATGTTGGCCTAGAGACAGTACCCACAGAGGCCTGACTATGCAAGAGCCCCATGCACACTGGATTTGTTTCAGACAGATTTAGCGGTGCTATGGGCAGGCTAGCCGTGATAATAAACCCATGCACAAAATGCACCGGGTTCCCTAGGCTCTGCTCTGTGGTCAATTGTCTTATACTTTGCTCAATAGGAAAAACCACTCAACTCTGGCAGCATTACTTTAAAGAAAAGTAATATTGACTTGAAAGTGTTCAGAGCATGTGCTAAAAGTTCCATGCCACGTTACCATTTCAGTTAACCGAACTTGAAATATCATAACAGCTACCGCCATAGAGAATTAAATATTCACATGCAGGTAACATATTCGCTGTTCCAGCAAGCAACATTAAAAAATCATGTATAGGTGACAAATTAACAGCCATCGAGGAGCATTAAATAACCATCTATGGGTGACAAATGAATTGTTCAAGCTATAAATTTGAGAGCTAGCTAAAAAGCCAAGAATATCTCCAGGAATAACTCCTCATCTTTATAAATACATTTTTAAAAGCACATTGAATACCAGTCTAGTTAGCTGATATTTGAATATTCTGGAAGAGTAACTTCAAAGTCTATAAAAACAAGAAGTCAAAGGGTGGGATCCAAAGAATCACACAATTCATTCCTGACACAAGGGAGATTTGGGCAAGGCCATCCTAAGGCATTTTGCTGCCTGAATCAAAAGACAAGATGGTGCCTCTCCCCCCTTGCAAATTAAACACACCAAAGCTGATCAGATGGACAGTTAAAACTTGCTTCAATATTGACAATGGGACAGCATTTTCCACCGCTCACAAAGGTTAGATCATTACTACTGTATAGCAGTATTGAGGCGACCTGATAACTTTTGAGGCACATGACACATTCCATGTACCACTTTCATAGCGTTATTTCCAGCTTTTTATTCCACATTATCCAAAATACCACAACAAATGTCATTGTGTGTCCTATGAGGTAAAAATGTGTAAGAGTGATATAGCATTACCACAGTGGGATTGTAATGATTTGACAGAAGACGTAGATCCGGCCAAGGGCAGGGGGCAAGCTTAGGGGATGCAGGGCATGCCGCATGGCACACACAGCTCTGTCTTCTAACATCTCATTGCCACTGCCTGCCCCTGCAGCATCCACCACCAGAGGCAGTCACCTCACTCTTCCTAACGGTAGGGCTGGCCCTGTATGTAACCCAAACAGCAACCCTCAGTGCTGCGTGGCAAAGCTCTTTGGAAAAGAAAGGAGTTCCAAAGCAGTTTCGGATACAAAATAGGGAACCTGCTTTTCAAAGAAGGAGAAAGTCAAAAATCACACTGGGTATGTCAGAAGTAATTCTTTGGATCTCTTTGAAAGGCTACAATCTCTCAAACAGTTCAGTTGAAGTCAATGGGATCTAAGCAGCCTAACCATATTTGGCGATGGTAAAAATAATGAAGTTGGAGCAGCCTAAAGACTGATTCATTTCCAGGAGGAGAGGGCTACAAAATGGCTATTAGTTCTTATAGCTATAATAATTATTATTGTTATTATTATTATTATTATTATTCATAACCCGCCTCTCCCTCCGAATCAAGGCGGGGAACAACAATAAATATAAAATACAAAGACCACAAAATAGATGAGATATTAAAAACCAATAAAAACCAATACATCATTAAAAACATCTTATGTGATTGCTACAGGAGGTAAACCTATGTACACCAGTTGCTGGGGAACACAGGAGGAAGGGTGCTGTTGCACTCATGTCCTGCTTGCGGATTCCTGGTCAACAGTTGGTTGGCCACTGGGTGAACAGAATGCTGGACTAGATGGACCCTTGGTCTAATCCAGCGGGGCTCTTATCACACTTATTCATTAAGCACAGGAGGTGCTGCTGCTGACATTTTTAATGCAGTTCCATTTCAGCTTATTTTCTTAACCAAAGGAAGAGCGAACACCAACTTGGCATCCCCACTGCCCCCAACACAATGCAGTCTCCAGCATCTGACTGGCATCCATGGTACACAGATTAGAGACAGTTCCAGGTCAGTGAGCATCCACTCCACCACTGAGATGTGGTGCAATGTTCGTGAGACAAGTGTGCAACACAGCACATCTGGAATTATTCTCCTCACAGTTTCGCAGATAATTCACACACACCCAAATACCCTACATACAAATAGGGAAATTTCTTGTAAATCTGGGGCAGTATCCAACACTGGCAGTCTGCCAGCACCAATCACATGGTGCTAGTGGGGAAGCGAGCCCTTCATAGCACAACCCAGGAAACAGGCTCAAACTAGCATTTCCAAAACAGGACAAGTAAGCAGAACTCCCTTCCAAGAGCTCTGCTGACTTGTCTCGTTCCTAAAGTTCTGGTTTGGGCTAGCTTCCAGTTGCACCTTCAAGCTAGCAGTCATTCCCGCTAGTGAAAGGGCAGCAGCGGATACTGCCCCTGGATTTCCAACATTGGCACATTTGCTCTTTTAGTGTGCTATAGGAAGCTTAGGGGGAATCTACACTATAGGTTTGTTACATTTTAAAAGGGTTACAACTACTCTTTGGGCCACATGACGCACTTACTGTAACGTTTTAAACACGTGGTAAATTTTAACAATCTAATGTGTTTTGTTTCATTTTTTAAATTGAAAAATCGTTGTAAATTGCATAATGTGTCTTTCCTTACCGTCTTATAGTCTCTGCTTTCAAACGTCTGATATCCGATCACGGTAGCGTGGGGGCATGGCATTCATTCCTGGCTACCAAATCTTTTCTATTGCTATAGGCTTCCCTCGTGGCTGCTGTACGTGAATGAATGCTAAGGAAAGGAAGGGGGTTTAGGAGGAAGTGGCCATGTAATCTACGGTGAGAGGAAGGAACGTAACATAAAGAAATGAAGAGAAGCAACAGTGAGACCTAACTATATGCAGAAAACGTGGTAAAACGTATTTACTACAATGGAAGTATAAGATAATGAGGCCTAAGACATTTTAAAACGATGAAATTAAATATGTTAAAATCAACATTTTAAAACATAACAAGCACATGTGTAGATTCCCCCTTAGTGTGTTTATGGGAGTTTTATCCTAGTTACTGAACTTTCTTACTGGATACTGGAAGATACTGGAAACAAATGCTCGATCCTAAGTACATTCACAGATATGATTTCATGGCCCTGGGATATTTGATCACAAACTAAACCCATGAACAGAGGTGTTGCACATGCCCCAATGTTAACTCCACTGGGGCTTGTACACATCTTTTGCCCCAAGCTATGAGAGATGGATTCCCCATTCACTAAAATGGAAGAAGCAGCTTTACATAGATATCCACTTACGTACATAAGCTTTTCCTTCCTTTGAAGTGAATGGAGAAGCCTTCACACAGAGGGTGCTGCTTGTGCCCTCCTGAGTCCCTGCAACCACAAAGAATCATTGAATCAAAATGTTTGCGTTTTTGCAGGATTCGTGTAAATTCATTGATTTGCACCCCAAAATAGGGACCGACCATCTTTTCTCAAATCACATTAGATATGAAGTGACATTACCTCCAGTAAATTGGACTAATACCCATGTAGCACTGGATTGCTCAAGTCAAGAGCCAATAGTTTGCGTGTCTTCCTCCATCCCTTCCTCTCTGGAACAAATTCCCCCACCCCAGCTACCTTAACTCTAATTGAGAGAAACAATGGGCCTGTTCAGAAGACACCTTAAACCCTGTTGGTTAAGCAGCAGGGTTTAAGGTGTCTTGTGCGATGCGTTTTGCTAAACCCTGTTCACTCACTAACCACAGTCGGACTGTCTGCAGCAGGGTTAGCAGCTCCAACCATGGCTTAATGTGTTGTGTGAAACAGCACAGCTTATGGTTAGTGCTAACCCGAGAACCACAGTTTTGCTAACCACAGAGCCTGAAGTGTCATCTGAACAGGCCCACTGACACCAAACATAACTACAGTTAATGCTAACCAAGATTCCCATTTAACCAGGTTTTGAAACAATGGTTTAAATTAGTGAAAACAACAAAGAATCTTGTGACACCTTAAAGACTAAGAAATTTATTCTGGCATAAGTGTTCATGGACTATTTTTGTGAACTATGTTTTGGCTGCAGTAGATTAACATGGTTTAAATTAGGATTCAGAACCTGTCTGAAGAGGAAGCCTGGTGTGCATTAAGCACAGCTAACCTCGGTGCCAACAGTTCATTTCACTGTGTTTAAAGCTGAACGAGGAATTTTCTCCAGAGAAGGAAGGACAGAGTGTATGTTCTCAAAGGTAGCTCTTGGTTTCGCAACTACAGGTTTACCTGTGCATTGGCCCATTCTGTCTCGCCTCTAGTGACATGCCTCCAGCCACTACTTAATTGCAGTCAATGAACTTGTAAGAACCGAGAGGTAAAACAGCAGTTACTAATTGATACAGCAACTGAGAGATAAGATGCAGTGCTTCCACAAATTCCTCACATTAATGTCGTTGGCAGGAGCAGATGAGGTATCTGCGTGATTTCTGGCATGGCAACAATTAAGGCCACTGTGTTCTGTGGCAATGCCAATAAATAATCATTGTGGCTGCAGTCCTAAAACCACTCAGGCTGGAGTACTCCCACCTGTGTGCTCCAGAGTGAGTGGTTTCATCAACCCAGTTTATGACTGTCATTTATATTGATTTCAAGGAAAAGGGGAGAAGTCGGAAGCCAGACGCTTGTACCAAGGCTGCCAGCGGCTGCAGAGGTAGAGGGAAAGGGAAATGAGGACCGACTCAAACGGGTCACTCGCAACTAGTGGAGATTGGGGCTAATAAATTAAAAAGTCCTCATTCAGGCACAGGCTCCATTAGTTATACAGGTTGTGCTGAAAAGGGCTACACAAATGATCAAAGGGCTGGAGCAACTCCCCTATGAGGAAAGGTTACGTCTGGGGCTGATTAGAAAAAAAAGGTTGGGTCTCTCTCTCTCTCTCTCTCTCTCTCTCTCTCTCACACACACACACACACACACACACATGCTAGAGATACATAAAATTTTGCATGGTGTCGAGGAAGAGGATGGAGAGTTGTATTTCTCCCACTCTCCAAATGCTGGGATACAGGGTGGTCCAACAAGTCTGAATGATGGAAGATTCAGGTCAGATGAAAGGAAGGACTTCTTTGCTACCACAAGATGAAGTGATGTCCACCAATTTGGATGGCTTTAAAATTTGATAAAGAGAAAAATGCTATCAACAGATACTAGTCACACACAAGTGTTCTCCGTGTGGGTTTCCCATCAGCATCTAGCTGGCCACTGTGGGAATACAGAACTAGATAGACCTTTTATCTGTTCCTGCATGGCTCTTCTCAAAGTAAGCTCTTTGGAGAAGAAACAAATGTAAACAAATAGGCTGCTTCTTTCCCCTTCCCTCCCCCTCTAAATTCATCTCTCTCCAGTGGAAGCTGCAAGAAAATGTTGCAGTGTGGAGTGCTGCTTGTCAAGATGCTCCATTCCATGCCCCCCTTTCTTCCGGTTTTCTATCCTCCCTCTTTCCACAACAGTCAATCATTGGATGGTGTGTTTTTTAGCAGCAAAAGCAACGGCACGCACCTCTGAGCATTGTCAATAGAGGGAATGACAAATGTGTCGGCCATATTTGATATTAAGGCTCCCTTCATGGATAGTTTATCCATGGATAATTAATTATTAATCGACTCTGTAAACACCTTATCCCCTATGCTGCTGAATGTTACAATCATCTCAGTAAAGTGACTTTAGCGACCCTGTCCGTAAGACATTCTGCATCCAGAAAACAATGCACCAATCATCATCACCCCCATGCCATGAAGTTATGCTAGCACGGCAAGTCCACCAATGTTCTGGAGAAAAGACTGAAGACTAGAGACACCGAGGGTAGCAACATGTCACAGAAATGTCTTACTAATTCACAAACAAATCCTTTACCTGTAGATACTCTCACCTCTTCTTTCAAAGCATCAAAGTGGCCAAGAGCTGGACGATCAGATTCTATCCAATTGTAAACCCCTGCAGATTGTTTTAAATGTATTTTGACTATGCAAGGTGTCTAGCCAGAGTGTAATCTTCTGCATACGTCTGACCACAGTGCAACATACAAATCTATACGCATAGGATTCTGACTCACAAATCATAAACAATGCTAATAAAAAGGCCTCCTGGACTGGGATAAACCTAAGCTTGGTTTTAACCGGCTTTGCGGACAGAAAACAGTCAGCCTTTCACCAAGCACGTTGTTGCTAAAGCTTCTTTTCCCATCTCTTCTGGTTCATATTGGCTGGAACTGAGCTGCTCCACATATGTTTCCATTGGTTCTCCATACATAGAATCATAGTAGAGTTGGAAGGGGCCTGTAAGGGCATAGAAAAGGTAGTAAAGATGAATGGGGATGGGTAGCAGTTGCCACCATATTCATTTTCTCAGAATACCTCTTGACCCTGAGGCACTGGAGATAATGCAGACTGGTGGCAGGTGCAGCCACCTGCTCTGGTGCTTCTCTTCACAGCAACCAGGCCCTAAAAATAAATTTAAAACAAAAAAGGAAAGAGGTGCTGGCATCAGCAACATTGGGCCCTCCACGGTCCATAGTTCCTCGCATTTGATTCACCACACTGGATGCTGATGCCAGGCCCCTGGGATTTCTCCTTTCATGACTTCCTACCACCACCACTCAAATCAAGTATTGGCCCTATTTGAGCCCTCAGCTCCAACCAAAGAGTTAAATCGAACCTTATCCTATGGATGGCTCAACTCATATTTTATTTTATTTATTATTACATTTATATCCCGCCTTTTTTCTTCCAAGGAACCCAAGGCTACGTATATAATCCTCCTCCTCTCTATTTTGATCCTCACAATAGCAACTCTGTGAGGTAGGTTGGGCTGAGAGTCTGTGACTGGCCCAAAGTCACCCAGTGAGCTTTCATGGCTGAGTGGGGACTAGAACCCGGATCTCCCAGTCCAACACTTTAGCCACTACACCACACTGGCTCTCATATCCGGGTGATGCCTCAGGCATCAGGCGAATGAGTTTGCAACAACAAACTGTCTAGTATTAAAAAAAAGAGAGAGAGGGTGAGAGAGCATTTTATATTGGACATGACAAATGTTAGCCTAAAAGAGAGAGACAACACAGTTTCCTCCCATAGAATCTGCGTCAAAAATGGCAGCTTATTGATGCCTGCAAATACATGCCTCAACACAAGGAAACATGAACCACCTGTTCACCTAAGAGTGCAACACACATCTCAGATGCATTTAATTGGTCTTTTTAGTGAAACCCTAAAGAGGTGTGTGGAGTGGGGGGGGGCTGCTAATAAGCATTAGTGAGGCTCAAAGGCTTTTGTATGGATACCCACCTGCCGTCAATGGGCAAGCTTCGTTATGTGAAGGGCAGATACTGCACTTATTAATTGGCGTTAAAAACGCAGGCACAGAGCCCCATGCTGCTGTGTCAACTTGCAACCGGTTAACTCCTGACTCAACTAAAGCAATTTGCCCCTGAAAGAAATTGCAAAGCAGCCCTCGTCATAATAGGAACACTGGAACTTATAATTGGACTTTCTAAAAATAAAAAAGGGGGGGAACCCATTCGCTTGTTATATTTTATTTCTCACATAGTTAAAGATGTTACTTGCTTCAGCAGCTTGGCTGCCTCATTTGTGGAGGCTTGAAGAGACTGCTGCCTCAGCACTATCGAGGGCCAGCGTTAAAGTGGTCTTAAACTGTTTTGGCCTATAGAAAACCATCTGGGCAATGAATCTGAAAATTGGGCTCCAGTTTCTCAACCATCTGTAAACACAGGGATGTGTAGGTAGACAGGCCAGGCTTCAAAAAGTGCACTCTGATAAACAACTAATGGAAGCATTCACACTCCTGAAAAGCCTGAAAAATGAGAAAACAGCTCATGTGCATTGCTGCTGGGTTTTTAAATTTAAAATAAACTATGCAGTCATGCAAAGTAATGTGCTTTTACCGAGTGTGAATTACTTTATGTGGAGCTTGAGCCTCGGCATGTTTACTCAGAAGTAAATCTCGCTACGATCAATGGGGCTTACTTCTGGGTAAGTGTGCATATTATTGCAGTTTTAATTCTTAAATTTCAAGTCCCCTTATGTAAATCCGAAACAATTTACTTTTGCTTTCAGACCTTCTATTTTGGGAAGGGGTAACGCAGGAGAGGTCCTTCCTCTCCCTTTTTTATTAGGGCTGGTAACAAATCAGGATCAGGATCCTGAATCCAGACCGGATTGGGGTGATCTGGACCTCCCAGATCTGGATCCGAACTGGATCATTCCAGATCAATCCGGATTGATCCAGAGATCCGGGGCCCATTGGCCTTCCAGGTCCCTGGGTGCCGGCTACGTAGCCGGCACCCAGGGACGCCAGGCCAACGGTGAATCCATTGGACTCACCGCCCTCCCCCAACTGTCCCTGCTTACCTGCTGCCTCCTCATCGCTGCTGTCCGCCGCTGTCTGCCGTCCACCGCTGCTTCCACTCTACTGAGAACCAGGCCGCAAGACCTGGTTCTCAGTAGAGCGGAAGCAGCGGCGGCCAGCGGAAAGCAGCGGCAGATGGCGGCAGCAAGGAGGAGGCAGCAGGTAAGCAGGGACAGTGGGGGGAGGGCGGTGAGTCCTTTTCCCCCTAGACTTGTAAGTCTAGGGGGAAAAGGTGGGTCTCCGGATCGGGCCCAATCTGGATCATCTGGATCCAAATCTGGACCAGATCGGGGGGGGGGGGGCTGTTCACAGCCCTACTGTTTATGTGTATTGGTTTATATGTCTTTTTGAAAATTAGCTCTTTTTGTATTTAAAAGAAATACTTAAGGTTCTCAGTTAAAGATTGAGGCTGCAATTCCTTATACACTTACCTGGAAGTACAAGTTGAACTCAATGGGGCTTACTTCTGAGTAGACATGCATAGAATTGCACTGCATGAATCTGCATGGATATTTCCAGTAAGAAGAGGTTGGGGACAGAAGGGAGTTTAAAACATTCTCCCTCAAATTCTCTGCAAATCCTGAATGTTCTCTGGAGGTAGAAATATTAAGCAGATGTCATGTGTTCAGCATCATAATTTGACATCCAAAGTTTCTGAAGTAGCAGTTGGTATTTGACAGTATCAGGCACATTGCAGTGGATATTTGACAAGTTTTGACAACAGTCCTGCATTTGCAGTCAGTATTTGAATTGGCTTCTGACATGCAATAGCTGTAGGTATGTGACAGCATCTGATGAGTAATTGTGAGTATTTGACAAGATTTGACAACTGGCATGGACTCACAATCAGTATTTGACAGCACAGGATATATGGTACATCAATCAGTATTTGATAAGATTTTTACACATGAGATGAAGTAAATATCAACACAATCATACAACAATCTACTTTGGAAATTTCAACATTTTTGCAAAATATTGTTTCAGTACTGCCGCAACATGGCGATGGGCAGATCTGTCAAGTCCATTCCAAGAATTTCTTCCTTTTCCCAGCTCCAAGTCCATTCTGTAACAGTTCTATCCAAGGATTGGAAATTGGGGCGGGGGGGAATCAATGCACACATTTATTTATTTATTTATTTATTATTACATTTATATACCATCCCATAGCCAAAGCTCTCTGGGCGGTTTACAAAATTTTAAAAGATTGAACATTAAAAAGTCAATATACAAAATTTAAAAACATAAAACATAAAAATAGTTGACATTTAAAACCTTTTTAAACTTTTACGCCTGGCCAAAAATACAGTTAAAAACCTCAGCTTAAGCTGTTAAAATGCCTGGGAGAAAAGAAAAGTTTTGACCTGACGCTGAAAGGATAACAGGGTTGGCGCCTGGCGGGCCTCATCGGAGAGATCATTCCATAATTGGGGGGCCACCACAGAGAAGGTCCTCTCCCTCGTTGCTGTCCTCCGAGCTTCCCTCGGAGTAGGCACCCGGAGGACGACCTTAGATATTGAACGTAGTGTAATGGATGCAGTAATGGACACATTCCCCCATTGGCTAAAGCAGCTTTTTATGCATTTTAGAAATGTATGCAGGGGGGTTGCACGTTTTTCAAATCTGCACATAATACTGAATGTATTTTTTTTCTTTTGCAAAGTACATCTCAAATCTGGAAATGTAAGAGTTTCTGACCGCAAATTGTGGCCATTCCCATATTCGGTTCCAGGAGGTGCAGATTGTGTAAATCCTTTAAATAATAATTAATAATAATAATAATAATAATAATTTGATCAAACCTCTTGCTCTTAGCCACGCGTGGTTTGCTATTCTCTGCTCTCTTTTCACCATATTTGAGGAGGTGGGATAAGGATAGCCAAGATTAGGCACATCATGTGTCCATTCATATGCTCATTACTGCCTGTGTGTGTTTGTGGGAGATCAGACTTCTGCATCATGCTCCATCACACATAAAGTCAAAGTGGGTTTCACAACATCTGAAGCAAACTATATAGCTTGATTTCAAAGCCAAATATTGACCTAATGGATTCCACCACCACCTTACCCAGCGGGAGGTTTGAATCCCCCTTATGATTAACCAAATTTAAATTTGCAATTATTGCCACTGACATATGCAAATGTGCAATGGAATGAGTCCTCGCCCACTTTGATAGGCAGTACTCTTTCAACTTCCCAGTAGGACATAACACAGATTCCTGCTTCAGGACTACAGATATACCAGCCCTGACATTTTAAGCAAGACTGAGCTAGTCAAGCGCAAAATAGCTGAACCAATTTTCTTAACAGCTGAAAAACACTCAGCTAAGTAGAAAATAGCTGAACCAATTTTCGTCAAACTTTTCAGAGCAACACACCTCTGGGCGAACGGCAAGCCAGCTAAAGTCGAGCAACTGACAGAAGTTCCTTCTTTAAATGTTAACTTTATTTATTTATGCATTTATTTATGAGCCACTTTTCTATTCAAAATGCACAAACAGTTGTAGATAAAATCGAATACAAAACCAAATGGTTTTATATTTAAAAAAACTGCAGTGAAAGAAATACTTTGATAGCTGAATACCAGCACCAGCAGCAGTGAACACGAAGCCAGTTAACCAGCCCAAAGTGAGCTGTCTCAAACAGCCATTTTTCTGCAGGCTTACATGGCAAGAAGTGTATAAAGCTGCTGTGTATTGGGAGGTAGGCATTCCTGAATGGGAGGAACCAAAAAGTGAGTGTTGCTACCGAACAGGCCCTGCTCCAAGTCCCCATCAATCCCAACTCTAAGCCCCCATCACAACCTTCAGAGGCCAAGGAGGAATATATGGGACTCCTTCAGGGAGGAGGGACGTGGTTCTATAGGGCTTTAAAGTCATCACCAGCACTGGATTGCAGAGCCAGTCGTACCATTAGGCAGAATGAGAGAACTGGCTCTGAAACCAGATGCTGGGATTGGCGGTGTGGTGCTGAAAGACAGAGCCCTGTATGTGCACTATGCAGCCTGACCAAACCGCCCCTCCCTTCTCGGATTTGTTACCAAAAATCCTGTCATGTCCTGCTTTTTTCTGACATATGGCCCCCCTATGTGTTGTATGCATGTGCTCTGAAGTTATTATTATGAAAAAAGGAAAGCAGTCAGAACAGCAGCCTGCCAGATTTCAAGTTACTACCCGGCGTTGCTTGGGCCCCCTAAAATATATTTATGTGAGGTAATCATCTTAAAGTTGCAGGCCGGCACACATACTTTCTGCTTTATAGGTAGAGATGTGTGTTTTTTTTCTTTTCTTTTTCACAATGTATTTTCTGTTTCGTTTTGTTGATATTCACAATAAAAAAGGGAAAAAATAGTCAGAGTAGACCCACTGAAATCAATGGAACATAAATTAGTCATGACAAACTTAAGTCCCATTGATTTCAATGAGTCTACTCTAAGTATGACTACATCTAGATCCAACCCACTATAGAGCCATCATGGGATCCCTCTCTTTAAATATTTACTAGCTTTCTCTTTGTTCTACTTCAAGGAATTGTATTTTGGCCTTGTGTTTCCTTCTTAATGTTCTATTTCATTGCTCTGGTTCTTTTCCTATTGTTAGTTATTGTATTGGTTTTATTTGAATTCTCTTTGTTTCATTTTTGTTTCATTCAACAAGTACAAACTTTTCCCTCTCCTTTTATCTCATGCTTTTCAATTGCGTGGCTGTAAGCAGGGACCTGCTCATGTGTGTGTGTGTTTGTGTGAACAGCACCTAGTATATTTTAGAGGCTTGTATATTATTATTATTATTATTGTATCTTTTTCTCGCTTGTGGCGGTTTTTCTAGATGGACATGATGGGCTTTGCCAAGTCATGCTGACTTTTATTGATTCAGGAATTTCCTGACGATTGAGCATGTTTTAATTATGACTGCTTTCTGGATGTTGGTGTGGGTGTATTTTGGTAGGTCCAGTTTCTGAAGGTTTTCTGTATAGTTTTTTGATGTGATGCCGGTGACTGAGGTGACTAACGGAATAATTGTGACCTTTTCCTGTTGCCATAGTTCTTTGACTTCCATAGCCAGTAGTGTATATTTATCTCTCATTTCTTCTTCCTTTTCAACAAATTTTTTGTTATTCAGTATTGCTATGTCAATGAGGTATGTGTGTTTTTCTTTTTTGTCCATGACCGTTAAGTCTAGTTGGTTGCAAGTTATTGTCTTGTCGGTATGAATTGTTCTTTCCCAGTATATTTTATGATCTGCATTTTCCAAGATTGTTTCAGGTGAGTATGTATAGTATGGTGTAGGTTGTTTGATAATGTTGAATTCGATGGCCAGTTGTTGGTGAATTATTTTTGCAGCTGTATTGTGTCTGTCTGTATAATCCATTCCTGCCAGAATTTTACATCCTCCTGTTATGTGGTCTACTGTTTCTTGGAATTGATGGCATTTCCTGCATATGTCTACACTGTTATCTTTTATGGTGTATTTTTGGTAGTTCTTGGTGGCTATAATTTGATCCTGTATAGCTATTAGGAATCCTTCTGTTTCTGGAAATACCTCACCCTTCCTGAGCCATTCGTACAATTGTTCTTTGTTTATTCGTGGGTTCTGTATTATGTTGTAATTATTCAATACTGCCCCATAGCTGAAGCTCTCTGGGCAGTTTACAAAATTTAAACCATTAAAAAATGCAGGCTAGGGTGACCATATGGAAAGGAGGGCAGGGCTCCTGCAGCTTGAAGAGGGAATTTCACCAGGTGCTGTATGCATACAAATGACACCTGATGAAATTTCCTTTTCTATACAACCATTAGCAACACAGGAGCCCTGTCCTCCTTTTCATATAGTCACCCTACAATATGCAAAATTTAAGAATTTAAAAACCACAGAGAGACAACATTTATCTAAAAACAACTTTGAGCAATCAGCCAAACAGTCAGACAAATCCAGGATTGATAAAAACTCAATACATTGGAGGTATAAGGAGGTACATTGAGCTTTCACAAAAGACTGAGTCCATTTGAGGGTGAACACAGGGATGCTCATGTACCTGTACCACAAAGGCAGACTCTGACCAAACCCCAAAAGGTACCCCAATTGATATGGATCAAGATAATCCACCAAAACCAATGTTTCATTTCAACACAGTATAAATGGATAAGTGAGATCAGGTCTGCACTTTAAACTCTGCAAGTATTTTAAACAACAACCAACGTACATTTGAATCAAAACTAAAGAACATAGATAGGTTCATGATTTATCTGAGTTCTCTTTGAAGCCTCATGGTTGTGATGGAATATCTGGGGTACTCCATAGCATGTGTGGGCAATTTGTGGCCCTCCAGATGTTTTGGCCTATAAGTCCCATCATACCTCACGATTGGCTATGCTGGCTAGAGGTGGTGGGAGTTGTAGGCCAAAACATCTGGAGGGCCACAAGTTGCCCACCCCTGCTCTACAGGTTTTCTTTCAGCTGCAATCCTATGCACCTTTACCTGGGAGTAAGTTACTTTGAATTCAATGGCATGGAGTAGATGTATATAGGATTACGTTGTTCTTCTACTTCTCTACAAATGACCGTCCCAGAGGTGAAAAACATTTCCCCAACAGCCTCCTTTTGTGGAATGCACGCTCTTAAAAAAGTAAGTAATAAGGTTGTGTCTTATACGTATTTGTGTCCCTTTAATATTCACTGAATTTGTTTTCTGCCTCCATCAGATCTTCCCCATGAGAAAAAATCCCAGATGTATTACACGGATTTACAGTTTTCTCCTTTAATCTCCCATAGCACCTCAGAAAATGAAATTTAAATGCAGAATTTCAACGTTGTAGCCACATTAAAGGAAGGAACATTTTTTACCTAAAACTGGTGACATCCTGATTGTGTGCTTATACCTCCATCTAAGAAATCGTTAGCCTAGCAGAAAGCTACTCACCCTCTGCTGAATTCATGGACGGACACCTTTTTCAGATGTTATTACAGACACAATGTACAGTCCCCCTACAAAAACCATGTTACCTCTAGAAGAACATGTTTTAATCTGTAAAGCCGCCTTGAGTCCCAGTATTGGGGAAAAGGCAGAATAATAATAATGATAATGATAATAATAATAATAATAATAATAACAACAATAATAAAAACAACAACAACACATAGAGGGCTGTTTCTTTGAAACCATTCGATCATATAAAAATCATTCTGCCTTTGCATATACACACCTAACCCAATAATCCCCTTCTCCGGACACATTTCCTTACATATCCATTCTGGAGATGATGCAGCATTATGAAGATTGTACGATGCATCAGCATTCCTATCTAAACTGGTTCTTCTTACTACCACATTTAGGGATTTATTGTATTTAGGATCAGGGTGTAAGAAAGGAAGGTCAAAAGTTAAATTGCTTTCAGGGATTCGTTAACATATCTGGAACATGAGTCACCATGAGTTCAAATATCTCCAGAAGATAAGTCGAATCAGGATAAGTGATGAAACATACTCAGCAGAAGTTCAACATGCCAAAATCCATTGATGAGTGATCCAACATGGGGGGGAAAGGTCACATGCCGAGAGTCTATGGAAATGTGAAGTGTATCTGAAAGCAGATCTTGCATGTCAATAAGCTAGCCAGTGTTAAATTCATTATAGGGTTGAAATGATTTGAAATTGCCAGTGCTTCTGGGGGAAGCAAAAAAGAATGGGGAAAGGAAATGAATGATTCAGTATATTATCTCTTCGGGATCTAATAAACGGAGCTGCCAGCTTCATCTTTACAAGCACTTTAATTTCAAGAGACAAAGGTCTCATTTCTAATATTAGTATTCTATTCATTGAAAATTACATTTTAACCTAGTGAGCCCCACATGCCAACTGGTGTCAGCAGCAACCAATTTACACCTGGAAGGGAAATATTAGGAGTGTACAATTTGCTCTACATAGTCAGACCAGTTGTCCATCTGAACTCAGCATGGTGTCTTGGTGTTGCTTAATAATTAATGCTCAATATGCAGGCTGAACCAATTAGACATACAACACAATAGCTTCTCGTTTCAATAAAGTCTATTGGCTTCTATTTTTATGCTCTCCTATCCATACATTAATTTGAAACTGAGATCATGGTCGGAATTTTTCAGATTGGTTCAATATTGGATACAAAAAAATCTGCTATTGTTCTTCTACAGAAGCAGCCATTCCCTTGCTGGAACTTCATGAGTATCTGAAATCCACAAAGATTTGTTTCTTTGTGAAAAGCTCAGTCTTCCTTTGGGGAAAAAAAAAACTCAAGTCACTTTCTTTTTTAAAAAATTAATACATCTCATTTTCTGCCCTCTCATTACTTCGCCATAATCCAAGAATTCTGACCGGGTGATAGGAGTGAACTCTATAAAAGTCTTGCATTAAAACAAGTAATGCAGCATAAAACCCTCGCTGGGTTTCTTACCCTAACGGAATTATAAAACACCATGTTTACATTTGATGCATTTGTGATAACGTGACTGAGCATAGCACAAGCAAAATGAGCTGGCTGAGGGCAGCCGATTCATATTCAAGTTGCCTGAATTATTTATAACAAATAGCTGGGTAATATACACTAGCAATATGCATTCAAATCTCTTTGGGGCTGTGCTTTCTTCATGTTCAAGGTTGACATGAAAATCTCTTCCCACATTCCGGCAAATAAATAAATAAATAAGTACACACACACACACACACACACACATTGGTGTACATTATACAACACGATCCAGAGGTCCTTGCGTGAGCTTCTACATGTACACCGAAAGTTTTCAGGAATGCCCTTCACACAGCTGTCCATCAAAAAGACACTTGGGATGTTGCGGAACATTTCAGACAGTGGAAGCTGGCGGCTCCAATTTCGGTGGGACTGTGAATCCATTCTGGGTTTCGGTCAGAACTAGCCAGAACTCTAAAGGAGCTGTCCGAGGCACTGAATCCTTGGGCAGCTCCTTTAGAGTTCTGGCTGGTTCTGACCGAAACCCAGAATGGATTCACAGCCCCACTGAAATCAAAGCCAACAGCCTCCACTGATTCGAGTAGACCTGTGAAGCTGCCTCATCCTTGTCTGGTTAGCTCAGTACTGCCTACTCTAAGACACAAAGCATTCCCAACATAGATCTCCTAAATCCTTTCCATTGCAGATTTCTTGAATTTATTACATAAATATCCAAGTTTTGCTCCATGGAGATCAAGGCACTTTTTTTTTTTACAACAATCCTTTGAAGTAGGATAGGCTGTAAGATGATGACTGGCAAAGGTCACCCTGTAGGGGTTTAAACCCGACTCTCCCGAATCCTAGTCTAACCACTACACCAGACTGTCTTTGGGCCAGGGGCTGAACCTGGAACCTTCTGTATGCAAAGCATATATATACTCTGTCACTGAACAATGACGATTCCCCAAAAGGGACTGCATGAAGTGATAAAAACAAGGATACTTCCCTGGGTGTATGGACCAGTTTTAGATGCATACACAGGGGTGTCAGTATCATAGCCGTAATATGCAAAGCCACCATTTTCAAGGACCTGGTGCCCAATGTAGAGATAGTTTATTTTATATATTACTATATTTAAATAGCCACCCCATAACAAAAGGTCTCTAGGCAACTCGCAAAACAATATGAAAACACAATAAAAAAGCCAAGTGGCTAAATAGCTTTACTTGTACCTTTTAAACAACATGACCACAACTCTGAAATCACCATACATCAAAACAATTTACAAGTTATCAAAACAGCATTTCAAGTCAAGTTTAAAACACACACACGATAAGATTAGAATCTTTCATTTACAATCTCCACTTTTACGAAAGGAAATCATCCTTTCATCACAAAAGCCATTAAACCTTTCCAAATGAGCTGTTTGCACAACCATCTTCCATACCATCTCCAAATGGTTTGGTTTCTCCTTGAAAGAATCTCCCTTCCCTCTGCAGCCCCCAGCACCAGCTCTCACACTGGTCCCAAGTGTGAGTTTTACAGATTCTCACCTGCCCTCTAGAGCAGCTTTGCAGGAGGCACAGGGGCAGCAGGGGAGATGGAGGAACTCTGTGCTCATGTGATGCTCCCACTAGAGGAGTAGGGAGGTCATTTCCACACAGTCCTTCTTCCCCATGCACTCCCCCCAAAAGCTGTTCTGGACAGTTGGGGAACCCTCCAGAACTAGTGTGGGAGGCAGCCGCTCTCTTTCACTGGATCTTTCCCCCTTCCGTGAGTGGAAGCCACCCTTGTGTTTGCGGAAGCAACATTCTGGATCCAGCCCATTGCTATCAGTCCCCACCCACAAGGTTTGCGATGCATGTAATCACAGGATGAGATTTTTGTGGGAACACAAAACAGCACAAACCCAAATACAAGTAGTCTAATGCGCTTAACATTCAAACTTTAATATTAAAAAACCCATTAAATACAAGTGTCCAAGTGCCTGTTGATCATCCAGATACATCTGAAATAAACAAATCAGTTAATTATGTTATTTCCTTCTGGACTATGGCCATTATCCGAAAGAGAAAGTATGTATCCTATTAATTAACATGTCAATGGGTAAACATAAACATCTTTTATTCTCTTTCTACTCTTTTTCAGCTTTGCAAAATTCCATTTTCTGAAATACATTTGTGAAAAGGAAAAGCTGCCTCCAAAGAATAAAGGATGTAAATCCAGGAAATTGTCCAATCTGATGTGGGAGTGTTTATGTGTTATACATTTCAGAGACAACCCACTGATTACTTTTTTCTGTTCAGTGTCACATGCTATACTTCATGGCAGTTTCCTTCTATGGCATAGAATTCAACTTTTTTATGACCCAGCACCAACACTTGACTTGAGTTATCCCTGAAGCACCATCTTTATATTACCGGGACCAACGTGACACAGGCTTATCTTTAGAACACTTTCCACTAGACAGTGTTTTTCTGGAGATCCTTTCATACTATCATTATTTCTCATTTTAACTAGGGATGGACAAATCTCAATTCAATTGCTCAATTTCTCATTTACCAATATTAAGTTTGCTCCATCTCAGTTTTGCATCAGTATGTGATTTCCCCCCTAAAAAGTCCACATGGAAATCCATACGTATTTGTCTGCACGTTTCTCAAGATGTATACATTTTTGCATACTCGCGAATGGAGAATGAACCTAGGAAATGAAGGCACAGACACCAGAGCTTGGGTTAAACTAGGGCCTCTTTATTTAACAGGAGTCATTCACCCCACCCTGGATGTGAGTGTGAAAGTGCAGGAATCTATGAAACTTTCTACGCTTATGAAAATAGGGAGAGACCACCCTGTCTCATCCCCGCACAGCTCCAAGCAGGTAAGACAAAAAGGTTGTCATCACTGTTGTGATGAAGAGGGGATTTTACCAGGTGCTGCATGCATACAAACGACACTGGCTGAAATTCCCTTTTCTATCCAACTGTTAAAGATGCTGGAGCCCTGTCCTCCTTTTCATATGGTCACCCCACCACTGAGTGCTCACCAAACCTAATATCCTAAAATTCCCACACAACCCTGCCCATTTCAATCAACTTATTTATCCCCCCCCCCCTCACTTAAAAACTAATTCCAGTATGAAGCAGGTGAAAAACCTGTACACAAAAGCTGAGCTGTGGCAGGTAAAATTCCAACTTGGTCCTTCTGCTGGGACTGTTGACTCATTGGTCTGCTTGTGGGTTTCCCAGATATATCTCCCTGGTCAGTGATGGGAAAGGAAACTGGATGAGATGGGCACACGGTGTGACTCAGCAAGGGTGTGGGTGTGTGGGTGGGTGTGTTCATGCATGCATTTGTTTTCTTTCTACACCACTTAAAGAAAAATGATGCTAATTATACTCTACTTTCCTGTCCTCAACTTCCAGTATTCTTTGATGAGAGGAGGTGAGCAGAGCCACTTCCCCAAATGTCATCTTTTCGTCAAGCTCTTTCTAATACAGAGCCTTGTTGCTAGAAGCCAGAAATGTTGCATATTGATTGTACAGCCTGGTGAACCTTTCACCGGTTCACTTGTGATGAATGTAAGAAATGTTCTTATCCAGCTCTGCCACATTGAAGGATAGATGGGGCAGCAGTCTGCTGTGACGTCACGTGTTTTCCTACTGTCAGGGATGATGTGTTGAGGAGCTGGGGGGATTTGTCTCCCACTGAATTAGTAATGTGGCAGATTATAAAGGCGTTATGTTTGAGTGGATGCCTGGGCAGTTTGCCTAGCAATCCATTAGGCATTCAGACCTTTGGCAGGAATGCATCTCGCAGGAAAAATGGCCTCCGCCCAGACTGTACTTTGGCAGATGTCATGACAATGACGAAGCTTGCCTGTTTTTATTTACATTTTTAAAATGATAATAAGTACTATGATTCTTTTTTTTTTTTTTTAGACAAAAACATAACCGAGACACTGTTTTTGTACCACGTTTTGGGGCATGCCCCCATCCCGTGCAGATCTTAATGTATATGCTTCTTAAACGTAAATACACTTCTTCCAATATAATCGTATTTAGCACATTTTCTAAGCATTTTATTACAGCCAAAATCTCATTGCCCAACAAACTATCCAAAAAGGGGTAGAGAGGAAGCGTATCGCAAGAAACAACATATTGTAGAGATACATTCACCAGAACACAGACTCATCACACAGACTGATAAAAAGACAACTGTTAAAAGCAGGCTACCACAAGGACTGTGTACATGTTCTGCAATACAGAAATGAATACATGGAGGATAGGATCACACCCACCCATCATCCATTCATCCAAGCTGTGGACAGAGCCTAAACACATACAACCTGTATGCATGTAGGCTCTCCCTGAGTGATCAGGGGCCCAGCGCATGGTACAGGTGTAAGCTCTCTTCACGGGTTCGGATGAAGCCATGGAAGGTTGGCATGATCTTGCCTTCCTCCATGCATTTATTTCTACAGAGATGAATGTGTAAATGGTCCTGGAATGTATTCGACCAATACAGTTTAGAGTGGCATGCAGTATAATAATATCAGAACACCATGGAGTTCAGTTCAGGGCATTGATATCAGAGGCATGGCTACCTGGCTTGACCCCACCACACATGATCCTTGAATGCACAATGAGCACTTCACATGAGGAATATACAAGTTTTATCTAATCAAGTGGCTGAGTAACACATAACCCACAGTGGGCTGTTGTACGAACTGGCCCAGTGAGTTTAAGGGAACCTACTTCCAGGTAAGAGGGTATAGGATTGCAGCACATTATTTGTTTCTGTGGCTTATTTAACCCACAGTGAGGCTGCAAAGCATGTGGGAACATGTGGCCACCATTGATCTTGCTTGATCTCTCAGCAGCTTTTGATATCATTGACCATGGTATTCTTTTGGATTGTTTCCATGAGTTGGGAACTGGAGGCAATGTGCTACAGTGATTCTGCTCCAACTTGCAGGGACAGGTCCAGAAAGCAGCATCAGGGGACTATGCCTCAGCTCCCTGGCAATTATGCTGTGGAGTTCCACAGGGTACCATCTTGTCTCCCATGTTATTTAACATCTACATGAAGTCTCTTGGGATGGTCATAAGGAGTTTGCAGGCAAGGTGTCATCAGTAAGCTGATGACACCCAGCTCTCATTTCTCTGTAACATCTGAATCAGGAAAGGCCATGCATGTTCTGAACTGGCACCTGGATGCAGTTGGATAAGGGGCCAATGAACTGAGACTGAATCCTGACAAGATGGAGACTCCATGGGTGTGTAGTTTCCAGTAATGGGAATTGGGGAGTTTACCTATTCTAGATGAGCTTGCACCCTCAGAAGGAACAGATATGTAGTTTGGGGGTGCTCCTGGATTCATAATTGTCATTAGACGCCCAAGTGGCTTCTGTGGCAAGGAGCCCCCATTAGTAGATTAGTGTAATGCATTTTACACATGAGCTTCATGCTTGGTTCCGAAACTGCAGTTGGTGCAGAACACTGATGGCTGTGCACATACTACACCAGCATTAAAGCAACTGCACTAGCTACCTATTAGCCACCAAGTATATAAAGCCCTGAACGTGGGACCAGGTTACCTGGCAGATCACTGTCCCCATACAGACCTGTGTGAACATTAATATCATGGGAAGAGTCTTTACTGGTTGTACCACTCAGAACTGCATTTTTCATATTGTAAGTCACAAACTCTATGGGTACAATATTAATTTAGGGTTATTCTTTGTGGGGGGGAAACCAACTTTTTCCATCTAGAATCACTTCTTATGACTTGGTTTTCATTCTGGGATTACAGAGATGTGGGAAGAAAATAAAATGCCCCTCAACAACACCAGTGTACTGCCCTTTACTGGACACTGGTGGCAATTCTACCTTATGGCTTTTCATGTTTGATTCATGGCTGTTATTTTATGGCTTATGGCTTGACTTGTTCTGTAACTTTATGCCTTGCACTATCCACGAATGTCCTTTTGTCAGTAACCCATCAGTTTTGTTATTATTGTTTCATTATTGGTTTTACTTATCATTATTATACTCCGATTGTTATTTTGCTTACATGAAAAAATAATTGTCTCAGTCCAAAAAAAAATTGGGATGGATCCAGAGTAGTGCTTTGCAGGGTACTGCTCACACTGGAGGAAGGAAACAGGGAGGTGATCTTTGTGGTCCCTCCTTTCCCCTGCAGCCCCCTGTGCCTCCTAAAAAGCTGCTCTGGAGAGCTAGAAGACCCTCTAGAGCAGCATGAGAGACAACACAGACACATGGAGGAACTGGCAAAACTAGTCTCCCTTGCCCCTTCCTCCAGAGAGGAGCCTCAGTGTCTTTCCTGAATGGAAGAAGCCCTCCTGTTCAAGGAAGAGCAAATCTGGATCCACCTCAATTTAAAACAAAACAAAACAAAAAAACACATAAAATCGGATGTGAATAATAACATTGTTGGTTTTTTAGGAACAAAATAAAGGATAGAATACTCTGTGCTTGAATCAACATAGCACCTGCCACATGAACAATTTAAAGCACATGGCTATATGCATAACTATGTTCTTATATTGCTCTCAAAACTACTGACACTAGGTCAGCCTCACTCTGTGTACTTTGGAGAGCTCTAAACTTAGAGGGAATTTAAGGCTGGAGGGCACGCTGACCATTGCTATCTCACCAAGGTACTATTAATAAAATGTTTCACCAAACCTGTGTTTCCCCCAAAGAAAACAGCCCAGGGTTAAAAGGTTTATATTTCTTTCAAATGACTATGCCTATACAGTGTGGTTATAATAAATGTAAGTGCAATTCCACTAAAGTTGAGATGACATGACCACAGATCTCCTTTTCCCTGCCCTTTGTGTGAATAAACCATTTGACAAAAGATAGAAATTAATGGCTTGGAAGTTGAAGACATTTGTTTACCCCAAGGACAACTAAGTGGCAAATGCTCCTCAGCAGTCTGCTCTTTTGTTAACAAGCTTCAATCTTGTCTGCAGAAACACTATCAGGGAAGGTAGACCTTGTACACCGATGGGCAATTACTGTTTTAAAAAAAGAAGAAGTTTTCCCCATGTTATGTGCTCATTTCCAGCTGATAATTCAACTGAGGTCACTATGCTAGTTCCCAAGGTTTTCCAAAAAAATATATTTTTTTTTTATATCAAGTCATAAAAGACCTTTGGTCACTTCTTGGCTGAAATGAAGAATAAATTAGCAATAGGATTTATTGCTGCAATTCTATACCTACTTTCCTGGGAGGAATGCCCATTGAACTCAATGGGACTGATTTCTGAATAGACATGCATAGCATTGTGCGACACATTTAGCAAAAACAAATGGAGGGCATAGTTAAGCTACCAAATTCCACCTAAAATGGGGTTCAGAATGATATCTCAGATTCCACTATTTTTGGAACTGCATTACTGAAATCTGTATTGGCAACAAATGATTATATAGGAAATTATCATTATAACGTTGACTTCAAAATGTATAAGGCAATGCTATGCGACCATGAACAATGTATGCATGTGTGAAAAT
The DNA here is from genome assembly GCA_029215795.1 of Anniella stebbinsi. Lineage (NCBI taxonomy): Eukaryota > Metazoa > Chordata > Lepidosauria > Squamata > Anniellidae > Anniella > Anniella stebbinsi. Next base: position 126,795,790 of record JARDYH010000003.1, on the reverse strand, counting down.
ATTTGAGGTATGCAACTGAAGACAGAAATTTTAATGGCAATTTTAACAAGCCGAGCCAAAATCCAAATGGCTGCCAGATTTCTTCATTCTAAGAAAAATAGCCATTTTAGTCCGTCGTAGCAAACATCAGGACAAAAGATATTATCATGTCATTGTTAACATTATTATCAATGGGTCTTCAGTTGCATACTTTAAACATGTCAAATAATGCAATCAGAAAAATGATGAACATCTGGTAAATATTCAGATATCTTCAAATGCATATATTTCATTTTAGAAGCAAGATTTGTTTCGGGTAGTGAAATTTGCCAGATTGATATTTTTTTCAGAGGTCCTAATTTGACATTACATATAGCAGAAGAAGGTGCTTCATCCATAGAACAGTGTGGGTCATGATGCATGCAGAAGCACAGAGACAGGGTCAGGAAATGGATGATTGGAATAGGGACCACAAGTTTTGCCAAATGTAGAAGTTCCACCATTTTACTTTTAGGAGATCCACCACCACAGTGCAAATATGGCTATCCAGATTTCCAAATTCCCTGTCTATAGTTTTATCTTTATATTAGATTGAGTACTGGATGGATACTGCCCTACATGATCCCTTTTTCTATTTCCTGAGACTTTTCCTTTGACTGGGATATTTCACACATAAGAATGAACATGGCATCCTTGTTTATAACGGAGGGCTTGGTGTCTTCAGTTTGAGAAATTGGGCTGGTCATTATTATAGTGATATAAGCATGGATGTAATTATATCCTTTGAAGGACCTGAGGAGCCTATCCACACAAAAGTTTGTAATAAATAAGAATAAAATCTGCCCACTCAAAACTGGAAAGTGACAGATAAATAAGGCAGAGCTCTCCATTCAAACATATTGAAGGCTTGACCCTATAGAACTACCTGCCCCACAGAAGGCCTGCCCCATAGAACTACCAAAATTTGCGGCAACAAAAACAGCTGTTCCCTATCACTACGGAAGTCTAAAATGGTCATATGACAACCCCTGCCAAAATTTGTGGTGGCAAAAACACTGGTTCGCCACTGCCATGAAAGCCTAAATCAGCCAAATCTCACTTGAAAACAAACAAAATTTGGCTGCTTTAGGCTTCCTTAGCAGTTTGCTGCCAAAAATCAGTGACAAACTGGCAGGCAGCCCTTGAAGTTGCCCATCCCTGTCCTCCACTAACCATCCAACTGCTAAACAGGGCCAGCATTTGAACCTCGCAACCTTGGACAACTGCCAGGGCCACAGCATCTTGGCAAGACCCACTGTGACACCTGACCTGTCCCCCTTTTTTTTTTTCTAAGCAGCATCAGCTGACTGATGCTGCTTTTTTTTTCTAAGCAGCCTAGGGCACTGTGAGACATTTCGGGGGTAGCTTGACCCTATTTCCCAGTGTGACCCAGAGCACTACCACCTCAGCTAGGTAAGCCTGCTTGGGTCCACCAGAGGACGCTTTGCCCAGGGCCTCCTCAAGTTTGGAACCGGAGCTGCCTTCCAAATCCTTTATTGTGTTCTAATTTCTCAAAATATTTCATAGAGACATCAGGGAAATTGCCAAGCAGATGGCAAAAGTGTTTCAAGGAGAAGCCACGCTTCTTTTCATCAAGAGGTTCATGATACAGTCTAGGGAGTTTTATTTTAATATGCCCAGAGAATTATTTTTTCTTTCCTTTACATTCCAACAGCCACCATATCTGTTTACAGGCCTGTGACACCAATGGTATAAGCCAGCAGTTTTCTAATTAAACTCTCGTTACAGTTCTGTTGAGGACTCTAGTTAAATATAATGAAAGCAATCAATCTGCAAGTGTCAAGATGTATTTTATTTCCATTTCTGAACACAGGTATAATGCTACTGACCCTCACTGGTGGTTCAAGGATCAAGCATTATACTGATATGCAAATCAAACAAGTCGCGAGCAGCAGATTAAAGCCATGAAGTGGCAGTTCAACTAAATAAAGGATAGCTTCCAACTTGCTAATTCTGGCATAAAAGTTTTCTGCCTCTTAAACTTTTTCATACATGGTATCAAATCAGTGCAGGATAGAAGTCTTTCTACCTGACTCTCATCTAAGATGTCAATTTAGCACAAAATAGTTGAGACAGTGCAATATATTAGTATAAAATTTTTAAAGAGATTCAAACCTGGATTTTTTAACAGTATGCATTAAGCTGGTTAATAATGAGCTAGGTGTGGAAAAACTATAATGTAAAAAAATCTAATGAGACTGCAAGAGTCTTCAATGTTTCCTTTAGTTCCATCTTGGGATAGTCTCTGGTAGTTTGCCGTAGGACTTGCTATCAATTCTAATAATTCATTCAGTGGAGGCTGGTGGATCCTATTTCAGTGGGATTGTGAATGCATTCTGGGTTTCAGTCAGAACCAGCCAGAACTATGCTCCTTTAGAGTTCTGCCTGGTTCTGACTGAAACCCAGAATGCATTCACAGCCCCACCAAAATCAGTGCTGAATAAGGGTGCTATCCATGGTGCTGAACCCTATCCCCAAAATAAGTCCTGCGCCTATTTGGGGGATAGCTCCTTTGAAGTTCTGGCCGAAACCCAGAATGGATTAGCAGCCTCACCGAAATCAGAGCCACCAGCCTCCACTGAATTCATTCTATGATCACAGCAACACAGAATTAGAGTCGGATGGCACATCTCGTGCAGGATCTGCAGTGAAGAAGGCAACTACACCGTCCATGATCATCCAGACTCTGTGTAAACGCCATGAGTTAAAAGACAGGCCACCACCTCTTTAAGGCAGTCTGCTAAGCAGCTCTTACCCTTTAAACATTTCTCTTATGTTCAGCCAAAATCTACTTTCTTGCATTTCTACCCATTGTTCCTAGTCCTGTACAAAATACTTGATTCTATGGAAATCTGGGGAAACACAGTTTCAATGTTGTTGTTTTTTTAAAAAAATGAACTCACAGCAAATCCCTCAGCTGTGATGCATCTCTGATTTCTTTTCAGCTTTGCAAATCGAGAAGACAAATGTGCATATCAGCAAACTGAGTGCTGGGTCAGCCATTAGTTTTGCCCTCTCCCCATGGCTTCGGACACATGTGGAGCTGTTCATTTATAGCTCTTCAGGCACTGGAAGGAGTGGGTTCATCCTATTTTTCTACCAGAATGTATTAAGGCTGCAGCATTGAATCAATATATCAGTTAGATTTATCAATGTAAACATCTTTGATCAACAAAAAGGCACCTCAGTTAAAGGGGCAAAAGTATTATACTTTTTAATACAGGCACTTATTAAAAACTGCAAATGATGAGTACAATCTTAGATAAGGCATTCTCCATTCTCTTACACGGAATCATAAAGGTTCTCCTCAGTTGATGCTTGATAGGACACCTGTATACATCATATATCACGACAGAAAAAGAATTCGTTTTGTTTCAGAACTGTTGTGTCTTTTCATTTGCAAATGTTTCCAAATGTAATTGATCAATTAAAATTCGTACGACTAATCAAGATTGCTATAATAAGGTTGAATTCAACCAAATTCTAATTTTCAAAAATGCTAGATCAGACATAGTTTTGAACTTTGAATGAGAACCAGAAAAGGGGAAAGAACTAAGAAAGGCAAATCGCTCAAATGGCTCAAATGTGTTTTAGCAGTACCCTTGCAAGCACACCAGCTTTTGTTTCGGTGTTACACATATATTCAATATGTGAAAGCGTCTAGATTGATCTTCAATATATGAAAGTGCCTGACATTGATCTTAGGAGGTGGGGGCTAATCACTTATTATAATTAACCAGAGTGGGGTGAAAATACTACACACCAGAAATAGCTCCTTTGAAAACGGAATGTTATGTAGTGGAACCACTTCACTTTTATGGAACAAATACAACCAGAAGAAGGCGACCTTCTTAAAGTATATGGGAGAAGGTTGCCATCTTATCCCATATACTTTATTTTTAGACACCATGAAGTTGGGTTCTAGAGTCAATTCAAAAACATGAAAAAGGGCTGCAATCCTATACATTCTTGCATGGGAGTAAGCCCCATCGATCTCAGCGGGCTTCTGAGTAGACATGCATTGGTTTGCAACTATAACAGTGAACTCCTATACTACTCAGAAGTACATCCTATTGAGTTCAGTGGGGCTTACTCCCAGGAAAGTGGGCACAGAATTGCAGCCCAAGTTACCAAATTTCAATACTCCTAAGGAATAGGGTATTAATATGGTCTAAGCATTGCAAATACTAATGAAAAAACTTGTTAGATAACAATCCCAGCACTTATCTACCTACCCGCAGTCCTTACATTTCCAAATCAACCAAATTTGATAAGTAATTTCAAATGTGGAATATATCTTTCTGCATCTGTGGATCCATGCCAGTTAACATTAGTACAAATTTTGAACATTATTTATCTTCTTCGTATTGCCAAGTAGATGGCATTTGTAAATCTATTATCTTACAATCACTAGCATTCATACGCTCACTGGGATTTATAAGGGTCCTTTAGTGATATCAATGTCTTGAAGAAGAAATGATGACAAACTCTCATGACATTCTACTGCATCTAGCAAAACATATTTCTGTCACTTCATTATGTTTCCTGTTGTATTTCTGCGGAAAGTAACACAAAGAATATTTGCAAGTGTTTAGCAAACCACGTTTAACTGTATTGAAAAGTTGGCATGGAAGAAAGACTTCGGGTAGATAAGAATTCAGTATTATGAGATCCTGTTGATTCCATCACATATAAGTTACCAAATTTCTGTTCATCATATAGAGTAAATCAATTTCTTAACACTCTAGAGAGGGGGAAACCATGAGGAAAGTGCCCTTTCCACTCTGATGTGCAGTAAAGAAATTAGATAAGAGTTTGGGGTGGGGGGTGAAGTAGACAGGGGCAAGATCTACACTACTGCTTTGAAACAGTTTATAACAGTTTTGAGAACTGTTGGGGCCCAGGACACACTCCATATACAGTTTTCAAACCGTTTTCAAAGTGTCATATCCTGCATGGTGTAGATCTGGCCAGGTTCTCATGGACAGCTGCAGTCAAATAATTATTGTGAGTGCAGTAGACAACCAAAGTTCAATGAGACAAAGAACTGGAAATCACACAGATACATTTAAATTTCAGGTTCGGGGGTGGGGGAGAGACGATTCAGTCATTTAGAAAAGTATTTCCCTAATGTTTTGAATGTATGCAGCTAAAATTCAAGCATTTTTAAGGAGGAAATGGTTAGGAAAATGTGTAAAATGGTAACACATGTTAGATTGGGTGCTCTGGTGGCAAGGACCTATAAGAAAAGGCTATCATTTAATTTCAGACCTGGCCAGAAATTGCAATAAGAGTTGCCAAAAGATTAATATGCACACACAAGACCTCTCAAGATGAGAGTGAGGATATTCTTCTCTGCCCTTTCCTTGGACTGGTTCACTTCATACATGCATGTTCACCACTTGATGACTCGAACAGTGAAGAGCAATACAGAGGAAACAACAGGGTAGAGACAGACTGAAGGAATGCTATTATTACTATCTACCGGCAAGTCTGTTTTTCTTTTCCCTTTGTTCTCTGTTTTTTGTTTGACAGCTTACAGCAACAGTTTTTAGGCCCTTTGCTCTAACCTTTTTAGCAGCCACACCAGATATACTTGATTGGTTACATATCTACAAGTAGTTTACACATTTGCTCATGAAATGTTTTGTTAGACATTCCTCCCAACAAAGCTACAAGAAATATTTTCCTGAGACTACCATATAATTCACAGAAGAATATAAATAATATTCTCTATTGTTGGGGCCCCACATACACAAAGACATTGAAATATAGAAACATCTGCATACCTCCCAACTAAATATGAAGAAAGTATAGTCTGGACTCTGGAAGCGTAATTCCATAAATGCCTTCCTTAGCTCAAAGTGAGTCAAGGAATTACACAAAATGAGAGAAGAATCAGTCACCCTTATAAAGATGGTACCAGCTATTAAATCCAGTGTGTTGGGTGGTTTCCAAATCTTTCTTAGCATCCTAGAAGTATAACCAATCTCTAATGTGTGAACCAGCCCAAGGAAGGGATAATAATCAAGAGCTTTGCTCTTAAAAGTCTGTCTTTGAATCCCTGGGTATTCAACCATGTTAGTACTCAGGGTTGCCACCTCTTTTTACTGACAAGCACCTCATCTTTAACAAGGGATGGACTGTAGCTCAGTGTGACAGAGCATACGCTTGGCACGCAGGAAGTCCCTGGTTCAATCCCTGGCTTCTCCATGTGGGCAAGGAAAGAATCCTGCCTGTAACCCTGGATTGCTGCTGCCAGTCAATGACCCTGTTCAGATGGCATGCTAAGCCACAGTGGTTAAGCATTTTGAATTAAACATTATGGCTTAGTGTATCATGCGAACCATGACTTAGCATGTCATGTGAACCATTCTTAACCATAGTGATTACATAACCACAGTTTAACCACATTCACTAACCATTTGCTACAAAAGGGTAGCGGCCTAACCATGGATTAGTGTGTTGTCTGAACAGGTCCAGTGTTGACAATGCTGGGCTAGATGAACCAATGGTTTATTCACTATAAGGCAGCTTCCTATGATCCTATACCCCTAATTACATGACAGGCAGATACACAATCCCCCTCTCCATGCTGAGAATAGCAGTACCTATTGAATTTGGCTGATACAGATGGGTGAAAATTTCGTTTTACTTCATTTTTTTAAATAAGAATTTGCCATAAGAGAAAGAACTTGAGGTTGTTGTTGTTTTTAATGCAAGTACGGGGAAAACGGAAATGTTCAGATTTGCCTATCCTTAGGATTGATGGGTGTGAAGCTGTTGGAAAGCTTTGGAGGCCAGTCTCATGAGCCAAAAGTTTCCCATGCCCTGATCTGAACAGTCAAATTCACTGACAACTATACAACGCTCTAGATTTGGGTTGAACCACATGCCTAGATGGATATTGAACATTAATAATATCTTTTTGTTACAACTAGAAACTCAATGACTGCTTCACATATACAGTTCACAAATAGCAGAGTGGGGGAAGACCTTTGCCCCAAACCCTGGAGAACTATTGCAATAATTGGGCTAGTGACATGAAAGTACATAAGGTGATTTCTCATATCCTTACTAAGAATGTTTAACACATTCATCATTGTCTTTGCTCGGAATGCAATAAACTTCCATTATTACATCTATAGAGGGATGCATTGGGGTCATCAGAAAGCTTGATTTTCAAGGTTACAGTCTCCAGAAGGCTTCATCCAGAAATACAATACTGCGGAATATTCTATAATAGGTAATTTCACAACTGTAGCCTTTTGATATATACTTCCATTCAAGAGGGGGTTTTGTTTTGTTTTGTTGTTTAAAAATACATTATCTGGAAACAGAATTACCTATAACTCCTTCTTAAAGTTTCAACAGGCAATTTTCACAGATTCATCTGTTTAGTGCATTAGTCACAATAACAAATATTTTACCAAGCTATATACAAATTATGGTAGTTTGGAATCCTATGCCCATAGATAGTAAACAAAAATAATTTGTCTGAAAACTTTTACATTTTTAGAGGGTGCATTGACTAGGCTGTCCAGATGGCTCGGGATTTCCCGGTCCTAACCGGGAATCCAGGGGCGAACCGGCCCAACCGGGGGGCGGGGGGGCAAACCGGGGTGGCGGGGGGTCACACGGCGGTGGCAGCAAGCAAGGAGCGGCAGTAGACCCGGCGGCGGTGGAGCCTGGGAAGCGGCCGCCCCAGCAGGTAAGTGCCCTCCCTCGCGCCTCACGCTCCTTACCCGCAGGGGCGTCCGCTTCCCTCTGGTGCTCGAATCTACTGAGAAACAGGCTTCGCGGCCTGTTCCTCAGTAGCGCGCCGGGTGATGACGTCATCACCTGGCGCGATACTGAGAGACAGGCCGTGAAGCCTGTTTCTCAGTAGATTCGAGCACCGGAGGGAAGCGGGTAAGGAGTGCGAGGCGCAGGGCACTTACCTGCTGGGGCGGCCAGGTCCGCTGCCGCACCGCCGCCGGGTCCGCCGCCGGGTCCACCGCCGTGCCGCCGCCGCTGGGGCCGCCGCCGCCGGGGCCGCCGCCGCCACCGCTGGGTCCCCCACCGGCTCGTAAGGCCAGCAGCCGCGCGGAAGAGGTGGGGGAGGGCCGATTACGTCACTTCTGGATCCGGCCCTCCCCTGCCTCTTCCGCGTGGCCGCTGGCCTTACGAGCCGGCGGGGAACCCGGCGGCGGCGCAGCGGCGGCAGCAGAAAAGAACCTGCCCTGGTAGGTCCAGGCTGATGTTTTTTTGGGGGGGTGGCTTGGTGGGGGGGTTGTTTTGGGTGGGGGGTGGCTTGGGGGGGTTGTTTTGGGGGGTGGCTTGGTGGAGGGGTTGTTGGCGGGGGGGGGGACCGGGATTTGGGGTTTCAAAATCTGGTCACCCTAGCATTGACCACTCATCCAGGATATGATCATGGATGAGGGAGCCAACCTGGTGTGCATCACTGAGACCTGGGTGGGTGAGCTGGGTGGTGTAGATATGACCCAGCTTTTCCCATCTGGTTATTCAGTACAGCACCAACCCAGGCTGGAGGGCAAGGGAAGGGGGGAGTTGCCGTGATTCATGAAAATTCAATCTTACTCACCAGGAAACCTGTCCATCCTGGGATAGGCTGTGAGGGCCTGTACCTTGTGCTGGGCCAGAGACAGATTGGGGAAATTATTGTCCACCCTGCTACCCTATGGATTCCCTGACCAAGCTGGCTGAGGCGGTCTCAAATGTGGTGCTGGAAAATCCTAGGACCCTGGTCCTTGGAGATATCAACATTCATGTGAAGGCTGCCTTAACAGGACCAGCTCGGGACTTCATGTCCTCCATGACAAACCATGGGGCTGTCTCAATTTGTCATCAGCCCAACACATAGGGCAGGGCATACCGTCGACTTGGTCTTTGCCTCAGGGCTGGATATTGGGGGGGATGGAAATTACCCCGTTGTCATGGTCAGACCACTTCCTGGTGAAATTTGGTCTCATAGTGCCAGTCCCTCCCTGCAGAAGTGGGGGCCCCATTAAGATGGTCCGCCCCCAGAGACTTATAGAATCTGAGCGATTCCTGAATGCTCTGGGGGAACTTTCAGTAGCCAGAGCCAGCGATTCTGTCAAGATCCTTGTCACACTATAGAATGTGCACTGTGGAATCACTCCCAAGCACCCTCTTTGACACTGTGGAGCTCAGAAGGCTCCCTGGTTTACTGGGGAGCTCTGGGCAATGAAATAAGTCAGAAGACGGCTGGAGCGTAAGTGGCATAACACTCATCTTGAAGGTGACTGAACATGCGTAAGAGTGTACAATCATGACTCCTGTGTGGTGATGAAGGCAGCAAAGAAGGCCTACTTTGCTACCTCCATCGCATCCTCAAGCTGTCGTCCAGCTGAGCTTTTCCAGGTGGTCTGGGGGTTACTTGCAACTAACCCACCTAATCCAATACTGGAACCCTTGGAGGCTCGCTGTGAGGAGTTTGCAAGACACTTTGGGGATAAAATCGCTCACCTTCAGGTTGACTTTAATGCCACTATTAATTCAGTTTCTGTTAAGGTGTCCAGTGCATCATCTTATCATGTTTTGTGGGATCAATTTAAATTTTTGGAGCCTGAGGATGTGGACAAGACACTTGTATCTGTTCAACCCACCATATGCTCTCTCGACCCTTGCCCATCATGGCTTATTCGAACCAGCCACGGGGGCTGACCGGATGGATCAGGGGAGTGGTGAATGCATCTCTGCAGAATGGTGTGGTCCCCACTTCCATGGAGGCAGTGGTGCAACCATTCCTGAAAAAAAACTCCCTTGACCCAGAGATTTACGGTAACTATTGTCCAGTCACCAATACCCTGCTTTTGAGCAAGGTGCTCAAGAGAGTGGTGGCGTCTCAACTGCAACTGGTTGAATACCCCATTTCTGGGAGTAGGCAGCCCTAGAGGCTATAAATAAAATGCCATGGCACAGGGCACGAACAGAATATTTCAGTAAATCCCTCCTAGGTTCCTGCAGACTAATGGTTAAGGGCCATTAAAAAAGGCAGTGCCCAACAACCTTACTTCATAGTCACAAACGCTGAAACAAAAGTGGTAGTTTTTCCTCTCTTTCATTTCGCCAGGTTAAAATCCCTGTGTGCAAAACACATTATTCATCCTTTGTTAATTCGTATTCATAAAATCCTGGGGGGGGGGGGGGGGGGTCCCGTTTTAAAGAAGGGACCTTAGCAAATGTTCATCCACAATACACAAAATCTGCCCTGCTCCCTCACCTTAAAATGAACATCACAAAAACAGGGCCATAACTAATCTCCAAATGTCTAGGAAAATAAGGACATCTTTGCCTGGCGTCAAAAAGATGACATGGTCAGTGTCAGGCAAGCTCCCTCCTATTTAAACCTATGTCTATATTTATAGCTATAATGCCACCCTTGACTGCCTCCAAATAATCAATTATGATGTCGCTTTCTAACCTAATATTGTTGTTCTTGCTGGTTTTATCTTTGGTTTTATTGTTTTTAACTACTATTGTGATTATGTTTTATTGCTTTTAAGATTTTAACTGTGTTTATGTATTTTGTTGTTGTGAACCGCCTTGTGAGGACTTTTGCCCTGAAAGGCAGCCAAGAAATGAAATGAAATGAAATGAAATAAATATTAGTCCATTATCTATTTCCCTCAGAGTTCATTTTCCATACCATTCCCATTTCTTTCAGTCTATTTTCACCTGGGGCTGTACATCCTGTTGGCACTGGAAGTTCAGCTGGCCATGAAATTACGGGACATGGTCTTCTTAGTTGTGGTCTTAGGTCAGGGGTGGGCAGCTTGTGGTTCTCCATATGTTTTGGCCTGCAACTCCCATCATACCTTAGCCAGCATAGCCTCACCATTGGCTATGCTGGCTAAGGTTGTAGGAACTGTAGACCATAACAAATGGAGGGCCACAAGTTGTCCATCCTTCTATAATTAGCGCCAGTTAAATTTCATACATTTCAGGGGTTGAACGGAAGCACACCTTGAAGGCTGAATTAATATTTGGGATGAAGTTTTGGTTTTTTGTTTTGTTTTTTAAAGTGGCAGCAGCAGGCTCCTGGGATAGGATGCCCCTATGAACAGTTCTAGCAGCATTCCTGTGGTAAAGTGCCTCAAACACACAGTGGTGAATGAAGAATTAATATTTGTAGGAGGGGGCACCTGCTTCCCAGAGGCAAGGTGAAAAGAAGAACCCCATGTTGGTGGCCATTACTGTTAAGATGGCTGATCGTAGTCAATAAGCTCTAGGCCTCCACTGTTTCAGGCTCAAATAAACAGTTTAAGTGCATTCCTTTGACACTGATCTGCGTGGAAGCCAAGAACAATTCTGAATCTCTAGAAAGTGGCATTTTGGAGGGAGTTTGGGTGGGGGGAAGACAACAACAGCCCCCACTGCAGCTGTAACCAAAGAAAACCACCCCATTCCTCGCTAGAAGTCCCGTGCCTGCCAGGGACTCTCCTTCTATCATAGCCAAGTGATGAGGCACATCGATCAAGAGCTATTTGCATGAATGCACAACAGATATATCTCCCTTCCTTGCCCCTATTTCCTAAAAACCATCTGACAGGACATTGGGGGGGGGGGGGAATCCTGCCTAATTCACACATTACCCTTCCCTAGTTCCTATGAAGGACATTTTAAGCAACCATCTCCTGAAACATCCGGCTCATAAATGGACACCTCACACTTCCTGGAACATTTTTGATTGGCTGGGTGGCCCATGTCTGTCAATTGCAGCCCTTCCAGAAAACACTATCAAATGGAGAGTGGGTGGGGTCATTTCTGAGTATGTCCATTTCATTTTGTCTGAGGCTCATCTCAGGAACAGGCCCAAGCCTCTTCTTCATTAATGGAGTCTGTCTTTTATGTAAGTTTTACTGAACAAAGTTAGAATTGTAATGGAGTGAACCTTAGCTAGAAAAATAACTGGTTTATTTTTCATGGGTGCAACTTCCCTTTCTCCTCTCGCTTTATTTTAGAACTTCTTCTTTGAGTAAAACCTACTTGCAGTGCTTTTCACACTCAGTATCTGTCTCACCTACCAACCTTACTAATCATCCAAGGTCTAAATTGTTAAGCGGAATTAAAGGAAACCTGCTAACAGGTCTGCCTCCTTCTCCAAAAGTAAATGTCTCTGCATTCCATGGGTGCAGATTTTGGAAAGTTAATGTGATGGTGGCAGCAAAAATGTCTACCTTTCAAGAATAGTGTGAACGTTCCTTCTGTTACAATTGTGGCACACCTTTAGTTGTAGTAGCTAATTGGTGGAACTCCTTTCCTCAGGACGTTCAGTTGGTCCCCTCGCTAATAGCTTTTTGGCATTTTGTTAAGACTCTTTTATTCGGTTTTATTTAGTTTTTCTCCCTTGTGTGAGCATGTTCCATCTCTGATCTTACAGCAACTTGTCTATAGTTTCCTATGTTTCCTATGTATGGAAAATTCACAGCAACGAAGTTAATATACCTCACTGCTTTGGTTTTCTTCAACAGAGCCATTGTGATACATAAACATAAAATTGCTCTTTCTGGTACATTTTTTCCTCCCTCCTTCTCAAGGGTATCTTCATGTATGAGCCGTATGTGTGCCCATGGAAAGTTCTAGAATTAAGCTTTTTACAACTGTTATGGCTGAGACTTGCTTATGTATTCTAAAAAGGCAGTGTGCTGTTCCAGTTAGGCTGAACTTAACTTTTACTATTCCTGATACTGTCTATCTATATCCATCATATCACATGCAGCTTTGACTGCAGTAAAATTGTGCTCTTTTGCAACCAAAGCTGCTCCGCAACTCATGTCATTAACATTCATGATTCCAACTTATGTGCCTTTCTCCTGACTTTTGTTTAGAATAGATCCCAGAGAGATTTTTTAAAAATTAAATTAAGTTATCACTGCCAGATGCTTAAAATGTTATTATTTTGTCTCTTTGTTTCAGATTAATATGAAAAGGGGAAATCAAGAAATTGGAGCACATTGTGCTAAAACAAACATTTATTATTTTGACAAATAATGCAAGAAAACCTACTCATAACAACAAGTGACATTTAAATAGTGCCTTTCATCCTGCGATCCCAGGACATTTGACAAACTTTACATACCAATTCTATTTCTCCCTGAGCTTTTGTGGAGAATTTAAATTGACTGCAGTGGGAGTTCTACATATGGTAGACTAGAAACCAAATTAAAATGTACACAGCTGACTTCGCTTACAGATGTGAAGATATCACATACGTTCCCAACTGTCCCTATTTACCAAAGAGGGCCCCAATTTTCAGGTAACCATCTTTGGTAAGTCACTGTCTCTGTTTTTTGCCTGTTTGGGTTTTGTTTTGGTTTTTTGCCTTTAGGGAATGCCTTGTAGAACTACTGCTCAAATGTTGTTCTTCAGGATTCATCTCTTCCCCAAGTGTCTCTAGAAGTTCAATCTCAAAGGAGGGGGAAATGGATACTCTTGATTTTAAATAAGGAGGACTCAAGACATTTTGCTGCCTCACCTCCACCCCAGGGCTGCCTCAAGATTTTTGAGGGCCCATAGGCAAGGCATCTTCAACGAGCCCCTTCCTCAATGAGTCTACCATCTCACTGCCATTGCCAACAGAAGCTGTTGCTTCCCATCCTCTCCTCATTGCTACCACATGTTTGAGAGGCAGAGAGCCAGGGAGCAAGTAGGCAGTGGCACCTTCTATTACTCGTTCTCACCACCACTGTTGTCTGGGCCAGAATGAGACATCGGCTGAATTCGGACGACACAATAAGCAACTGGGGGGGGGGGGGGGAATAATCATCAGTTGTATTGACTATCGTGTCGTCAGAATGCTGCCATGGTCAACTCAGCGCTGATCATAATCCACACCACAGTTGATTATTTATTACCATGTTGTGTGGGGAGTACCCCCTAGATGAACAACTGTAAAGTTGATTATTACCCCACCGTTGACTATCGTGTCATCCGAATTCAGCCATAGCTAAACAAGCAGGGTACAATGGTGAAGAGGAGAAGCAAATCCAGAGAGCTCAGTGGGACCCTGCTGGGGTGTGAACCATCATCAGGTGCCCGACCATGCCTCCCCTTTATGCCAGCCCTGCTGGCAGTTGAATCTTACTTCATCCAGTTGATGGGAGAACCTCTTCCACTGCATGCGAGAGCAAGCTAGCTCTGTCCTCCAACACCTCTTTGCTACTGCTGGCCCCCCAACATCCATTGCCTGATGCTAGGGCTGGCCCTGCTTAGGCATATGAACACTGAGACACCATGAGTTCACTAAGGCACCATTGCAGCTGCTGAAGTCTTTTGAAGGACCCATACCTGGATTTAAAATTAACAGCCCAATCATTGACTGCTGGCTCTAGTTTTTTTAAAAAATGAATATGGAGGATTCTTAGAGTCCACAAACAACAAGTCCCATCGTAAGACTGTTCCTGGACTATAAAACTTCAGACTATAGATATGTTGTCAGGGAGGCACATCCAGGGCATAACACTGGATGTGGCATTTACAGGTGGCAGCACACATCACTTTTTTCCTTGGGCGCACAAAGGCAGCCACAACAGACACCTTTCTCTCTCCCTTTCTCTGAATAGCAAATGCTGTGGACAAACAGGAGATGGTGTTGTCCTCATGCCTTGCTCTTTAAGGTTCCCAAAGACATACTGCAAGCATGGGCAGAAAAGACACTCTGTACATACAAACAAGCACATGCATTAAAAGGGAATTCTTCATTTCATGGCTGCTAATAAAAGACATAAGCTTATAGAGGAGGGTGCACAACCTTTTCAACCCCAAGGCCCACATCTGGCATCTGCTGGGGAGCCATGGGCCACACTCCACCTTCTCCTTCCCCAGAACCCCTGATATTAGCAGCAATAAAGCAGCCCCCAAACTAGTTTCTGGATAGTGGCGTAGGTAGGATGGTACCATTAGCACTGCACTGCACTTTTTCGCAGGGCTGTGCACGGATCCCCCAATTCACTTCCGAACCTGATTCAGACCTTCCGAAACTACCGATTCGCTTCCAATCAATTCGGACCCAATCCGCCTCAGATCCGAATCGAGATTCGGATGTCCGAATCATTTGGATTTTACATTTTCTCAGAGATTTATATTGGAAAAGATAAATGCCTATAACTTTTTTATTTTTCAAGATAAAAATTGATGCCCTGGAGGTGCTCCTGTGGACCAAATTCCAGACAGATCCATGCAGTCATTTTCTTGTAATCCACTGCTGAAAATCTGGCCTTTGATCAAACCACTCACAGCAAAGTGCTATAACTTCCTCATTTTTTGTGAGACAACGGATAAATTGGACACCTTACAGATGCCCTGGAGAGGCTCACATGTACCCAATTTCAGACTGATCTGTGCACTAGTTTTTCCTGTAAGCCATCGCTAAAATATATGATTTTGGAGGGGCAAACCACTCAAAGCAGCCACTCAAAGCAAAGAGCAATTTGAAAATGTGTATTCCGTTCACACTATCCCTTCAAGTGCAAATCTCCCCTACTTCAGTTTTCTTTTGTGTGTTCTGAATGTGACACATCCCCTCAGGCTCTTCCCATTCAAAGTATTGGGTTACCTGCAATACACACATTACCTGGCTGGCAGCAAACCAATCCTGCAAGGCTGGACCAGACTGATAATATGGAAGAAGTGGGCAGGTGCTCTGGCACGTAGCAGGCAGGCAGAGAAAGAGGCAACTATGTGTGTGGGCATGAGGAAGTGATCCAAGGGTTGAGTCAACACAAAGCCAGAAACACAAATCAACCCTGTGAGGCGGGACCAGACTGATAATATGGGAGAAGCGGGCAGGATATGGCTACTCCTCAACATCTCCCCGAGATCAGACAGGCAGGCAGGCAGACAATGGGCATAGAGGCAGCAGTGAGCCAAAGACCATCTTGATTCAAATCAAGAAACACACACACCGACCCTGCTAGGCAGCACAGTGGTTGGAAACATGGACAGTGAGAGATGCTTTGGCATCCCCTTAATATAGGAGGCAAGGAGGAGGATCCTTCAGTTTCACGGTCCTTCTGAGTTTACATAATCCACGGTAAGCAGCACAGCCAATAGTAATGAGAATAGTAATAATAATGATAGTGATGATTAAATAAAAGAGCCTGCTGATTCTTCTGATCAACTTTTAGAAGAGGATTCACTCATAGCGGTAGCATGTTCAACATGCAGCTGACGTGACATGCAATGCAATGCATGACTCATGCCTTGATTCAAATTAAGAATCGCACAAAAAACGACCTTGCAAGGTGGCACAGTGGTTGGAAACATGGACAGTGGGTGATACTTTGGTATCCCTTTAATATAGGAGGTGAGGAGGAGGATCCTTCAGTTTCACGGTCCTTCCGAGTTCACTTACTCCAGGGTAAGCACTGAATAATAATAATAACAATAATAGAGCCTGCCTGACTCTAATAGGAAAGAGGGATTGCACAAAGCATCCCCTTAATCAAAGACATAGGAAGAGGATCCCTTTGGATTCCTTCCTTCAGAGTTGAGTGACTGAACTGTAAGTACAGCCAATAATAATAATAATAATAATAATAATGCCTGACTCCTCCTGCCAGGGCACTGTTGCTGCTACTAGCACCTGCATCTGTCAAAGGGCCACTTTTCCCTGCCTGAAAAAGTGACCTGCTGGCACTGCTTTCAGACTCAGGCGCCTGTGCCTGCTGATGCCCCAGCAAAGAAAAGCACCTGATTTTCACTGGGTGGGCCAGCCTGGCTACTGGTCCCACCAGCACCTCACCCACACCCACCTCTGACTCCTCTGCCAAGCCCAAACTGAAAGGTTGTGCCCCTACATTTCATATTATTATTATTATTATTATTATTATTGAAAATACAATATAATGTGCTGCTTACACAATGTGTGTGTAATGTGTATGTGCTGTTTTGCCCAAACACAGTGTAACAGGCTACAACCCACCAACAGACACAGACAGACAGAGAGAGAGAGAGAGCAAGGCTGAAAGGGGAAAAGTTTTTTTTCAAACAAGGAGGAGGACTAAAGACAGGCTATATATGTGTGTGTGTGTGTGTGTGTGTGTGTGTGTGTGTGTTGTGTGTAACACAGACAACAGAGTGAAAAGGGAGGACTGAAGAGAAGACCAAGTTCAACCACCCAAAGAACAGACAGAAAGAAAGCAGGAAGACTAACTGGATAAGGGGGGAAAGAAGAAGAAAGCTCAAGTACTGCCTCTCAAATACACTCCAAGTCTCTCCAAACACAAGCCTGAGCTACCCAAAGATCACTCCTACTCCTACCAAGTCTCTAACCCACAATGAGCAAGGAGGAAGGAAGCCCGATCTCCTGTTTTTCCTTAAGCCCTCCTCCGCGGAGGCTGCTGGAGACTTCAAGAGGATTGGGAGATGAAGCTGTCAATTAACAGCCCATTTCCCCCAGCAAACTCCCCCTCCCCCTCCCTAATTGCAAGAAAAACTGTTACAAGCACAGACAAGCTGTCTGCGCTTCAAAACAGATCCGAATCGATCTGGACCGAACCAATTCGGTTTGGAATAATTTGGACCTCTCCTGTCTTGTGTCGGATTTGTTTCTGGGTCTTCCGAATCACCCCAATTCACTTTGGATTTGGGATTCCGAAACAGAGCGCTGCACAGCCCTTTTTCGGCAGTGCCGGTTTTTAAGGCAGCAGCTAGGGGTCTTTGGGGACCACATACTAAGGCTTGGGGGGTGGGGGGGTTGTGCACCCCTGTTACATGGCAATGTAATCAACATTCCAAACAGTGAGAGGCAGAGAAAGGGGGGAGAAGAGTTAAAATTCTTCAAGCATGCCAATATAAACCAAAACACCCATTTTACAGAACATCAAGTGGCTACACAAGCTGCCAAAATCAAGAGTATCTCTTTAAATGCCTTAAAGAGCAATCCTAGACATGTTTACTCAGAAGTAAATGCCACTATATCAGTGAGGCTCACTCCCAGGAAAGCATGCATTAATTATAAGTCTAAGGCTACAACCCTGTACTCACTTCCTTGGGATTAAGCCCCCTTGAACACAACAGGATTTACTGGCTCACTCACTTTCATACACATGAATTTGTTCATACTTAAGTGAGGAGCTAGGGCTGGGAAGGAGGAGAAGGATGAAAGGGAAGAAATAAAGCAGAAAGTGAAATGGGAGTGTGGAGGAAGGCGAAAGAAGCATTGGAGAGGGAATGCCAAACACGCCCCTTCTCCTACTGGGATGGAATGGATCCTCTTATCTGGATGAATCCACTGTAAGCCAAGCAGGAGGAGAACAGGCAGGCAGTGGCGGCCACTGTTTGTCCAGCCACTGCAGTTCCAACCCCTTCTTTGCTTCTTCTACCAAGCCAATAGGAAGCGGGGGAGTGGGGGGGGGAGTGGGAAAGCTTTAATTGCCACCTGTGTTAGACTTCAATGGGGATGTAAGCAGCCACTGCCATTGCAACTGCCTTTGGGATTATTATATCCCCACAAGTGACAGGGCAGACTCTACTCCGTAGCTCAGGCCAGCATGCTGCGGAGGAAAGGAGGGAGCCGCCACACAGCTGGTTGGTGGCTTGAGACCTTGCACTCTCTTCCCACCCACCTTGCAGCCGCTTCACACAGCTCAGGAACAGGGGGAGCCAATCGACAGGGAGATCGATTGAAGGCTTGGAGTCACAGTGCCACCCAGGACCTTTGCCCCAAAGTTTGTGGGTAGCGGGGTCACTGCCCTAGCAACACCACTCAGCACCAGCTCATGAGTAGGCAGGTGAGGTGCCTCGTAGGGCCAGAGACTAGTGGTCCAAGTTCTATCTGTCCTCATGAATGGTCATAGAAGCCCTGTGATGGTGACTAACCGTAATCTAGACATTCTGACCATAAATTCTACTCTGTTCTCTGCCTATCCCAAGCTGAACATCATGCAGATACACAGGAGCAGGCACTGTCCAAAATCAAGGCGCAATCACGGGAAAGCCTCCAAAATAGACCCACGAATGGAAAAGAAAGATTTTACTTGTTTAAAATGCCCAACGCGTTTCGGCCTGTTTTTATTCGAAAATGTACTGGCGATTCTTCCTGCTAAAATTCACAGTGGCCAGTGAATTTTAGTAGGAGACCTTATTACAGGATTTTCTGCAGACATTTTTATAAACCCTTGAAGAAGGCCTTAAAATAAAAATAGGCCAAAACACTTTGAGCTTTTTTATATTTTTTATTTTACAAATACTAACTAAACTAGCCATTCCAGCTAATGGGTACGCCTGAAATCTTTCTGTGCTCAGCAGATGCAATTATTCTGTCCTACAATACAGCACAGCGGCGTAGAACTCCCACGACTTTTCATACAACCCTGAATCCCTAGGCCCGACAACACGCCACATTGCCCCCTTTTCCTACATGGATGTAACTAATTTACAGCTTTGCCTTAATGAGGAACAGTTTAGCAAAGACAAAACCATTTATTTATTTATTTGCTATTTCCCACTTCTTTATGGTTATACAGATGGTCTCATAAATCCTCCTAATTAATTCTTAAGGGTTTTTATTCATTTCATTGCTTCTTATTTACATTGCAAAATATCAGGTGGGCCTGGCTGCAATCTTTCTCTTGCTGAAGGATTTTGGATAGGTATTTAGAGCCCTGCATGTCAGCATCACAGAATATGGGAGCCTGCATCCGGGGGGGGGGGGGGGGGAATTGACAAGCTCAGTCAAACTAGCAAATCAGTTCTGTATCTTGTGTTTAGTTTCGTTTGGAATACAGTTGGATTTGAATTCGTAGACACCAAGAGTAAGAATTTGTTTTAGCAGCAATGGCCAAGCTGAAACCAAATGTTTTGTATCCACTGCTATGGCACAGGTGAGACATACTCAAAGAACTCAGTGTTTTCCTGATTGAGGTGTCTGACACACACACAGCACAAATCATTATAAATGTCACAACTTGAGTTACAGTTGAACTGGAGACAGACAATAGTTTAAGAGAATTGGACATGGCATGATGTCACTTCCTATTTCTTTTCTCCCAATATTGTCTCTAGTCACACAGGGGTGTTTTTGTTTTTGTTTCAGGTTTAAGAAGCACTACAAAATATATGAAAAAAATGTAGACACTTGTTTATTTATAACATCTCAAAATGGCATTTCCATACCATTTGGTCCACTTAAAGCTATACAGTGGTGCTATTAGGCCAGGAATTTCAGGCAGAGGTCGAAGGCCCCACTCAGCACAATGACTGGGAAGGCTCCCAAGCATAGCAGAACTGGTCTACCACAGTTGGAAGTACGTGAAGTAATTCACATTGGAACTGTTCAGATGACACCCTAAGCCACGGTGGTTAACCATTTTGAGCTAACATTACGACTTAGTGTGCCGTGTGAACCATGACTGAGAGCCTATCTACACATGCAGGATAAAATGCTTTGAAAACATTTTGAAAACTGTATATGAAGTATGTCCTGGGCCCCAACAGTTCTCAAAAATTTCAGCCTATCCACACTACTGCTTTAAAATGATTTAAAATGGTTTATAACAGTTTTGAGAACTGTTGGGGCCCAGACACACTCCATATACAGTTTTCAAAATGTTTTCGAAGTGTTTTATCCTGCGTGTGTAGATAGGCTCTTAGTGTGTGGTGTGAACCATTCCTAACCATGGTGGCTATGTAACCACAGTTTAAACACGCTCACTAACCGTCTGTTGCATAAGGGTTAGCAGACTAACCATGGCTAGGTGTGTTGTCTGAACATGCCCATTATAACTAAACTGGATTCTGAACACAGGAGCCATTTAAGACCATTAAGTCCAATTGCCGAAGAAGAAGAAGAAGAAGAAGAAGAAGAAGAAGAAGAAGAAGAAGAAGAATGGCTTCATCCAAATTTACAATTTAAAATCTACACGCATAGACTTAATAATGGGATGGATATGTACACCCCACAGGTGAAAGGTCACAGCTATAGCATCTTTTCCCATTGAAAAAAACTCTCCGCTATCTTCAGCCTTTGTGAAGTTTGAGTAATAAATTGCACATTCACAAACACTGAATGCAGAATTGAAAAATACATGGGGTGCAATTCACATCCCACAGATGTCAATAACAAAACTCCTGTTGATTTTAATGGTTGGTCATTCTTTCCATGAAACAATCACTTCAGGTGGCAGCTTCCAAAGCAGAAGGAAGAGGGTTTTTCCCAGTCTCCAGCCTCCACCTCTATGTATCTTTAAAAAAAAAAAAAAGGAGTAGTGGAGAAGATGTCATTTTGACTTTCTGCTTCAACTACAAACATATTGAAGGCCAGATCTAGCTCAAGATTGCACCGATTATTGGGCAGCATTGTTAGAATATAATAATAATGGGTTGGGGGGAATCCCTCTGATGTTTTAAGAGGCTATACTGATGAGAAACTCAAGCTATATAAACCCATTCAAATGAATGCTCACCAATGCCAGATGGTGTACACTTAAAAGTGTGAGTGGTATCAACATTCAGATCCTCAAAGGAATTCCTGAAAGGTATCCAGCAAAAAGAGCGCAGAAGGTTCAAACCAACAAATATTTAACATTTAAACAAACAGATTCACTTTTGTTTGTCAAAAGGTCGGAATTCTTAGAGCCATGATGAACATAAAGGTCAACCATAACTGCCCCCAAAAAATGGCTGGGGAAAGGCACTTACAGCTAGTGCACAGCATGATGAACAATTTGAAGGGACACTTGGCCAAATGGGATGACAAGGCTCAGCTTGGGATCCAATAATGGACCAAATAATGGAGCTAAGTAGCACTAAATC
Source organism: Anniella stebbinsi (assembly GCA_029215795.1). Classification (NCBI taxonomy): domain Eukaryota; kingdom Metazoa; phylum Chordata; class Lepidosauria; order Squamata; family Anniellidae; genus Anniella; species Anniella stebbinsi. The sequence goes on along the minus strand of JARDYH010000003.1, from coordinate 126,773,971 downwards.
AAGGCTTCCTTGGCACCATTAATCTGTCATTTCAACCATTTATGTAGAAGTATCAGTACTGAAGGGCTCACCAATTTGTAATATAAAATGGATCCATCTCCACCAGACAAATGCAGTCTCTCCCTGCGTATATACACACACACAGTTCTCAATTCATTCTCAGAAGCTTAGGTTCCATGACTTACTGCAGTCAAGTATTGCCAGGCCTAAAACTTTACAAAATTTCATGATATAGTAATAGTTCTTGACAAAAAGTACTAAGGTTAAAGATGTGTTAAGGCCATATTTGGTGGAGGGGGAGGTGCTTCAGAAGCTATGAATAAGGAATTCCCTATGGACAGACTCCAAATTCTCTCAACACCCCAACATTCCCCAGCTTGTAAGATGCCAGCACTGACATTTTCTCGTCAATAAAATTTCATTGTGACTCAATCTCAGTGATACGTCTCTTGCAATGAACAAAGTAGAAATTCATTTTCGGCTACTTCCCATCACAAGAGTGATAGTTCAGTGTTCTTTCTAATCACTGAATAGAATTCTTTGTTCCAAAAGAAGTTGTCTTCTGCATGATCATGTGAATGAACTCCTAAGTATATTGTTTGAAGGATTGGAACTACCAGATGTACAAGAAGTGACTGAAAATGAACACGCTGCATTTGAGAAGTTAATTAAGAGGCTTGTGTGAAATTACAAGAAACAAAAAGGATGTAAATGTAGCTAGTTTTAATTAAAACCTAAGTTAAATCTAATGAAATTGTCATGGTGGTGACATTTTTTGCTTTTTAAAAAAAAAAATGGTGCCGTACAATCTACATGCACATTAATCAAGTGCAAAGGGCCTTAACCCTCGTCCTTCTGAAAATTACAATACCCCCCCCCCAAAAAAAACACCCTGATTCACAACTTCAATTCCTGGAGAAAACATTGATTTGAATGCACCGTTGATTTATGTCCACAGTTTCCAATTCAACAAGTTACACACGAATGCAAGCCTTTTTATGGCCGCATAAGGGTGAAATGAGGAGTGTATAGTGAAGTGGCCAGGTTTGCTAATAATGCCAAATCATTTAAGGTGGTTAAAACAAAAAGGGGTTGTTAAGAGCTCCGAAAGGAACCCTCCAAATGGAGAAAATGAGCATTAAAATGGCAAATGCAGTTCAATGTAAGCAAATGTAAAGTGATCCACGCTGGGCCAAAATATTCCAACCTGGCATAGACACTGATGGGATCCAAGCTGGTGGTGTCTGACCAAGAAAGAGAACTCAGGTTTGTGGTGGATAGTTGGGTAAAAATATCAACTCAGGGCACAATCCTATGGGTTGCACCCAGAATTGTAACAAAAATACGCTTGAGCCCTCGAGGGCAGAGGATGCCCCCGCATCCGGCTCTCACGGGCCTAGGCGGACCCGCCCGCACTAAGACGGACCTGTGCCAAACTGCTCTTCAGCCTTTGAAAGCAGTCAGATGCAGGTCTGACCTGACCCACACCCTTTGTCCCTTTCCCCCTGCTGCATTAATGGCAGCTGCCATTAATGCAACAGGGGGGAATTGTGCCTTTTCTCCCTCCACTCTAATGCCATTAGAGTGGAGGAAGAAAATATGCAATTTCCCCAGCCTTAAGGGCTCCCGACTGGCACTGGATGGGATGGAAAAGCATGCTTTCCAAGGCCTGTGGGAATTGTGCACTTTGCCATCACCCCGCCCCCATTCCAATCAGGGCCCTAAAGACTTTCTTAATGCAAGGTAGCCTTGTATAAGAGGGCCTTTAATGCCCCGATTGGTGCATGCGGGACAGCAAAGTGCACTTTCTGGAGGCCCTGGAAAATGTGCTTTGCTGAGGGCTTCAGAGGCTTGTGCAGCCTTCTGGGCTCTCAGCAAAGGCTCGCACAGCCCAGTTCCTTGAAGTGTGGCCACATGAGCAGGGCTTGGCAAGCTCACAGGGTGGGCCCCACGCAAGTTCTCCAAACCTAGTTGCACCCTTGATGATCATAACCCCCAAAATTCAAAAGACTCATGGACATCCTATTCAGGGTGGGAGGAGTGTAGAGGTGACCATTGCCTCCATGTGATGGCCAGTTTTGTACATCTAGCTAGGGCTCTGCGGAGTGGGAGGGAAGGAGGCTGTGGCAGCCAGAGGATTCTTCGTAAGTTCTCCAACCTAGTCTTCTCTCCTCACTGTTCACAGAACTGCCCCCTTTCCCTTCTCTCCAAGCTCACATTTGCTCGTAAAGGCAGATGGCACATTTCTCTCCATGCTGTCTAGGAGGGAGAGGAAGAGGGGGAGGGGGAGCTCAAATGCCTGGCTCTGAGCTAAAAGCACTGACTTCAGATCCAGTCATCCAAACAATCCTATGCCACCTCCGCCAGGTGCTGTCAAGGGGACATAGGATTGTTGCCTCAGGGTGTGACGGCTGTGAAAAAGGCAAATTCCATATTCAGCATAATTAGGAAAGGATCTGAAAATAAAACAGCCAATATCATACTGCCCTTATGTAAATCTGTGGTGCAACCATACTGGAATTGGACAGTATTCTATAATATACAGTATGCTACAGTATAATGCGTACATTTCTGATCACCAAATCTCAAAATCGGTATTGCAATTAAGACAATCAAGGCGTTGGAGCATCTCCCCTCTGAGGAAATGTTACAAACCTGTGACTGTTTAGAAAATGTTACAATGTTACAAACCTGTGACTTAGAAAAATGCTGAGTAAGGGGAGGCATGACAGAGGTACAGAGAATTATGCACACTGTGGGAAAAGTGGATAGGGAATTTCTCGTAATACACTATGGCAGAGAACACCACAATCAGCAAGATTTTTTTATTGTAGCACACCTCATGGCAAAAGCTTAACAGTTACAATTCTCCAGAAATCATATAGCCAAGACCACATTGAACACATTGCTTAGTTCAAGAAACAGTTCAAAGGCTAATAACTACATCCATGTCAGAGACCAGTCCAACTATAGTTCCACAGTGAGGATCTCTATGGTTCAGAATATATGGCAAGATCAAGGGTCACGACGATCAAGGGTTCCTTCTGACAATCAAACTCACAAGGAATTGTAACCCATAAATTAGGGTGACCAGATAAAATCCAGGTCAGGGCTCTTGTAACTTTAATAGTTGTAGAGAAAAGGGAATTTCAGCCAGTATCATTTGTATGCAATTAGTTCCTGGTGAAATTCCCTCTTCATCACAACAGTTAAAGGTGCATGCACTATACTAGAGTGACCATATACAAAAGAAGGCAGGGCCCCTGCATCTTTAACTGTTGTGATGAAGAGGGAATTTCACCAGGAACTAATTGCATACAAATGACATTGACTGAAATTCCCTTTTCTCTACAACTGTTAAAGTTACATGACCCCTGACCTGGATTTTATCTGGTCACCCTTCCATAAATGAGTCCTATGCCAAAGAGGACATCTCTATTCCTCCCTCTTGAGTTGACAACTCAACCTGGATGAAACCTTTCAAGCCCCCTCCCTATGCTTGATTCCCACAGAAGATTTCTCAGGTTGTAAACCAGAGGTTTAACTCAGATTCTTATCGTGCACTTTTTATTGAAAGGGAATTTCTCTCTCCTTCGGCCTGTAATCAGATGGGAGGCCAGGCAGAGCCAGGATCTCACCATTCTGACTTTCCACAACCTGAGCAGGCCCAAAATTACCTCCCTTCCTTAACCTTTCATGAGAATGAGAAAGATGAGAAACCAGTCAGAGCTAAGCTTTTAGATCCCAGCCTTCCCATGGTTAAACTGGATTTTAAACCATCCCAGTCCACTTCTGAATCCGATTTTGCCTCCAAAACTATAGGGCCCACAGCAGCACTTGGGCTAGGCCTGACAAATATTTGAAACCTAGGTTCACTCCATGAAGTTGAATGGTGGGAAATTCAGGACAGATAAATGGAAATGCTTCTACGCAGAGCTAGTTTAACATAGTTAAACTATGGAATTTGCTGTCAAAAGACGTAGTGATAGCTACTAACTTGGATGACTTTAAAAGATGTCTAGACAGATTCATGGAGGATAAGACTATGAGACGATCTACACGCTAGGTTTTTAACATTTTATAAGGGTTATGAAAACTCTTTGGGCCACATGATGCACTCCCTATAACGTTGTATACCTGAGGTTTTTTAAAACTCACTTCAGCTATATACAATGGTTTCACTTTTAATAAATCATTTTAAGTAAAATAATGTGTCCTTCCTTACTGTTTGTGATTCATGGGGGCAGTGCTTCGTTTACTGGTGCCCAAATGCCTAGCAGTTGATTAGTGGGGAAGAAAGCGGGGCTAAGGCAGAAGTGGGCGAGTGAACTACAACACCCACAATTCTTAGCCCTATACTCACTGAAAGCTAGGGAATGACAGAGGAAGTAAGGAGGAAGTGGGGGACTGAACTACAATGCCTTGCCCTAAACTCATTGTAAAAACGAAACAGAAAAAGACTGGGCAGAACAGTGTGTGATTGCACACACTGCTTTAAAGACTGAAGAATTTTTCTCCTGTAACGTGAGTACTCCTTAATGTGGCCTAAGACATTTTAGAACGCACCTATTTGGAACCTTTTAAAATACTATTTAAAACGTTCCAAGGGACTGTGTAGATAGGCTCTATCAATGGTGTTACATGTTGTGCTCTTATTCGACCCGTATACAAACTTGCACACATTCTAATGAGACCTGCACTCCTTCGTATAAGGAATCTTCAGACATTAGCAATAGAGCACCTGTGACTAAAAAAGCGATTCCCAAAGAGATTCACACTCAGACACTGTTGGAGAGGATAATGCCACAATGGCACATTTATTGACGTTTACAAAGATTCAAATGCACAAGCTAATTTGGGGGAAATTAGCTGAGCAACTGGAACTGTTAACACTTACACTAATTGGGGATGTTCCAGCCTTCATCAAGTCATGCCTTAATGGGGAAATTAGCTGCATTCAAAAGTAGTTTTCAAGACAGAGAGAAGGAGTCTTCCCATGCCTTGAAGCATTCTCTCTCTCTCTCTCTCTCTCTCTCTCTCTCTCTCACACACACACACACACACACACAGGGGAAAGATGAGGTGGATGCTCCAATCTGTACTAAAAAATCTCCGAGAGCAATATACCTTTCCTTGGGCTGAAGCCCTTTTCTGTAGACAGCAACTAACATGCATTGCAATTCCTGGACTCAAGTGAAGAGGAAGGAAAGCAAGGAGCCTCTACTAGGAGAAGCAAGGCGCCCATTGATGGCATCTTGCTCTGTCAAACAAGGAGCTTAGTGATTGCAACAGGAAAGAGATTAGTCCTTCAGTGATTTGATTTCAACATGGAGCCTTTACTATGGGAAGAGAGGCTCAGTGATTTCAGCAGCAGTGTGGCATCTTACCCCTGCAGGGTAAGGCACCTAGTGATTTCAGTAGCACGGCTCCATGCCTCTGGGGGACTGAGTCTTCTGGCTGCCCAAAACTGAGGGTTCTTATATAGCTTTCAGAGAGCTGTGACATGAAAACTTTGATGATCCATACACCATTCATAGGCACTGGAGATCGTGGTACTTGCTATGGGATAGACTGTGCTGACTTTTTATCCCATATAACAAAAGAGAGTGCTTGGGGATAATGGCTGTACTTGCTGGAGACAAAAGTCCTACTTTCTAGCTCTGTTCTTTTAACTAAAGATGACCTTACATATTAATGACTGTCTTAAAGACAGGTGTCCAGGCGGAAATCAACAATAGGAATATATTGCAAGTAGTTGACCAAGTAACTTCCAGATATCACTCTTGCTATCCAGCACATTTATATTTTGCTCAGTTTTACCCCCATCTTTGCCTTTGGGGAATTCAACTTAGGAAGTCTATTAGAAACTGAATTGCTTGATGTAGTCTCACTTGATTGCTCTCAACCCCATTCCTGTGCTTTTCTCCCACCTTTACTGAAGCTGGGGCAGAAGAGGCCTGGCTTTTTGGCTACGTCTCAAAATGGAGTGAGTACTGTTCACTCAAAAGAGAGGCTAGTAGTAATGAATGATGGAATTATCTTACTTCCAGTATCAAAGGCAATATGTCTGTGTGCTGGGGAACACAAGCAAGAGATTGCTATGACACTCTTGTCCTACTTGTGGGCTTCTCACGGGCAGCTGTTTGGACATGGTGTATGAACTTTAGTCCACGGTGCTGGACTAAAAAGGCATCCTGATTCCAAGCCCTCCTGCTGAGATGTGAGATAATAAAGAGGTCTGCTGTGTAATCCACAAAGCTTTTTTCAGCAAATAAACACCCGAAGGAAGTGAGAATGTTAGGAGCTTTAATCTTAATTAGGCAAACTAAGCTAGGCGGTTGCCCTTTCAACTAAAAGGGAGAGTTTCCCACGCAGTCCAAGAGCCACTTTAACTCAGAGAGGGTCTTTCTCGAGAACTATTCAGTGAGTGGTTAGCCTGGTAGACTGCCTCTCACCTGCTCGCAACTCCACCCACTTGACCCTGCAGCAGACTCTGGGACCTGTCAACTCTGAAGTCCCCACCCCAGCCTATGGTGGCTGAGTTCCCAGGGACTGGGGGTGGATGGGCTCTGAGTCGTTGGCATTCTCTCTGATAAGCTCCTGGGAAGATTTCCCCTTGACTCCTGAAGAGATTTGAGGATCTCCTCCCCCACTTCCTGTCTTGGCAGGTAAATTTCTAGTCCTCCTCCTCCTCCTTCACAGAATCATAGAATAGTGCAGTTGAAAGGGACCTATAAGGCCATTGAGTCCAACCCCCTGCTCAATGCAGGAATCCACCTTAAAGCATACCTTAAAGATGGATGTCCAGCTGCATCTTGAAGGCCTCTAGGGTGGGAACCAAGTTATTGGTTCCATTGTCATACTGCTCAAACAGTCAGGAAGGTTTCCTGATGTCCAGATGGAATTTGGCTTCCTGTAACTTGAGCCCATTATTCCGTGTCCTGCACTCTGGGATGATTGAGAAGAAATCCTCCCCCCCCATCTGTGTGACAACCTTTCAAATATTTGAAGAGTGCTATCATGTCTCCCCTCAGTCTTCTCTTCTCCAGGCTAAATATGCCCAGTTCTTTCAGTCTCTCCTCATATGGCTTTGTTTCTAGACCCCTGATCATCCTTGTTGCCCTCCTCTGAATGCCCTCATGCTTGTCTGCATCCTTCTTGAAGTGTGGTGCCCAGAACTGGACACAATGCTCAAGATGAGGCCTAACCAGTGCCAAATAGAGGGAGCCTGTACCTTGCGCAATTTGGAAGTTATACTTCTATTAATGCAGCCCAAAATCAAGGCCACTTTTAGCTAGTTTGCTAATCAGAACGTCATAGGGTACCTTGTCAAAAGCTTTGCTGAAGTCAAGATATATTATGTCTACAACATTCCCACAGTCCACAAGGGAGGTTACCCAATCAAAAAATGAAATCAAATTTGTCTGGCAGGATTTGTTCTTGACAAATCCATGCTGGGTTCTAGTAATCACTGCATCATTTTCAAGGTGCTTACAGACTGACTTCTTTATAATCTGTTACAAAAAATTCCCAGAGATTGATGTCAGACTAACTGGTCTGTAGTTCCTAGGTTTCTCCTTTTTGCACTTTTTGAAGATAGGAACAACATTAGCCCTCCTACAGTCATCCAGCACTTCACCCATCTTCCATGATTTTGCAAAGATAATAGACAGGGTTTCTGAGAGTTCTTCTTTATTACTTTAGGATGCAGTTTCTTTATTACTCTAGGATGCAGTTCATCCGGCCCTTGAGATTTGAACTCATTCAAAGAAATTAGGTGTTTCTTGACCATTTGTTTATCTATCTCAAACTGCACTCCTTCCCCTTCAGCTTGAACTTCACTTTTGCCAGTGGGGTCACAGACCCGCTTTTGGGAGAAGACTGAGCCAAAGTAGGAATTGAGCACTTTGGCCTCTTCTTTGTCCTTTGTTATCAATTTGCCATCCTCATTGAGTAGTTGAACCACCATTTCTTTCCTCGGTATTTTACTATTCACATACCTGAGGAAAGCTTTTTTGCTGCTTTTAGCATCCCTTGTTAGCCTCAGCTCATTCTCAGCTTTAGCCTTCCTGATGTCATTCCTGCACTTCTATGCTACCTGTCCATATTCTTCTTTTGTAGCCAGGCCTTCCTTCCACTTCCTTTATCCACGAAGTCATCCCTATTAGTCAGTATCAAATCAAGGATAGCCAATCCTCTAGTTCCTTCCTCCACTTTCTGTAGGAGAAAGTTATCAGCCACACATGTCAGGAATTTCTTGGAGGGGCCACTTTTGGCAGAATTTGCCTCCCAGCAGATATCAGGGTAATAGAAGTCCCCCATTACTACTACATCACACTTCCTTGAAATACTTGCAAGATGCTTATCAAAAGTTTCATCTTCTCTTTGATTGGGTGATTGGTACTAGACTCTGACTATCGTGTTTCTTTTATTCCTTGCCCCAGATGCTCTTGATGGGACTACCAGGCTCATCCTCCTGTTTTTCTGTGCAGGGATAAGTATTTTTAACATATAGTTCAACTCCGCCTCCCTTTCTATTTCTTCTGCTCTTTTTGAACAAGTTATACCTTTCAATTGCTATATTCCAGTCATGGGAGTCATCTCGTCAAGTTTCAGTTATACCTATCAAGTCATATTTGCATTCAAGTATAAAGAGTTCAAGTTCGATCTGTTTGTTTCCCATGCTCTGGGCATTAGCATATAGACATCAAAGACCATGTGCTTTATGGTATGACTTCTTTCCTACATAACTGTGAAGATTATTTTTGGATGCTATAAGAGCACTTCTCTCTGTTATGGTGCATAAGTCTTCATCCATTGTTGCCTCCAAGTTTATGTCTCCCTCCCCTGTAGGATTCAGTTTAAAGTCCTCCTGATGAAGTTCTTCATGCTGTGGCCAAACACATTCTTCCCAGCCCTTGCCAGGAGTCCATCTTCCAAATAGTATAGCCTCTGGTCCCAGAATCCTTAATCTTTCATGTCAACACCACCTTTCTAGCCAGCCATTCACCCAGAGAATTTTTCTTTCCCTTTCTATTCCTCTTCCAAGAAGTGGGAAGACGGTAGTGCACGCGCTGGTAACTTCGAGGCTCGACTTCTGCAATGTGCTGTACATTGGGCTACCTCTGTGCCTAGTCCGGAAACTTCAATTAGTTCAAAATATGGCAGCCAGGTTGGTCACCGATACACCTAGGGGTGACCATATTACGCCAGCTTTAAAATCGCTCCACTGGCTGCCAATTAGTTTCCAGGTGAAGTATAAAGTGTTGGTTATTACCTTTAAAGCCCTACATGGTTTGGGTCCAGGTTACCTGCGGGATCGCCTTCTCCCATACAATCCGCCTCGCACGCTCAGGTCCTCTGGGAAGAACTTACTTCAGTCGGCCAAGACTAGGCTGACAACCGTTACCCAGAGGACCTTCTCTTCTGCCGCTCCCAGACTGTGGAATGACCTGCCGGAGGAGACTCGTCAACTTAACAGTCTTTTAGAATTTAAGAAAGCCATAAAGATTGTTCTCGTCTGGCGGGCATATCCAGTGGAATTTTAGAATGTTTTTAGGATGTTTTTAGGATGTTTTAATGCAGTTTTAATAATGTGTGTCATGTTTTAATCAGTTTTATGTATTTTATTATATTGTTGTTCCCCGCCTTGATCCAAACGGAGAGGCGGGTAAGAAATAAATGATGATGATGATGATGATGATGATGATAATGGATAATAAAACTATCTGGATTTCCTTGAGGTTCTTGAGTTTCCTTCCCAGAGCTTCAAAGTCTGACATGATTTCTTTGTAGCTCCGCTTGGCAGTATCGCATGGCTGAGAAGAAAATGATATATGTCAGTGGGCTTTATGAGCTTTGGCAACCCTTCAGTCACATCTCTAATCTGTCCTCCAGGGAGACAGCATACCTAGTGAGTCCATGGGGCTTCATGACATACTTGGGTTTCAATCCCATGCAGCAGGGAGTCTCTCACAATGACTACTCTTTTCTTCTAACCTTCTGCCTCTTGTTCACTGTTGCACGGGGTCCCCTATAATTCTTCCTCTGCAGGCTGTCCTCCAGTCTCATCCTCCAGTAGCTAAAAGCGATTACAAAGCTCTAGTGGTTCTTCTGCTCCTAACTGTCACCCTTTTCCAGGGAGTTTCCTCTTTATTGGCTTTCCTCACCTCAGCATTCTCCACTTCTGCTTCAACTTGCTGATGCTCTTCCATCTCTTGTGCTTCTTGTTGCTGTTGCAGTTTCACTGTTCTAAGGACTCTTCGCCTTCTCTTATTCCTTAGAGGGTGGACACCAGCTACTCAAGTACTCTCACGTTTTCTTCCAATAGTGAAACCAGCTTGCACTTGTTGCCAGTGTATGCAATATCGATCTCAGGCAGGAACACAAACATTGCACACACGTTACAGGTCACCACCAGGAGACTCCTTTCCATCCATTATATGCTATTGAGGAAGGTAAAAAGTAGATTTGTCTAGAGCCTGTCAGTCAAAGTCCAACTTCTCTGCTGCTCGTGGTGACTTCTGCTCACTTCCCAGAATTCCTCAGGAGTATGCAAATTATCCCCATTGCCTCAGATCCCAGGCTATTGTCTTCAGCCAGTCAGTCGAAGTCCAACTTCTCTGCTGCTCGCGGTGACTTTTGCTCACTTCCCAGAATTCCTCAGAAGTATGCAAACTATCCCCACCATCTTCTTCTTCAGATCCTGAGTTTGATTGATTTCATAAAACCCCTTCCCCCACACTAAAGAGAACAGGCCTGATCCTGACAATATACCTTGGTTCTGATCCAGCACAACTACTTCTATGTTCTTAAACCTGTTTATGCACATGGGTTTTTCTATAAAGCAATTGTCTATTTGGTGTCCTCTAATCCAATTAAGATTGGTAAATTTAGCCATCATAGTCTGACTCTGTCAAAATATTCTGAGAGATTTTTTTGCAGGAAAAGTTGTTGCCAACTTTGCTGCTGTCAGAAAGTTGAGTCTATTCTCATATCATCATTCCAATTGCTAGAAAAGTTAAATAACAGCAGGACACTGGTTAAAATAGGGGTGGGTGTGTTTCTGTATAAGTAACCAATCTGTTCATAAATATTATTGTCTATGTTTGTATGCCATATTCCCTATACTTATATAAATAGCAATTCCTTTTTGCCTTCCCACTCTAACACATCTTTGATTTGCATTTATAAATTGAATGTGTTAATGGATTGTCTTTATTATTCATGTTTCATTCTTATTAAATGCAAAAAAAAAGTTGTTTAGTAGTGAGAAAAGATCTATTCGAGAAGTTTAGATGCGATGCAGATGCTGTAGCAGCTCCAGCCCCAGATTCAATTATTTCTAAGTATTCCACAGGCCAGATGAGGCCTGGCATTTCCTGCCCTGCTTTCCATAAAACTAACCTGTTTGCAGTACCTCCCTGCGTCATTTTCTGTCCATCACATATGCCACTGTTGGGTGGAGAACATGAGCAGGAGGGTGCTCTTGCATTCATGTCCTGCTTGTGGGCTTCCCATAGGTTTATGGTTTGCCATGGTGGGAATGGACGGAGTGCCTTCTGAGTCCTGCTGTTAATTGGCTTTTCTAGCGATAGGAAGGACGATATAAGAATAGAACCAATTTTGACTGGAAATCTCCACTGCAAAATTTGGTGAAGTACAAATTTTGAAGGATAACTGATCTTTGGTTTGCATATTGGTTTGAAAGTGCAAAATGAGGTAATTTCATATTAAATTGCAAACTGAACTAATTTCTCCCTTCATCCCTAGTTCTGAGTAAAAAGCTGCTTCAGTTTTTCCTCTTTGGTCCTTCGTTAAAGTATTGTCCATCTTCAATTGACATGATCATAGCCAGCCTATTCTTGAATCCCTTCTGCATTGATCAACATCTGGTACATGTAAGAATCAACATTACCAGGAAGAAAGAAATAATAATTTATTTATTTATTGTCGGCTCCCCAAAAACTTTCATGTTGAATTTCTTTTTTATCTAAGTTTTAGAAGATGCAAAATGTAAGTGCAATGTGGTGCTTTTAATGAACATTTCCCCCCTCCAAAAGGCATTTTCAGTAAGCAAGCGTGAAAATGTCCTTCATGCTTTTACTCTGAATTGGCTTTGTGACAATGTCACATGGCCAGATCTCATTGGCTACATGGCATACTGGCATCGTCATACTGAGTCCCTCTCTCCTCATTGGCTGGAATCATATACAACAGGAAGAAGATTACAATATTTAAAAGGTAGCAGTAAAAGTAAGTACAATAAAGCGGATGTCAAGAGCACTGAGCTGGCCTTCAAAATGTACACACACACACAAATAAACAGTGAGCGTTGGGGAGACATTGTAAGGTCCTTGCAAGCCCCTCAACTGAAGCAAAAATGTTTGCTAATGAAAATTTAGCGCAACTGATAATTTTTGGGGTTTAATCCAGCAGTTAAATGTGCCTATGCAATGGATGTACAGTTTGTGTAAAATCTGTTCCGTCTGTGCTTTGCAGATTGTCAGGGCCTTTCACTCCATCATTCCCCCCCCCCCCATTGACAGATTCAGGGTGGGTTTTTTTCAATTTCTGAATTTGCGCAAATTTGCACATGTGCAAATGTGCAAATTCCCCTAAAATATTTTCACACTGTAGCCTATGGGGGAAATGTGCATTTTTGGCCAGGTTTTTTTATTGTTGTGTATTTTTCTATGATGAAATTTGTACAAAATTCCCAAAGATTAGGAAAACAGTCCTCAAGTCCGCAGACTCCGCCTGACAGGAAGAAAGCCAGTCCGCTGCCGAATCTGTGGGTCAGATTCATAAAAATCCAAACTCACTTGGTTTCATTGCAGATTTCTCTGACATGCCTACACCTATATAGAACACCTATGTTCTGTACCATATTCATCACAAATATAATGCACTGAATGGTCATGCTGTGAACCCTATAAGTATTTCCACATTTGCTTTGACAAACATGGCATTGCCTTTCAACTGAGATCATAGGTGCAAACACCATTTTCTCTTCATAATTGGCATTTTCTGTGTTGTTGTTTAAATCATCACATTGTGCTTGTTTACCTAGATTTCTCTTCTCTCTGTCCAACACCTCTTTCTAGAACTTCTCTTTCATTCTCTAATACTCCCCTTTTTTCCAACGTAAGATTTATAGTGCTAATTTCTGTTCACTTAAGTTAAGCCAGTAGTCAGGTGAAATTATGCCTTACGTTTACCTTAATAAGTAACATATGTAAATCAGTTGGCTCTGTCACACACAATATGTAGCCAATACTAATTGAAACAGCAGCTTTCATCCAATTCATTTCCTTCTTTGGGGGGTAAGGAATTATTGTTTCTCTCTCTCTCATTTCCATTACTTTTGGCAGCTCTTCTGCAGCAGTTAACATCAGCGAACATCTGTCCAGCAGGCAAGTGATTATTGACTCCAACCAAGCATTAGCTTAAAGATTTGTAGGAGATAATTCCCTCGTCTTCTTTACTCTCTAAAGAATGTCCCTAATGCATAATATATTGGCTGGAAGGGGAAATCTGCAAATCTGTTTCTTTTTAATTTTAGGAATAGACGTTGTTATGGAAGCTGCTGAAAAGGCATGGATGCCCAAATTCTCTGCCTTCTCACAGTTAAGGCAGAGGGAGTGGGGGAGAGACACTCCACTTAAAAGTCATTTAATAATCTGTTTGCTCGCTAAGGATTTATATTCCACCTTTCTGTGGAAAATATTCAAGGTAGCAGTTGATACAACAAAATTAAAACAATATATCAAACATTAAACATGCATTACTAGTTCCACTGCTGGCATTCCAAAGCAGACCCATCACAGCAGCAGAAAACACTATTCTGCTGGTTTGTTCCCCTACACAGTGCTATTTGGCTTAGCACCAGGAGCTCTATCTTTAAGTGCAATGTCTCTTCCCCATCCACCCTGCCACTTACTGCAAGGCACCCTACATGGGGCTACCCTTGAAGAGTTTCCAGAAGCTTCTGTTGGTGCAAAAAGCGGCAGCTCAGCTGCTAACTGGTGCACAGAACCATAATCACATCATCCCAATAGAATAATAGAATCACAGAAATCATAGTCTAGTAGAGTTGGAAGGTTCCATTGCCATACTGCTCTAACAGTCAGGATTTTTTTCCTGCTGTCCAGCCGGAATCTGGCTTCCTGTAACTTGAGCCCATTATTCTGGGATGATTGAGAAGGGCCCTCCTCTGTGTGACAACCTTTCAAATACTTAAAGACTGCTATAATGTGGATAAGGCCCCTTCCAACACTACTATTCTATGATTCTATGACTCTCCCCTCATTCTCTTCTCCAGGCTAAACATGCCCAGTTCTTTAGACTTTCCTCATAGGGCTTTGTTTCCAGACCCCTGCTCATCCTCGATATGTTGGATGAAAGTTGTTTTACAGGCTCAGTTCAAGGTATGGGTCTTAACCCTTAAAGCTCTAAACAGGTTAGGGGCTGGCTATCTGAAGGACTGCATGTCTCAGATGAACCTGCTTGGTTATTCAGATCAGCAGATGAGGCCCTACTGAAGACACCCCTGCTTAGAGGCCTCTTGATGGGCATGCAGGAAAGAACTTTCCCCAACATTGCTCCCCAACTCTAGAAACCACTCCCACTGGAGTTGTGATTGGTCCTCACTCTCCCTGCATCCAGAAAGGGGGTCAATGCCATGTTTTTAACTTGACATTTTAAAATGTTATTATGGCTTTTAAGTTACTTTTAGTGTCGTACTATGTCTTTCTTTGATCGTTCAAATCTTCTGAATTTTTTTGTAAATTGACTTTGTTGGCTTCAGAAAGGCAATATACAAATACCATAAATACTGAATTAGTTTTTTTAAAAATCAAGGTGTTTGTTTCCAGCTGGACAGATTTCTGAGAGGCACCAGGGCCTACAGCCAATCCTGGAGCTTGGAAAACATTGCTGTGAGTAGACTCAAATAGAAAGCAAGGGGAGGCCAAGACTTTCTGCCCCCTATATCCCACTAACCATCAATTCCCCTTGAATCAGACTGAGTGTGCTTTGCTTTGTACAAGCTCAGCTTCTCCTCACCTCCATCTGTCTTGTTCCTTTTTAATATCACAAGTGACATATGAGTAATCCTGCCATAAATGCACACTTGACTGCTGTTATATTGTGGTTCCTTTTTTCCCTGGGGGTTTGTTCCTATATGCATCCATGTAGCACAGTCAGGAAGTAACTGCTTTTGTCTGTTTTGCTGCCCCCATCCTTTCTGGTGTGTCCAGTGCAGCCTTCCCCCATCTGGCGCCCTGCAGGTCTATTGGATGACAAACCCCATGGGGAATAATGGGAGTTAAAATCCAACACATCTGGAGAATACCAGATTGGGGATGGCTGGTATAGTGGATGGAGCAGGGGCTCCCAACCTTTTTGGACCCATGGATGCATTATGGAATTTGAGAAATGGCTGTGGGCACCACCACAAAATGGCTCCTATAGAGTATGTGGGTAGTCATATAATGGGAGTGAAGAGCTTCATGGATTCTGTTGGAGGGCCCCTCAGGCACAATATCGCTTGCAGGTGCTGTGTTGGGGATCCCCGGGACATAACATTGGACTTCATCTAGGAAGACCTGAGTCCAAAGCCACAAATCTCACTAGGTGACCTTGGGCCTGTCAGTATCTCTCAGCCTAGCCTACCTCAAAAGTTTGTTGTCAGGATAAAATGAGGGAAAGTGCCCTGTATACCAATGAAAGCTACTTGAAAAAAGGGTAGGAAACAAATTATCTACAAACTTTTGTGGCCTGCTGACTAATAGGAGGGTTGTGGTGGCATTAACGCAATGTGAGCCAAACTCAGTATAAGACAAACTATACACAATGAAATAGCCTCTCTTTTTTACTAATCATGGGTGCCCGTGATCTGGATTGGGGCTCTGTGTGCTTACTTGCAAGTAAAAAAAAAATGAAAGGCTAAGCTGCACACTATATATTTAATGCATAGCTGGAGCATTTGAAAGTTCACTTAGCGCTCTGCTAGAATAAGTCCACTTCTCATTGGCTTTTCAATATATTTTTCACCAGCAAAGCTATTTTGACTCTTACCCTTTACAGGGAATATGTTAACATGATGATTACTGTAGTTAAGTCTGTCATGAGCCAAACTCGTTTTACTTAATATGAGGCAAAAGCCACCTGGTACCCAGTAGGTGCAATCTCTTACCTACAAAATCCCCTACTTCTGCTCTTTCATTTTGGTGGAAGCAAACAACTTTGGAGACTCCATTTTTCAACTCCCCCCCCCCAAAAAAAAAATGCCAGCAAGGGCAGCCATTATCCCCCCAGAGCATGTGAAACTATTTCTGAAAACAGACCAGCCTCTTTGGGAGTTTGGTCTTTCCTAGGAATTCAAGTAAATGCATGAAACTCTGTGTGCACAGATATGGTTTAGAACATGTGGCAAGCAGATGCAAATATGTGCCTTCCTCTGAACAACATCTCCCTTGACTAAACAGAATGTAATCAGCATCTGGAGCTGCCTTGAGTGAGGGAAAAGGATATGTTGCTCAAGTTATATAGCTCGGTGACATGGTTTCCCGAGAGCAGTGTTTGTAAGATTCTGGACAGCGTTCCCACCTTTCCAGAGTTATTTAGAATAGCTCTGTCAAGTCTCTTCCCATTATATGTGCACATATACATTTATACTTAAATGCATTTCATATTTATCATCCCTTCTAATAGCAAACTCAGGTGGTTGAGACCCAGGCCAATGAGAGCCAAATGAGATGTGAGATTTGTCACGTTTTGGCATCGTGTGCATTGTTTTTAAGAAGTAGTTGGTGCCAACAAGAGCTTTCCTCCCATTGTGAATAGCCAGCATGGGGTACGATTGGAACCATGGCAGGAATAAAGGGCTAAATCTAGGGATGTATGGATTTTGTAAAATCCTTTCCATCTGAGTTTCTCAGATTGTCAGGTGCCTTTCGTGCCGTTGTCCAGTCATTGACAGAATCAGTTTTTTCCCAATTTCCCAAATTTATGTAAATTTGTTGTTGTTATTATTATTATTATTATTATTATTATCATTTATATACTGCCCAATAGCCGAAGCTCTCTGGGCGGTTTACAAATATTAAAATATTGAATGTTTAAAAAACAACATACAAAATTTTAAACCATAAAAAGCACAAAAACAGGCTACATACCAACTTTCCTGGGGTCAGTTTAAAAACTCAACATATGATATTAAATGCCTGGGAGAAGAGAAAAGTCTTGACTTGGTGCTGAAAAGATAACAATGTTGGTGCCAGGTGAGCCTCATCAGGGAGATGGTTCCATAGTTGGAGGGCCACCACTGAAAAGGCCCTCTCCCTTGTTGCCATCCTCCAAGCTTCCCTCAGAGTAGGCACTTGGAAGAGGACCTTAGATGTTGAGTATAGTGTATGGGTAGGTTTATGTCGGGAAAGATGTTCTGTCAGGTACTGTGGTACCAAGCCATGGAAGGTGTTATAGGTTATTAGGCTCGGAAATATACAGGCAGCCAATGCAAGCGGGCCAGAGTAGGTCTTCTATGTTCAAGCCTTCTGGTTCCTGATATCAATCTAGCTGCTGCAGTTTGCACAAGCTGCAGCTTCCAAACCACCTTCAAAGTCAGCCTCACATAGAATGTCCCAATTTCCAGGTGATTCTGATATGTCCTGACCAGCTGGGCAAGAATCCCAGATTCCCAGTCCAGCCAGCTGGAGAAATTCCGACCTCCAAAATGGTGTCTTGAGCCTGTTCAGTGGAGCAGCAGCAGCAGTGAAAGAGACACGTCAATTTGCTGCCTTTTCCAGAGCGCCGCTGCTCCTCCACAGGCTCAGCTGAGTCACTCACTGTGACTCACCTTTTTGTGCCTGTGGCTGTGTAGAAGAGAAAGAACAGCAGGGAAAGACACACATGCTCTCCTCAGGCTGCCTGACTTTGGTGAGTTTGCCTGGTTGCGGTCAGAGCTTTGGAGAAAGTGCTGGGCAGAGACGCTGGGGGGGGAGAGAAAGAGAGTTTTTGGGGGGGAGTGAGGGGGGAAGGAAAGGAAAGGAAAGGAGGGAGGGGAGAAAGAAAAGAAAAGACCCTCTCAAAAAAATTGCACTTCAAAAATCCACCTCCTTAGGTTTGGGGTGCAAGCCTCAAATCTGTTACTTGGAAGTAAGTTGCAGTGAATGTAAGATGTCTGGTTTTGCAATTGTTGATGTTTTAATTTAAAATAGTGCTTTGCAAAAACGTGAAGTAGCTTTCCTGTTACGTGTGTAGAAAAATATTTCTCAATTAAAAAGAAGGAAAACAAAAAAATATTACTTTGCAACAAAGCACAAAAGCAAACGTTCATTTTAACTGAATAAAATACAGTAAAGGAGATTTTCATCTGGATTTTAAAAACAAAAAATATACACTTAACAGAACGACCCAGCTACTATTAAACACTTTTAGCTACCTAAACTTATGCATGTTTAATTAGAAGTAATTTCCACAGAATTCACTGGGACTTACTTCTGAGTAGACACACAGTAAGTCCCATTGTCTACAGTGGGGCTTACTTTCAGGACAGGTAAATGTGCTAGGTTGCTCAGACATAAGTCCCACTGTTGTACAATGGGTCTTACTCCAGGTAAGCTGCATGGAATTGCAGCCTTAAAAGTGCTTAACTTTGGCTGGATCACGTCTTAAGTTTAATTTGGGGGGGGGGGGGTAAATATGTATAGGAAAATCAACATTGTTGTTGTTGTTTACAACAATGTTGTTGTTTATAATTCATTTTGATCTCTTCAGTTAGTGGCACCGAACAGTACATATTCTGCTAGAGCCACCACTTGAACACAAAGTAGATGGCTACTTTGGGGTTAAAAGATATATTTTAATATTAATCTCCTTAATATGGTAACTACTTAGGTGACTGGGGTGGGAGTAAGTCTCCGTATTGAATTCTCCTCTAGCTTTTGAGAACTAGTGGAGAACTGTAATTTAGTGTCTTTTTTATTGCTTAAACTGTTCTTTGCCTATTATTTATTTGCAGATGCTTAAATACTTTAGGCTGCAATCCTCTACATACTTACCTGGGAATAAGTCCTATTTAACTCAATAGGATTTATTTCTGAGTAGACACACATAGGATTGCTGCTGTTAGATAGCTTTCTTTCTTTCCCTAGACCTTTACATATTGTTCAGTTTTTTTTAAAAAAACTAGCCCCCCCAAAAAAAAATTGTCCCAGTTTTGTGGATTCAGAATATGGCAACCCTACACATAGGCTGAACTCGGATGACACGATAGTCAATGGTGGGGTAAGAATCAACTTGACAGTTGTTCATCTAGGGGATACTCCCCACACAACATGGTAATAAATAATCAACTGTGGTGTGGATTAGGATCAGTGCTGAGTTGACTGTGGCAGCATTCGGACGACACGATAGTCAATACAAGTGACGATTGATCCCCCCCCCCAGTTGCTTATTGTGTCATCCGAATTCAGCCATAGAGTGTGTTACAGTAATATTTGGAGGTTACCAGAGCATAGACAACTGAAGCTAGGTTATCCCTGTCAAGATGGGGGCGTAGCTGGGCCACCAACCAAAGTTGGTAGAATGGACTCTGTGCCAACGAGGCCATCTGAGCCTCAAATGACAGAGATGGTTCTAGGAGAACCCCAAACTATGAACCTGCCCCTTCAGGGGAAGTGCAACCCCATCCAGAACAGGTTGAACACCTTCCATCTGGTCAGAAGAACCACCCATTAACAGCATCTCAGTCTTGTCTGGATTGAGTTTCAGTTTATTAACCCTCATCCAGTCCATTCTCACAGCCAGGCACCGGTTCAGCACATCCACAGCCTCACCTGATAAAGATGAGAAGGAGAAATAGAGCTGCGTGTCATCAGCATACTGATAACAACACACTCCAAAATTCCAGATGACCGCACCCAACGGTTTCATGTAGATGTTGAACAACATGGGGACAAGACTGACTACTGCGGAACCCCATACTGGAGAATCCACGGGACCAAGCAATGTTCCCCAAGCACCATCTTCTGGAGCCAACCCACCAAGTAGGAGCGGAACCACTGCAATACAGTACCTCCCACTCCCAACTCAAACAGTTGTCTCAGAAGAATATCATAGTCGATGGTATCAAAAGCCACTGAGAGATCAAGGAGAATCAACAGAGTCACACTCCCCCTGTCTTTCTCCCGACATAGGTAATCATACAAGGTAACCAAGGCTGTTTCCGTGCCAAAACCAGGCCTGAAACCCGACTGAAATGGATCCAGATAATCAGTCTCATCCAAGAGTGTCTGGAGCTGCTCCGCAACCAAGGACATTGCCCAGGAATGGAACATTTGCCACCAGCCTATATTATTAAGATTTTCCAGGTCCAGGGAAGTTTTCTTCTGGAGTGGTCTCACTACCACCTCTTTCAGATGGCCTGGGACCACTCCCTCTCGCAGAGAGACATGAATCACTTCCCTGGCCCGTTTATGCACAAATACCCCTAAAATGTGTGTTTTCATGATTTAGCCTATATGGGAAATGCACATTTTCAGCCAGTGTTTTTCATTCTACATATGTCTCTACAACTAAATTTGCATAAAATTCTGGAAAGTTTTTTTTAAAAAACCCAGTCCACAAGTCTGCAGAATCCGTGTAACTCAGGAAAGCCCTGTCCGCTGTGGAATCCGCAGGTCAGTTCCATAGAAATTCAGACTCATATGATTCCATTGCGGATTTCTCCGACATCAGTAGTTAAATCCTTCCTCCCCCTCCATGCCATGGTCCCAATCCAGCTTCCCCTTCCTTGCACCAGTTTTTTTTCCTTAAAATCTTCCACACAAATCCAAACACATGAGAAAGTTCACATCTAGCTTGGCCCTGAGAAGAGATTATAACAACATGCTTGGGTGAATCACAAGGTATCAGAAGTAAAACAGGGGAGAATTGTTTAAATCCTCAAAGGGGGCAAAAAAAAAACCCATAAAAAACAGCCGAATGAGGACTGAGCATACCCAGTGGCCTCTAGGAGCCACAGAACGTTGAATGAAATCTGGGGGTGGGGGCCTGAGCCCTTTTAAGCTTATAGCATCCTGAAACAGCTGGATGAATAGAGGAGTTTCCAAAAGTAAGGGATTCAGGCTGAAGAGGGCCCAGAGCAAGGTGACCTCCAGCCCAAACATGCAACAGCATCATTCTGGTGGACCCTCCAAACTAATCTTACCAGAAAGCAGAGGAATGGGAGGGGTGGCAGGGGATGAGAGGTGTTACCTGGTGACACATGAGCCTTATATTGTGTGTGGGGACAAACACTGGAAGAGAAGCACCAAGTGAAGCAGCTGCTGCTGTTTTAGTTTCCCCAAAATGTGTCTGAGCCCCAAGGTTAGGGTGACCAGATAAAATCCAGGTCAGGGCTCATGTAACTTTAACAGTTGTAGAGTAAAGGGAATTTCAGCCAGTGTCATTTGTATGCAATTAGTTCTGGTGAAATTCCCTCTTCATCACAACAGTTAAAGTTGCAGGAACTATACTAGAGTGACCATATACAAAAGAAGGCAGGCCCCCTGCAACTTTAACTGTTGTGATGAAGAGGGAATTTCACCAGGAACTAATTGCATACAAATGACACTGGCTGAAATTCCCTTTTCTCTAAAACTGTTAAAATTACATGAGCCCTGACCTGGATTTTATCTGGTCAGCCTACCTAAGGTAGTGTACACTGGGGATACGGCCTGGAGTCATTGGGGATGGTGCAGATGGAGGTGACTGCAGCTGCCTGGTCCGGCATTTCTCTTCACACTAAGACACGGTGGTTAAGCATTTTGAGCTAAACGTGATGACTTTGCATGTTGCGTGAACCACTCCTAACCATGGTGACTCCATAACCATGCTTTAAACACGCTCACCAACCATTTGCTGCAAAAGGGTTAGTGGCCTAACCATGGCTTAGTATGTTGTCGGAACAGGCCCAGTACCAAGTGCTAAAACAAATTTTCTTAAAACTAAAATTAAGGCATCAGCCATGATGGGCCACCATTATGGGTGCTGATGCTGGGCCTGTATGGGATAACAATACACTGCAAGCTTCTTCTTCTTTTTTTTGTTTTTTGCAGGGCCTGTTGGTTTTATTCTATGAATAGCCCATTCCAAGAGCCTAAGGCAGGTAACTATATATTACTCACAAAACTCCCAGTTACATTGCTTAAACCCCTACCTCACCATCTCCCACGCTCTTCCCATCCACTCAAAGCTAAATTCTTAGATGGGAAGGACACTCCATAATTATACCCTTGCACTCCTGATTTGTCAAATAGATTTATGTCATGTGCAGACTGAGCCCTAGCCATTTCTGGAAAATTAAGGGTGCTGGTCCCAGGCCCTAAAACAGGTAGCCGGCATGAAAGTAAGTCTTGGAAAATTACACTCCCTTTTCCTATAATCTCTAACAGGTTTAAACCGAATAGTACATACTGCCCTAAGCAGATACTTTGCATGCTGTTTAAGGCAGCGTGGAGTGGTGTGTGTGTGTGTGTGTGTTCTGAGGTTGTCGGGTTTTCTTTTCTTTTGTTAATTGAAAGTAAAATCATTTCACTTTGTACTTTAAATAAGAGCCACTGATTTTGTTCCGTTAGGTCTTGACAAAGAAAAATCTGTCAGAAGACAAAGGTTGCTCACCATTAAGTACAAACGAAGGGCTAGCTGACCTCAGCCAAGTTGTTAATGAGAAGGAAGCTAGTGGGGGGAAATTGATCTCTTCATAATTTATCAAGTGAAATGGGGATATTGCAAATGTGAAATCTCATTATTAACACAGTTTGGGAGGAATAATAATAATAATAAAAAATTCTGGAGAAGTCAATGTTATTAGCTTCTTCCCAGGCAGAAACTTTACACTGCAGTGGCAGCAGAAGAAGAAAACAGAGTTGGCTTGTTTTAAATCAGTCCTGCATGCTGAGCACTGTTTCCCTTCACTGGATAAAAGCATCTGAAGCTTTAATAAAGTTGTGCTCACTAGCTGATCTGCCAACTCTCCCAGAAATCCACAGGGCTGGCCTAGAAGAAGTAGAAGATGGGAGCAGGAAATTTGAGGCATGTCATCTTGGTTCTGGTTCAAATTTACCTGGCCCAGAATTAGAGCTGGAGTGAAACTTTGCAACAATGCAAAAATTTGGCATTACATATTTTGCACTGGACTCCACTTTACCGCTTTCATTATGATTCTGGGTAGAATAGCTTCAGACTGGAATCTTGAGAAATGACCAAACCAGAGTGGTTCTAAATGGCCAAGTATATGGTGCTTTGAGCATGGAATCTTGGATGGAAGAGCTTCTGGGCCTACCACTAAAAGAGGCATGACAATTGGAGAAGCACTTTCGTGAAATGAACTCAATGAACTTGGTTTCTTGAACTATTGTTACGATGTTATGTATTGCTAGACAGTGGCTGGGTTCACACAACACACTAACCCATCCAGTGTGGGTTGTTGTTGAACTGTGGGTTATCGTATTGTCCCAATGCAGCAAGTTTTTTGTAGGGTGGGTTATCGTGTTGTCTGAACACAGTGCATTTTCCATAGGATCGCTCGTTAACCATGCAGTATTGCTTGTTAACCACCCTGAACAACCCACCAACAATGGAGAGTGCCAAAGCACACAATCTTTAATTTCTACTTTAAATATTGGGACCAGTGAAGCTATGAGCTAGCAGTCACATTTGACTTCTAGACTTGTGTTATATTAAATGGTTTAAAAAGATATAAACTGATATATAGTACCTGTGTTAATTAAGTGTTTAAAAGTGATTAAAAGTAAAAAGTATTTCAGTCTTTTGGCTAGGTATTGTAGAACCACACACAGTGAGATAATTATATTATTTTCAATTGATGCGGTTGTGTGCTTTGGCACTCTCCATTGTTTACAAGTACAACTGCGACCTCCTCTTTTTTTCCTGGTGTTATTTTCAACCCACCAACAAGCCATGGGTTCTCAATGTGACTTGTTCCAGAAAAACAAACCACACTGCATAGTTAACAAGCTACCAGCTCTGTTCAGAAGACACCATAAACTATGGCTATAACCATGGTGAATAAGGCAAAAAGCCTTATTCACCATGGTTAAAGCCGTGGTTTAAGATGCCTTCCAAACAGGGCCACTGTGCCTTCAGACAACATGTTAACCCACCTTGCGGAAAACTTGTTGCATTCAGACAACACAATAACGTACTGCCATATATCATAGATGGCCAACCTCTGGCATGCGGGCCTCATCCACCCTGTGGAGATTGCCCATCTGACCTGACTGCTTTAGGGCTTCAGTCCACAGGTTGATCCTGAATCCTGCCCAGAGAAGGAACGGTTGTGCCCCAAGATACTTCAAAATCTCAACAATGACAAAAAGTCATTTGGGAGGCTTTAGGATACATATGGGTTGAATAGCTGAGCTTTCTACTGAATCTATAAGATGATGATGATGGTGATGATGATGATCCTCTGAACAAGTTTCCATAATTTGAATAGTGGTTTCGAAATATTGCTTTAGCAATACCATTTGCAAAGGCAAAGTCATGCTTTCCCCTTCTAATTAAGTTGATATATCGGACAAAGGGTTTCCTCATCCTACTTTTTTCTCAGGTTGGCTGTAAAACCATTCAGCCAAGTAGTGAGACAATGCGAGCTAATTAAAAGCACCTGTGTGGCAGTAGTAAAGTAGCACAGTATGCAGATAAGATCCAGCTCTTTTGAGTGTTGAAATTTAAATGTCTGTGCCCTGAATTAGTGAGCTTGCCTGTTTTTATTTACTCAGGGAGAGAGAGAGTGATATAGATGATGATGATGATGAAGATAGATAGATAGATAGATAGATAGATAGATAGATAGATGATTAGATAGATAGATAGATAGATAGATAGATAGATATAGATGATTAGATAGCTAGCTAGATGATTAGATAGATAGATAGATAGATAGATAGATAGATAGATGAATAGATAGATAGATAGATAGATAGATAGATGATAGATAGATTTGGGTGATTATATATAATGATTAGGCGTATAAGGATTACATCCTAATTATATACAACCCTATCTAGATCAGATATGGATATAAATATAGATATCACAGACACACACTTCTTAAAATATAATGATCAATATTGCAGCTTTTCTTTTCATGATCTACAAGCAAAATTAAATGCTCAGAGATTCATTTACCATCAGGTGACCGGTACATGGATAATGCAAATTTTGTCAAGATAATTAATCAGCTTCAAGCAAAGCATGCATAAAGACACCTTTATTCATTAGCTAGCTGGAAGGAGCCATTAAAGCATAAATTGATTACTTCAACTGCATTATCTTTTCTGGTTGCTGCCAACTCTGGCTTCATTTTCCTTATATTTAGTACATTAAAAAGGATCATGATTTCTGTTTTTTAGGATGGAGCAAGATAGAGAAATGAGACATGTTTTAAATTTGATAGAAAAATCAATAGTAACCAAAGGGGCTGGCTAGCCCTTCTTTTCAAAAACATGGTCATTAAATTCAGTAAACTCAAAAAAGGAGACTTCTTGTTCACCTTAAAGACTAACAGATTTATTGTTGCATTAGCATTTGTAGACTTCAGCCCACTTCATCAGATCCTTAATAATGCCATCTTAAATAGCACAATCATATATTTTTTTGTTTTAGCTGTAATGAACTAGCATGGCTGCATCTCCAGAATGAAATTTGCCATAAAACTGCCTTGTATAAAGAACATTAAGGATAGATTTGCATAAGCAATACTCATGGGCTGCAATCTTGTGTGCCATTAGGCTGCCTAAATTCAATGGATGTCAATGAAATTACTGCGATTTTCATCTCCAGTGCTTATCTGGTGTTACATATGGATAGCCATATCTAATGAATGAATGGATATAATATTTGTCTCAGGCAGGCATCTGTGGCAACAACATTTGAACCCTGGCCTCATCTCCGATAGGCCTTCCTTTGCTCCAGCAGCCCCATGAGATCTTACAGCATGGCCACAAATCACCAATTTCTCAGAAAGGGTTGACTAGTTTCCCAAATTTGGAAATGTCTCTAAATTATAAACTATCACTGCATCTTGGTGTCTGGATTAGCATCTGAACTAGGCCTAGAAAAAACTGTCAGCACATTTTCAGAGATTATGATAACTGTGCATCTCTTACATCAGACAGAATTAGTTTGTGCTAATGAAACTGTTGTAAGAGATGTATACTACTGGGTGGCCCAAAAGTAAGTATACAGTTGTTTAGAATGTTGATGGGAGGGGGAGAGAATGTGTGAGTAGAAGATGTGTGGGTGGAGTAAGAATGACAGTTGGGAAGAGTGACAGGTGGTGACAGATGTGG
Source organism: Anniella stebbinsi (assembly GCA_029215795.1). Taxonomy (NCBI): domain Eukaryota; kingdom Metazoa; phylum Chordata; class Lepidosauria; order Squamata; family Anniellidae; genus Anniella; species Anniella stebbinsi. The sequence goes on along the minus strand of JARDYH010000003.1, from coordinate 126,747,608 downwards.
AGAGTGAAGGGAGTGAGTCCCAAAAGTAGGTACAGTTGTTTAGTTTTTTAGTGTGTGTGTGTGTTTTACTGATATTGTGAATGATGGCTTGAGTCAAGAACAAAGAAAGTGGATTCTAAAGCAGTACTGGAAGACTGAAAATGCCAAGTGAGTGCGCACAGCGTGACAAGAAGCATCTGACACTCCTCCACCAACACGTCTGACAATTTATCGTCTTAGAGATAAATTTGAAGCAACAGGTGCAGTGGCTAATGCACCAAAATCTGGACGTCCTAGGACGTCTATGACAGAGGAAAATGAGATGAGAGTCGCTCTGACATTTGTGAACGGTTCGAAAAAGACCACACGAAGTAAGTCTAAGCAGCTATCCATACCTAGAACGTCCTTGCAACGCTTAATGCGTAAATTGAAATTGAAGCCGTACCGTCCAAGACTGTTACATGTTCTTCTGGAGGACAACCCAGACAGTTGGTTGCAATTCTGTGAGATGATGTGTAACCAAATCTCTAACGAACCAGACCTTCTTGATAAGATCATCTGGTCAGATGAGGCTTCTTTCAAGTTGTCAGGCCACATGAACAGGCATAACTGTGTGTATTGGGCAGATGAAAATCCTCATTTGACTATCACATCTCAACTGAACCAGTCAGGTGTCACAGTGTGGGGTGCACTGTCCAGCGAAGGTGTTGTAGGACCGGTTTTCTTCCATACAACTGTGGATAGTAACAATTACCTAAACATGTTATGCGACATGGTAGTGCCACAACTCAGAACCAGGGCTAACTTCGCCGAACTGCTCTTCCAACAAGATGGGGCACCTCCTCATTATGCTTCTGCAATAAGGGACTATCTTGACAAAACCTTCCCACAGCATTGGATCAGACGACGTGACAGCATTGAATGGCCGCCATGTTCACCCGACTTAACAATAATGGACTTCTTTTTGGGGGGCGTAGTAAAGAATAAGGTTTTTGAGAGGAATCCCCAGACAGTGAACAAATTAAAAGAGTTCATCTCGGAAGCATTTATGGACATTGATGCAGACCGGAATTTGTGTCGTACTGTGTGTCACAGTGTTCTGAACAGGTTCGAGGAATGTTGCAATGTTGATGGAATACATTTCGAGCACTTATGAGATTAAACAGTGTTAAACAAATGTAAATGTAATAAACAATGTAATAAAATGCAAATAAACTATACTGTATACCTACTTTTGGGCCACTTGGTATATTTCCAAAGATTTTACAGAAGAGAAATCATGAGGGGGTTGGGGATTGGGGGGTTGGGGTTGGGGATGGTGCATTGGATGAAGTGGACTCCAGTCCACAAAAGCTTGTACCATAATAAATGAATTAGTCTTTCAGGTATTCTAAAACTCCTTGATGTTGTTGAAGTTGTTGCTTCCATATAGGTCCATCTGAGCCTTCACAAAAGAAAATGCCACATAGATGGCATTTATGCCCTATCCAACTTTCACGCTTTTGTAAAAATGCATCTACAACTTGCTGAAGGGGGTGTGGTGAAAGAGGGTCACTTAAACCTATGTGGTTAGAGTAATGAAAACTTTAAAACAAAGATTTGATTGGATTTCTTCTTGCTGCAGCTAGATTTGAAATTGCTCAACAGTAGAAAAATTTAAATGGACTTACAAAACGCAGCTGGTTAAGTAGAGTTTGGACACAGCTTTCTTAGAAAAACTGACAAGTAAATTAAATATGCAAAAGGAAAAATACATATGGACAATTTTGGAGAAACTTGGTTCCCTTTTATTTCATTTATGAATAAAGAAAATTCTTGGTATAACCCTCCAGAAAATCATTTGAAGTATTGGAAAGATACATTGATAGATTTGTCAGCAAGGAAGCAGAAAATACAAAATAAATAGACTTTAAGATCCAATATCTCTATTATATAGCCTAAATGGCAATGATTGATTTATTTATTAATATTGTTACAACAGATGGTGAGAAGAATTTTGTGTATGTGTTTGGGTTTCGTGTGTGTTTTTAATTTTGTTGTTGTTGTTGTTGTTTGTTTTGTGTGATCTGTATCATTGAATTTAATAAAAATGACTTAAAAATTAAAAAAAAAGAAGTTGTTGCTTGTTGTTCCCTCTTCCACTATCAGTTTTGTCATTAAGCTGCATCTTAGGCCAGAAGTGATCATCTAAGTGACTATGTCATTCTCACAAGCCACCGCTTGTCAGCTTACTGAATTTACAGTACCCAGTCAAGCAGGGCAGTAGAAACACATCACATATGCCAATTTTCCTCCACTTGGTTACTGTTCTCTAATCACTAGAGGAAACAGCAACGGCCAATCCTGTTTTGCATGATAGAAGTTCGTCAGACTCAATAATTTAGCAGATGTTCATGGCCGGTAGGTGGTCCAACGAATTACAGGGAAGACACCATTCAGCATTAGTGTTACGCTTGTTTGTCATCAGACTTGTTAAAACAAGTTTCTTCCAAACTCTAAAAACAAGGAATTATAACCCCATACACTGCAGAACAAATTATTTTAAAGTGGTTTCTTTTCCTACCATGTATGTTGGCTGCAAAAAGTCATTTATGCTACAAATCAATAGGTGTTTGCTAAGGTGGGAAAAAAGGAGTTGGCTAAATACTGCTTATATACATTCCTTCTCTTTTACCAGGTAAACCAGTGTGTTAAGTGGTTTGTTGGATATTAATTCCAGGAAATACACAGATTGGTATCAGGGAAATTGTTGTTTCTTCATGTATACCAGCAAATAAAGCCTCCGCTCCTTATGTAGTTATTTAACCTGTGAAGGAGCTGGAAGGTAGGTAGCCTCCAGAGGATCTGGACCCAGAAAGTAACTAATGCTCTGGGGGCTGACAGATATTGGAAGTCCAACCTAGGCCTAATCTACACCAAGCAGGATATAGAGGTCTGAAAGCGGTCTATGGTATGAGTCAATGGGCCCCAACAGTTGTCAGTGCACTTCAATACTGCTATAAAGCAGTAGTGTGGCTCCTGCATTTTATATACCGCTTTCATACCACTTTCATAGTGTAATATCCCACTTGATGTAGATTAGGCCCTAGAGTTCAAGTACTGGTAGGCAAAGTATTCCACACTCCAACCTCCTACTTGTATTCCTGAGAGTTATGTAGGCTGACCATATGAAAAGGAGGACAGGGCTCATATAACTTTAACAGTTGTAGAGAAAAGGGAATTTCAGCCAGTGTCATTTGTATGCAATTAGTCCCTGGTGAAATTCCCTCTTCATCACAACAGTTAAAGTTGCAGGCACTCTACTAGAGTGACCATATACAAAAGAAGGCAGGGCCCCTGCAACTTTAACTGTTGTGATGAAGAGGGAATATCACCAGGAACTAATTGCATACAAATGACACTGGCTGAAATTCCCTTTTCTCTACAACTGTTAAAGTTATATGAGCCCTGTCCTCCTTTTCATATGGTCAGCCTAGAGTTATGGATTCATAAGCCATGAATACTCAGCAACATTACCCTCAGATATTGTCCCATGCGCCGTTCAGGAACATCTGAGTCTGACCACCACCCAGAATTAGCTATGCTGCCACATCTTTATTGTCCTCCAGATTCCAGAAAGTCATTCTTAAGGGGGTTTTCCCCTTCCCTGTGCTTCAAGTCTATGCTGGTTGAGTTTGTTCCTTCCTTCCATGTAAGCGTCCACTGTGGGTTCTTCACAGCTTACAGTCTGTTGTGTCAACTACTGGGGAATCAGCTTGGGTTATATATAGGTTATATACATGGGGATTAGATTCACTGAATCTGGGCATCATAGTCTCCCTAAAGATCCCCATGCAAATGTATCCTAAATATGAAAGCAAAAGCCCAACTATTACATGTCCAACCTTTTGCAGATATAGAAGTTCTACTGCAATTTGTTATGTTGCTTATATCTCTCTGTGTAGTATGTGTGCAAATTGGAACTAAAACACTGCTGAATTGGAATTCTTCACTGATGTACACAGGTGACAGCCTTTTAAAATCCATTTCACATGCTCTTTTAAGAGCCATAATTGACGGAGCAGCGAGATGCAAAGCACTGAAGAATGAGGCTCACTAGCAATGCTTAATTTGGCTACAAGAATTTGTCTTCTCAAGAGTGTTGCCATATAGATGCCCCTGTCTTCTGAATTCTAGATGCTAGTTTCTGAACTATGCTGACACCTTGAATCTACAAAAGCATTAAAATGCTCAGGAGGCTTAAATGGCTGAGTTGAAACAGAAGCTCTAGACCAGGGGAAAAGAGGAGTCTAGAATAGGAGCAGAGAAATCTGCCTTATACCAAGTCAGACTGTTGATCCAGCTAGCTCAGTATTGTCTATCCTAACTAGCTGTGGTTTTCCAGAGTTTCAGACAGAGACCTTTCCCAGCTCTACCTGAAGATGCTGGGGATTAAATATGGACCTTCTGCATACAACGCAGGTGCTCCACAACTCAGCCATGGCTCATTTCCCCAATATTGCAACCATTTTATTCTAGAAAAACTGGTGCAAATTCACATTGTGCAGAGTAAGAAGTATCATTACAAGCAGTAACATCGGCCATTCCCATCTTTGGGAAAGGAACATCTGATCAAGGGTATTTATACCAATATCAGGGCATGAAAACTCTGCAAGACACTGGCTAAATTCGGACAACACAATAAGCAACTGGGGGGGGGGGAACAATCGACAGTTGTATCGACTATCATGTCGTCCAAATGCTGCCATAGTCAACTCAGCACTGATCCTAATCCACACCACAGTTGATTATTTATTACCATGTTGTGTGGGGAGTACCCCCTAGATGAACAACTGTAAAGTTGATTATTACCCCACCATTGACTATCGTGTTGTCCAAATTCAGCCACTGTTACCAATGGAAAACATTAGGGGAAAGTGCAATGCTGTGGATGTGTAATACGATCAGATGAGCTGGCCAGGTGGGAAGGAAAGGGTGATTCAATGTGGTGTAATGAATGATAATGAAAATGGATCAAGTAGACTTGGGTCCAAGTCCCTGCTTCACTATGAAAGTACTGTATGACCTTGGGCTAGCCACTAATTTCCACATTCTATACTTTGGAGGTTCCATTATAGCTGCAAGGGCATCATCCATTTCTATGCCAATGTTGCTGAAGATGAAAGACTGCTGCACCAAAATGACCCTCTATCTGTCAGCTAGTTTCTCAGAGAAAGTATGCCATAAATTTGAAGAGAGCCCTACGTGTCTCCAAAAGTGAAAGCAACCCAAGATTGATGACAAATGAACTCGAGTTGAACTCTCCGAGTGGCAACTCAGTGAGGAATAACAATGAGATATGCATGAGGATAATGGTGTGAAATAACTCTCTGGGACACAGGAAGCTGACCTAGTGTTCTGGTGTCAAGACAAACAAGGATCAAGTCTGATGTGCTAACCAACCTGTCTCCTTGGCAGCTTATATAAGGAAGAAATGATGTTCTCCATATGAGTCTCGTCTAATTTAATAACAAATGATCATACATTTAAAATGCAGTGGGAACTTTCACAACTCACTTAGTGCTTCTAAATTACAGCTAATACTGTACGCTAAAAATAAAACATGCCAGATGTTGATTCATGAATAAACCTTATAAGGCAGGTAAAGGTCTGCATAGCAATCCTCACACCTTTTGACTACAAATATCTATTTTTTCCCCTGAGTTTTAGTTTCAGGGCTACTCCTTAAACAATCATCGAGGAGCATTGGAATCTGCCTGGATATGAATCCTGCAATCTTGGTTTCCAGCATGGAATGTGAAATGTGGAATGGGATCACTTCTTTAGAATCCAGGGAATCATGATTTTTACTGAACAGTCTGATTATTTCCCAAGACATAGACTGGGTTCACAAAACTTGCTAACCCATACTCGTGGGTTGTTATTGACCCATGGGTTGTTTGTTGAACTGTGGGTTAATGTATTGTCTGAACCCAGGACGTTTTCCACAGGATGACTTGCTAATCATGCAGTGTGGCTTATCTTTCTCAAATAAGCCACCTTGAGAATCCATGGTTAGTTGTTGGGTCATTCAAGGTGATTAACAAGCCACACTGTGTGGTTAACAAATCACCCTGCGGAAAATGTGCTGGATTCAGACAGCATGCTAACCCATGGCCGAACAACAATCCACACTCAACCACTGAGTGTGGGTTAGTGGGTTATGTGAACAGCCCCATCCTATGCATGACCCTTGTTCCACATCTCCTGCCATCAATTACTGCAAACATTCCAAATTTAGCAAAGCTCTCCTGCAGAAATTGTATACAAGCAAAACGCTGCATACATATTAAGGTTTTGCAAATCATGCCTATGACCAATAATATAGTACAATCACAGGATATAGAATTCTAAACCACCCTGACAATCACAGCCTTATGTTCTTCTTACAGTTCTCCTCACCTTCCACCCTTTCTCTTCAGCATGATGCCTCCAAAACATATGTTGAATTTCTTGCTTCAAGTGCACATCATATGACTATTTGGCTGCTAATCTTGGATTATTATTATTTTTTGCATTTTCATACTGAATGTTGCTTGGCTTGCTGCACGTAGACATCTGCAGCAACCAACTCTACTGGCTATCTATCGACTGCTTTGCAATGCTCTGCTTTAAACTCTACTCTGTTAGAAGTGGGCTTGCTTTCTACAAATCAAGAAATAATTTAACAGATAACCACTTTGAACTCCCTTGGGAAAGAAAAGTTAAGTACAAATACGAAATGAAAACAATGGAGATTCAATAGATTCTTTAGCAGGAATCGCATATGATCCAACATGCTTTTTTTCGCGTGTTTAGGTTAATTAGGTATTTTCCTAGAGATCATTAAATGTACACAGAGTTGTGCAGACCCAGCCTTCATAGGGAACAAAGAGTGTAACTTGTATAGCCATGCGTTTGGGATGATAGAGGTTTAAATCGCCGAAATTCTGAAGCTGAATAAAAGTTATTTCAGAGTAAAGGGAGTAACAGAAAAGCTTAGCTTGGTCAAGCAAGAGAAAGAAACAAGGTCATATAAGCTCAATAACTCATATTCAAATTGGGCATATCAAGTGGCAAGAATGTTTGTGATAAAAATTTGTTGAAACAAAATATGCATGGAACAATTTCAGGGAACAACCAAATGTGTAAATATGGCCATCTGCTTGTGGGCCGATTAATACAAACAACAGCAACACATGCCACCGACATCATATGTCAACCATCACCTTGATCATCTTATGTTAGTTCCTGTCTCCGTCCTTTCCCTGAACTGATGCATATGTATGTGGATAGAAAAATCACTCAGCACAGTTGGAGCCCAATCCTTATGGGAGCCTTAGGTGCTTCCCCAGCATACATGCTAACTAATCACAATAGTCAAACATTTCCAAACAAGAAGGGGAGCTACAGTCACCAAATGACTTATTTACTGCAACTCCAGCTCTAATTAGAACACAAGGGGTTGCCATCTTTCCAGTGCCCTACATCTCAACCCACACAACCAAACAGCCTGATGCTCTGAACAAAGGAAAAGGAACATTGAACTGTACTGGTATTATAAAATATACAGGGATGGTGGACTCTTGTCCTTTGCAAACAAACAAAAAATGAAATAGCATATTAATGTCATTTTGAGCCACCTTCCTTCAAGAAAAACTAATTTCCCATTGATGAGAATAAAGTGATCCCCCCCAAAAAAAGCTTTGTTTCCTCTTCACAATAAAGAGCAACCCAAATTTCCTTTCTCATTTTCTCAGTGCATCAGCTATGGCAGTGACTTTGATTGTTCTGAATCAGTGCCTGGGCACAATAATGGACTGGATGAGGGCCAATAAACTGAGACTCAATCCTGACACGATGAAGGTACTGTTAGTAGGTAGTTCATCCATCCAGCTAAGTGATGATCAACCAATTCTGGAGAGGGTTGCACTCCCATGAAAGAATCAGATTTGTAGTTTGGAGGTGTTCTTGTATCCAGAACTGATACTTGATGTGTAGGTGGACTTAGTGGCATGGAGCACCTTTTACAAATTAGGCTAATATTCCAACTACATCCTTATCTGGAAAGTGATAGCCTACCTACAGTTATCCATATTCTGATAACCTCTTGTCTGGATTACTGCAATGCATTATATGTGGAGCTGCCTTCGCAAATGGTCCGGAAATTTCAGCTGGCCCAAAACAGGGCAATGAGAATGTTAACGGGGACTGGCTAATGAGATCAGATTATGGCAGTACTTTTCCATCTGCGCTGGCTGTCATTCTGTTACAGTAAATAATCGGAGACCAGTCCGAAGTTCCAGTTTCAAACAGATAACCTTTATTTGCTAGCAAAGACCACGGTCTGGAATCGTTCCACAGACTGCAGGCCCCCCCCCTTTGGGTGACCCAGTCTCTTATACATTTCAAGCAAACAGGAAATATGCGTGTCATACAGCAGGATAATGCGTGCGCAACATCAGCAGGTATTTTTCTATATATGGTCTGGAACGATCTGTTACTTCTTACTGGGTCAGGTCACATGGTCTATGGTCTGTGGTCGACTGCCTGCATGCAGTGACAACAGCATAGGAACTACTTATGAGAGAAACAGAGAGGAAAAGAATGGGGGGGTTAAAATCAAAATGGAGTCACTTTGGTCAAGCTAGCTGACTGGGGTCAGTTAGATGGGAATTCCCCTACATTCCCCCCTTTGAAACTCCGTTGTCTATTTACTAAGGAGTTTCACTATCTTCATCTGCCATTGGTACAGGGTGGTAATCGCGTAAAGCTATTAGGTGGACAGCTGTGCGCCGGTCTGCTATCTGTTCCACCATTCTGCGAAAACTCTGTAACAATAAAGGCATTAAACAGGGCAAAAGGATACAAACCAAGAGTCCTACAATAACCATCGCTATAATCCCTTTCAGCCCCCCTACCCATGTAAACCAGGAACCCAGCCCTTGGGCCCACTCAAATTTGCACGGGAACATGAGCAAGCTTAGTCATTTTACTGGTGATCTCTTCAATAACTTTTCTATTATCATCAATATGCAGACAACAATTGGTAAGATTAAATTTTCCACATACCCCGCTCTCAATAACAAGCAAATAATCAAGAGCCAAGCGATTCTGATACACAGCATTTTGCAGTTGGGTCTGGGTTTTGGATAGGACATTCAGTACTCTTGCAGTTTCGTATGATTCTGTTAAGCATATAAATGGGGGTTCTGTACCCCGACATTCTATCTTGTGCCAGGTGGCAGGGCCATAGTACTGAACAATCCTCTCAGGTGGCCACTCATTATCCTTCCAGTTCCCCATTTTAACATCTGGGGATATGCTGCGTTTGTTGTACGCTGGGTGGCCCAGGCGCACACCTTCTGATAAGGGAATCAGAAAGAAGGAGGGGCGGATCTCACCTAGGGTGCAAGTGCCTGCCCAGGGTTCAGGGAGTTCAGAATGAGCATACTGCCCACAGATCCAATACAGTCCCTTGGGGGCCGGACAATTAGAGCTCTGACTCTGGGTGGTGTTTATTCGGGACTGGAGACTCGCTGGCCACAACTGATTGTTGGGAATTACGGACTGGTTTGGCCAGTAGGAGATTTCGGAGCCATTCAGGGTGGTGAGTGATTCACAGGGGGTTTCTCTAATCTTGGGAGCTGATGGATGCAGACGCTGGAGACACCACTGACCCACAATAGTGTCTTTTAACATCTACTGACTGTGAGGATTTGGCTCATTATAAGGCTGGCTGACATTTAATTCAGCTGCCTCCCTTGGCAACTGGTCCCCAATTGGGTACCTCCGCATACATAACAGTTACTGACATTGAGGGAGCTAACAACAGTAAAAATTACTAGATTACATCCCTGGGCGGTGCAGGGACTTAGAACTGGAACTTTGGTGAGGCTGGCATGTAGATTTTCTCGTGTTCCTTTTCTCACGTGGCCCATCATACACATCTCTACATCGGGCACTCATTTATACAGCCTCTGGAGCCCCCGGGGTATGTCTGGGGACAAATATACTTGTCATTATGCGTGTATTCTCTCTCCCAGCTCAGGTCCCCGCAGGACTGTGGCCACTTGGCATGGCGGCAAGGGTCTATTGTTATGGACACCTGGGTAGTGGGACTTTTCAGGGGCAATTTCTGGATCAGGGTTCCCCATTTCTGACTATCCCTGACTTCTAGATACCACTGGGCTGGGGTTTCTTTTGGGTTGCCTGTGTGCAGGCGGAGTAAGTGACGTTCTGAAAAGTGCAAGGTTGCACTTTGCCTTTACACTGGCATCTGTTTGATCTGGTTATGCAATTTGACAGTCTTGATACATGACTGACAGGGGGCGATGTCACCTGAGGCTGGGGCAAGGATTAATAGGAGTATTAATACTGAAAGTCTTTCAGGAGTCTTCGGGCGGTGTCCACTTCCTCTATCCGGGATGGGAAGGGATGCAGCGCCCCCAGTCGCTTCGCTCCCACGGGCACCGGCCCTGGGGAGGCTTCTCCCGGTAGGCAATTTCTTCAGCATCATGTTCAGTCGGTGTTGCTTGGCAACTTGCCATTGGTTTGTATGGGCAGCTGCTGCTGCTTTCACACGGCTCCAATGGATCCAGATGGGGTTCTTTTAACTTTTGACATGTACTTGGTCTCTGGGCTTAATAGACCAGTTCATAAGGGGTCAGTCTATTGGTTCTTGATGTACAACGCATGTGGAGCAGGGCCACGGACAGCAAGGGACTTCTGCTTGAAAGGCTGCTCTGTTGTCACTGTTTATCTGCAGGTTTTCTAATAAGTGCTTTGTGACTTCTTTTGAGCTTCTGCTTTTGCAGGCCAGGCTTCTACTCATCCAGAGAAAGTGCAGACGGCGCTACTAGGAGGAGCTTGTAACCAGCAGCTGGTGGCATGTGTGTGAAATCTAGTTGAAGGGACGGCTGCCTCTCAGTATTTGACCAGGCAATGGGACTGGGCCTTTTCTTGGGTTGTTCTTATACATCCTCTAGAGACGTCTGTGCAGAGGCTGGCCAGCTTATCAATGTACATGGTTTTCTCAATGAGATGACGGAGGGCTTCCTTGCCTAAATGGCATTGGTGATGCATATTGGAAACAGATGTTCTGGCCAGACTTCTGAGTACCCAGATTCGGTCATCTGGGAGGACATTAATTCTGGCTAAGGGCTTCCTTCTTTTCTTTTTCATTTTAAGACACATTTCTGGTAAAAGGATGTGGTTTCAGCGTAATACTCTGACAGGAAACGGCCTTTACTGCAGTTTCCTTTTTGATTTTGCTCTGCAGTAGATAACAGCTACTTTTGCTGGTTTTCAAACAGCCTGGAGGAGCTTCTGAATTTTTGTAGAATGGACGATGTTGTTGTTGTTGTTTTTCTCTCAGCAGTCAAGAATCTTCGCTCTCGGTATAAAATCAGGTATGACAAAACTGTTCTCTTTTCCATTACTAGTTCTGCTTTCTGGGCAGACGCCTGGGGGACTGGTAAGAGCAATCTTCAGGTCTCAGAGGCTGTGGGTGGCTTCTGTTGTCTACTCGAGCAGGGCTGACTCAGGTAGGTTGGTTTTCAGGAGTTCATAGAGGGGCTGTGTCAAGGCTGCATAATTCAGGATTCAGATGCAACAATAGCCGGCCATGCCGAGGAAAACTCTGAGTTCCTTTTTGCTGTTGGGCTGTGGTACACAGTTGATGGCTTGGGTTCGGCTGGAACTTGGGAGGCGTGTGTTTTTTCTTGAATCACGCTGATGTCTGCGTCCTTCTGTCTTGGGACATAGGCGGTGTTGCTCTGGTTGGGGTCGGGGATGCCTTCTCTCTGGCCCCGTTCTGTGGCTGCATTTTCGAGATTAGCCTGGGTCTGTAGTCTCTGTTCAGTTGTCAGGAGATATCCCATTAGTTGTTGGATATCAGTCCAGGTTGGCAATTATGTCTACAAACTTCTCGGGCTCTTCTTCATAGGTGGGTCCGTGGTTCTTCCAGTTCAGGAGTTCAAGAGCTCAGTTCAATTCATTTCAGGAGTTTAAGAACTCAGTTCAATTCAGGCAGTTCAGTTCAGGAATTCAGGAGGAGAGGGGGCGTAGGCAGTGACGGTCTGGTACGTGGACACATTCGTGGCTGGGTCGGTGACGGCAGGAACAACGGTGGGACTCTCACGGACAGGGAAAATTCTTGTCTCGGTGCCTGTGTTAGCAGCCAAATTTCTGAGGTGGAGCCGGCTGGTGTGGCAGGGTCCGGAACAGGCGGGTCAGTTTCTCGACTCTCACATCAAACAAAGAGGTGGGGTCTACAGGTGCAGAGGTGACGGCTGATGGCTGGGCAGTGGAGTCTTGGGACATCGGAGAGGGAGCCAGGATGTCTGGTCTGGACCTAGGGATGTCTGGGACATCAGGAGGTGGCAGTCACAGGAGCCTTGCGTCTTGGGGTCTTTTTACTTGGTTCATCATGATAAGGGCTGCATCTTCGGCCAACTTCTCGTGCCTATGGTGGGGGGTGTTTGGCTACTTTCAACTAGCTCTCTGTGCATGGAATGTCCTCTGAACTGAGGCCCCCCCTTTCTATGATGGCAAGGTTATAAACTCGGGAAATATAGGGCTCAGAAAAAGTACCTTGGGGGGCCAATTCTACAAGGGGTTCTAGAGTGGGTCAGTCATAATAACATTTTCCATAGCATCTACATTGGACTTAGTCTGATCAAAAACTTTACTGAAATGCTTAATCATCAGGTTCAGTGGGGTCAAAAAAAAAACCTCCCTCCATCCTTTTTCTGACTAATACACAATATAATCAACCAGACAAACAGTACACAGAAGGGCAGTCAGATTGACAGGGAACCGTCTGACTATAGGGATTGGGGAAGTCAGGCGGCTGATACAGCGGAATGCAGTCTCTTCACTACCAGCCCACGCTGCCGGCAATTCAAGACACCCGGAGGCGTCCCAGGGCTACTGCCCAACGGTCAGCAATGGAAATCAGGCAGTCATACACACATCAAACATCCAGGACGACACCCGTCCTCCCAGACCTCCCAGTTCAAAGAAACAGAAACAGTTTACCGTTACGGGGAGATGATCAGGCTCCCCCTTCGACTCTACTGAGTCGGTCAGTACAGACAGAACGCGCGTTTCCAGTTACGAGGGTTGATCAGGCCCTCCTTCGACTCTACTGAGTCGGCTGATACAGAACAGAACAGGAAGTTTCCCCTTATACTTGCCTGGTTCAGATGTCCCAGCGCTGGGCAGAAGGGTATCTGCACTGAACTTCCGCTCGGTCCGTTTTTGTTCCGCGCTGTCCCCGGACCTGCCACAGAACCTGAATGGGCACCAGCTAAAGGCTGGAGGCGCGCTCCCAAGGAGGGCCACAGCCAGCCGGGGGCCGCGGGGAACCAAGCGGAAGCGGGGGAAATCTCCCTGGTAGGGTTCTCCGATTATCAGGCGGGTCTCCCAGTGAGGGATGATTCCCGGCCAATGCACCAAAATGTTACAGTAAATAATCGGAGACCAGTCCGAAGTTCCAGTTTCAAACAGATAACCTTTATTTGCTAGCAAAGACCACGGTCTGGAATCGTTCCACAGACTGCAGCCCCCCCCTTTGGGTGACCCAGTCTCTTATACATTTCAAGCAAACAGGAAATATGCGTGTCATACAGCAGGATAATGCGTGCGCAACATCAGCAGGTATTTTTCTATATATGGTCTGGAACGATCTGTTACTTCTTACTGGGTCAGGTCACATGGTCTGTGGTCTGTGGTCGACTGCCTGCATGCAGTGACAACAGCATAGGAACTACTTATGAGAGAAACAGAGAGGAAAAGAATGGGGGGGTTAAAATCAAAATGGAGTCACTTTGGTCAAGCTAGCTGACTGGGGTCAGTTAGATGGGAATTCCCCTACAATTCCATGTCCTACCTGATTCCAAGTGCTGCTATTAACATTCAAAGTCCTAAACTGCTTGGGGCTAGGTTAGCTGAAGGATCATCTCCCATATGTACCTAAAGATCAACTTCAGTGGTCCTTCTCCAGTGGTCCTTCTCCAGGAGCCCCTGGCAAAGGAAGTGAGATGAATGGCTACCAAGAAGAGGGCCTTTTCTGCCATGGCATCCCAGTTGTGGAATGAGCTTCCCAGAGAGGCTTGTTTGAGGCCTACATTGTGCCCTTTCTGGAACCAGAGGAAGACCTTTTTATTTTCCCAGGCATTTTACCTTTTAAGCTCTGTTGTTTGAAATCTGTTATTGTATATTAAATCTCTGCATTGCTGCTAGGTTTTATTTTGCTTTGTACTGTTATAATGTAGTTTTAAATATTTACACTTTTACATGGTATTTTATTATGTATTTTGTGGTTTAAATTGTTGTGAACTGCCCAGAGAGCTTCAGCTATTGGGCAATATAGAAATGAAATAAATTAATAAAAAAGAAACCCTCACACAAGTACCTCAGGATTTGTTTGAATATGTGCCCATATTTTGAAGGGCAGCTGCCTTTTAGATTTGAGGAAGCCAGATTCAAAGGGACCAATAGGCAGTAGGAGAGAGAGCAACTGCCGATAGTAGTTCTTAATAAAGACTGTTTTATTTAAGGCCTCTTGATGCCTCATTCCTGGACATTAAAGAAAACACTGAGAGTGTGTAGGATTACTGCCGGGCCCACAGCTCACAACACTCACACAGAACCAATGCCTCCTGCAGTGGCTTATTTTTGAATTGCCTTAGTCATAGAAACGGCAGCAACCATGTGTAATGTTCTCACATAGAGGTGCCAGTTTTCACAAATGCCATCTCTATATGAGTGCTACTGGGCCACTGTGGGAGCGTTCCCACATGCTTCTGAACCTTTTCGCAATGGGAAGTATCCAGTGCTGCACTATCATGATCAGAAATGACATTGCACTAGCGCAAAGTATTTCTAGCACGACAACACCAATAGTGCTTGCTAGCACAACAAGTTTCCCCAGAAAACTCACCTCACCAGCAAGCGCTATTGACATGGTGCTAGAGATAGTTTACGCTAGCACCTCATCATTTATGTTAGCGGTAGTGCAGCATTGGAAACTACCCTTCGTCTCTGGACGAAGCTACACCAAGGCAGGATCTACACAATTGCTTTATAACAGTTTATAATGGTTTTGAAAACTGTTGGGTCCCAGGACACATTCCATATACCGTTTTCAAACTGTTTTCAAAGTGTTATATCCCGCTTGGTGTAGATCTGTCCCAAGCAGGATACAACACTTTGAAAGCAGTTTGAATATGGTATATGGAATGGGTCCTGGGTCACAACAGTTGACAGTGCACTTCAGTGCCATTAGAAAGCAGTAGTGTAGATCCTGCCCAAGAAACAGGCCATTCTGAAGCTATCAGAGACCAGAAGTCTGATTGCACTCAAATTCATTTTTGACACCGTGAATTCAGCACAAATTGACTTTTTTCCACCTTTTCCACATCACACAGAATGGACCTCCTACCTGACTTTGTAGGATTAATTTATGGATCTCAAGTGCATGATGAATCCACCAGTGAGGAACACACCACAATGAAACATTCAGCATTTGCAATATGAATTATGCAATTCAGCATTTTAGTCATGTTTCCAGATAAACAGTAACCTAATTTTTAAAACAACAACCCTGGCCCTTAGATACACTATGTGGTGTCACTGCCATGTAAAGCTCACTTATATTCAGAACTGGGGGGAGGGGATTATATGATAGTGATAATAAAGGAGGACCACATTACCCTTTGTGGTGTTTTTTGGTCTGTGGTCAATATGATGACCCCAGAAGCAGATAGTTAGCTGTGGGTGGTTGCTAGGGAACTAATGAAATTAGTTCCAGTGAAATTTGTTTCAGTAAAACTAAAAAATAAGAACAGAAGAATCCCATGTGTTGGATAAGACCACAATCTGTCAAGTCCATCATTCTGTTTCCAGAAGATTCTAGTCAGAAACCACAAACAGGATAGGAACGTGATGGCTCTCATCCAATGACATCATCACATTTTGAGTTTCCCTATCCTCACTAGTAACTGCTGGTGAGGATTGGGAACAGGGGCATAAAACACATAAAATGCACTGCCTGTTCAGAAAACATGCTAAGCCATGGTTAGCCCGCTAAGCCTTTTGCAGCAAATGGTTAATGAGTGTGTTTGAACCATGGTTATGTAGCCACCATGGTTAAGAATGGTTCACACGACACGCTAAGCTCAAAATGCTTAACCACCAGGACTTAGAGTGTCATCTGAACAGGGTCAATGTCTGATGGCACCACATCACATGCTGAACGCATGTAAACATTACCCAGTGGGGAGAGATAACTTGCCGGAGTGAGGGGGATTTCCCGCAGCACCCTATTATCAGCTATCACATGCACTCACAGTCTCATTCTGTCCTTCCCACAATCAGATATGGCTGACAAGAGTTTCTGTAGGATGCAGCATATAAACAGGAATGTAAAAAGGAATGTTGATTGGACATGGAAAGGCAGCATATACATTTGAGAAACAAAATAAATATTCTGAAGTTAAATATTTATCACTATATATATATATATATATATATATATATATATATATATTAGTAGTTACATTACAAGTTAAGAGTTTTAAGACATTAATCTGCATGAAATATCTCTGGACTGGTTCAAAACCGGTTCAAAGTATCTGAACTGGGGCCAAAGTGTGTGTCTCTGTGTATTCTAAAGAACCTCAGGAAGAACTGAACCCACATTTTTAATGGTTCAACTCCCTTGTTTTCAGTTCTGTGTGTGGCTGGCTCTGCTGGGAAATGGAATCCATTTACTTTGGAATATAAATGCCAGGACTGTAACTAACTACTGCAGCATTCTAAGATTCACTTTTACTCCACAAAGCATTTTCAAATATGTTAAAATACGTCCTCAACCAATTCCCGCACCTTGGAGCCTTACGTCATTGTTACTTCAAAGCCAAATATTGTGAAGTGTGTTCCTGACTCACTAGGAGAAATCACTCATGGAACTAGCAGCAAGATGCCATTGTACTAAGCCGAGAACGCTGTGCTGTGCCTGCTGCAGAATAAAGGCAAACATCATGTGAAAGTTGTGGCATATGATGATATGAAGTGCCTTTTCCATTTTCTGTCAATGAATAGGTGTTTCCTCCTCGTTCTCCTAAGGGCTAAATGAGATGCAGCAATGTCAGCAGATTCATCTGTTTAATCACAGGCCTTAAAAAGTGCAGTTTAGGGATTCAATTTTACCAGCAAAGGGTGTGTGCAGGTGAAGAGAGCAGAAGCCTTTTCCTGCCTATGGTTTACCTGGCCACAGCTAGCACTCCAGTGGCCATTTGCCCTGCTTGACAGAGGACAGTGTTCTATTCGAAGGGCAAAAGGCAGCTCTTTCTTTGAAGGTGTCCTCTTTATCTAGGGCTGCACAGTCCAAGTCTGATTTAAATATCCTCTTTTTTGGGAGATGCATTTCTTCTTTTTCGGCAATATGTAAGTAGCCATGTAAGTGGCTACCCCACACAGCAATCAGTTGACCAGGCTGAGGCAGGCAGGATTGGCTCTCTAGTATGACCCGGCTTCCAGCGCCCACAAGGATGCTGGGCTTATTGTAATAGGCCTTGTTCAGACGACATGCTAAGCCATGGTGGTTAGGCATTTTGAGTTAACATTATGGCTTAGCATGTGATGTGAACCATTCCCAACCATGGTGGCTACATAAACGCGGTTTAAACATGCTCACTAACCATTTGCTGCAAAAGGGTTAGCGGCCTAACCATGGCTTTGCATGTTGTCTGAACAGGCCCATAGAGTCCTAGCTTGAATCCTACCTGTAGGCCCCTTCTCTGACCAGTGGTCCAGAATCAATGCATGACTCAATTCAAGCACACGCACACAATTCAAGCATGCGCGCACACACCACGCATCATTTGCCAGGAAGCCCAGCTGCAGCCTTAGCTGTGTGTCTCACCCTTACGTTCTGTAGGCCATATCCTAGGCATATTTAAATCAACACTGTTCTATTGACTTCATCTTTGAAACTACACCAGCTGAGGATTCAGAGACATATGTTTTATACACACACCTGCTAAAGAAAGGATTATTCTTCGAAAAGGAGCTTAGCTTTCTTTGAATTGAAGAGTTTGGGGGCTTCAGAACGCTGCCGTGGTTGCTGAATCCCAGAAGCATAGCCTCTTTTGTGGTGTTATTGTTGTTGTTGTTGTTGTTTTTCCAATGGAAGATCTTTTCCGAAGCAGAATAAAAATGACTTGTCATGTTGAAGCATAATACCTATAGATTGTTCTTTTATGAAAGCATCGCTACACATCTGCACTATAAATACACAATAATGCTTCTATACATTAATTTGTATTCCCAGCTACACCTCTTCTCACCATATTCATATCTGAAGACAACAGATCTCGGAATTGGGGTGGGCGGGCAAGAAGCCAACCCAAACAAATAGCATTACTTTTTCCTAGGAAAGTGAACCTCATTTGCTTTAAAACTATTCTGAGATATTTTCTGTCAATGCAGGTCGGAGAGATGGTCTGTGGATTCTGGGAAAGGAGATTTGAATACACTATTCAATACAAATCAGATAACTTAAAAATCAATTTTGTTCCAGGGAAAAAGTTCTCTCAAACCAGAAGAGACTCAACTAATTACATCAAGCAAGGAGATGTAATATAGTCTATATGCACTTCAATAGATTTTTGTCTACGTGCAGAACAGACAGCTAAAAAACTATGGCAGCTGGGGCCAGACATGTTCAGAATGTTTAATCTGGTGCCTTTCATGCAGAAATGGAGTACACGCTATGAATGCCACAGGGATGGCACTGAAAATGGCCTCCCATGGTGGTTCCTTGACATAACACCATATGGACTGGGGCCATCATGTCACATGTCCCCATGCTACGCCTATGAGCAAGAACTCAACCTGGGGTCAAGGAGACTTGCAATGTGGCATGGTCCTGCTATACCTGCTGAGTACTTCTAATGGTCGTTATTGGTAGCATCCCATGACAACCCATCAAACATGGACCCCAGCTAAGAAACAACCATGTAGTTCTTCCAGGAGGTTGTTGACCACTTGGTGGGCACACCTAACAACATCTTATGGAGTGGCACAATCTCCATCACACTTTCCAGAAATCCTGTTGTTCTGCTGTCAACTACCTTGGGATGGTGTTGCTCTAAAAACATGAATGAATGAATGAATGAATGAATGAATGGAATTCTCAGCTCACCATGGAACTTGAATTTATGGGCAACCAGCTCTTCACAGTACATTCCTGGGGTTGGATCTCAAATTTATGATGGATCAACTGTCGGGATGGAAGTGAGATTCCCTGCCCCCTCCTTCCCAGAGCAGCACCCCCAAAAATACTACAAAAGGAGTCATGAAAACCTGCTGAATGGGGTGAACTGCAGTGTGAGAAGATTCCTAATAATCAGGAAGAGGGACCTGAAACCAAAATGGACATTTTCGTATACATGATGGTATTATTTAGTAATGATGCCTCCTGTTAGAAAGGCAATTTGCAGAGAGGGAAAAAAATGCAAAACAGAATGTGTGTTTACCAGTCCCACATGCACATAGGCTATCTTAGAACAATAAAAGGAGACCCTACCCTTCTTTAGTGAAGAAGAATACAAAAAGGGTTTACTCAGACATATTCTTGCATATAAGTACAATGTAGAGTTTCAACAGAATTTGTTCAGTCCATTTTGTGTTCTATTACACCAGCAGGAGTGAAAGAGAAACACATGTGCTCCCAGCAATGGAGGAAGTCCAAGGGCGTGGGGGAGAGGAAGAGGAGGAGCAAAAGGGAACCAGATTGCAGGTTATAGAGGCCCTGAGGCTAGTTGTGGTCAAAATTCTCATGAACTAACTAACTGCAACGTTGTCCCCTTCCAGTAACTTGCAAACAGAGATGTCACAAGCATCTGATTGGAGGCTTGAGCTCAGCAGATTCCCTCCAGCTTGCCCACCTTAGCACACACCAAGTTGGGCAAGCGCAGCAGTCCCTGCTGCCTCAGCTGAACTGCCATTTTGTTCAGAGTGGTGTCTTGGCCTCTTCAGTAAATATTTTGCATAAATGGTGGCCATAAAGAGGTCGCTTACACAATTAAAGGCATATTTTTTTAAAATTAATTAATTATTTTATTTTATTTCTAACCTGCCTCTCCATCCAGATCGAGGCAGGGAACCACAATAAATATAAATATAAAAATCATAAAACAGATAAAGCATTAAAACAGATAAAAACAAATACATTATTAATGGTTTAATAAGACCATTTACGCCTGTGATTTTGTGTAAATGGATTAACAGCCACCCTTTACACAAAATGGTGATTTATGGAAAAGGTTGAGCTGCTATTCTGCTCACAATGGCAGCTCAGAGGAGCAGTGGGACACTGGTCACCGGACACTGGGTGCCTGTGGCCTGCATGGCAAACAGGGGCTTGCATGGCAGCCGGCAGAGGTCCTAAGAGCAGCATGCGGTGCGGACAGAGGTGAATTCACCCATCCCTACTTGCAGACGGGGTTGCAATCCTCCCAACATACATGAGGCAGTGTGAACTGTGCTGCCAAGTCAGATCATTGGTCCGTCTAGCTCAGGGCTGTGTACACTAAAGATGGGTCAGAAATCTGCTCTCTTGAGTTTGTCTTACAGATTTACCGAGTTTGCACTTCCGGAGCCTATCAGCAAGCCAAGACAGAGCTGCATTCCAAAATCCATATTTTGGCAAGCTTTGGAAAAGCGCACAAAATGTGCATATTAGGGGGAAGTGTGCACAAAATTCATGTATTTGAAAAAGGTAGAACACAAAACAGCATTTCAACAATGTAGAGTCCTGGGGGTGGGGAATACATATATTTAAAAAATATGCATTAAAATGCATACATTATTGTACACATTATGAAAAATGCACACAAAAAAGTATGAATTTCTATATGGTTTTTTAATAAATAAATAAATAAATAAATAATGAGCTCCTGTGCAAACTGGATAGCAGTATCAAATTTGACGGATCCCTCCATCGCTAATCTACACTGACTGGTAGGATTTCAAACAGGAGCCTCTTCCTACCTGACTTGGAGATGCCAGGGACTGGATACTCCTTCCAGAGTATGAATACAAGACTGTTTATTAAAAATGACTTTTTCATTCTCCTTGGCTGGGAAGGATTTGACTAAGATGCAGACTGAGCGAAAAGAAAATACTCTGGGCTGGTTCCAGGTCAACTTAGGGTTTGGAGGTGAAAAGGTTATTTCAAACAACTCGCCAGGCCTGCGCTTGCTAGAATCCAAACAAATGACACTACGTGCATCATCCTCTCTAAGGACCGAAGTAATCCCTGTGCCTTCCTTTCCTCTGAGGTAATCTTTCATGCAATCTGCTTGACTATGAGTGTGCCCTGGCTAAGCAAATGATAGCTTGGCTTTTTCTTCAGCACCTAGGAAAGAAAAATGAAAGATTCACCAAGCTGGGACTACACCAAGCACAAGAACAAAATCATTTTACTTTTGAGCCATTCCGCTGTTTGGCAGTCTTGCCGGAGCAGGGTTGGGATGGGAAGGAACGAAGGCTTGTGGGGAAAGTCATTCGTATTTCTTCCTCCTCAGCCAAATCACACTCCAGAGAGCCCACCAAACAGCTGTGTGGTGGACTGGCAGAAGCACAATTTAAAAAGGGAGAATTCAGTTGCAAGGGGCAAATTCATGAGAGAGAGTGGCTTGGACATCCAAAGAGCCACCCCGAAGGCGTCCGTGGGGCATGGGTTACCCACACGTGATGGAAGAGGTGCTTTCAGGCCCGCAACTGGGCAACACTCAGGCCCAGGCACTGACTGCTAGAATCTGTGCAAGTTTCCTGAATGTCAAAGTGACAGAACATATAGGTATTAATTTGTTGGCAACCCCCCCCCCCCAGCACCTTGTCTAATACATCTAACATGCCTTTGTTCTGGGAAAGACTGAATAGGTAAAAGGCTCATGGGAGCTAGGAGCAAAAGGGTCCTGATGGTAGCATGCTGGGCTGGCTACCTTCCTTTATTGCAATTGAACTTCTTGACCTACGTGTACTCGACTGTATCTCAATCAAAAAGATTTGCTCTCATGAGGTTAGAAAAGCAATGGGAACTCCGGACAAATGCAACTGTCTTTCTGACCTCTTAGTCGCAACGCCAGTCAAGCAACCCACAAAGGGTAACCTACATATTGGTCAATCTAAAGTCCTGGAGGGAACTATGATCCAGTCCTGAAGTGTCCTCCCCTCAAATTAAATCAGTAAGTTGACGCATCACCTGGTTAGTTCTCCTGGTCCCTTTTGTTCTAGGAACTTCTGCCTGTTCCTCCCATGGAAATCTAGCTTTTATCTTATTGAATCAGCCAGCCCAAACTCAATTTAGAAGCCAGGAACCAAAGGAAGGCTTCTATCCAGTCCCTAGAACTAAGCTATTCAACCTTTTATTTAGCCCCATTCTGAGTATGCCCAAAGTCGTTGCCTCCTTTGTGCTGAAATCTACAACTGCCCTTGAGGCCAAAATGCTTTGAGGAATTTGATGAGACCTTTCACAGAACCAAATATACCTTGAATATCCAGATAGAGCTTCACACTCTATTGTTGCATTTAGGTAATGACTATTTTACTGGTGCTCCCTAATCCTGCTGGGAATTCAACCAACTTCCTGAGACCGCTGCACTGCATACATGACCACAACATTGGGGCCAGTCACTCAGAGCCTAGGTGGCCTGTGACTCACAGTGGAAAGTCAGCAATGTGACTGTTAAAGTGTAGCCTTTAAGCTCAGCGGTTTACTCTCCCTGGTGGCCAAGCAAATAGCCAAAGGCATTCTCCAAAGATTCTGCAGGACCTTCAGCCAAGTCCATCCTAGTGAGCTTTATTATTATTAGCATTTATATACTGCCTCGTCTGCTAAAAGAAAAAGCCACCAAGATGGCATACAACAATTTCAAACAATAAAACCTTGTAACAATAACAAAAAGAACAGTAAAACAGTGGTGAAACAAAAGATTTTAAACTGCATATTTTAAAAGTTGAATGGAAGCTACTTTAACCCCTTTCTAAAGGCCAAGAGAATGGGTACCAGTTGCAACTCCAAAAAGGTTGCATTCCAGAATTTGGGAGCCACACAGGAGAAAGCCTTTTCCCCTATGCCCAATAAGTGGGCCTTGACAGGTGGGGATGTCTTCAAAAGGGCCTCTCCTGCAGATCTTAATAGTTGGGCAAGGTCATAGTTTGGGCAAGTCCCTCAGATACTGAGGAATTAAGCCATTTAAAGCTTTAAAGGCTAAAACCAACACTTTTAATTGAGCCAGAAAATAATTGGCAACCAGTGGAGGTCTTTCAAGACAAGCGTAATATGGTCCCACTGGTTAGCAGCCTAGCTGCTTCCATCCCTTGCCTATTTCCCCTCAGTCCCCTTGCCTCTGTCCATGTTTGTTATTTTCCTCAAGTTAGTCAGGGACCCAGAAGAAGCATTTCTTCACTACCCTTTTTCAACTGCATTCCACAC
The DNA here is from genome assembly GCA_029215795.1 of Anniella stebbinsi. Lineage (NCBI taxonomy): Eukaryota > Metazoa > Chordata > Lepidosauria > Squamata > Anniellidae > Anniella > Anniella stebbinsi. The sequence goes on along the minus strand of JARDYH010000003.1, from coordinate 126,724,099 downwards.
TGTGCAGGGCTCAGGGCTTCCTCATAACAAACTGGCCTTCCAAAGGTCCCCCACCATTGCCTGTATCATCCTCAGTCTACATGGGAAGGAAAGCCATTATACACACACTAGTTTTCTGGCTGCACATGGAGAATTGGTGTCAAAAGCCCTGAGAAGCTGTGGGTTTCCAAATGACAATAACAACCAGTCAGTGAATCCCTTTATGTACCCACTCTGATTTTATTTTTCTTTCATTATCATTCAAAATCTATCCATTCTACCCCTTACGCGGCCCACCCTACACCACTGAAACTCGAGGTACCCATTGCACTTAGGCTCGCCATTTCCCTCACGCCCTCTCTTCTTATTTAGTGAACCATTGCTCCCAGACACCATCTTCTCTTGCTGTATCACTCTATTAGGAATACCCTGCCTATCCAGTGTTAAGGAGTGGTAGACTAATCAGTTCTTTCCTTTCTGTAAACATTCATAGTGCAATAATATTTCAGTGCTTTAATCTGAACCTTTGCTGGTGAGCTAATTTCTCCACAGTGGATAAAATACTGTGGATAAAATACTATGTGCATGCCAAGCCTCTGCAAAAAAAGAAAAATCCCAAGATTAGTGCTTCGGTCAAGTACACATTATGCATATGTGTTCCCAATACACATATGAATAAGGAGACACAGTAATATAACATAAAACTCCTCCTCTCTCAAATGCATGGTAATTCAGGCAATAAACACGGTTCCTCACTAGCTACCCTGAATGAAATGCAGTGCCTTCTGTGACTATATATATATGTGTGTGTGTGTGTGTGTTTTATTTAAGAGCACAATTTACCTCCAAGGCCTTATGCATTGTGTGTTGTGTATATAGCGCAGAACCATGAAATGGAAATGAAAGAATTATCTCAAAAGCCACGGACCAAGTGGCTGTTTAAATCTATTCAGGTGTCTATTAAAAGTTCATTTAAAATGTGCTTTCTATACACCAAAAAGTTTTTCCACACAATTTATTTCCCAGACAAAAGCACTGTTTCGTTGTTTTTTAAAAACCTGAAATGCCATGCTGATCTCTGGAGCAATGTCGCTTTTTTCTCTTTCAGTTATGGTTGCTTCTTAGCACTGTAATTAAGTTTGAATAATGCTGCCAAAGTAAATCATGCATTTTGCACAATTACTGTATGGCATGTAAGGGGGGGAAATATGATGTGAGCTTTGTTAAACTTATAATACACTTGGCAATCACTTAACTTAATCAGCTCCTTTCTCCTTCCGAAAAACTGCAATGTTGTTAAAGATTATGCCTTCAACTGCTCTAGAGTAAAATGTTGTTCTTCCAGGTCTGAATTGGCATACCCAGGGGCCCTCTATACAATGTCGCTTTGGCGCCTGTTTCTCCGAATATGCGCTTTTTCCTATATTCGATTTTACGTCTAATAGCGGTAGACAAGAGCCATTAAGTCAAATTACGGCTCCATACAATGCGCTTTACAATTGTTTATATGCGGAGTTTCGCTGCAGAGTCAGATCAGGGGTCTATGGTTGAATGAGAAAAATTTCACGAAAGCACCACCCTGTCTCCTGATGGTACCTCCCCTAGACTTTCCCGCCGTTCATTAACCCCACCCACCAGAGTTTCTCCCCATTGCCTGTCCAATCACAATTGCACGTTACTTCGCATGTGGGTACGATTTCTAAACATTGGATGTGCCTACAATTAGAGTTTTTAGCAGGGCAGCATTGGACGACCTATTGTAAAACCATAAAAGCAACATTTTTCCAGGTACTGGACGGCCATGAGGAACACCTGCCTGCGGATCGTCCACCTCCCCATTGCTCCTGCCAAGAATCTGCCGCTGAACACTCCCACCCCACCATGCTTGCGGCAGCTGCCCCTTATCTCCTGAGCCCTAGCAACCTCAGCCGTCTTGGAAATGTGCTGCTTCAAGGACAACGTTTTGTGTAGCCTTTCCGTTACAATGTTGCATTTCACACTGATGTCCCAGTTCCATACAAACTGCCAATTATTCTGTCTTTCTCCAGACCCCGAGATGCCAGTTCGCAACAGTTCTGGGCTGCCCCATACTGAGTGGGCTAGAGGGCAACCTTGCCATGCCACCAGGTCTCTGCGTCACAGAGGTAGGTGACTGGGCAGGCGGGAGTGGGGGAGGGCCGACCGATACCCCTTAAAAAATCCTGGGATGCCACTGATGTCCTCTCTTCCCCAACACAGTGCAGGTGCTGTTATTCCGCCTAGCTGTACTCAAGAGGCAAAAGGGACGTTTGCAGCGGCGCCTCCACGGTATGGTGCGCTCATTGCATTTCCTTCAGCACCGAATGAGGAGACTGGAGCATATAGTCTGCCGTGCCCGCTCTCCGGTACCACTCCGCCAACCGGCCGTGCCATTGGAATGACTGCACCCCCAACATGTGAGCGGCGGTTGTGACGTGGCGGCTGTGGACTGACATTCCTTCCCATGCGACTGTTGCCGTTTGCCTTTTGGTCGCTGCGTTCCACCCAAGCCCCTATCTTGCCCCCACTGTGACGTGCCTTTCAAATTATTCTGCCCATGCTTTGCAATGGGCTTGTGCCCACACGTAACCATTTGTAGAATACAGATATTGCAGTGGTTTCTCAGTACTAAATGGTCTTTTTGGTGCGATACACACACACACACACACACACGACTTCCCAGTAAAGCAATGATAGAAGGGAGGGGGGAGGTAACTCAATGTGCCTTACTCCTGAGTAATAGCGTGCAAGACGACAGCTCAATGGCAGGAACTCGCTTACACTGCACAGAGAGAAGTTTCCTTGCCTTTTTCCAGCCAGGATCACAGCAAGGGAGCAGGGGGGAGGAAAGCAGACTTCAAATTATACTCAAAATGAACAATGCACATCCTTATTCCTACCCCCTTGCTTCCTGTAGAACCAGTTCCATGTGAGTAGCCATGTGTCTCGACAAAAGAAAGATTCCAGTGGGGATTTAAAAGAAACTTTACTTTAAGTACTGGTAACTTAAGGTCAACCATTGCTGAACAGTCCATGAGTCAAGGGAAGAAGAAGGAAGTAGTAGGGAGGAGACAGGAAATGACAAAGCCAGCATTGGGTCAATCCCCTCCCACCTTGCCCACAACTGGGAGGGGTAGCCAGAGAAGGGGCACTCATTCAGTCATGACATCACCACCAAACTACGCCCACTATTAGCATTAATCCAAACGGTCTGTAGATTGGTTTCATGACGATAATGCGCTCGAACTTCAGAGAAAAATTAAAAGTCGCGGTAAAATGCGACTTTGAGAATGCGCATTAACGGAGGCTATAAATCGCATAGACAGCTGAATTGTGCCCCGCTCGTCTGTACTAAATGCCATCAGAGTGAAATCAAGGAGGCACAAATAAGCCGTCTAGAGGTACCCCATGACCCATTAGCAGCCAATCCATTTTTTTGCCAGATGTTTTCAGGAAAGAAGACATTCTAGAATTTTAACCAGGAGACATGGGTTTAGTTCCTGTTTATGCTACTAATGCACCACAAGACTCAGAACCAATTACTTCCTGTTTAGGGGCACTTCACGTCTTGCAACCCAAAGATATTAGTCTCCAAATAGGAGACCACTCTGAGGAGAAATGGAGTAAAGTGGGACCTGCTTTCTAAGAATCTGCCTATGAACATGTTTCAACACAAATATTTGCAAGTATTATAGACTACTCTTTTAGAGGGACCAATATGGATGAACAAACACTATATGATATATCTCATCTAGTGTTTCAATTTGTAGCCTTTTGGCTTACACTAGTCACTTACTCCACAGTGGCCTCTTGGACCAAGGGGCTAGAAACCATAGCTCTCTTAAGGCACTTTACACATTACATGATTAGGCATATGCCTAAAAATGCAAATAGTGGATGCAATAAGCATATGTTTCCACTTGTGTGTGTCATAGAGGTACACTCATCATTGCCCCATGACTGGCTGCAGCTTCTCCTTAAGCATAGTGCTCACCCAGATTTGCCTCTGTGACGGAATGAAAGCGTTCCCTTCCTCGTTTTTCAAAAATACCTTGCCACTACATGCTTGAAGCTATGCTTCTGAAATTTATCACACATGTGAACCAAAGTGGTATGTCTAATGTGGAGAAATTTCAGAAGCATAGCTTCAAGCGTGCAGTGGCAAGATATTTTTGAAAATGAGGAAGGGAACGCCTATAACTTCTTTATTTTAAAAGTTAGAAGTCTGAAAGTTGCTCACTTTGTAGATGGGTTAGGGGTAGTTATCTGTCAGAAATTTCAGAAAGATATGTCCAGGCATTTGGTGGCTATGATTTTTTTAGATTAAAAGTTACAACAACACAGAGTTTTGACAGATAAAAGAGGGAGGGGGAGGCGGGGGAGCAGGGTGCAATTGACAGCCCAAGCCTCTGTGGAAAAACTTTTGTAACTTTTAATCTAAAAAATTCGTAGCCACCAAATGCCTGGACCTAACTTTCTGAAATTTCTGACAGATAACTACCCCTAACCCATCTACAAAGTGAGCAACCTTCAGACTTCTAACTTTTAAAATAAAAAAGTTATAGGCGTTCCTTTCCTCATTGTTTCAAAAATACCTTGCCACTACATGCCTGGACCTATCTTTCTGAAATTTCACACACATATCAAGCAAAGTGTTACCTGTAATGTGCCCAAGTTTCCTGTTTGTATATTTTAAAATAAAAAAGTTGAAGGCATAACTGTATTTACCCCACTGCTACCCATTTTTCTAAAATTAATTGCCACATAAAGCAAACACCTATGTTTCTGAAATTTCGCACACATGGGTCCCAATGTACCACCTACAATGTGGCAAAGTTTCATGTGTGGAACTTTAAAAATGAAAAAGTTATAGGCATTCCTGGTTCTTTATTTAAAAATTAATTGCCACCAAATGCCTGCACCAATCTTTCTGAAATTTCTCACAGATAACTATCCCTAACCCATCTACAAAGTGCCCAAGTTTCATCCTTCCATCTTTAAAAATGAAAAAGTTATCGGCATTTCTGTAACACAATACTAGGCTATGGGGAAAAGCATTCAAAATGGTGTCCGATTTTCCGATTTTTTCCGATCTGGATCGGGTCCCTTCAGATCGGATCGGATGGTTGGTGGATCGGATCGGATCATTTTTATCCAATTTTTGGGCAGATCGGATTCGGATCGTGGATCGGATCCGATCTGCTGCACAACCCTAGTTAAAACATCACAGAAGGTAAAATGGATCAGTCCAAGAAACTGAAGCTTACCATGGCAGGAAAGAAACCTAGTTACCAAGGGAAACTTAGCAAAAAATCGACTACCCTTCTGACTGGCTAAGAGGTTGAGAAAGACAGTTGGAATGATGTACATAAAATAAGCAGGCATACAGGCAAGCAGTTAATTCAAGAGCTAGAAATTAGAAAAGCCAGGACAGGAAGTCCAGCAGAGGATTCAGACTCCAGGGTAAAAAGAAACCAAACTAAAAGCAAGAAGACTGGAAGGTGTTTGCCAAAGGTCTAGGATCAGCTGAAAGAAATTGTTTTATTACCACTTGAGTAGGAAAACTAAATTTGAGTAGTGTAGACAAGATTTAGATGGATCCATTTTTTTAATATTAATATCATGGTTTAATTACTCTTACGGCTAACAGCTAACACTGGTTTGACATATTTTTCTTCTAGAAATATTTATTCAATAACTATCTAACTGCTGTTTTTCAAAACTTTCAGTAACACCTAATTTCTTTTGGTTTAATCTTTGATGCCTTGACTTTCACTCCACACATAATTGCCTTCCCATTCTACCCAATATAAAGAGTTGGCTGGTCAGTAAGGAAGTCCATAGGAAAACACCAAAATTACAGGGCTATTTTAGTGAAGGCATTCAGGTAAAATAAAATGTTCACTTGGTGCAAGCGACTGGAAAGGGAGGGCAAACAGGAGGTTCAGTTACTTCATTTGCTCATCTTCCCTCCCTGTCAAGATACAGACTACAGTCCATGTTATTACAGTTTCTTGTTTGCACTTCCTGTACCTGGTTTGGGATAGGTGAGAAACAAACCAGAAGTGGCTGTAGGGTCCACCTTCTGCTCAAGTATTGCTCCTGGTTGGCAAGGGCTCAGATTGAGATGCAAATGCTAAAATGTTCTCCATGGACTAGGCAAAACACTCTGAAGTGTATGTTGTAATACATTCTCCACCTGGACCAAGTGAACTGTATGTCTCATGAATTGCTGCCCATCTCAGGTACTTCATTGGAATAATAATGGAGACTGATGAAAGGATTCTGTAAAACATATTACTGTGGGCCCAAATATCTGAACTGGCCCAGTATCATCTGAAATCTAAGTTCTTCAGCCTAACGGGTCTTTGCGCTAGACCAGCCCTTCACACATGTTAGACTACAACCCCCATAATCCCCAGCCATTGAAAGTTGGAAGCTGTAGAGCAACAATTATGGAAAGCACCACCCTGAGGAGGGCTGCATTAGACTCAAAGCTCTCATTCTTTCCCACCAATAATTATCCTTCCTATTTCTCTTTAGCCTGCCATCTTCAAATACCCCGTCACTGATTATTCTCCCAAACAGTTTGTAAGCATGATTGTCAACAAGAGAAGGAGGAGGAATATTCTTTCAGGATGTTCCAGTTCGCATGATCACTGCTGGGGAAATAAGCCACAGTGACTTATTTCCTCCATTACGTGTGCTGGTTGTGTACTGGGGAAATTAGCATAATTACTCTCAACAGCATGGCTTGCCATATCATGGAAACTCTGTCAGGGTGGCTTCCTACCCTACAACAGCCCGTGGATTCTGGGTGGCTTGTTACCCACAACAACAAACCACCTTGGTTGGGTTCGCATGACCCCCACAAGGATAATTATGCTAATCCCATCCCATGCTGCCAAGGATAATTATGCTAATCCCATCCACCACCACCACATGCCACTGGCACCCACAGCAGGGGAAATTAACCATGTCAACGTGTAAATACCCATTTCCCAAGCGAAAGTGGAGCAGAGGAAGAGGGGGATAGCAAGAGAAAGGAGGAGAGGAGAGGGAAGACAGAAAGAGAGAGAGAGCAGGGGGAAAATGAATGTGTGTGAGTGGATGGATGGATGTGCATGTATAAGAAACAGAGACTGAGAGGTAGTTCTTCCCTGCTTTTGCTTCCAACCCCTGAAAGAATGTGGCCATCTGGGAAGAAAAGCTTCCCCTCTCCATGTCCTAAATGGGTAGCACAGGCCAAAATCATAGAAAACCTCTTTCCATCCCAAACTGGAACAGATGCTCTCCTCAAGGGATTGGCAGCATCAGAAGGGAATTCAATGTAAGGAAGAGATGGAGGATGAGAAGGCAAGTGAGTTCAGGTTAATGTACATTTTGTCTTGCCAGAAAGTAAATCAATAGATACTTGCCTAGATCAATTTTCTGTCATATCTATGCAACACGTTCAGGAAATGCAACAAAGGAATCATTTGCAGCTACAGCAAGTAAGTGTAAAACTGGCATTTAGATTATCACCCAAGCTGCTGCTGCTGCTGCTGAGTTTTGAATGACTAGTATTTTTTTTATTTGTATTTTTTATTAGGAGAGGGAGAGGAGTTCATCAGTAAGGCCGAAAACACATGTAGCCAGACTCTATAATATGCCATATAGCACCGGCTGTTTATGTTGTCCATCAATGAAAAAAACATTGTGTCATTGGAATCTGAAGGTACCCCATAAACTTGCAGCAATCTATTTATGGGAGACGCAATACCTGCAGAAGTTGCTTACTAAGGTCAATGATACAAAAAGTACGGCGGAGGCAAAGGCAGTTTATCATTACAACAGCAATCATAAAGAATACTCCATGAAGCGGCTTGCCAAGAGCATTCAGTCTTTGGGTCTTAAAGTGGTGAAGCATAGGAAGCTCCCTTATATCAGGTCAGACTGTTTGTCCAACCAATTCCAGTTTGTGTACTCCAGGGATAGACACCCTAGTGCTCTCCAGATGTTTTGGATTACAACTCCCATAATTCCTGGCTCTTGGCCATGCTGGCTAGGGTTGATTAGAGTTGTAGTCCAAAACATCTGGAGGGCATCAGGTCTGCTTTAACTACTAGCAGCTCTCCAAAACATCAGGCAGGGGTCTTTTCCATCTCCTGCAGCCATATGGCCTTGCCAGTGGAGGCTGGTGGCTCTGATTTTGGAGGCCAGGAAAATATGGGCAGGTAACCTGCCGTTGCCACCATCACCAACTGATGCTGCTCTTTCCAGCTGACATGGGGGGCTCTCCCAACAATCAGTGCACATAAGGATTGGTTGAGGACTGTTTGCTGGATTAGACAGACCCTCAGTCTGACCCAGTGAGGAAGTTCTTCTTAAGAAACAGATGTACCAGCCAATTAAAAATGGAAGGTTTGTGGAGGAGGGCACCACCACCCACTTAAAAAAAAACAACTTTCTATATATGACATGGGGGAAAGTTAAGGATTTTTTAAACCTTCAGCAAAGTGTGTGTGTGTGTGTGTGTGTGTGTGTGTGTGTGTACTCCTGTGTTTGTGTATGGCCTACCACACTGTTGATGGTCTTGTGGATCAATGCGCAGGAAGTGTGGGGAGTTTGGTTGAATTAATAGTTTATTCCAATGGTTTTACTAAACATCTGCATATAATATTCACCCATCTTTCCCCTTCATTCCACCCCTTCCCTGCCCTACCCCTGTCCCCCGACATCAATTGAAATAAATTTGGGCATAGCAAAGAAATAAGTACATAAGCCATAGAGATGTGTTGATACCACCACATCTATCCTCTCTGCTTACAAAAATCACTTGATCCTTCAACTAATATGTTTGCCTCTCAGCTTCTTCATACATGTCTGTAAAAATAAATATTTGCCTTGCTGCCTAAGCCAAGTTGCAAGATCACTTTGTGTACTTTATTAAGCAAATGCTTTGAACTCTGCAGTGTAGCAGTGATCGGTTTTAATTTATTAATGATGAGTATTAATTGAATAAAAGATACATGAGTGGTTAGCCGGTTCCTTTTCCAAATATGATGTTCGCTAAGTCATTCCAGGCAAATCACAGGAAAGAGGAAGCAGTGGAAGACATTTTCCCATTTTGCTCACCTGTGTCATGTTTTATAAGTATCTTGTTTACTGAAAATGGAATTCAGATGGAAACAGCCCAAGAGACATGCCCAAAGGCAGGAATAAATCAATGGTAACATGGATCCATAAATCTAAGGCTTTCAATTCACCTCTCTACAAGTGATTCATGTTGAGATTTGATATACGGAAATGATTAGGTTCCTGCTTCATCTCCATACAAAACAAACTTTGTTGTGTATGGAAAAGTTTGTTCTCTGCTTCTTATATAAAGCAAAGGTGAGCCTAAACATGTTCAGTTACAAATTAGTTCCACAGAAATAAATGGGGAACCAAAATATCTTAGGAAGCCCAAGCAATAAGACCAAGGAGATACTGGACCTATCTCTACTGTCTGGCTGCTTCATCAAATACATTTATTTAGTTATAGTGATCATAAAGTTTGGTTTTGGCAGAAAATAATAAGGGAGCATGTCAGTATACTAAGGTCAGTGGCTGTGGGAAAAGGTTCCTAGTCCTGACATTTTCATTATTAATTTATTAATAGTGTAGTGAAAAGTATTAATAGTGTAGTGAAAAGTATTAATAGTGTTGTGAAAAATTGACTGCTAGCAATGTCACAACCACAGCTACAATCCACATATAGTCAAAGGCAGCATACTGAAGCATATCTATTTGGAATAAAGTTGTAGCAAAATAAAGGGGGGGTTGTATCTATTATCAGAGAATGAAGGATTTCTCAATGCTAAGTAATAAGGCACACATTCATATCTATAATAAAAAAGAGGTAGCTCGGTGTCTGTCATCACCACAGCTCCAAGACCATGAAACCCAGACATCTGAAACTTGGCACGCATACTAAGTGGATCCTAGAAGTGGGCACTTCATGGCTCTTTGTTTTTTAAAAAACTGCCTTAATTAATTTTAATATACTTAAATACGTCTGCATGTTTGAAACCTGCAGTACCAACTTCAGTCACTAGGTGGAAGACTTCTAGAACTGGAGATCCCATTTAGCTATGGACCCTGCCACTTCAGCTCTCAAATCCGTAGATGGTTTGGAGCGCCATCCCCAAAGCTGAACTACATCAGCCATGGTGCAGTTTCAACATACCATATGTGCCCCAAAGAGCATCGTCTACATAAGTGACATCAATCTTCTCTCCACACTTCTGGGTCATTTCTGGTGTAGTGATGAGCACACTATTCCCACAGTGTGATTTGCACATTCTAGATGTTCATCAAGGTCATGCATCTCCCAATGGAACAGATGCACAAGCCACCACTTCAAACATCCCAGAAGCTTGGAAAGAGGGTGCCAGAGTCATTTACTCATCTTCTCTTTTTCTTGTCTTTTTTTTTTGGCTGTACTTGGTTTCTTTGTTCTGCCTTGAAACGGAAAGTTAAAGCCCATGGTTTCTTGCTGAGTGCACTAAAGCAAGCTAGTTTCTGGGAACTGAATTCCACTGATGTTTCATCAGTTACAGGTAAGAATTTGAAGAATAATTAGCCAGAGAATTGGCATAAAAGGAGTAGAAGTGAGATCAGAAACAGAAGCGCAGGACATAAAATATATGTGAAACAGAGATACTGCTAGGGAACGTGGAGTCAGAGCACTGGCCCATTAAACCCGGGGTGGGGGGGCAGGAGGTAGATCTCCATATGGTTTGGCTTCAACTCACAGAAGCTCCTGCCAGCATGGCCAAGATTAGGAATGCTGGGAGTTGAACTTAGTTCAAAACACCTCAAGATCTTTCTGTCCACCCCTGAATTAGCTCAGTAATGATAATACTCACTGGCAGCAGCTCTCTGTGGTTTCAAATAGGGGTCTTTCCCACCCTACCTGAAGATTATTAATCTGGGACCTTCTACATGTAAAGCATGTGCTCTACCACTGAGCTATGGCTATCCCCCAAAAGGCTATGGTACAAAAGACCTTCTAGGAACAATATTATCCCTATTAATGATGTGCAGCTTTCCAGGCATGCTAGAACAAACTACATGTTTATTTGTAAATATTACGTTATCCTGGTTAGGATTCATAGAAGGCTTAAAAACTGTTCGCAAAAGTGGCTTGCACTCCTCATGCGCCTGTGTCAGTGACAGAGCCTTAGGGCAGTCTGTGACAGGGACACATCTGGAGGGAGAGGTTGTGAAAAAATGAGCACATTCGAATACTAGGAATATGTATTGCCTATGGTACATAGACTTGCTGTGATGCCTGCAGAAGCCAGGGTGCTTTTATTTTTATTTTAAAGCAAATACATAACAGTAAACCCATTTAGTAAACTCAGTGATAATACTTGTTAGGGAAACAAAGTACATTTGCATATGGTCTCAAAGCTCTACCTGTGTTAGGCCCTCTCGTTAGGTTCCCTTGAAAAAACATCCAAAATGTAGGGCTTTATCACACCTACCCGTTTTGCTTATGTGGGTTCCCCCTCTGTTTCCTATGCGAATGTAGCCTTTTGATCACACGTGGTCAGTTTTGCTCCGATTCCTCAGGTAAGCCTGTGGAGGAGGGGAGCAAACAGGCAATCCCTGTTCAGGGATCCTTCGAAAGTAAAACGGGAAACGGAGCACTCGGGGCGTGAGAGCAGCAGCAGGGGGACAACGTCATGTGAAAGAATGGGATCAAAGTCGTGGCGGGTGTGGATCAAACCGCCTGTGTGATAAAGGCTGTATTGTGTGCATAGAGTTGAGGAGATGGCTTATATTATGTACCATTTCATTTATGTTAACTGTTTCATTTATAACATGTTGTGGTCAATTACCACTTGGTAAATGGTGCTGTTGCACACATGTCCTACTTGAAGGTTTCCCATGAGCAGCTGGTTGGCCACTGTGGCCAACAGAATGCTGGACTAGGTGGACCCTCTTCTTATGTTCTTGTCCCTTGTGTATTCACAGTTCCACAGATAGGGGAACAGAGTGAAGCAGACCTGTGCCACATGTCTCAGATTGCGAGTTTTATTCATCTGCTGCAACTTACCCAATGGTGAGTGATGCTGTGCTGTGACTGAACAGGGCCTATTCTCTAACTTGCCTAGCTGTGAGGTCAGGGAGGAGGATCTGCGCATTAGGTACAATGCCATGTTTTTACATATTATACATGTTTTCGGTATTGGCAAGAACGGAACATTGGATAAGATGAAAACCAATTTGGCCACCGATCCACCTCTCCCCAGTCATGCACCCAATTTACTCTGGTGCAAGGTGGGGGTGGGATAGCCATAGAACATAAAGGTGCGCATGAAATGAAGTTTTCAGTCAGCTATGCTAGCACCATGCAATGAGGAATCGTGTGTGATCTTATCCCATTCCCATGCAGAGGATAGAATCACCACCATTTGCCGAGCGGTAACATACTACAACATCCTAAGCACATACTGTGAGAATTTAGTATACCCCTTCAGACTGCAGGGAGTGGGGGGGCAAAGTGCGAAATTTCCCCAAGCTTCGCACATGGACGGAGTCGCATCAAAATCAGCGAACAATACAATGCAAGCGAGACCTGCAACAAAATGTTGTCTGGAATGCTCCTGTTCAGCCATTCAGCTGTATGTTCTCCATTCTAAGTGGCTCCATCCCGTCCCGTCTCATCCCATTCCACTTCCTCCTCCTGGTTTTCCTCCCGCACCCCACACCCCACATCCCCATTCAGCATTCTCTGGCCCCTGTACTTGCTCAATCCTGGTTTTGGATCTTTCCCTCTTTAGGGTTCCCCCCACCAAAAAAAAAAAAAGATTCCTTGGTACACCTTAAAACCTTGGGGTTCCCTCAAGCCTACTGACAGTTCCCTCTTGTGCCATTTTGACTACATGAGAATCAACACTTCTGGATTGAGTTCGCTATTCATATCCAGGATTTCAATCTCTGTAATGACCAAACGGGAGAGATCAAAGTGAGAACTTTAAAAATGGCCTGCAGATACTTGAGTGTACAGATGTGTGGTCAATTCCCCTGATCCCATAGCCAGATGTTACAAATTGCCAATTCCCCCCCCCCCCCGTAGCTGTCAGCCTGCCAGGGTAAGTTGCCACTAAGCAGATGGTTATCTGTATTCACCCTCAATATCAACTATTGAAAGACCCCATCCTTGAGCAAGGTGAGTAATAAACAACAGTATGTTCACATTTCTCAGCCCTGCTCTTTCTGTGTATCAGTTCCATTCAGTCGTCCTATACGGGACACTTGAGCATCTTATAATCCATTTCAAGGCTCGGTGAAATTTGGAAACAAAGTAAAGGAAATAAGAAAGAATGTGGGAATAAGCTCTTTTTAAAAAAAATACCCTGAAAGATCACCTGGTTTCAAAGTTAAGATTCAATATATTAAATAAGATTGGGAGCAAAATGAGGCCAAACTTTGGAATGTTTCCCTATGCTAAGTATAAGCTTGCACATATGACTTACAAATAACCCACTCCCACATCTATCCAGCTTTTGTTACCACCTCCATCAAGATGAAAAGCATCCTGCTAGAGTTGTCCCCCAATGCTGAAAGGCTGCACTTGCAAAGCATGAAAGCTGCAATTAACCAATGTTATGGCAGTGATACAAACAAAATTAAATCAGTGTGAAGACTGATGGCCTTTCTCTATCCTTCTCTGTTGGGGCTTCCTTTCCCACTGTGGCATTGATGTGACAAAAAGACAGACCCACAGTCTTCTCTGGGTTAAATGACATGAAGCCCATCGAAACAGGTTGCTCTGGGTGCAATTAGTTAAGGACTGAGCCTGATGCCTGAATATCCTGGCTCCTGGCCAGCCTGAGTCAACCAACTGATGAGCGTGGAAGCAGAATTTTAAATATTTTATTCTAATAAAGACAACTCAAGACCTCAGCAGCTATTGATAATGTGTCATCTCAAAAGCAGATGTGTCCTGATTAGTGTAAACCAGGAATCATAAGTTGCCTCTGTGTATGAAAGATTCAGTTTCCTAACCTCTTCTCTTATAAGGCCTCATGGGACAAAAAAGGCAAATGGAAAGGCTCATTACAAAGTAGGCCGGTTCGCATGACGCGAGAGCAGGGCATGTGCAGCCGCCATTTTACATATCGAACCCCCACCTGGGGTTTGACGTGTCATGTGAACCTGTCAAGCATGTATTATGAGTGGGTTGTTTAACCTTTGCATAACTATACATGCTGGGTTCAGATGACATGACAACCCCCGAGCAGGGTTTGGATATGCAAAGTGGCACCTGCGACCACTGTGGTGCATTGAGTGTCATGTGAACCAGGTCAATGTCTGCCAAATTAGGCCTCCAGATGAGCTCATCCGTTTCCCCAGGACTAGGCTGCAGTTATTCACTTTCTACAGGTACGGCATAGTGTTTGTAAAGGTAAGGAATACGAAGCTGAAGGAGATAAAAATCCCATTCCAAAGAGTGGGCAACTTGAGCATCAGTGTGGTGTAGCAGTAAGAATGTTGGACTAGGACTGGGGAGACCAAGGTTCTAGTTATCACTCAGCCATGAAACTTACTGGGTGACTTTGAGCCTAACGTACCTCAGAGGGTCGTTGTGAGGATAAAAAGAGGATCATGTACGCCATGGCCCTCCAGGTGTTTTGACCTACAACTCCCATGATCCCTCAACATTGTGTAGGCTAGGTAGGGCTGATGGGAATTGTAAGCCAAAACCTCTAGAGGGCAACAACTCGCCCATCCCTGACTTAGTTGGTATTGTTTGAACCGATATGACTACTGATTCGCAGGACTTACATTTATGCCATACACAATAACAGAACGATGGTGGAATTCGAGTAACTCTGTTAAAAACACGGTGATACATAAAAATGATAAAAGGACCCACAAGCCTCTACAGCACAAATGAAAAATTATTCATGTTGAGCTCTTAAGCCCTGAAGAACTAAAAGAGAAGGCTAAGTAAGTTTTACATTTTCAAATGCATTCCTGGATCCAAACCCCCTTCATTCAATATTATTATTATTATTATTATTATTATTATTCATAATAATAATAATTACACATATACCGCCCCATAGCCGAAGCTCTCTGGGCAGTTTACAAATAGATAGGGGGCACAATCAAGACTGCCACCCCACCCCCCCTTCACCAGTCTGGAGCTACCATACCTGATCCACCATCTCTACTTTGGTTCTAGTGTGGGAATAAAGAGAAAAGAATTATGAGGGGCAGGTAAGTGGGAAACTGCCACCCACCCACCCCTCCCATCCTGGCTGGCATAAGCCAACAGGGAAGTGGCTGAGTGCCCATTACTTCACGCTTCCGATCCTGCTGACCTGTAAGGATTGCTACCAAACACAGCAGTCCTCTACACACTTCCCTGGGAGTAGATCCCATTGAACTTAATGGGGCTTACTTCTGAGCAGAAATATATAAGTTATCATTTTAAAGACATCCAGTTTAAAAAAAATCTGATTGCTACTACTTTTTTAAACTACTTTATTTTACATAAATAAAGTTTTCCCTTGGCCTCCTTCTACAGTACATTTATGTTCTATGCCTGCAAGCATTAAAAGAAAATAACTAACAACTAGGAAAACTGCAAATATGCATAAAAAGTACACACAGCTGTTTATAACAGCATGCTGTAAAACAGCCCTGGATTTCAATAAAACTGAAGGCAATAATTAATTTCCTAAGATTTTGAAAAGGCTGTTTCCTTTGTTAGTCTAACAGACTGAATAGCTTCCCTCCCACTATAAATACAGGTTTTAAAAAGACATATCATGATTATTATTAGTATTCCAGCAACAAAGAGGCCAAAGATCAGAACCTCATTGTGTCAAAAACTGTGTAAACAGAACAGCAAGGGAGGATTCCTACCCTGAAGAAAAGCCACACAACAGGCGAAACAAGCAAATATCAACACTGCAATCCTATAGATGTCTACTCAAAAGTAAGATTCATTCACATTCAATGAAACTTACTCCTAAGCACTTATTCCCAGTTAGTCCTCTGCATTTCTAAATTGACTCATGGACTGAGTTCACACAACATGCTAACCCATGATAGTTTATTTTCTGAACAACCCATGATGGGTTAGCGTGGTGTCTGTGGGATGTTCACTCACACTCACACACACACACACACACTGGGTTATTTCCCCTAAATAAGCCACCCTAAGATCCCACTGTTTGCAGTAAGGGTTATTTTATTCATGGTGGGTCAGCGTGTTGTCTGTTGCGCAGCACGGGTTACAGAGAATGCCTACAGAGGTGTCACCAATCTGCTCCTCTCAGGTGATCTCTCTTCCCACTACAAAGTTAGACATTAAGTTGCATTGACCTTGCTGGGAAAATTAAGCATATACTTAACATTCTCCCATTGCTGTCCAGATTTACACCTTGTGTCAAATTAGTACGATCCCATCATGGTGATGCTATATCCCTCTTGCGCATTTATACGTTGTAGCACTCGCAATGACATCTGTTGCAGTACTTTGGATAATACAGAATAAAAAGCAGGAAGTAACACTAGAAAAGTGGCATATGGAATGTGAAATGTGCCCCAACAGTTATCAATGGACTTCAGTACCAATAAAAAGCTACAGTGTTGATCTAGCCAAGGACTTAATAGCACATGAGTTGTGGGTCAATACAGATAGGTGTACCCAATAAGTATGTTCCAAAACCTGCCTGGCATGGGCTTGTGAGAATTAGGAAGGTTCCAAAATTCTATGCATATTAATTGTTTACTTTTTAAAACCTCTTTCTCCAAATCTTATCTTTCAAGCAGTCAGTGCTTAGCGCCCAGTGTAATCTGAAGGTGGGGGGAGGGGAGCTAGAGTAATTTAACTGCAGGAGTAGATAAAGAGTCTCTCTGCCTGCCCAGCATGTAAATTTGAAGAACTGCTTTATTATACTTGCCAGATTTTGTGGAGAAAAGAATGAAACTATCTCAACGAGATGACTGATAAAACTTGGAGGGGTGTTATGTCTGCCTGATGATTTGAGTTTTTTGTTGTGTGTTTTTTTTTGGGGGGGGGGGGGGAGGAAGCAGAGTGGATACAGATCTATATTATGCCAAAGTAATATACTGACAAGACATCCAGGTCTAATAAATACACTAAACTAGAAATGACGTGTCCAGAGTGTTCCTTAGAAGTTTGTAATGCACATGCTAAATCAAGTAACTTGTAAAAAGTGCCGATAGACAAGGACTTCAAGAGCTACTTCAAAACATTACAACCCCCACCTGGAGTCTCCACAGTAGGTTGCAACATTGGTAAGGCTTCTTAAAGTGTGCACGGCCTGGCAATGAAGAAAATCTCCGCTCCAGAAGCATGTTATCCTAGGCAAGCATCTGCTCTGCAGATGACGTTTTTGATGAACTCTATGAGCTTAATCACACCTACATTTTCTCCCCCCCCCCCCCCCCCAGTTTGCTTCTGCGGGTTCCCCGTCCATTTCCTATGCGAGTCTAACGTTTTGATCTACACGTGCTCGGTATTGCTGTTATCCCTGCAATACCTGCCTTTGCCTTTCAGACTTTGCCCATTCAGGGCTACATCGAAACAGAAACTAAAAACTGCAACCTCAGGGCAAGAGAACAGCGTGACGGGGACAACGATGTCATGTGAGTCCAGCGCTGAAGAAGTGGAGCAAAGTCGAGGTGGGTGTGCATCAAACTGTGCATGTGATAACGGCCTAAATAGGGGGTGAAATGTAAAAGTCAGCCATGCAGGCCGGGAATTACAGGAGTTGAAATCCAACACATCTGGAGTGCATCAGGTTGCGGAAGGCTGGTATAAGTATTCCCTAAGACTTCTTAAACTCTGGAGGGAACTGACCACACAAGACAGCTAGCTTGGATGAATAGTTAGGTTTCTCACTTATTCGGAAGCCATTTCGGTAACTGCTTGCGGAAAAAAAGATATGTGAGTTGAATGTCTGAAAAGAGTGAGAGCATTTCTAGTGCATTTATTTTTGGTGCAATAAATGCACAATCATTACTCATTTGTTGCTGGAGACCCAGATGATGTTTCCGTCAAGGTACCGCTCCTGCTAAAAAGTTCTCACTTTCTCCCTGCACTCAAAATTACAATATGGGTGCTTCCAGATGAAGCTTTTGTCACACAATCACCCTGCCTTGTTGATGAAATTTTATGGAGGGTCCAAGTTGACATCTTCAGCTTTTAATATTCCCAGGCTTTCCTATTTTTTCTTCCAGTTTTTTTTTTTTCCTTTTCCCAAAAAATCTGTTAGGGCACAATCCTATGCATGTTTAGACAGAAAAAAAGTCCTACAATTCCCAGCATGCCCCAGCATTCTGCCCTTTTCAAAACGTGGAATCCCATCCATTGGAAGTCAATTGTAGGTAATATGCAGAAATAACGTTCAAAAACATTACAAGAGTAAAGTCCAAAAACACATATTAAATATCTCTAATACAGAAAATCTAGATTGCTTTAACTGGATAATATCCTCATTGCTCTTAACAAAACATTAAATAGTTTCTGCAATAGACTCTTTTGCCACATTGGCAGTCAATTCTTGTAAACTGTCCAGAGAGCTTCGGCTATGGGGCGGTATATAAATGTAATGAAGAAGGAGGAGAAGGAGAAGAAACATGGCTGGCCCTATCGTTAGGTAAAGTGAGGCAGCCACCTCAGACAGCAGATTCAGTGTTGTGAAAAGGCAGCATTTTTTAGTTATTAATGTAATATTGAATTGGATCCAGTCTGTCATACTTACAGCAGAGTAGACCCATTGATTTTACTACTGGGGAGGGGAGAGGTGTTTGTGGGGGTTGCTGCTTTTTTTTGCCTTAGGTGGCCAAAGCTAACTTGGTCGGCCTTCAGTATTATGCACCTTGACTTGGGAGTGTCAACTTTTTGTAACTCCACCTCAGACAGCAAAATGTCTTGGGCCAGCCCTGCTGAGAAACCTCTTAACTGTGGGATGCTGGAGTTTTGGAGTTTGTGATACATCCCACTCTTGGCCTTGAGTAGTCTCTTAATACAAGAAATTGTCTGTGAGAGAGGGAGGGAGAGGGGTGCACCCCATTCCTTATACAAAGGCATCCAAAACTCTTTGTAGTATAAATGAAGTAATGGTGATTCCCACAAATAGCCCCAAACTATGAAGATCAGAAAACAAATGTGAAGTTGGAAAAAGAGTTAAAGTTCAAAATGTGTTATGCCTTTCCTCTCGAAAGCCAGAGAGTTGACATTTTCTTCAAATGAAATTACTGTCGACGCAGTCTACTCAGGTTGACAAAGGGGTTTGTTTAAAGTTTAGTCAATTAAAGATTCTAGTGAAAAGGACTTCAGACATCAGTGACCCAGATTTTTTTTCAGAGGCATTTATATTCATATAAGAACAGGAATATGGACACGACCGCTTGCAAGGGAAATTCCCAGTACAGATGGTTAACTTGCCACTTTGCCCTTCGATAGTTAAAATGCCAGAAAGGTGACAGAGTTTGATGTAAAGGGCTATTCCCTGAAATAAATGTAGGCTATTTTAATAATCATGAAGTCGCTGAGGAGGTTTCTTTAAGATGAGGCCCAACTGGATTCCGTTCGCACTGAGACTAGTTTTATAAACTACTTAGAATTGATATTGGTTCCTGTTCATCTTCAATCAGCAAATTGGGCTCACGTTATATCCTTATTAGCATTTTGAGTCAGTTCACCCTCTCAAATTACTCCACAGGATCCTATGCATGCAGCAGCCATTTCAATGACCCTAAAATGGCTGCCTTGGAAGTACAGTTATTGCTCCCCCTTTTTCCATGTAGTTGTATATTTGCCCACATGCACAACAAACTCATGGAAGAATTTCACACTGTGTACCAGCCCCCCAGTCATTGTATCATTAAGCCCCTTGGTACTGAGAGGAGTACGCTGTGCTCTTTGCTTCAAATAGGGTGACCATATTTGGGAAACCAAAAAAGAGGACACCCGGGGCGGGGCCAAGCAGCTTTCCAGGGCTTCTGGAAAGCACATCATTCACCACCACCCCGCCACCTTAAAGGCCCCACTGCTCCAATTGGGGCCTTATCTACAATGTCCGGGAATGAAACTCTTTCCCCTTTAAGGCCTGATTGGAGCAGGGGGGATACCACACCTCCAGAAAGTGCGTCATTCCCTCCCACCACGCTAATCGCAGCCTTAAAGGGGAAAGCATGTCTTTCCAGGACAGTATACAAAATCACAGAAAATCCCCCGACACTCAGGATAGAACAAAAACCAGGGCAAAGCCGGGGAAGCCCAAACAGTTGGTCACCCCTCTCCAAACAGTTCAAACTAGGCATCCAAAATGTTTCTTCCTGCTCCGCAGCATGGGATGAAGAGAACACAGTATCAGGCATGCAACAGTAGCCTCAAGGAGTCCAAAGCAAGGTCAGGGAAAGATGACACAAAGCTGTCCTGACATACTCACAGTTAAATGAATAATATATTTATATCCTTATGCCCCAAGTGGGTTGGGAAAGGCCAAGAGCTGAAATCGCAGTCAGGAGCCTTCCTGGCTGGAACAGCATGCTCCAGTTAAAATGACTGCCATTTGAGAAGCAGAGTTCTTTAAGGCTGTGTTTGCTCTCTTGCATGGTAAGGCATTGAGCAGAAGGAAGGGTTATGAAATACTATGGACCTCCAAATAAGGAGCAATGTGGCACAAGGCTACCGAGCAATGACCCTTTGAGGGCATGCAGATTCCTGATGCCTCATCACTCCAGTGACTTTGACAGTCTCCCCATCTGAATCACAGCACTTGCTCAATGCTGATACATTGCCCTATGCAAAAATGCTGCTACAAACATCTTTTTGCCTGACTAATTCTAGACAACGTAACAAGAACAGCATGTATATACGTGTGGCAAAAAAAAAAAAAAAAACTAATGTCTCCACTGGAAAATCAAAAGAGCAATTGTTTTGTTCTAAAAAAGTAAGTGCTAGCAGGGGACCAAGCTACGACAGGTGGTTTGCCAACTTTCTTACTGGCCCTGCTCCTATGCTTTTAATATAGGCTGACCATATGAAAAGGAGGACAGGGCTCATGTAACTTTAACAGTTGTAGAGAAAAGTGAATTTCAGCCAGTTTCATTTGTATGCAGTTAGTTCCTGGTGAAATTCCTCTTCATCACAACAGTTAAAGTTACAGGCGCCCTGCCTTCTTTTGTATATGGTAACTCTAGTATAGTGCCTACAACTTTAACAGGTGTGATGAAGAGGGAATTTCACCAAGAACTAATTGCATACAAATGACACTGGCTGAAATTCCCTTTTCTCTACAACTGTTAAAAGTTACATGAGCCCTGTCCTCCTTTTCTTATGGTCAGCCTATTTAATAACAACTTGACTAGGGTGACCAGATAAAATCCAGGTCAGGGCTCATGTAACTTTAACAGTTGTAGAGAAAAGGGAATTTCAGACAGAGTCATTTGTATGCAATTAGTTCCTGGTGAAATTCCCTTTTCATCACAACAGTTAAAGTTGCAGGCACTATACTAGAGTGACCATATACAAAAGAAGGCAGGGCCCCTGCACCTTTAACTGTTGTGATGAAGAGAGAATTTCACCAGGAACTAATTGCATACAAATGACACTGGCTGAAATTCCCTTTTCTCTACAACTGTTAAAGTTACATGATCCCTGACCTGGATTTAATCTGGTCAGCCTAAACTTGACTCCATGCTTAAATGGATAAAATATTTCATATCATTTTACCACCATGGTAGGAAAAGCTTCCCCCACTTAATTTCTGTGTGCCAGGTTACTATTAGAACAAAGGAAACTGGGAAAGGACAGAGTAGAAAGGGGGATGCATTGAAATTTAAATACCTACAGTGGGGCTTACTTCTGAGTAGACAGCTATACGATTGTGCTGCAGCTCATTTGTTTTCTAAAACAAATAGAAAGCCTGTCACATTTTTATTTCCTTCTGTTCTTTGTCTTGCGAATTACCTGTGAGTTCTGACTAGTGCTAAAGACATACTCAGAGCCGATCTACACACTAGTTTTGTAATGTTTTATAAGGGTTACAAAAACTCTTTGGGCCACATGACGCACTCCTTTGAACATCGTATACACGAGGTTTTTTAAAACTCACTTCAGCTATATACAACGGTTTTTACTTTTAATAAATTATTTTAAGTAAAATAATATGTCCTTCCTTACCGTTTGTGATTCGTGGGGGCAATGCTTCGTTTGCCAGTGCCCAAATGCTTAGCCGTTGATTGGTGGGGAAGAAAGAGGGGCTAAGGAGGAAGTGGGCGAGTGAACTACAACACCCATAATGCTTAGCCCTATACACATTGAAAGCTAGGGAATGAAAGGGGAACTAAGGAGGAAGTGGGCGAGTGAACTACAGTACCCACAATGCTTTGCCCTAAACTCATTGTAAAAACAAAACAGAAAGAGACGGACAGAAGGGTGTGAGACCACACACACTGCTTTGAAGACTGAAGAATTTTTTTCCTGTAACATGAGTACTCCTTAATGTGGCCTAAGACGTTTTGGAACAGGATGCTTGCCCTTTTACCAACCCTTTGCTATTTGTTATAATGGGCCAACATAAGTGTCGGGGTTCTTTAAAAAATAGTTTGATCCTGTCCTTGCAGATATAAAGTGTGATGTGACACAAGGGGGTGATTTGAATGCACCCACTGGCAGATCTAAATGGCTCGGCCCTGTTTGCCAAGGACAGAATGCTACCTTAGCTGTTGCAGCACAGATCTCTGCTTGTTCTCCAAATGCAGAACACAGGATCAAGTTGCCTTACAGAGTTCTCCATCTGTTAGGCCACAAATGCCATAATTCGTATTAATAGTCCAATCCAGGTCCTTGACTTGGCACAGTGCTGTAACGGCATGGAGGAAAATTAGAGCTCCTTCCTCCCCTGTGACCTCACAATAAACTGTAGATATCAAAGAGGCGATGATGTGAGGTTTGCTAGTTTATATAAAATCGTTGGAAAAGTTACAATGAAAGCAGCCATCCTCAAAGAAAATCAGCTCCTTTGTGGTTCCAAGGTGGCTGGGGGGGAGAGTGAACAAAAATAAACACAGATCAGCATATAAAATTAAGGAAGTGGGAGGAAAAGCTTTGCCAAACAGACATCATCAAAGCAATTCTTCTGAAACCTGCCCAGCAAGAATTTGCGAGGTGGACATCAGTTCGATAGTTCAATTATACAATTTCAGATTCAAAGGGAACTTCAGCGCAGCAATTGCCCGGTGATTCTATTACTGAAAACTTGAAATAATGAAATTGAGTTTGAATGGTATATAGGAGCAGTCATTGACTGGAGGGAGTGTTTGGGAGATATTAACCCCAAACGTGCCAAAGATGCAGGGGCACACTGTGCATGCACTGAGTTGCTCCACTCCAAAGAGTTTGGACACATCTCTGTGTTTTTGCGGAGATTAATTGCGTGAAACCAAGAGGAACTCTTGCTTGACACTTACACAGAGTAGTGCAGCTTTCCCCAACCTGGTGCCCTCCAGATGTGTAGGTCAACAACTCCCATAATGCCCTAGCCAGCTGGAAGGCACCACGTTAGGGAAAGCTGGAGTTTTAAAAAAAAGTTAAGGGTTTAGGAGACAGCTGAAGAAGAATTTGGCTTTGCACAAGCTGATATTCCATAACAATCAACTTCTATTTGTCTGTACCATCCTGTAGCAACCATTATTTTTTGTGGGGAGAGGCTCTTGTAGCTGTTTTCACCCTGTGCTACTCCCCCTGCTGGTTCTGAACAGGAAAATCAGCCTGGAATATCCACTGGCTGGGTTCAGGCAACACAATAACCCACTCTCAAGGTTAAGTATGGGTTGTCATGGAACTGTGGGTTGTTGTTGAAAAGTGGGGTACTGCGTTGTCTGAGCCCAGTCACGATAATAAATCGTGGTTTGCTAACCATGAAGGACCCACAGTACCAACCCAACAACAAACCACAGGTTCTCTTCACGGATTGTTAGTGGTTAACAAACCATGCTTTGTTAGCACAGCTGAGTTCAGACAACACCATAACCCATGTTTCAACAACAACCCACAGTTCAACAAAAGCCCATACTCATCCCTTGAGTGTGGCTTATTGTGCTGTCTGAACCTAGTCAATGTGTGCAAACTGAATTAAAACAGAACCTAATTTAGGTGCTTTATTAAGATGCTGGCATATTAAGTAGCCCCAAGAAGAATAGGAATATATGCTGGGAATTAGGTGCTTTGCAATGAATGGAAAGCTTTAAAAATAGGATCTAATGAGGGACTTCCCTGTTTATGAATGACACTTAAGAGGTATAATTAGTTGAGGAGCAGGGAGATGATTAAAGGAAAGCATGATCACCTTTCAAATAAAAATAAAGTGGAGTCACTGGTTAGTGACCAAGTCAGGAAGTAATGAGCTCCACAACAAAGCAAATGTAGGGGCAGTTCACATGTAATGGCAGCAAATCGTGGATTAATTAATCCACGATTTGCAGGAACATGCATGTTGCACAAGCCTCTTCCACTTAGACAACCTCTGATCAGTGCAATCAGAAATTGTCTGTGTAATGTGTGAACCCAGACCAATAGATTGTTTAGGGGCTAAACATAAGAACATATGAGAAGCCATGCTGGATCAGACCAAGGGTCCACCTAGTCCAGCACTCTGTTCACAAAGTTGTGGGTCCCTGGTTCACAACTGGTTCACAACTGGTTCACAAGCAGGACACAGTGCATCAGCACGCTCCCACCCATGTTCCCCAGCAACAGGTGTATATAGGCTTACTGCCTCTGAAATCATTCAGCAGTTAACCCAACAACAAACAAGTGGAAACAGCTTGCACACAGCACACATCCCAAGACATGTGTTGTATACCTGAAATCAGGAAAGCTTCTTTTAAAAATATATATATTTACAATTATAACATAGGAACATAGGTAGCTACTTTATAAGGAAGTCAGACTGATGTCAGTGAAGATGAATTTACTCCCTCCTTCTCTTCTCTATTGTTAAGACCTTAAGAAAGTTTGAGACTGCCCAGAGCCAAAAACACTGTGTAAGTACTGTATTTAAATTCTTCATTGGGAGCTGCCATGTAACTTGAGTAACTTATAGCCAATCAAATGACTTGTGTTTGATGACTCATAGATGTATGAACACTCTAACTCAGATTTGCAGCCTAGCTTGCTAGAATCACTAACCAGTAATATCCATGCTCTGTTAGCATGTGACAATGCTAGCCAATGAAATAGCTTGAAAGCAAAAGTATAAAAAGTTTTGCCTTCCTTTGTTTGGAAGGCTCTGATTTTTCTTTCTGTAAAGGCATTCACGGCTGCAGACATAGTAATAAATAGATTAAGACGGTTCCTCCCACCCTGTGTGCTTAATTGGGTATGGTGCACCGGGCCTGGACCATTAATTACTCTCCTCTTGAGGGACATCAAGACCATTGGTCCATCTAGCCCGGTATTGTCAACACTAATTAGCAGTGCTTCTCTGGGGTTACAGGCAGGAGTCTTCCCAGGCCTCGCTGGAGATGCCAGGGATTGAGCCCCTTCTGCATGCAAAGCAGGGGCTCTTCCACTGAGCCACAGCCCCCTATAAACAACCAAAAAAGAGAAATGGGGGAAGAAACTATCACAACACAAAAAAGAATAACCTAACCACAAAACCAGCAGCAACAAAAGACCAGGAAAGGCTTCTTAGTGATAATGGATGGAAGATGTTAATTCTTCCTCTTCTCTGGGATTTCAGGTAAGAGCCAAGGAAATCCCACTGTTGCAAGTCATTAAATAGTTGACTTTCGGGGTCTCTTCCAGCTTTATTCTAGTTCCATTAACACCAAATTCATATCTGCAGCAATTGATTTGTGGCTTCTTATATGATGAACACATACCTAAAACACTACAGGTTTTAACCCCATATGGATTTTAACCATGAAAGAGCTAAAACCCAGAAATAAAGAGTTGACTTGATCTTCGTATTCATTTATCTATGATATTTTTATCCCACCCTTCCTCCAAAGTGCTCAGGTCAGCATAATTTCCCCACATACACACCAACACCATTTATTTTCATAACAACCCTGAGGTACATTGGCTGATAGTGACTGGCCCAAGATCACCCAGTGAGATTCATGGCTGAGTGAAAACCTGAACCCAGGTCTCTCCACCTAATCCAAACTTCTGACCACTGCACTAGTCCTCATTGGAATGGTTATGATACAGCCAACCACACTAAATGTGTCCTGAACCTGTGCTTTAAGATCTCACATTCCTGAATATTAAAATATGTAAACGGCAACTCCTATGAGTAAGCCTAGTCAAGAGGGTGTTATGTGTGACCTTTCAAACTACTCCATAAGATTGTGACATGCCATAATCTATCAAGCCCTATTCCAGCACAAACTTCATTCACATCGATGGAAATTTCCTGAAAGCTATGCTTTTAAGCTTCAGGCCTCGAAGTAATTGCTTGAGCACGGTCCTGCTGGCTTCTGTGAGGGTGTGGGGAATTCCAGAGTAAGTGGCTCAATTGCTCTTACTACTTCACGGAAACCTATGAAGGTTGCTCAGTGAAGAGCCTCCCTGTGTCTGTCGAGGGAGCATGGCAGAAATAAAGCTCTTAATCTTGCTAGACAGCTGGGCTAAACATTTATATAGAAGACATTTTCAAAAGACTAGGCAGATTATAAAGGCAACAGGAGTCACGGAAATCTTGTTAAACATTGTTCGCTGCATCACTTTAGATTTTAGCTGGAACTTGCACTGTCAGATAAATTCTATTTATCTCTTGAATGCTTTTCTCACTGTGAGTGTTTGTTGATCTGAATTCTCACCTTCAGCAAAGATTTACATTTCTGTCCATGATCAAGTTAAAGATAATGCTCAATTTTAACCTTTCTTGGGTATTTGTTTTAAATTAAAAAGATACCATTTTTCTGGTATCTTGCAGCCAGATCTGTAGTAACACAGTTTCCCCTTCTGATATGTTCATTTGTATGTCTGAAAATATGCGTTCACTGATTTTGTTTAATATCTATCTTCTAGTATCTCTCCAGAAAGTTAGTATTTTTACACACACACACACTTAGATACGTCTTTAACTATAATTGAAATAATTTTGTATGTACCAAATTGTTATGCACCCATAGATAAATAATTTGGTATGTACCAAATTGTTGTCCCATGTTAGAGACAATAAGGTCAAAGAAACAGGAAAGCATCCTAGCTATTGCAGGGGTGGCGAGGGGACATTCTTTCTGGTAATTTAAAGGAACTGAAAATGCAAACTGGTCACCTGCCTCAACTATTGATAGGCAAAAAGAGGTATCAGCGAATGTCACTGAGATTTTAAGGATCACCAGGACTGTCACTAATGGGATAAGCACGTGATAAGGCAGTTAAACTACTTTACTTTATTAAGTACATTATTGCAGTGATTAAGATTTATAGCGATTACCTGTCATGTTGTTAGCATCTTTCAGATAGACTAATTGTAGCTATATTAAGTGTCAAGCCAAACATATATTTATGTCACAGGTTGCCAATGCATAATCCCTGTTTTGTTTACACTCGTCTTTTGTTACCCCTGATCTCTCCATTTCATCACCTTCTCCCACTGTGCCGTCTATCTCAGATTCTAATGCTTCTTGGGTCAGAGACCCTTTTTTGTGATTGCTCCAGGGACTATTTCTTACTCTATGGAATGCTGTGTGCATTGATGGCCCAGCACCAAATGGAATGATCATCGCCATCATAACAATAAGACATTCCAGTGGATACATACTACCCTCCTACCAGAAGAGAAGCAGCGGGGGGGGGGGGGGGGGGGGGAGGAAAGGAAATCCCAAGTGAGTGCAGCAGTAGGTTGCAGAAGCAGAGGAGGAGGAGGAAATCCCAAGGGGAGGCAGGGAGAGGAAGAGGGGGAACCCTCAGGAAGGGGTTGAGGGAAAAGCACCAACCCCCATGGCAATTTGTGATGGCACCCACGAACCCTGTTTCAACAAGTGAAATGTGCCCATGGGTCCTAAAAGGTTGTCTATCCCTGCAGCAGAAGCCTTCCTAAATCATTTGTGGCCATCATGAAAACACCTTTTGTTTCGACAGAACCAGATAATGACCATTTACCACCACCACCACCCCCCAGTGCTGGCTCCAGGATTCTGCAGGGCCTAAAGCACAGCACCCTCAGTGAGGGAGGAGTTCGCCAACCTAGAAGGGGCAAGGTATGCAAACTGAGAATTCTCTTCGGCTGCATTTGATCTCCTGACATTCTCTGTGCAAACTAGAAATGGTAGCACTATTTGGAAAGGGTGTAATAGCTGATGCTTACATATGCATTTAGGTAATCCCAGGAGATCCAAGTCTTCTATACGCATCATTTATTCAAATGATCAATACCTAGAAGGCCTCAACAAATACTCTCAGGCCAGGACTACTAAGCACTGAGGGCGCCTTTGCTGGTTTTACCTTCACATTTGCTGGATGAGAATTTTCTACAGTTCTCTTAAAGTAACAATATCCACAGTGGACCCTATATTGGTCTTAGGGTCCTGGCAAATACCCAACCTTCTCACTCTCTGGAGCCAGTTGTGCTTATCACCTCAACTATGGATGTGCATCAGATTTGGACAAAGCCCAAAGGCCAAGCAGAATTGGGCCCAGTGGAAGCTGGTGGTTCTGATTTCAGTGGGGCTGTGAATTCATCCTGGGTTTAAGCCAGAACTTTAAAGGAGCTATCCAAGATGTTGAACCTATTTTGGACATAAAGTTCAGCACCTTCATAACTCCTTAAGGGTTCTGGCTGGTTCTGACTAAAACTCAGAATGGGTTCATAGCCCCGCTGAAAATTTATTGTGCGGAAATGTTGAGCAAAGAAAGGATAACCTGAAGCTTAAGCAGTCCATTGTTTAGAGATGGACTGGGTTCAGACAACACTATAACCAACTGTGGTTTAAATAGTCGACGGTTGGTTATTTAACCCACTGTGCATTATCATGTTGTGTGGTGGTTTTTTTTTTAACCAATGGTTGGTTATTTGGCCGAAATAACCAACACTGGGCAGAGTTGGCTATTTGAACCATTGTTGGTTATTGTGTTGTGTGGAGGGCACTGTTGGTTAAATAACCAACCATCAACTATTTAAACCACAGTTGGTTATTGTATTGTCTGAATCCAGTCCATCTCTAAACAATGGACTGCTTAAGCTTCAGGTTATCCCTTCTTTGCTCAACATTTCTGCACAATAAATTTTCACAATCAAAACTTTTCCATTTAGGTGAAGTTTGAGTTTTCATTCTTTGATACCCTTTGATACAGCAGAGTCATAAATGGTAAATTTTGAAAAGCAGGTGATCATCATGACAGTCCTCATAGCCACACCTGGCAAGAAGACTCCTAAAATCCAGGCAGCTGCATTGATCCATATCAACAAATCAGTTCTATGAGCTTTATCTTCACCAGGAGCCAGTCTTTTGTAAAAACTAATGAGTTTTAGTTGCCCATTCAAGATCAAGACCATCCCACCGCAAAATAGTTTGTAGCTAAGCTCAAAAGGAACAGGGAGTTGGGGGCGGGGGAGGGCAGATGACGTCAGCATCCCTGCTAACAAAAAAAAAGGGCCAGCACTGCACCTCAGCAAGCCCTGTGTCCCCTATACTACCAGTCTCAGGCCAGTTTTATTATAAATTGCTCTGAATTCTGTTTACTCTCCAAAACATTCCCTCTCGTCTTCATTTATTTCAGAAGCACAAATACTAACAATATGATTTTTACCAGCCAACCAAAGGATCCCTGAGTTAACAGAAAATAACCTGGTTCATCTGTGTTTGTCATGACATGTGAACGCAGCCGCACTCAACAAACCATAGCTAAGAACAGTTGAAACAGAGACAAGGGTCTTAAGGATTGAATCAAATTTAAAATGAGAGTAAGTCTAAATTGTCTTTTCTCTTAATATACTCTGTAGGATACGAGGCAACAATCATCTTAAAGACACGAAGTAAGGATTACTAAGCAGGTTGTTTTGAGTGCAAGAATCTTACACAGTTTAGGAATGCCAGAATAAGTGTGTATGAAGCAAGAGTACAAATCTTCTTAGTTGACAATCTCTAATATCTATATTTTAACCTATCCCAGCTAGGAAACCCCTCCCAAAAACAAACAACTCAAACAGGAGTGGTTAAGAAGGTAACATGAAAAATGCATGAAACTGTTTTACCACAACAGAAACCAGAGCTGAGCGATGGTATGTGTTCATATTGTGTGTGGAGCTACATTACCCAGAGTAGCTCCATAACATAAAACAGCTGCAGAAACACAGTGCAGCTGACCCAGGCTGCAACTCAGGCAAGCAACTATGGAGTCCCCCCACAGTAAAGGATACAGCAAACTATTATGTACCCCGCCCCCAGAACAAATGGCAGTGTCACACCAAACACAAGATGGAAATGAGAGACGTGGCATGCAGGGGGCATGCTAGATGTATGAGGCAACATTACCACTCCAACACCACGATAACAGAGCCACCTTAATAGCTATTTGCAAATAGCAACTTCAGAAGACTGATTTCTTATCAGGAATGTGGCAGACAAAGAAAGGTTTAAATTCCCCCTCCCTGTCGAGAGCCTGATAATTATCAGCTGCCCCCCAGCATCTGCTGTCCACACTTTTGAAAAATACAAGGCACATTGAATGCAATGCAGGCTGGGCAATGTGACGCCTGCGGACCACATCTGCCACCACCTCATCCTCTTTGACTGTTGACATTGTCGCCAGGCAGCGCAGTGAGGGCAAAAAGATATCACCAGCTTGCTGCCAAAATTCAGTGGCAAACCTCTACGGATCCATGAAAAGGACATATTTAATTTGCTTTCAAGCTAAATGTGTCCCTTTTAAGGACCCATTGCAGTTTGCCACTGAATTTTGGCAGCTAATAGTAGTTCATAATTGTTTTTTGCCACCACCATACTATGATGGTAGCAGCAGGCGTGTGGCCCTCAGGAGGGTCCGGGCATTGGAAAAACTTCCTGACTGTTAGAGCAGTATGGCAATGGAACCAATTACCTAGGGAGGTGGTGGGCTCTCCCACACTAGAGGCCTTCAAGAGGCAGCTGGACAGCCAACTGTCATAGATGCTTTAAGGTGGATTCCTGCATTGAGCAGGGGGTTGGACTCGATGGCCTTATAGGCCCCTTCCAACTCTACTGTTCTATGATTCTATGGCCCCTGGACTACCCCTTGATGCCCACCTCTGATGTAATGTCTAGTTTGCCCCTTTGTTAAGATGTGCTGACTTGCCTAGAGGAAACAAAAGCCCTGACCCAATCAGAAAGTCTTGGCTCACCATCCCATTGACCTCAGCAGGTACATCTCATTCCAGTACGTGATGCAAAATGGCAAAATGCAGCAAAATAGTAGCCAACCCAAGGAATACTATCAGTAAGATTCTGACACAGGATAGCCAATTATTTGTGCTTAATCCCATCTGATGTGAAGAACACAAACTTGTTTGTGTTTGGTTCAGTGGAGACAATAAACTGAATCTGGGCATCTTACGTAAGGATACGGTTGTGTAAGGCTTATTACTCAAGTTCTACCAGAACAATTTCGCTCATTTTTGTTTTAAACTGAAGCTTTTCTGCAGGGTAGATGTAGAGAGAATTTTGAAAGTTTGTAAAAGTTCTATGCTCAAGCTTGAACAGCAATTAATTTCCTTCACACCAAACAGGCACGGCAGCCCCTCCGCCAGCACGATGACGGACAGCCATGCTTGATTAATCAGTGTGGTGCAAAGGCGGGCCCTGGTCACAGCCACATGCTTAGGCTAGCGCCGCCAGCAGGGAAAGGACAGGGGCAGCCAATCAGGAGAAAGAGGAAGGGGCTGTGCTGCATACAAACTTTGGTGGGTGGATTCACTATGCATGAGCCACATTTGCATTATTCATGAACCCCTCTGTGGTGAGGGGACTGAGGGGCAAAAAAGCAGGACTACTAGCACCCATGGAAACAGGGATTTTACACTAGTAATTCTAGAATGGGACTCAGTCAGTCTATAATGCAGGGGTAGGCTTGTAGCCCCCAAATTTTCTCTGCCCCCCCCAATTTGTTTACAAACAAATAATTAAAACCAGTTTAGAATTTTGTCTTTAAATGGCCTGCAAACCAGATGAACTGCCCCCTACATTTTAGCGACCCCCTCCGAACTATTAAACTGCCTACAGGCCTGTGCAGGGGTGCTAAACTTCAGGTCTGGAGGCCTAATTTGGCTCTTTGGGGGTTCCCAGATAGCCCCGCCCTCTTCCTTTTCCCCAACCACTGGTCATCGGGTGATTTCTGGGCTTTTATGCAGTTCTAAAAGCCTGAAATTTTTAAAGGCTGAAATGCTTCTTCCCAGCATAGTCACTGACAGTAAGAGCTTTAAGCTAAACTATATTGGCATTTTGACCCTGCCCCTTTTGCCCTTGGCTCCACCCACCACTGGGATGTGGCCCCCAAGAACTTATCTGAACTGGAATATGGCCCTCAGCTTCAAAGAGGTTCAACACCCTGGCTATAATGGGTGCAAATGGTGTAGGTTTTTTTATTATTATACGTGTCCCTCTAGTTCAAACCTCGGTGCAGAGCGGGCTAAAGAGTTTAAACTGTCACTTGCCTTTCAGCACAGAGGATATTGCCATTCAGTGGGGAGAGGGAAGGCGGATGATCTTCTACTAGAGTGAGTTTTTGAAGTGCTTTGATTTCTTTTGGAGGGCAAAAGTGCTATCAAGAGACTGGGGGAGGGGGAGGTAAGGTGCTACTTTATGATTAAAGTGACTGGCCAAGGTACCATTAAAACCGCAGGAGCAACTGACAGGGTGGATGTTTTTCTCTTTGTCAATTAGACGAATCTGGACCTTTTGTGTTCTCAAAGCCGTATTCAGTCCTGAAATAGCTAGCCTCAGATGTCATGTATATAATACAGCCAAACAACCATGAAGATGCCACCAGCCTACATCAGCCAGGACAGCATAATATATGGGGTCTGATTGTCCCGCACACAGGAAAGAACACTCCAGTTATATTCAGCCTTGAGAGCACAGGGACGGAGGATCAAAACACATAAATAATCCCAAATATGAGAACCATTACAGAGCTCTGCAAGCCCTCCACCGTTTGCCTTATGATGAGGCTCAGAGCGAGAATTGTCTAATGAGATCAACTTAGCCCAGACAGGAGAGAAAAGGTTTTAAAGTACTTAATGGCAGCAGCTGAAAGCACCTCAAGTTGCACCATGATCTTGAGAGGCCAGAACAATTTGAACAATTGGAATAAGAGGAGAAAGACAGCACTCCGTGATACGTAGAGAATGGCAAAATACTTTGGGCTTTCTTTATCCTAGCGATCTATAGGGGATTAGTGAGGACTTCAAATAGCTGACGGGAAGTTGTTAGCCTTTGATTGGGACACTGGAGAAAGCTAGCACAGCTGGAGAAGTAAGAGTATTCACAGGCAGAATGTAGGGATGTGTATTGTATCGTTCCGATGTCCGATAACAATCCAGTAAGGTCGTTATCGGACATCTGATTAACGATAACGATAAACATTCCTGGAGGCTCTATCTGATCGGATCCAAAATCCACATGTCCGATAACTATCGGACATATTGGATTATCGGACCGCCAGTTTAGGGCCAGCCCTCCCTCCCTCCCTCCCTCGCGCTCCTTACCTGGGCCTTCCCCGCCGCCACCCCCACCCCCACCCCCATAGTACTGCTAAATAGGCTTTCTGGCCTGTTCATCAGTACAGAGCTGCGGCGAGTGATGACGACAGAACTCGACACTTCTCTGTACTGACGCACAGGCCGGAAAGCCTGTTTAGCAGTAGTACAAGGCAGCGGTGGCGGCGGTGGCTAAGGAGCACGAGCCGGGGGAGGGGGGAGGGAGGGAGTGCTGGCCCAGTGTTTTTCCCCATAGACTTGCATTGGGGGAAAGCTTTCTTTCCCCTAATGCAAACCTATGGGGAAAACACTGTTATCGTATCAGAACTTCCGATATTTATCGGCTTTCGGATCCGATCAAATCCGGGTACCCCCCGATATGATTGGACCCGAAATTTTTTTATGTCAGAATTTCCGATAACGATACGATAATTTTGGCCATGCACATCCCTTGCAGAATGTATCAAGTCCATAGAAGCACACTGGAGAAAAACAGAGCTATGGGGCAGAGGGGTAAGGAGGTGACAAAAAAGTGCAGATAGAAGGACAGTTCGTACAAACTGTCCTGCGTTGGCTGTAGCAGTCTCAGTGATAGGGTGACCACATGGCAAAGTAATTAAACCAGCCCAATGCTGCAGTAGACAGGTTTCAGTTCAAGGAGTTCAGGCAAAGGCAAAAGTGATCAAGATTGCAGGCAATCAGTCCAATATATGGAAACCAGTAAAGCAGGAGTGACCAAACAGGCAGTAGTCAAACACAGGGAGTCAGATACATACCCAATCCAGTGGCAGAGTCAAGCAGAAGCCCAAGATCTGTAGCACAAATGTTCAAGCACGAGGAAGGGTCAGGAGACAAGGCAGGAGAAGCTGGTGAGATTGTTTCCAGCTACAAGCAAACTCTGACCGAAGGCTTTTTACCACAAAGGCTGCTGAGCCCCAGCCAGGCTGAGCCGTTGCCCATGAAAGCTCTCTGGCCAGAGGAGCCACTTTCTCCTGAGGAGACCTTCTTTGTAAGTGAGTACTCCTTCTTACAGGAGGCCTACTGGCCTGTTGCTTGATGCAACGATGCTCCTGGGTTCAGGGGTTTGCTCAGCATCCAGAGTCAGAGTCTTCCTGACATGGAACAACCTTCTGCTGTCTCCTTTGAAAACCCAGGCTCCTCTTGGTCTGATGCCAGCAACTGATCTAGTGTGCTCTCAGTTTCTGGAGGCTCTAGTTCTTCCTCTGCGGGCATGACACAAATAGAAGCTCTCGCTAATGGAGGAGATGTTAAATTCACAGGAGCCTTATTGTAGTTGGAGGTATCACTGGTCTGGGAGTGTCTGTAGCTTTGTTGAAGCCAAGCAGCCATGAAACCTGATCAGTGCCTGGACAGGACCTCACTAGAAATGCCGTCTAAGCCATTTTGAGCTTTCTAGAACGAAACAGTGGAGCAGAAGGGTAATGAAAAAATAATGAATGTTGGAAATCATGTAGCATACTAAGGAAGTAGTAGGCAGCCTGGTCCCTCCAGATGATTTGGACCACAACATCCATCAGCCCTGACCATTGGCTATGCTAGCTGGGGCTTATGGGAGCTGTAGCTCAAAACACCTGGACGGCATCAGGTTGCCTAAACCTGCAGTAGGAACTAAGAAGCTGGGGGGAAACAGGAGATTTGGCAGTAGCCAGACAAGGTGCAATCTCCTCCCTGATTCCCCTCCCTTCTGTCCATTGTTGTGAAATTGATAGACTAGGACTCAATGGGTTAACACACCCAATCAGTGCAATTTAAATGGGAACAGTTTCTATTATGCCACTTCCTTCATGGACTTCACCCCAGCTGAAGCCAACTGCAGTTCTTCTGCCTCTCTCTCCAAATTCTGCCCCTTGCCTGGATCAACCCTCTTTCCTCTCCCCTAAAAAAAGCAAGGTCCTTTCATTTCAAGAAGCATTATGAACATCTTGGATTTGCACAAATAAAACATACATACAGGCTTCCACAAATCCATCCATCCTTCCTTGGCTTTCTCTCCTGTGTACTCTTATCCATCCTAATGTGTTTCAGTGGCTGGTTTCACATGACACATTAAGCAACAGGGAGGGGGGGAAAGCAACCATCAGTTGTGTTGCTTATCGTGTCGTGTGGAGGGTTACACACCACACACACACAACTGACGGTATGCTATTCTGCCCAATTAAGCAATGGAGAGAAACAATGGGCTTGCAAGTTGTTTAGCCCAAAGCCCATTGTTTAAAGTGTCGTCCGAAACCAACCACCCTCTCTCCATGCACTATTCTGTTTCGGCATAGAGTTCTGCTGGCCAGAGCAGCTGAAAACCCCTGGCTGCTCTGATACAGCAAGCAGAACTTGCAGTGCATGCTGGGATACGGCTGGAGGCCTGAGGGAGAGGGGAGGGAGGAGACGCAGCAAGCTAGATGGATGCCGGAACTTTCAGCTGCTCAACGGACAGGATAGCAACGTGTCGTGTGGGGAGCACCCCCTACCGAACACACGGTCAGTATGCTGTTTCCCCCTCCGTTGCCTAATGTGTCATGCGAAACCAGCCAACATCTCAGCTTTATAACCTATTAGCCCTTGTTCAGAGTCCCTCCAACCTCTGGATGACACAGCTGGGTCTTTTCCTGACAGGTGATTAACCTGCAATCACATTGCAAGTAGAAGAAGCTGGCCTTTCACCCAGACTCCCATGCCACCATGAGAGACCTCAGAAGCTCAGCTTGATAAAGAAAAACACATTTCAAAGACATGGATCAAGAACATTGAAAAAAGATGAGCAGAGCTTCCAATAGCGATGGGGAATAACTTCTTTATCCTTGCCCATCAATATCCCAGGAGGGCCATCATCTGTCCCCTCTACCATTCCATTACTTGCTGCTTTGAAATTAGAAGATAGCATCTAGCTTTAGCCTCAACAGGAGTTGCCTTGGGCAACTGATACCACCTCCTCTGCTGGATAATAGATGGTTGGTTCACACTTAAATAATGGATTTGATTGGTCTGGCATGTCAAACAAAAATGCAACAGGTAGCCTCCTTAATCTGGAACTTAGTCCCAAAGGAGCCCTACAAAGCTTGTTCCCAGGGCTTTTCAGAGCAGAGCTTATGAAAACATGGCTGATTAAACTAGCAATGGGTGAGAAATTTGCTCCCGTGTGTTTTGTTTTTAATGGATTTACCTGATCCACACCTCCCAGAACTGAAGGCAGAAACTGACAGATTTTGCCATCAGAAATCTGTACATTTCCAGGCAAGCAATACATTCTACCCCCGCAAAAAAAACCAGTTCAGCAAAATATGCACAAAATACAATGTGTACATTGCAATGGCGGCAGGAAGACAGGCATTAATGCATCCATTTGGGGAAAGTACACAAAAATATGTTTGGTTTTTTTTTCCCATTAAAAAAAAAATCATCTGCATGGAACTGGGACAGCATGGACTTGACATTGGATAAAGGAGGAAGTCTGCAGAGACAGGCTCAACAAATCCATTCATCCCTACTTGAGACTGTAATGCACTGCTCAACATACTGCTAAGGACCCGTCGTAATCTGTACTTTGATTATTCTCTGAGAACATAAGAATATCAGAGATGTGCTGAGTTAGACCAGAGGCCTACCTAGACCCGCATTCTGTTCCCACAGTGGCCAGCAAGATTCCTATGGTAAACCCACAACCAGGACTTGAATGCAATGGGGGGGGGGGGGGGCATTTCACAGAATTTCTCCAGGGGGAGGAGAAATTATCCAACAATTTCTCACAGGTAAGCCTCACCAATGGCAAAGGTTGTAGAACAGCTTCTTCCTTTCTTTTTTTCCTAAGGGTTTCTATGTTTTGATTTGCACTACCGTTGCAAGTGACGACAGCATCAATTGTATCGGCAGACTGGCCCCCATTCTGCATCCTCTACAAAGCCCCATATGCCTAAGCATTACTCCAGGGCATGGAGGGAAGGCTATACAGCCACCACAATCAGATAATGCTGAAGAAAAAATTTGAAAAGGTCCTTTTATTTCTAGGAGGTAAGGAAAGACAAACCACAGGCATTTTCTGAGAAAAAAATGCCTTCTGGGGAATTTTGACTCAGCTCTCGTTGTCTTTTTTCAGGGCTCAGCAACTTCTCTAGGGTTTTCCAAATGTTGCGTTTCGGAGGGGTGATTGTGGATACATCTTGTTTCTAATGCAGATGATGGCAATGCCGCTCCTTTCCTAAAAGCCCTATAGCACGTGTGAGGTGAGGTAGCAGTATTGCATCCAGCTCCAGGATGGAGTTAATGCTGTGCCAAAATCCATCCCCCACGAAAGAGGCTTCCATTTTTCTACCTCATTCTCAGGGCATTTTATAATTCATTTTGAATATACGTTGGTGGTGTTTTTGACCTTACCTTACTGTAAGGTGGCTGAGGGTACTGTTTGTATTTTTCTTTCTATTATAAATCTCGCCATTGCTCTACGGTCTCGAAGGCTACCTGCATTTCCTGACCTGAAAAGGCCCTATGGGGAGGAATGTCTTCCCCTGAGCGGGGAGTGCAAGAAGCCATGGGGGTTAGAGGCTATCAGAGAGATGATTGTACAGTGAAAGACAGGACAGCCATGCACACCGCTCAGACATCTCATAAGTAAGGTAAGCACAAGAACCCAGAACCGAACCCAGCTACTTTGAATGGCAGGAGCGCTCTCAGGCCATTCTCATCCTCTTTTACCTGATCCATTTAACCAGAGATGACAGTGTTGCACCTGGCATGCAAAACACCTACTCTGCCTCTGACCTATCATCCTTCAGTCCTTGCCCTTGTCCCTTTTTGCCCTTGTCCTCATATGGTTGATACTAAAATAATTTGTAAGCTGCCTTGAGATAGCTTTGAGCTACCAGACAGAACAGAAGTCTTGAATTAAATTTACTCTGGCTAAGATGTACCTGTAAACAGTGCCAACTTAAACTAGGTGGACTTTAGTTCCAACTAAGTCCTGTTGCAGGATATTGTGAATCTTAAAGATGCTTTGGCATTCCAGGACCATAGGCTTAGCCTGCCTGATTGATTTTCCCACATGCAGAAGCTTGGCTACTCATTCCCATTTTCCTTATCCCAGTTATCTTTAATGGGCCTGTTCAGACAACTTGCTAAGCCATGGTTAGATCGCTAACCCTTTTGCAGCAAATGGTTAGTGAGCATGTTTAGACTGTGGTTATGTAGCCACTATGGTTAGGAATGGTTCACGCAACATGCTAAGTCATGGTTCACACAGCACACTAAGCCATGATGTTTAGCTCAAAATGCTTACCCACCATGGCTTAGCATGTCATCTGAATAGGGTCAATAATGTCATGTTACTTGGCCAGTACACTCAAGTAAAGAGAGACCTGCTATAAATCTCTTAACAATAATGGCAACTTTTCTTTATTCAGTATAAAGTATCAAGGGTATATTTTTCCTTGTTTGTTTGTTTTTTAAAAAAGTTGTATGAATGCCTGAAAGTACAGTCCTATGAAGGTTTACTCAGGAGCAAGTCTCACTTTATTCCATGGGGCTTACTCCCAGGAAAAGGTGCACAGGATTGCAGCCTGAGTCACCTTGACAGAAGCCTGTACACTTGCCATATACTTAACATCTTCATCGAAATGGTGATATCAATTCAGCAGGGTCCAGGTGGTCAATTACTCTTGTTTCTTCATTGTAAAATGTGTGTTCCCAACACTTCATGTTGCTAGCAATTAGGACCAGCTTTAGCCATAGGCAAAACAGGTTTTTTGGCCCAGAGCAGCAGATTGCAGACTTTGATTTTTCTACTGCAGTCAAGGACAGTCTTCCGTTTTGGATGGTACGGTGGCATTTATGGGATGAGTATATTTCCATAGTTCTATATTTATCACAATGTTGTCTGGTTTCAGGTCTGGAGTTTTTGTTTTGTTTTTACATTTTGATTTTTCTTTGCTACCCAGAATGGCCAATTTCTCCTTTTTCCTCATCCTTATAAAGGAGTCCCTGCAGGATAAAATTCTAATTTGACTGCATTACCAATGATGCTTTCCTATGTTAGTAACTTCCCTCCTGACAGCATGAGCAAACTCTCATGGCCTTGTCTCAATTTCCACTCATCTTTTGTGATCTTTCCTTGTGAACACTCGAAAATAAATCTGGAATAATTTCAAGTGTTCACAAAAAGTGAGCGAGTTAAGGAGTTCTTCCACCTGTCCATGAGCCCGCAGACACAACAATACCATCCCTTCTCCCTGACTTAGACAGACATGGGGCACAGGCACTGGCAGCAACAGAAAGATATCTGTCTCCCTTGCATTCTCCGCCTCCCCTTTGCTCCCTCCGGAGGCCTTGGCATCCCCTTCTCCTTCAATGCCTCCCTCACCCAGTGCCTAGACTTAGTTCTTTAGGACTACCAATTCAGTCGTATTTGCTCAGACGGCCTGGAGAATGAGGTTTCCCAGGTCTTTTGGTCTCTGGGGTAAATAAACATTCAAAGTGGCCTGGGATAGACCTTTCTGCTATCACAGCTGCCACACTGACCCTGCACCCTCGCCACATGAATTTGGGAGAAAGGAAGAAGTGGCAGGAAAGGGAAAGAGGCACCAATGCAGGACTGACTCCAAATATTTTGCTGCCTGGGGCAAAGGATGAGATGGCACGCACACGCACGCACGCACACGCACACGCACAACCTCATGTACAGAAGTCAACCAGCCTTGCAGTTGAATTTTAGTTTAACACTGGCCATGGGATAGCACCCTCCACCACACCTGTTTAGGGGGTCCAGGAGAAGCTGTGTGGCAGACACAGATCTGACCTCCAAGAGATGGGGCTTAACAGGAATGACTTGGGGAGCTGCCATTGCTGCCACCCCCAGCATCTGCTGCCTGAGGTAATTTATTTGCT
This sequence comes from Anniella stebbinsi, assembly GCA_029215795.1. Classification (NCBI taxonomy): domain Eukaryota; kingdom Metazoa; phylum Chordata; class Lepidosauria; order Squamata; family Anniellidae; genus Anniella; species Anniella stebbinsi. The sequence goes on along the minus strand of JARDYH010000003.1, from coordinate 126,683,498 downwards.
CTACCAAATGGTAGGACTTGCCCTGCACAAATGTCAAAGGCTCCGAATTTGCCTCAGCTTGGGGTGAGGCTTTGTGAATGGGAAAAGTTCATGTTCCAAGCTCCTGTGACTTGAACTTCAAAACCCATCACTTTTCTTCACATATTCTTGAGATCATTATAATGCATATTGTATTTCAATGAACCTGACTTGATGAGGCAGTCTTTCCAAACATTGTTTCTTCTTCATCAGTTCCTTCTGTTAGGCTGCAATCTGATGCACACTTACCTGGGAGAAAGCCCCATTGAACTCGGTACGATCTACTTCGGAGAAGCCAGGCATAGGATTACCATGTGTGAGACATCTTCACAACATACTCTTAATTGGGTTCAGAACACTACTGAACCCAAACGAAGCAGAGAACATCTTCCTCAAGAACACCCAGTAGTGGAGGGAACATATGAAAGCTAGATCCTTCAGGACTAGGATGACCAGATGGAAAAGATGACATAGCTCCTGTAACTTTAACTATTGGGGCTGTTCGCATGACATGACAAGCTGCACCATCCTGAAACTTCAACCCCAAACTGGGTTGCCATGTTGTGCAGCCCTGTCTGGGATTATGCAAGGGTTAAACAACAGGCCATGGGTTATGTGAGCGTTATATATATCCTGTTGGCTGTGTTCACATGACACTACAACCACGGTCATGGGTTGTATATTCATGATGGCACCACAGCTCGTTGTGGATTAAATAAACCACAATGAGCCACAGCATGTCATGAACCTACTCATTGTGTAGAAAAGGCAATGTCAGCAAGCCATGATAGCCATCTTCAATTATCCAGAGCACAGGCTTGTCCTGTTTCTTGGATGAGTTTCAGTTGGTACAGCTCAAGGACGTTGACAAGGTGCTTGGACAGGTTTGTGCAACCACTTCCATATTGGATCCTTGCCCCTCTTTGCTAATAAAAGCTAGCAGGGATGGAACAACTGGCTAGGCCAGGGAAGTGATTAATGCCTCTTTGCAAGAGGGAATGGTCCCAGGCCTCCTGAAAGAGGCGGCAGTGAGACCACTCCTAAAGAAATCTTCCCTGGACCCTGAAAATCTTAATAACTACAGGCCAGTAGCAAATGTTCCATTCCTGGGCAAGGTCTTGGAGCAGGTGGTTGTGACCCAGCTCCAGGCACTCTTGGATGAGACTGATTATCTGGATCCATTTCAGTTGGTTACAGGCCTGGCTTTGGTACAGAAACAGCCTTGGTCGCCTTGTATGTTGACCTATGTCAGGAGAAAGATAGGGGGAGTGTGACTCTGTTGATTCTCCTTGATCTCTCAGTGGCTTTCGATACCATCGACCATGGTATCCTTCTGGGATGACTGGCTGAGTTGGGAGTGGGAGCCAATGCATTGCAGTGGTTCCACTCCTACTTGGCAGGTCGGCTCCAGAAGGTGGTGCTTGGGGAACATTGCTCAGCCCCGTGGATTCTCCAGTATGGGGTTCCGCAGGGGTCAGTCTTGTCCCCCATGCTGTTCAACATCTACATGAAACCGTTGAGTGCAGTCATCCGGAGTTTTGGAGTGCGTTGTCATCAGTACGCATCAGGTGAGGCTATGGATGTGCTGAACCAGTGCCTGGCTGCGACAATGGACTGGATGAGGGCTAATAAACTGAAACTCAATCCAGAAAAGACTGAGACGCTGTTAGTGGGTGGTTCTGCTGACCAGATGGAGGGTCTTCAACCTGTTCTGGATGGGGTTGCACTCCCCTTGAAGGTGCGGGTTCGTAGCTTTGGAGTTCTCCTAGAGCCATCTCTGTCACTTGAGGCTCGGGTGGCGCGGAGTGCCTTCTACCAACTTTGGTTGGTGGCCCAGCTACGCCCCTATCTGGACAGGGATAACCTGGCTTCAGTTGTCCATGCTCTAGTAACCTCCAAGTTAGATTACTGCAATGCACTCTACGTGGGGCTGCCTTTGAAGGCGGTTCGGAAGCTGCAGTTTGTGCAAAATGCAGTGGCCAGATTGATAACTGGGATCAGAAGGTTCGAGCATATAAGACCTACTCTGGCCCACTTGCATTGGCTGCCTGTATGTTTCCAAGCCCAATTCAAGGTACTGGTTTTAACCTATAAAGCCTTACACGTCTTGGGACCACAATACCTGACGGAACGCCTTTCCCGACATGAACCAACCCAAACACTACGTTCAACATCGAAGGCCCTCCTCCGAGTGCCTACAAGGGAGAGGGCCTTCTTTGTGATGGCTCCCCAATTGTGGAACGATCTCCCTGACGAGGCCCGCCTGGCGGCAACATTGTTATCTTTTTGGCACCAGGTCAAGACTTTCCTCTTCTCTCAGGCATTTGGCAATATCTGAGGAGCCTGGGTTTGTTTTTCTGTTTGTAGCTTTTAGGGTTGTTGCAGTGGTTTTAAATGTATGTGTGTATTGTGTGTATGTTGTATGTTTTTGCTGCATTACATTTTTTTTGTATGTTTTTAATTGTTTTAATCCTCCGTAAACCACCCAGAGAGCCTTGGCTATGGGGCGGTATACAAATGAAATAAGTAAATAAATAAATGAAATTTGAAGGCCTGTCATATAGATAATAGAATACATTTGTTTTCTTTTGCTTCAGTGGCCCCAAATCACAAGAAAAAGAGTTTTGACTAAATATTAGGAAGGATGTTCTGATGGTACCAGCTGTCTGACAGTGGAGCAGACTGGCACAGAAGGTGGTGGACTCTTCATTAGAAGTTTTTAAGCAGAGGCTGGATGGCCATCTATCTGGGTCGCTGAATCAGCAGGAGTTTGAACTAGATGACCTTTCAGATCTCTTCCAACTCTGTGATTTAATGACATCCTAAGGATATAATTGTATGCTATTAATATGGAATAGCTATTAAGATGAATAAGATGTCAGCATCCTAGTTCGATCACTCCATCCATTGTCAGGATGTTTTTATTGAAGACTATATGCCTTGACTCAGCTTAAGCCACCTTCGTTGTCACTTTCTCTCATTTCTTCAGCTATAAATCATAAACTAGAGCAAGCAAATGAGTCCTCTGGTTCATGTCTAGCCCCCGAGGCATACCACCTGTCCCCATGAGGGGTCAACTGAGGAGCATGGTGACAGTATAATCTCTCGCAATAGGACCTCTCAGAAAGCCACTTGAGGGATGTAGGATGGGGGCAGCCCTTCACCTATGACATAACTCTCAAAAGTAGCCCTCCATGAAATCTAGCTGCAGACTATGCTCATAAGATGGTTGTTTTCTCATGCGTTACACAAAAGGAAGGAAGTATCCACCAAGTGTGGAACAGCCAGAACAGTGTGGGTGTCATGTCCCTCTTGCCCCTGGCTTTATTTGAAGACAATAAAGAGGTCTGCCCTGGTATCCACAAAGCTTTATTCAAGCAATAAACATCTTCTCCCAGATGAAGGGAGTCTAAAAGTTCTAGGGCACTTGTCTTCTAGGCAAGATTATGCAAAGTAAGTGAAACAGTTGTTCTTTCAAGGAAAGGGAAAGCCCATTTCTTTCAGTACGCCTTCAGGGAGACTGGTTCTGACCAAGCTGTTTCCGAGCAATCACCCTGGCCGACCTCCTCCGCCCTTCCTTTGGCTTAGCCCGCCTTTCTCTCCTACGGGATCTCGCATCCACCAGGCTTTCCACACCCTCCTCCTTGGAAGAAGCCTGATTCTCAGCTTGGGGGTTATTTACACCATGAGAGATAAGAGCTGGAGAAAGTTCACTCGCAGCTGGGGAAGAGCCCATGGGAACCAACTCGCCCACTCCTGGTACAGAGTGGGATGTCTCTTGCGCCGTCTCTTTGGCTTCAGAATCTGACTCTGAATTATCGTCTGACAGTCCTTCTCCCTGCCCAAGGGGAGCAGGTTTAGACACAACGGTGGGAGATGGCTCTGAGTGCTGGAGTTGGAAGGGGGAATTGGTGAAACTCACCATCCCCTCCTTCACCCAGCAGGATTCTGACTCCACTGGATCCCAGTTCCCTCCATGAACGGAAAGAGCCCTTCCATTCCCGGAGGGGCAAATTTGTTTTTTTTTATTATTATTTATTTCACTTGTATCCCACACCTTCAATTTCCAAAAGTTACCAGGGCACGTAACAATACAAAGCAGAAAAGCAGAAAATGCCATCTCAATAAAATAAAATTACAAAAACTAAAAGAGCAGGAATGTCTTCCCAACAGCATCTAAGTAAAGAAAATCCTGAATTTCTAGCAGTTCTTCAAATGCCAGGGGAAATTAAAAATGAAAATCTTCACCTGACAGGAGTGTAAGTGCCAGGGTACATGGAGCAAGTAAAACATTTTAATTGTTTGGCAGTCCTAATCGCAATGTGTTAAAATAACCCTGATCACAAGCAGTTCCAAGCTACTTCTGCCCAATTCCGCTTTACCTTCATTTTTATTGTCAAAGATGTTTGGAAAGCTTTTATAAATTTTCCAGACACAGTGCACTGTATAGACACCTGCTCACACTCTCTTTCTCTCTCTCTCTCTCTCTGACATATTGCGCATTCTGTGCGCTAGATCATAAATATGCATTTACATGACGGAGATGCTGATAACAGATATGAAGCAAATAGAAAATCTCACATTCAACAAGAGAAGGCTTCATTCTTTTTTCATCGGCCTATATGTCTTGCTCTCAAATTCATTTCTTTCCACTGGATACAATCTAATACAGAACGAGAGCAGCCCAGCTGCCTCTGTGGCGGTACCTGTTGAAATATACATGGCCACCACCTGGGGTGAGGATAAAACCTCAAAATGGAGAATAAATAACTTATTGTAAAGAACCAGCTATCCAATTGTTATTCACAGTAATAGAAAAAGAACGTCTGCTTTATAATTTAGGGACTCCATCAGGTTCACATCTTTACAATGCACTGAAGTCATATATCAGGTAAAAGGGAGAATAAGCATTTACTTTTCCATTAGAAAAGGAGAGAGGAAGACAAGGCCGTTCAATATATAAATGCTAGTTCAACCAGGGTGGTAGCTGGGCAAATCCTACAGGGCTGAAAAAACTATGACTGGTATTGCACACATGAATAGAGATTTAATTTAATGGGGTCATGAGAAGAATATATAAAAATCAGCGGAATGGAAGGAAGTGTTAGTGTTCTTAAACAGAGGGGTGGAGGGGATGAAGCTAGTAAAATAATCTACTAAAGCCTGAGGTCAAACAGGCACAAGACATCAACATGAGAACAGATTTGTGCTTCTGGCCCCAAGCCAGCTGGAGAATGAATTCTTAATGGAGGTGATGTCTTCTTATTCCATGCAAGGTAGGATACCGGGCTACATTAATCATCGGCACTGCCTTAACAGCAAATCCATGGACTTGTAAGGTACCTAGTGCTGAACTGAGCACCTCACCCTCTTGGCAAGAAAAAAAAATCAAATGCCACAACATCACAGCAAGTGGAAACAGGGAGGCGACGTCGGCAACAAAATGTCGGCAACAACCACACAAATAAAATAAAATAAAATACACAGGAAAGAGATTTGATGATACCTGCAGTAAGCTGACATTTGGACATTGTGTTTCATTTTCCAGAACAGACGGCTATTATGTGCAAGGCAAGAAATATGACATTTTCCACTAGCGAGCAGTGGGATTCTTGCTATATCTGTTACTTGCTCTCCATGTAGAGTCAGAGAGAGAGAGAGAGAGAGTATTTATTCCCTGAACCTTTGCGTTGCCAAAAGCAATCTCGCTGCCCGAGACCTAACCTAGTTCTAAGATGCGCTTCCTCTCCTGTCTAGATGGAACCGGAGTTTTCAAAGCTGCTGCAGCCTGTGCCTCGAGCACCTTCCACAGCTTTGCTGGCAACATCGCAAGGAAGTTGAAGGAAGGTTCTCCAAGGTACCTGGGTCCTTGAAGAAAACAGGGAGAGTGTGACATAGGAAACCCCGAAAAAACTATGCTTTGGCCCTCACATAGAAGCCAGCATAGCAACAGTTTGGTTATTAACCAGCATACAAACGGCATTATTATTTAATAATTTAATCAATTTATCCACCACTTGATTGTTTATAAAAAGGCATCTTGAAGAGGTCTGCAACATAAATGTATAAACGTATAAAATACACAACATATCAGGATTTGCAGCCTTGCAAACGTAGTCTGAGATTGCACATCATGTTCTCATTCATGTTAATGGTAATTATTAGACATTAACATTCAGAGGCAATTTACCCCCTGAATACCAAATGCTGGGAACAAGCAATGGGGAAGACACATTCAATATATTAACAGTGCAATCTTATGCATCAGGGGGTGAAGAAGTTATAGCCCTCCTGAAGTTGTTGGTCTACAACCTCCATTGGCCATTGGTGAGAGTTGGAGTCCAACAATATCTAGAAGGCCACAATATCCCCAGCCATTCTTAACTGACCACAGCTTGCAGCTCCTAAGGTTCTCTCGAGATTTGCATGTCTAAAATATTCAGAATCCTTTACAAATGAAGATTTTCTTCAGCTTTATATAGCTGTAGATGGTGGGGCTTCCTTACCATGCAATCCTATACATGCCTACTCAGACTTAAGCCCTATTGAATTAATTGGGGCTTAACTCCAGGTAAGTGAGTATAGGTTTGCAATCTTAATTAAGAAATTGTCTTAAGTACAGTGTACAGTTCTGGATACTACACTTCAAGAAGGATGCAGACAAGCTATAGGGGGTTCAGAGGAGGGCAACGAGGATGATCCGGGGTCTGGAAACAAAACCCTATGAGGAGAGACTGAAAGAACTGGGCATGTTTAGCCTGGAGAAGAGAAGCACTCTTCAAGTACTTGAAAGGTTGTCACACAGAGGAGGGCCAGGATCTCTTCTCGATCATCCTAGAGTGCAGGACATCGAATAATGGGGGAGGCAGAGTGTTATAGGTTTAGAGTGCCAGTCCAGAAGACTCTATACAGCTACAAAGTCTACAGACTGACTTTGGGCCAGGCACTTTCTCTTAGAGTCAAGCTACATGTTACTGTAAAGATGTAGCTAGCAGTTACATAGCTTTCTTTCTTTCTTTCTTTCTTTCTTTCTCTAAGGTAAATGTAGGGTGGTGATCTGGATTGGGGGCAAAGAGCTTTATCTTTTTCTCAATCCAGAACAGGTGTTGGTAATTTTCAATGCCAAAACAGAATCCAGCAGCTATGTTGTTTGTGTCTCAGCTTAGCCTACTTCACAGTGTTGTCGTGAAGATAAAGGGGGAGGAACCATATCCACTGCTCCTTGAAGGAAGGATGGGATAAAAATGTAACAGATACATAGTGATCTGTCTACATATTTCTTCAATGAGTATTGTGTAGCAAAACCTCTGTTTGAACAATGCTACATGCAAATACCATTAGCAGAGTCTAGAGTCTGTTTCTGTAATCATAATGGCACTTTCTTAACTTCCATGGTCATGTATATGGCATCTGGATGCTGGCTGTATTTTTATACAGCCTCTTTTCACCCCAAGGTTACTAGAGGTGCAGATGGACAGCTTTCATGCATCTTCCCGTAACATGTAGCTTGGGCCTTAGTGTTAGTTCTAACACAATGGGGAGATTTTAAAAAAATGGAAACATCATGTGACATTTAGAAACCACAGCTGTCCATTCCTTCTAGAAGTAACCTCAGACAGAGAAAGACATGCTAATTGCCTGAATGAACCATCCTAATTTCACCATGGCGCAACTGCAGTGTGGCCGGCTGTACAGGTCTGCAGAAGCAAAGTTTTGACAGCATTCCAAAATGTATTTTGAGCTGGGGGAGGATGAGCGATATCTAGGGCCATACTGATAACAGGGACAGGGGTGCTGCTCTCAGGGTGGGTCATATACTTCTACACATATATGTCAAACAAATTTGGACCTGCAAACATTTGTATACAGATGTTTAAAAAAGCTCTTCTCATAGGATGGGGAGCGGATTGCACCAGTGGTGTGGTGAAGCCAGTACTCACAGGGCGCTTTTTTATTATTATTAGCAGGGACACTGACATCATCTGCCATTCCGCTCAGAATTCCCTCTTCCCTCTGAGTGTAGCTGCAATTCTCACGGTAGCTGGAGGGAAATGAATTTTACCCAGCAATAATATATTGTTCCCTGTTGTATTTTTTCCTCTTTCTTTTCTCATTTTTATCTTTTCATTTGCAACACGATGATAACAACAAACCAACCAAAACACAAAAGGCAAAAGGAAGGAAGGAAGGAAGGAAGGAAGGAAGGAAGGAAGGAAGGAAGGGGGAATTCATATCATGAAATCAATATACAGTCATCATTGCCTATAGGGAAAAGGGAAAAAAGAAAACACAAGAAGTGGGAGAAAAAGGATTAACATTGACATTTCAAATATTTACATTAATATAAGCAAGTCCATATATTTAAATAAGCATCTATATGATTTTGACAGTTGCAGGAGATACAAACAAACATAGCAAGAACAGTAAGATTATTCATGTGTTTGAATCTAGGAGTTCAGGTCTAGGAGGTATGAACTGGGTAAATCTGGAAAGAGGTGGCAGTATCCTATTTGATTCTAGCGCTAGCAGAAATTACATTACACCAGTATAAGTGACACAACACCAGTAGTGTTTGCTGGCATGATGGATTTGCCCTATAGAGTGAATTCCTCACCCATCCCTACTGCCCTCTAGCTTCTAATGTTGAGAATGTATGCCTGGAGTCTGCCATCATGACCAGCACTCATTTCCAGCTGGTCTTGTTTTGGTTTTGGTTTGTTTGGAACTGCTATTACTTCTTGGGTCAATGCAGCAGTAGCATTGTACTTTCTGGACGAAGTACAAAGTGTTGGTTATTACCTTTAAAGTCCTACATGATTTAGGTCCAGGTTAACTGCGGGATCGCCTTCTCCCATACAATCCGCCCCGCGCGCTCAGGTCCTCTGGGAAGAACCTACTTCTTCAGTCAGTGAAAACTAGGTTGACAGGTATTACCCAGAGGACCTTCTCTTCTGCCACTCCTAGACTGTGGAATGGCCTGCCAGAGGAGACTCGTCAACTTAACAGTCTTTTAGAATTTAAGAAAGCTATAAAGACTAATCTCTTCCGGCAGGCATATCCAGTGGAATTTTAGAATGTTTTTAGGATGTTTTATTGCTATTTTAATAATGTGTACCATGTTTTTAATCAGTTTTATGTATTTTATCATATTTTATATTCACTGCTGTTCCCTGCCTGGATCCAAACGGAGAGGCGGGTAAGAAATAAATGATGATGATGATGATGATGATGATGATGACCACTTCTAGGCCCAAACTAAAGATTGGATCCAGTTTCTTTGTTCCATACATGGAACAGGTGCTGCTGGCAGAACAGGACTTCTGCATCCTCTACCAACCACCCCCACAGCTCCCACATGCCCCCTGAATCTGAAGGACCCCCCAACCCTACAGGCAGATTTAGAGGATGTGCAGGGAGCTGAAGAGCATATCAGTGGAATCCATTCCACTGGGGCAATGCGGAAATTGGACCCACCCTATATCAGGTAGGAGTGTGCATTTTGTGTGTTGCTATCACAGCTTCTAGACTTCAGCTCAACCCTAGTACCTCTGTCTCCAATATATTAGTGGGAAATAGGCCTCACAAGTCATGACCTGTTCAATAAGAGGGGAAGGGTGACCCCAAACTCAGTTCCACCACCTTCTCCTTCCCTCCCTCTTCCTAAGCAGCATAATTAGACGCTTCTCATTCATGTTCATGGACTTTATGTGATCATGTACACTTTTCTTGTAATTAGAATTCCAGCTTCTGCCTTCTGTTTGTTCTATTAAGCTGTTATTTGAAATGTTTTTTGTTGTGTCAGTAGTCGCAGTCTGGCTCTCACAGTGATGCTGACCTCTGACCTTGGTATTCAGTTAACTGCGTCTAAAGGGAAGGGCTATCGCAATCATTCCAATTTCAAAGTGAAAAATAAAAAGCTCAGCTTGTCTGAAATACAAGCATTCCTTTTGTTTATAAGTGTGGCCTGAATGCTTCTAGCCGAAACTGCTAGGGAACAGCTCAACAGTTACCCAAATACACAATAGGACCCACATTGGCCTGCTGCATTCTGATAATTGGGCTTTGTCAAAAGCTGGATTTACTGAGGTCTTTTTGAAAAGTCTCTTTCCAAAGGCCACCTAAGACAGCCAGACAACACACCAAAGAATTAAGGTTGGATCCAGACCTCGACCAAATTTACACCTTGTGTCAAACAAACGTGGAATAAAAAAACAGGAAATAACACTATGAAAGCAGTACATGGAATGTGGATTGTGCCCTAACAGTTATCAGTGCACTTCAATACCACCATAAAGCAGTGGTGTACATCTAGCCTTAGTCATGCTTAGAGCAGACCTACGGAAATCAATGAGACTTAAGACTAACTTAAGTTCTTTTCATTTCAGTGGATCTACTCTAAACATGACAAAGTGCACATCCATGCCATTGGCTTCTTTGAATTAGTAACACTTTCATAGTAATAGATCTATATGGTCAAGTCAAGATCAAATGCTCATGTAGTCCTACAAGTTGTCCTCTAGCTACACTTATCCATGCTCTGATAACCTCTAGTCCGGATTACTGCAATGTGTTATATGTGGGGCTGCCTTTGAAAATGGTCTGGAAACTTCAACTTGTACAAAACAGGGCAGCCAGACTATTAACGGGGACTGGTCAATGAGACCACATTACGCCAGTCCTTTTCCAGCTTCACTGGCTGCCGGTCCAGGTCTGGGCCAGGTTCAAAGTGCTGGTATTAACATTCAAAGCCCTAAATGGCTTGGGGTCAGGTTATCTGAAGGAACACCATCTCCCATATGTACCTGCCCGGACCCTAAGATCATCCTCTGGGGTCCTTCTCCATGAGCCCCTGCCAAAGGAAGTGAGTCAAGTGGCTACCAGGAGGAGGGCCTTCTCTGCTGTGGCACCCCGGCTGCAGAATGAGCTCCCTAGAGAGGTTCGCCTGGCACCTACATTATGCTCCTTTAGACACCAGGTGAACACCTTTTTATTTTCTCAGTATTTTAACAGTTCTTTAATTTGATTTTTAACCTTGCTGTTTAAATTTGTATTTTAAATCTGTCTTAATTTCTGAATGGCTACTCGGTTTTTATCCTGGTTGTGCTTTTATACTGTATTTTAAATTATGTTTTTATACTGTCGTTGTTTTATATTTTGAATGGCTTTTATGGTTTTAATTTTTGTAAACTGCCCAGAGAGCTTCATCTATTGGGTGGTATAGAAATGCAATAAATAAATAAATAGCTTACCTGGGACTTTGTAGAGATGAATTAAAGAGCTGACTTTCAATTCAAGGGATTTTACATCCCAGCAGCTTGATGGGCTGTTCTTCCCACACACATCTTCCTTCCCACAGTACAGCGTCTAGTGAAAGCAGAAGCTTACATATTATTGAATAGTACATAAAGTGGGTTTTTTCATCCATTCTTTTCCCCTCTTTTGACAGATAGCATAGTTCTACTTTCTCTCATTTATGAACATTTTTCTCAAATGAACTATGAATAATTAAAATCTAACTCCATTTGGCCTTTTATTTTCCTTAATTGAAGAAATTAAAGATGTATGTGCTAAGGATGTATGCACTAAGACTTCAAGAACAGCGTACTCTCTCTCTCTCTCTCTCTCTCTCTCTCTCTCTCTCTCTCTCTTTATATATATATATATATTTCAGACAGCATACTTTAACAGTGAGGTGCATTAAAAGAAATCGTTATCCAGTGTGGCAAATCAACCAAACAGAGGTGATTTTGTCAGACGTGTTAAGCCAGAACATAAACGTTCAAGGCAGGGCATATCAACACAATCTTACAAACCATCATTGTCTGGATGACCTCCACATTTTTTATATAAATGCGACTCCAGTCTACATAGAGCTTTCTTGTGTGCAACAGGTTCCTCTTTCATCTCAATGTAGGGGGAACCTCTCCATGCAAAAAGAGATAAAGGCAAGGAGCTGCTATATCCATTGAAATTAATGTGTGACCCTACTTGCATAAAAGCTCCTTGTGTGATTTAGAACATAGGTGCTCAACCTGTGGCTCCATGCAGATGTGGACTGTTATCACACGCGTGGTTTGATGCACACCCACCTTGACTTTGCTCCACTTCTTCAGCGCTGGAATCGCATGACGTCATCCCCGGCGTGCTGTTTTCTCGCCCTGAGGTCATGGTTTTTCGTTTCTGTTTCGATGTATCCCTGAATAGGCAAAGTCCGAAAGGCACAGGCAGGTATCACAGGTACCACAGCAATACCGAACACGTGTAAATCAAAATGCTAGACTCGCATAGGAAACGGGGGGGGGGGGAGGAGAACCCGCAGAAACAAACGGGGGGAATGTAGGTGTGATAAAGCTCTTAGTCCCCAAGGTCCTAAGTGCACCCTCTAGTTACCCTGATCCTATCCCACTGCCACTGCCTCTGCCAATTTCCCACCAATTACTACAGGTTATGCAGATTGCTCTTCATGATCTATAGGAGGATCTCTGGGGAAAACAATGGAGAGCTTTCTGTATGAGGATCTCTTGGGTGAAGCTGGAGAGAAGACCCTCCACTCCAACCCCCACTGATCCTCATGCACATTATTCTTTCTCCACTTCTGCTAGCAGCCAAGAAAGAATGACAAGGGCACATGAATGTCAAACTTACACAATAGGGTCATACTCAGTGTCACACAAGCAGGCTTCCCCTTCCCCTTCCTCTCCTCCCCACCTCAGCATCACCCCTGCCCCCTCCAAGTCTGGTCCAGAGAGTCCCCCAACCCTCTGAAGCAGGTTTAGGGGGCTCAGGTGGGAAGGGGAATTTTTTCAGCCAATGCCATGGAGTCAATTCCATTGGCAGATGGACACTGTTGTATAAAACCCATGTCTCCTTCTTACATGTAAAGATTTTGTTGTGTGCTGGAAACCTATGATTGACCATGGCCTTCCAGAATGTTTAAAAACCATGTAAATGACCAGTAAATCCACTTCAAGTGTAAGAAAGTAACTCATTACAATCATCCTATCAAGTTAGCTGCTTGTTTCATTATGAACCTGTCCTTATGAACCGGATCTGTAGGGGAGGCCCTCTTAAGAATGCCATTACCCGAAGAGGCCCATTGATTGGGCAGCACACGAAAGGGCTTTCTCTTGTATCACTTTCAAACTGCGGGATGCTAATGCCCTCAACAAGTATGATTGGCTTCCATTCTCCTGGCTTTTAGAAAGGGTGTGAAGACACTTGTAGTTATTTTAATGCTTTACTTTTTTATTGTGTTGAGGTTTTATTGTTCTAAACTGTTGTACACCCCATTGATATCTTTTTATCAAGCAAGGCAATATATACATGTTAATAATAAGGAATAAGGAATCAATATAAATTCTGTGTTAATTCCTATTCAAAAGTGATGAACATGTAGGAATTGCATTAAGATATAAAGTTTATTGGGTGGTATATTTTACCTGTTCTGATTTTGCTCTCATTGATCACAGTCATTCCAAATACTCTAAGGTGATACATCGCTTGTAGCCACTACATTTACTTTGACAGCTTTTCCAATATTAGTTGCAAATCTCCTAGGGAAATATGAATTTGATTTCTGTTGTTAGCCGTCACTGCTGTATATAACTGAACAGTATATACTAAAACATTTCTACAGCAAAACTACCTAGGACTTAGTTGTAAAAAAAAATAATACACTGAAGTTGCTAAGTGATGGCAATGTACTTGTCTGTTATGTGTCATTTCACAAAGTCAAGTGCTTAAAAGCAAGAAAACCAATGGCTGAAAACATCATAAATCTTGCAGTGCTTACATGATGTACAAAGGTGCATTATTTTTGCCAAACAGAATGGATTGTACATGCCTCATACCACAAATCTGACAATCTTTCTTAAAGCCCACCTTCAGAATTTCATCCTCTGTTTGTTTGTGGTTTAAGAATGATAGAATAAATCATCAAAACATCATAGAATTTGAAATATTCCACCTTGTTTTTAGCTTTTTCCTTGGTGTACTATCATCCTCACTGATTAGGCTGACCATATGAAAAGGAGGACAGGGCTCATGTAACTTTAACAGTTGTAGAGAAAGGGAATTTCAGACAGTGTCATTTGTATGCAATTAGTTCCTGGCGAAATTCCCTCTTCATCACAACAGTTAAAGTTGCAGGCACTATACTAGAGTGACCATATACAAATGAAGGCAGGGCACAGTTCAGATTATTCTTTGGCAGTTTACTTCCATTTCTATGCTGCTTTTCATACACAGAGCTCATGGTGGTGTGCATATCGTGTGTGAGAGACAGTTACTTGCCAAAAGCCATCCAGTGGACTTTATGACTGGATGAGGACTTGAATCAGGTCTCCTTAGCCCAAGCCCAACTCAGCCACTACACCACACTGGCTATCAAGCTGATTATGAGCAGGCTAGTTATAAAGAGAGAAGGATCCCTCTCCCTTATGGCATAACCAGTGGGGTGAGGAAAGGTTGCATGGGGATGAGGAGGTGGAAAGAGGCATCATTAGGTGGGACTCATTATGAAAGGCTTAATGCATGGGCTTGGCAGAAGCCAGGTTTTTGCAGGCATCACGAGATTTCAGGTGAGAGTCAGCAAAGAGCCTTTACACTGACTCAGTTGAACTAAGTGGGCAACACAACCCTCCCATTCACCTGGTGGACACTGGGGATCTTTCATGAGGGCCAGGAAGGACTGATGGGCTGCCTCGATTGGCCATTAAGAGGGGATGATTTTCATCTCTCTTATGGTGTTCCTTCTCACCCAAGTCATGACGCCTCTGAATACCAGCACACAGGCAGCAACAATGGGAGAGAGCCACTGCCTTGAAGACAAGCCAACAGATGCAGCTAGTTGGCCACTGTGAAAAACAGGATGCTCGACTAGCTGGACCATTGCTCTGACCCAGCAGGACTCTTCTTTTATTCTTACATTCTCTTATCTTCTTATGCCCTGGTGGGCATGCTGTATATTTGTGAGACGTGTTGTGTTTAATTGCATCATTGTAGTTGTCACAGCTTTGGCAAGTGGACTCACGTGGATGTGGAAAGAGCCCTAGATTGGGAGGTTCATCCCTATATAAGTAAAGCATTGGGCTGAGTGATTCCGGAGTGGTGTTGCTGTCCTTGATATTGGAGGTATAACCCAACAGAGCAAATAAAAGCTTCCCTAAACACGTTGGCTGGGGCATGCTGGAAAGTGTAGGACTTTTTTTTTCCTGTCGAAACATGCATTTTTCACCCACACCCTTGTAAAGGGCTGGGGAAATAGCTGCAATTTGGAATTGGGGGAAATGGAAAAGCCCATTCCTCTGGCTGCAAGTCTTTTTGCCCCACCGTTACTTTTGTACAGTACAGTTAAGCAGTAATGGAAAAATTGTTCCCCTTAATCTGCAGAAATGATGATCTATATTCAACCTATTGCCCCCTTATGCAGCACTGTAAACTGATTTTAAACTCCTCTTAGTAGTTTCAAAGGAAGATGCAATGCAATGCTTTCTATGGAAAAAGTCAAAAGCCCCTCTGGAATATAAAAAACATCACATGATTATCGGGGCTAGGGCTTCTGACATTCTAATCCAAATAGGAACTAATCCATGGGGAAATATCCATTCACATGCATTTCCCTAGCTAGATGAAGAACCCCACATGCAAACAGGCGCTAAACACACCGTGTTATTTATCTATTTTATTTTCTATCCTGCATTTCCACACACACACACACACACACACACACATCAAAAAGGCAGCTAATAATAAAATCCAGATTAAAAACAAAATCTTAGTTAAAACAGATCTTAAAAGCAAATAAATTAAAAACACAGATAAAGACATGACAATACAAGAAATATTAATGCCCTCTTCTACAACGGACCAGTTTATATGCCAAAGGGCTGCCTGAATAAAAACATCTTCACCTGCTGGTGGAAAGTCAACACCGGGGGGGGGGGGGGCAAACTAGCCTCCCTGTGGCAGGGAGTTCCAAAACCTGGGCGTGGCCCCCGAAAAGGCCCTTTCTCGCATCCTCACCAAACGGGCCTCTCTGATAGAGATGGAACCAAAAGAATGGCCTCTCTGAACCAGCCACCATGGCACCTCACATGTTGTCCTGATCAGATTAATAAGAAATACCACAAAAAAAAACTTGTTCAGAGAAGCAGGTCCCCAGCCTTTCCCTGTCAAGCAGTTGATCAGCACAATTGCTGGTTATCTGCCCAGGATTAGGCACATGGCATCCTGCCTTCTGTGTTCACATGCCTGTGGACAGGGCCAATGTGTGAAGTAGCTGTGAAAACAAAACATCTGCCTGTTATTAGAGTAAAATTAATCCTTGATGACTGAACAGAAATAAAATAAGCCAGGTGCTAAGCCTATTTTGTTAATCTCTTGAATGAAAGTTGGGGAAGGATGAGAAAACATTGCTGCTGATGAATCTTTCATTACATCTTCCATGTGGTAATCTATTGTGGAGCTGCTTCTCATTCATTCACGACTCTTTTTATTTTATTTTATTAGCATTTTCTCTCAAAGTAAAGCAAACCTATTATAAATGGGAATATGGCCTAAAATGCAGGTGCTTGAGGAATTCCATCTTTGTGAATTCTGATATGAACTAGCTAGCAACAGGCAAACTCATCCTGAATGAGTTTGTTATTTACTTGGAAAATAATGAACTCATCCATGAAGGCTTGGATGGGGGTTCTTCTTCAAAGTGAACCCTCGTCCCACGTAAATATCAAAGTGCATCTTGGAAGCTGTAGTTTGGAATGGCATAGTGCCTCCTCGGAGCCAGAGCTGCAGTGGCATAGCAGTGACGAGGGAAGCTGCTAAGGAGACTGTAGAATGGCTAAAAATTTAGAAGGGCCCTGCCAAGTCCCCCTCCTTCTTGCGGCGCCAGAGCGATGGCAAGGGTGGAAGCAAGGCTGCAGATTAGGCAAGGAAAGAGTTAGAGCTGATCTACACACTAGCGTTCTAACGTTCCATAAGGGTTACGAAAACTCTTTGGGCCACATGACGCACTCTCTTGAACAATGTATACCCGAGGTTTTTTAAAACTCACTTCAGCTATATACAACGGTTTTTACTTTTAATAAATCGTTTTAAGTAAAATAATGTGTCCTTCCTTACCGTTTGTGATTCGTGGGGGCAGTGCTTCGTTTGCCAGCGCCCAAATGCTTAGCCGTTGATTGGTGGGGAAGAAAGAGGGGCTAAGAAGGAAGTGGGCGAGTGAACTACAACACCCACAATGCTTAGCTCTATACTCATTGAAAGCTAGGGAATGAAAGGGGAACTAAGGAGGAAGTGGGCGAGTGAACTTCAGCGGCCACAATGCCGTGCCCTAAACTCATAGTAAAAACGAAAGAGAAAGAGACGGACAGAAGGGTGTGAGACCGCACACACTGCTTTGAAGACTGAAGAATTTTTCTCCTGTAACGTGAGTACTCCATAACGTGGCCTAAGACGTTTTGGAACGCACCTATTTGGAACGTTTTAAAATACTATTTAAAACATTCCAAAGTACAGTGTAGACCAGCTCCTAATTCAACCACTGCGGCAGAAATGGCATTGTTTAGGTACTGATTGCACATGCTCAGTACCGAACTTAACAGCAAAAGAAAAAAAAACAGGAGACAAGTTTCCATTGGCTCCAGCAGCTCAGTTGTTCAATGGCCGCATGGAAGGGGAATTGCCATCAGAGCAGCAGACTGCCCTGCCCCCTCTCTCTACATGTCCAGTGTCACACGCTCAGTAGAATATTTGCAACTTTGCACAGTCCTCCCAGCTCAAAGACTAGAGTAGAATGTCTGCACAGGGCTCTTAATAGCTCAGCATATATGTTTAAATTTTCTTATCCTAAAGAAATCTTGTTAAGAAATGGGGGGGGGGAACCTCGTATGCAAATCAGAACAGAGCGGATGGCTCTTACTGTATTGTTTGGATAGGAGGGACTGTGACAAGATAAGTCATGTGACGCATAATTGTCCCTGTAATATAACGTATACACTTTTATTAAAGTAGAA
Source organism: Anniella stebbinsi (assembly GCA_029215795.1). Taxonomy (NCBI): domain Eukaryota; kingdom Metazoa; phylum Chordata; class Lepidosauria; order Squamata; family Anniellidae; genus Anniella; species Anniella stebbinsi. The sequence goes on along the minus strand of JARDYH010000003.1, from coordinate 126,665,466 downwards.
GAAGAAAATTATTTTGTCAATCATTGCTAGAGAAAAAAGGGCCCTGGAGGGAGCATTAATTCATCTACTGTCACTCCGTGCAAATGTAGCCCTCTTTATGCAGAACTGCACTTTTAAAAATTGTTGCTATTACACTTTGAATTTAACCCCACATAGTGAGTGTATAGATAGAAACAAAGTATGAGCACTATCCAGTCACAGTTGAGAACTGTGTGCAGGCAATCCTATGAATATTTCCTGTCATCGTGGTTGTCCATCCCCTCTCCCCACATTCCAGATCATGCTTTGTTTATCATCCAGCCTGATGAAGAGCTCTGGGGAACTCAAAAGCTTGCATGCTATTTTGTGACATTTTGATTTGTCTTAACAAAGGTTTTTCCCTGACTCTCAGCCCAACCTACCTCACAGGGTTGTTGTTGTGAGGATAAAATGGAGAGGAGGATTATGTATGCCGCCTTGGGTTCCTTGGAGGAAAAAAGGAGGGATATAAATGCAATAATAAATAAAGAAAATTATTTTAAAAGTGATATGCATAGATGTGAAGAATTTCTTTTCTTCCTGCCTGCCTGCCTGCCTGCATTTCTAATGAGGCAACCATGACTATGTTCCCAGCGTACGTTTCTCTGTATATCTTTCTGATGTTCTTCCACCTGTTCGGAATTAAGCAGGCATGAAAAGACTGATCAAATTAAATAAAACTGCATTTCCTTATCTTTGTTCTTGCTTTAGCGTTATCTGGGTTAATTGGGTTCACATACCTCTAACAAATAGACCATTTCTAAAAGCAGGGGGAAAGCGAAAAGGCCTTCTTTCCTTAAGGACTTGTTCAATAATGGAGAAGAGTCAGACAAAATGAACCCTCTTTCAAGAAAGGCGCATCCCAAATGTCTTCGTTCCATCTAGTCGACATTTTAAAAAGCAATTCCTTTCTGTTATTTCTGTTCCTCCATTTTCTTATATAGGCAATAGGCAGACAGTTATATGACTAGTGCACTGGACATTCTTGAAATTCCCTACAGGAATTTCCAACAGAACTGAGACATATTGGGGCAAAACCAAACAAACAACCCACTCATAAACAGATACCAGGACTATATTCTTTGGCACAGCATCTCTTACAGGTCAATTGCATGCCATAGTACATTTCAGTCCCATATGTTGCACTGAATCAGCCCAGTGGGAAGGTGACCAGAGACCATAATGTGATCAATAAAGCAGTAAGTTTACAGGTATGAGAATGTTTTCATTGGGCTGATCTGTAGCCTATTTCACCATGCATAAAAACTATCTGAAATAGAGTAAAAGTATCTGCATTTGTTATGTGCAATATAAAATGCCCAGGCACTGTGTGAACATATTCAGCCAATATTGTAGTAGCTGTTTTTCCATGCTTTACAATAACTAAACATTCCATATCCAATTCTATATTGTTCTCCACATTCCAACTAGCAGTTACGTTAAATTAATGGGGACTTCAATGAGCATTACAGTATACTTGACTGCACCCTTTCTTTGTTAACAGTGTTGTGTTGTGTGTGTGTATGTATATATATATATATATATATATATATATTCACCAGGAGGAAGAGATATTGGTTGTTTGCTTGGTGGAGTCGGTTTTGCTTAAAAAGTAGCCGATATTCTTCCACCTTATTTAAGCTTCATTTAATTCAGACTCCCATCTGCCTCTATTGGATTGTGTTTTGAAAGCCTAAATAAAAGCAATAAGTCTTTCTGCCAATAGTACTTTGAGGGGGGAGGGAGGGTGATATCCTTAAATATGCAGCTGGCAACATTCTAACGAACAAAAGGAAGATGCCAGCCCTTCCCACTCCTGGCCTTTTAAAATGGCACCATATATTTGTAACAAACCATTTACCAAGTTCATGTGTCTTCTTTATTGTTCTTCATAAACAGGCTGTTGGATCTTACTAGCTTCCAATGTGAAAAATGAAAGAATTTCCTCCCCTTCATACCTCTCTTATCTCATAATTGTTTTGTTCAGAGCAGTAGAGGAGACCAATATAAATGTCTCAGCTGTTTTATTTGTCCTTTCCAAGCTCATTCATGCTTTTCTCTGGTCCATTTCTCCCTCCTTTTCCATTCGACTTTTGTATTTGCTTACTGTTAGCGTGCGTGTAGCAAGCAAAATGGTTTGGGGGTTTACTGCTAAGTCTTATGTAATGAAGATGGAGATATGAAGAAGAGGGTCATGATATGTTTGATTCTCTGAGCCTTGTAGCACTGGTAAAAGACAAAATAGGTAACACATGTCAAGGAACCTATTCTTGTACGGAATAGGCTTAACAGTTTAAAATGTTTTAAATGTCAGCTGTTTTATGTTTATGGTTTTAAATTTTGTATATTGTCTTTTTAGTGTTCAATCTTTTAATTTTTGTAAACTGCCCAGAGAGCTTCGGCTATGGGGCAGTATAGAAATGTAATTAATAATAAAAATAATAATAATAATAATAATAATAATAATAATTAAAGTAATGAGATAAAGTGGATGACTACTAAAGAGAGGGCCATTTCAGTGGTGGCACCCTGGTTGTGGAGTGCCCTTTCCCGAGAAGCTCGCTTGACACCTACCGTATTTCACTGAATCTAAGACGCACCTTAATTTTAGGGCCACCGTCAGGAAAAAAGCGTTGCGTCGATTCTAAGACACACCCCTTTTTCAGGCACGTAATATTGGGGATCAGTGCATCTTAGAATCGAAGAAACACGGTAGGGCTGTGCATATTCCCCCCTTGATCTGCCACCCAGGGACCTGCTGGGCCGGCCCGGGCCGGCATGAGTCCCCCTCCTCCCTTCCCCACGCACCGCCAGCGCGGCCCCGGTCCTCGCCGCCAGCGCCACCCCGGTCCTCGCCGCCAGCACCACCTCGTTCCCGCTGCCAGCACAGCCCCAGTCCTTGCCACTAGCGCCGCCCCAGTCCATGCCACCCCGGTCTGCCAGCACTGGGGAGGCCGCTGTCAGAGAGGAGCTGCCGCAGCAGCAGCGAGGAACGGCCTTCCCCACTCACCTCCATCACCACCCTGGTCCTCGCCGCCATCGCCGCTTGTAGCAGCCTCCCCGGCATGGAAACGCAGCATTACTACAAAGTAGGCCACGATCCTGTGAGAGATCTCGTAGGATCATGGCCTACTTTGTAGTAACGCCGTGTTTCCAGGCCAGGGAGGCTGCTGCAAGCGGTGCTGGAGGCGAGGACCAGGGCGGCGATGGGGGAAGGCCAGTTCTCGCTGCTGTAGCAGTGGCTCCTCGCTGGTAGTGGCCTCCCCGGCGCTGGCGGACCGGGGCGGCGCGGACCGGGGCGGCGCTGGAGGCCCAGCGCGGAGTGGCTAGAGGTGAGTGGGGAAGGCTGAGTCTCTGGGGGGGCATGCAGAGCCCCTTTGTGAAGGCGCTGTGGGTGGGGGGTGTATCTTCAACCCCATTCCAGCGCTGGAGAAATCTGGTGATTCTTAGACGCCATCAATTCTAAGACACACTCCATTTTTACAGATGTAAATATGTGGAAACAGTGTGTTTTAGAATCGAGGAAATATGGTATGTTGTGGGCTTTTGGGCCAGATCTACACCAAGCAGGATATGACATGTTGAAAACATTTTGAAAACTGTATATGGAGTGTGTCCTGGGCCCCAACAGTTATCACTACTGTTGTAAACCATTTTAAAGCAGTAGTTTAGATCCTGCCTTGGGCACCAAGTAAACACCTTTTTACTTTCCCAGGCTTTTTAAGTCTTTCAGGTTTTAAAAATTGTGTTTGTGCATTTTTAGATCTTTGCCCTGCCACTGGTTTTTTCTGTAGTTTTTACATTGATTTTATTCTTTTTTAAAACTTAAGGTTTTTATATTATGTTTTGCTTTGCTGTATTTTATGGGTTTAAGTTGTTGCTTTTATGAACTGCCCAGAGAGCTTCAACTATTGGGTGGTATAGAAATGTAATATATAAACATTATTGCTCTTCAGCTGGTGGGTCATAACCTACAACTCGGTAAGGTGGGGTGTGTGATGGAGACTCTAATAAAAAGCATTAACTTCCTCTCCTTTCCAATAAACCATGTCCAAATATTTATCATTCACTCCCACTTCTATCCTTAACACCACTTTCACAAAGTGAAGGGGCTGTAGCTAAGTGCCAGAGCACAAGGTTGCATGCAGAAGGCCCCAGATTCCTGTCATCACCAGTTCAAAAAGGAACAGGTCACAGATGATAGGAAGGGCCCCTACCTTAGACGAATGATTTAAAGCATGCTTGTGACTGGCCACTCACAGATGTTTGCGGGTCATTTTGATAACGCAGTGATCCTCCTTCCCATCTTCCGCTCCTTCTGCTTTCCTCCCCGTGTGATTCTGCTCATTCCTATTTTGGAAGAGAAGCAGGAAGCAGAGCGACAGTAAGGAAACGTGATTTTCCCCCATCTAAAAATCCTCCAAGTCCAGCTGGCCAGAATAGATAATACTTAGCTAGGTGGACAAGCTCCTTATTTAAATGTCCTCCGTTGATGTTCGTTTTTTTATATAATGTCGACCTTGTGTCAACCTTGTATATGGTGCTTTACAAAGAATGAGGACAAGTTTCTCTCCCCAAGAAGCTTACAATCAAGAAAACAACTCAAGGAACAGCACAGAGGTAGGGGAGGGGGATCACGGGTTAACAGGGAAGTAGTTTCTCTTATTTTTAATTACATTGTATGTTTCTTCAGGGACCCAGGAAAACGTAAGAAGCAGAGGATGGTTTTATTTCAACTTTGGCATCAAACAAATACTTAAATTTAGTCCTACCAAGGTCTTTCATCCATCTCCAGCTTCTTTGGGCATGGGGTGGGGTGGGGTTAGAAGATTGCTAGGATTTTCTGTGTGAGTTACGTCCAAGTCAATATGTTCAGGATCAAAGTGTAAGGGCCATAGGTGATCCTGTCTCCCTACTGATAATTCTCCATGGGCATGAGATATGTTGTGGAGGCATGGATTAGGAAAAGGACTGCATTTGAAGGAATTCAAGTCTGCATTTGTGTCTCTGGGTAATGTCAGGTAGAGAAACATGCTTCAAAGCAGAAGCTAAAAAGATCTCCAACCCCAAGGCCTTCTGTTTGTTAAAATTCCCCACTGACGCATCCTCAGTTTTTAATCCTGAAAACAGTGAAAACTGAGGATTTTGTAAGCCTTTCACCATTTCAACTAGTATACCATGCTGAGTGCACAGCCCCTGAAACAGAAATTCTGGGATCCTGGGTTTTGTTCACATGTCATCCGACATAAAGAACAAGGCAAAACAACAACAACAACAACAACAACAAGTAACACACTAGATTCATGATGAATATAATAAAGTAGGCTTTGTAGGTGGACTTATTGAAGGGACGGCAACCAAGATGTACCTTGAGGGATGCTGTTGAGAATTTGACCTGCAAAAGCACAGATGAATCAAATGGAAGGTTGTGGGGGTGTTCTGTGTATGTGTGGCCCTGCCCCCATATTCTGCTTTTTACTTCTCTTTAACTGAAATGTTAAAGATCAAGCCAAGAAATAATTATATTTTGAGGGACATAAGGAAGAGCACAAGATGTTTCATATACTCGGGGAACTGGCATTGCCCTTGAGAGTTTATGAGGAATTTATTGGGCTGGAGGCAATCTGGTAGGACATGGAAAAACAGCCACATATTGAAAGATCTCCTGTATTTGCCCCACCAGAGTCGTATGATTACTGGACTGCTGAGTAGCTGTTCAATGTGGAGGACCGGGCATGTGCCTGTCACTTCCATCCCACACCTCTCATAATGTGTCATGTTATGCAAATAGCTGTTCCGCAATCTCCACCCCCTCCCCTCCAAACCGGACCATCATGCATATGGCAACACACACAAAGCCTTTTGCTTAACAAAGACGGAGGCAACCTGGTGCCCTGCAGTAGTTTTAGATTACAACCCCCATAATCCCTGGCCATTGGCCAAGTTGGCTGGGGCTTATGGGAGTTTAATCTAAAACAACTGAAGGGCATCAGGCCGCCTACTCCTGGCTTAACACATTGTTGCGGGAAAGTGAGGTAGGCGTGGGGATAGAGGGAGGAGTATGAAATGTCAGCACAACTAGCGATCAAAAACTATTTGCTTTTAGGTGATACATTGCAAAAATGAACTCCTTCTCCACAAACAGGCAGGACAAATGCTGAAATGGACGGTGAAAGCAAGACTATATCAGTGCTATCTATCCCAATTTGTAGCAGTCCTCTAGGGCCTCCCAACACTGGCAGTTGGAATACTGGTGATGGAACGCTGATCCCTTTTGCTGCAGGTAAAATGGACTCAGGCTGTGACATTCAGAAATGCTGAATAACGTGCAAATGGTCTAGGAAGAAGAGCTGGACTGCAGTTGTTGGAATTGTGTCCATTATATTAGTCACGAGGGCATATTTTCAGTGTAGTCCTGTACGTATCTACTCAGAAGTAAGTCCCATTGAGTTCAATGGCGCTTACTCCCTGGTAACTGGATATAAAATAAAGGCCTAATCTTTCCTTTTTCTTTGTGAACAAGGCACCACAGAATATTTCTGGCAAAGGTCAACAAATGAAATATTTACCAGAAACCTGACAGTTTCAAAATAGGACATTTCCCCCATAGCCATAATAATGCTAATACGTGGCACTTAAATGACGCTTCACATCTCCAAAGCTCTGCAAAAACATTAGTTAATTTAACCCAAGCAGTCTCTTGTGAGGTCAGTAAGTAAGTATAATCTGCCATCCTCAGATGTGCTTTCTGACTTTCTCCTTGGCCTCCTCCACACGAGACGTTTAATGAGCCTTGAAGGCTCATTATAAATTTTACCTACACACGAGCGGAGCGCAAAACGGGCGTACAGGCGCGTTATCTCCCCGATAATGCGCATTTTCGAACGCGCGTTAAATAGCGACTTTTATGTTGCTCCGGCCGTTAAAGCGCATTTTCGCTGTGTGAACAAGCGATTATGCGCATTAACTACCTGTAAAGTGCTTTTTGGGCATCTTTTAATGCGCTTCGCCGCTTCTCGCCGCCTCCCGTGCAGAGGGATTAGGCGTAAATGCGCCTCCGCGAAAATGCGCATAATCCCCGAACCGGGCGCAAAAGCGCATCCTTGTGGAGGGGGCCCCAATCCCTTGCTAAGTGTACAGTCGAAATTACAAACAAGGTGAATAATGCATCTGTGTGGTAACCATGGTAATCAGCTGTATTAACAATTTTAAATGACGGTGTATCTGCCAGGACTTTACACAAGCAGACCAACCCTTGAATCCGACTTGAGGATTTTTGCCTTTCAGCCTGATCACAGACACATTTCTTGGAAGTAAAGTCCCATTGAGTTAATGGAAGCTGATGCCATGTAAGTGTTCTTTGGGCTGCAGCCCTAGATACGTACACTTGGGGAGGCTTAAAGAGTTTTCATTTGGAATTAAGGGAGTTCACTGTGAAAAAGATCTAAAAATCTCAGACTATAATAACTTCATTACCACCCCCACCCTTTTTATCTTGGCCCAAATGTCTGTATTTACTAGACTTTACACTGCCATTCCTTTATTCTACGGGCTTTTTGTGTGTCTGCTCAAGACATTTGGGTAAACAATACGGCTTTGCATGTGATGGTATACGGTGGGAAATGTTGTCAAGGAAGGCCAAGATAAGGATTTCCTAAACTCAGCTTTGGGGTAAGAAAGTAGCTTTGTGTATCAACCCTGAGCCAAAAAAATGTGCTAAATTAAATCTGAACTCCAATTGGGAAAATATCATGTGGTACAGGTCTTACTTGTCTATACCAGACTACAGCTGGGGGAAATCACAGGTTCGCATGTCATCGCCCCATGTATAAAACCCCTGCACTATGGCACTGCCAGCTACAAAGTAGATCAGCACTGGCACATGAAGGGGCTGTTTCTTTAACAGACCAAATAGGCAGGTATTTAAGCCACTGTAATAAATACAGCTGGTGGACTGCTGAATTGCCATTTTGAAACTATGAGGAGGAGTGAATAGAGTAAGGTTTGTCACTGTGTCTTGAATGTTATATGTTTTTTATTACTTTGAATTGCACAATGACAATAATGGCTACTGTTTGGTAAATTAATAACTTGTCTCACAATTAGAATTCCGGAAAAGGAAGTTAGCAGCCAACGCAGGGAGAATTGAAATATATACTCACTGTTTGTTTACATACCAGTTGGTGAGTGTGATTAATCTCGGTCTAAAAATAAAAAAATCAGGAAAATATGTGGTGGAGTATCATTATTATTATTACTGCTATGTTTTTGTTTGAAATTACAGAATATACATTACCTGTCTGAAGAAATTGAGATTGAAACGGGAGTTTATCTAGAATCCTGTCTCAACAACTATTAATTACATTCTATAACAAGCAACAACAACTATTAATTACATTCTACTACAAGCAATAATTACATTATAGTATAAATATATTTTCTGAACTAGGATCAATGTATTCTAATAATTGTCTTCTGTTCTATTCTGTATAAAATTTATAAATACATGCATGATGTTAAATGCATATGTGCACCTTATCAACCAGTGATTGTGTGGTTTTGAATGTCAGATAAGGGCGTCATTATAATTATATCTCAAAACTAAAGAGTTGTCTGGTGTATTATCTTTCTAGCTGTATGCTCAAGGGTATCCTGTTTTTTTCACTGCCAGCTACGGACCTTGGGCTAGAAGTCCAGGGCCCCAACTCACCCTCAGCGGGAATAAGGCCCAATCACTGCCTACAAGAGTCCAATCACCCACTCTGAGCCTCAGCAACATACTGTGCTGGTGTTTGCTCAACTTGGACAAACTGATTGACAGTGTGCAAAAGAAGGCGGCCATAGTATCTAATCCCAACAGAGGTAGCAGCAGCAGCTCCGCTTTAAGTGGCTGCCTCTGCCTTCTCCAGATAGTGACAGCGTGCACCAATTATAGCCCTGTGAGCAGGGGCTACTTTTGGGAGCAAATGTTCTCACCCCACCCCAGGTACATCCTCACCTAGAAGCAACAAGATCCCCTAAAATGTGAGCCTGCATCCCTTGGAATCGTTTATAACGGTCTCAAAAAGGTATCAAAATATATGTAGAAATATATTTTAAAGTATTTTCATTCAAATTTTATGCTCATTTTTTTTTTAGAAAGTGCAGATTAATGTGGAAGTGGGAATGAACAGCCTAAGAGTGTGACATGGATCAGAAATACTCTACTGTAAGTGTGTAAGCAATCTTTGCCTGAGCCTATATTTATTAATATAAGCGAGGAAGGTCTCCAAACCCTTGGGGTATTGCAATGGCAATTAACTAGTCAAATTTAGAATAAAGAGTTCATAAGCTCTCTATGTTTTTGAGAAAGGTTTGAAAACCAGACATTTCTGGCAGTCTCGGGAACCAGCTCTCTCCTGTTATCATGACCTTGGTCTTTATCAGTTAATTGGAGCCACTCTACTATAACTTACTCTTCCTAGACAACATCTCATTATTTCAGGCAATTAGTTGCAACACCTGGTAATGTCTGCCTCATCTTTGAGGAAAAGTTATTTTCTTTTATAAAATCGCCTTTTTAATTTGTTTAATTTCTATTTTTATTTTATTGCTTTCTTCTACTGGAAATGGCAGAAACCAAGGTTCGGTCCTCTGCAAGCAGACTGACAATAGATGGCTAACGTGCGTGATTCCCTAATAGCAAATGTAGCACCTGCTGATAAAGGGAAACAGAATTTTAAGTTAACACTAGAATGTGATGAACACTGACCTTCAGCTATTGGCATCCACTTGTCTTCTAAAAGAAAATGGTTGAGTTAACCTTTGATGAAGTGTATCTAAAGTGCAACTCAGGAGCATCATCTTAGACAACCATTTCAATAATACTCAAAAGCATAATACACAATCATTAACGTATGAAACAGAGCGGGGGGGGGGGGGAATTTCCATTACTAAAAGTGCATTTTGAAAGATCTACACATAGGTCTTACTTTTTTCCCCAAACAATAAAGAGTCATCCCAGGATATAGTTTGAGAGCAGATCATGTCGCTGACTTACTGAAGCTAAGCAGCTTGGATCTTGTCAGTGCCTGGATAGGAGACTGCCAGGGAACCCATGTACACCACCCTGAGTTCCATTAAGGAAGAAAGGTGGGATATGGATGTAATAAATAAATGCATACATAGGAGCTTGAGTTTACACACACTGCTAAAAGTGGTGGTAGTGGACATGCTGTTGCAACATCTAGACAAACCATGCCAGGATGGCTAATTAGACTACTGGTGAGTAATTAGACTAACAGTGCCGTATGCACCAACACATGCCACCAATTTAAATGGTCATTGTGCGGTGATTGTGTGAACTGGCCCATTCTCTCAAAGGGCTCACCAACTAGTAAGTTGGGTGAAAATAAATTACAAGTAAAGATATTAATCACTAACCACTCACAGTAAAATCCAATGTGAATCCTGAGTCCAATTTATTTCAATGGGTCTATTCAAATTAGGACTTACGTTGGATTTTGCTCTCAGAATTGTGAAATATATTTTTCTCAGTGGAGGTTGGTGGCTTCAATGTCAGCGGGACAGTGAATCTTCTCCCACTGACTGGTTCTGACTGGTTCCAGTCAGAACTCTAAAGAAGCTCTTCAAGGTGCTTCACACCTCCAAGGAGATTCACTGCTCCACTGACATCAGAACCACCATTCTCCACTGGATTTTCTCCTATTTGGTCATTAAAATATAACCAGAATAGTATATAGTTCCGAGGAATATTTTTTATTCTTATTACACAGTGTGTGTGCTACAATCGTACACCAGCCCAAGGTAGCTAGTAACAATAAAATCCACAAATATCTTTCCAGTATGAAGGACAATATTTGCCAGGTTGCCATATGGTTCTCTTTCACTCTCTACGATGTCCTTTCCTTAAAACAAAATGTACAGCATTTGACTTCCCCACAAGAATGAATGGCAGCGATTCATTTATCTAAGACGACATTATTATTGTTATTTATTACATTTATATACCGCCCCATAACCAAAGATCTCTGGGTGGTTTACAAAAATTAAAACTTCAGACATTAAAAATCGATATACACAATTTAAAAGCATAAAAGCATAAAAATAGACAACATACAAAACAGTATACATTTAAAACAACTGTGAACTCTCAGCCAGGCCTAAATATAGTTCTGGGGTCAATTAAATGCTGTTAAATGCCTGGGAGAAGAGGAAAGTCTTGACCTGGTGCCGAAAAGATAACAATGTTGAAGCCAGGCGATTCTCGTTGGAGAGATCATTCCATAATTGGGGGGGGCACCACAGAGAAGGCCCTCTCCCTTGTTGCCATCCTCTGAGCTTCCCTCGGAGTAGGCACCTGGAGGAGGGCCTTAGATGTTGAGTGTAGTGAATGGGTAGGTTCATGTCGGGAGAGGCGTTCCATCAGGTATTGTGGACCCAAACCGTGTAAAGCTTTATAGGTTAAAACCAGCACCTTGAATCGGGCTCAGAAACATACAGGCAGCCAATGCAAGTGAACCGGAGTTGGTTTTATATGTTCAAACCCTTAGTCCGGTTTATTAGTCTGGATGCTGCATTTTGCACAAACTGCAGCTTCTGAACCGTCTTCAAAGGCAGCCCCATGTAGAGTGCATTGCAGTAATCTAATTTGGAGGTTACCAGAGCATAGACAACTGAAGCTAGGTTATCCCTGTCCAGATAGGGGCATAGCTGGGCCACCAACCGAAGTTGGTAGAAGGCACTCTGTGCCACTGAGGCCACCTGAGCCTCAAGTGACAGAGATGGTTCTAGGAGAACCCCAAAGCTACAAACTTGCTCCTTCAGGCGGAGTGCAACCCCATCCAGAACAGGTTGAACACCCTCCATCCAGTCAGCAGAACCACCCACTAACAGCATCTCTGCCTTGTCTGGAATGAGTTTCAGTTTATTAGCCCTCATCCAGTCCATTCTCGCAGCCAGGCACCGGTTCAGCACATCCACAGCCTCACCCGATGAAGATGAGAAGGAGAAGTAGAGCTCCGTGTCATCAGCGTACTGATGACAACACACTCCAAAACTCCGGATGACCGCACCCAATGGTTTCATGTACATGCTGAACAGCATGGGGGACAAGACTGACCCCTGCGGAACCCCATACTGGAGAATCCACGGGGCTGAGCAATGTTCCCCAACCTTCTGGAGCTGACTCGCCAAGTAGGAGCGGAACCACTGCAATGCAGTGCCTCCCACTCCCAACTCAGACAGTCGTCCCAGAAGGATACCATGGTTGATGGTATTGAAAGCCACTGAGAGATCAAGGAGAATCAACACAGTCACACTCCCCCTGTCTTTCTCCCGACATAAATCATCATACAGGGCAACCAAGGCTGTTTCCGTGCCAAAACCAGGCTTGAAACCTGGCTGAAATGGATCCAGATAATCAGTCTCATTCAAGAGTGTCAGATACACTCAGGAACACCACTGGGGTGGGTACAAAATCTGTTCCCTTCTGAATTCTGTTGCTCAGTTAAACTGAAGTATGAGACAATACTAGGGGGGTGGACAGAAAGACAGGGAACTGCCTTTTATATTATTTAATTTAAAACAACAACAACAACCAACCCGCTGGTTTAAGAGCCAAGTGAAGACTATGTTGGCCTCAACTACAGTGGCAATGCATTTCCCACTTTACTTACTTATTTACTTGCTTATTTACAGAACCTATGCCTCACCCTTTAGGCAAAAACACTCCCAGAGCAGCTGACAAAGATAAGAAGCATTGAAGTCCTTACCCTCAGACTTACAATCTAACTTGTAAGATCCAGGTTCTAGTCCCCACTTGGCCATAAAGCTCACTGGGTGACTTTAGACCAGTCACTATCCTGTGAGGTGTAATCTACCTCACAGGACAGTGGTCCAAATAAAATGGAGAGAAGGAGGAGGAAGAGGAGGAGGAGGATCATGTACTCCACCTTTGGCTCCTTGGAGGAAAAGGTGGGATATAAATTTAATAAAGGATGGGAAAGGATTAAAAAAAACTGATAGCTTAAGAGCAAAGTTAAGACTCTCACATGTTGGTTTAAGATCTACAGAGAGTCCTCTCCTCACTTTACTTACTTATTTACTTGTTTTCTTACATCAGCTATACCCCACCCTTTAGCCAAAAGAGTCCCAGAATGCCTTACAGAGATAAGTAGCATGACAGTCCCTGCCATCATGGAATATATATATATATATATATATATAGTGTGTCAGGGGGAAGCCTACTTGAAGAAGAGATGATGGTGTCAATTTACTACTTCTTCCTGTCCTGCTAACAGGGGAATTGGTTGGTGATGAAGCTCCAGATGGAGAAAGCTATGGTGACAGGTTGCCTGACTGGTTTCTTCTTCCTATGCTTCTCACAAGGCAGCTAGTTAGAACTTCTCCAGGTAAGCCACCAACATTCTGTAACTCCTGTCTCCTCACAGTTGCTTTAAGGGCCATTTGGGGGTGGGGGGTGTATAATATTTTAATTTACAAACTTCTATCCTTCGGTGTACCCCGTGTATGTAAGCACTCACTTCCTTTAGGAGGCCTTGTTTGTCTTCCAAACTGAGAGTCATTCAAATTTGCTATTAGAAGGACTGATACAAGTCACTCACTGCGGGGATTTTAAAACCTTCCCTCATTTCATATTGTAGTGTGGGGAAGGAAGCAATTATAGATATAGTTGCTTTTTATTTCAATTACCTATATGGAAAATGTGGAACCTTAAGGTAGTTCAAACATCATGTAACGGCTTTTCGTTTTATTGAAGAACCATTCATTTAGGGCAGATTATGTAAGTCCCTATTGTGACAGACAAGAGTAAAAAGCCTTCTCCCCCTGGTGGCCAACATTATAAAGGGACTTGACCTCCTGACTTAATGACAAATTCCAATTTCCATAAAGATTAGTAAATTCCAAATATTTGTTTCAGTTGGCATGCACATTTTCTTTAATTCCAAAAGGTGTTTCTGCTGTTGAGCCGTGGTATTGTATTTTTAGTCTGCTGCTGTTGAGATACTGATTTTGTTTTACCCTTTGCTGTTAAGTTATCTCAGTTGATTGGTTTTGATTGCTACTTTGGCTTGCAGTACATGCTATTTATTTCATTTTATTTAAGTTTTTATGAATTGCATTGCATTGCATATTATCGTTTTTAAAACTCTGTACAGAGTTATGAGTGCTCTAAAACATTTTAGCCACATTCTTTGACAGCAGATGCCACTGCTGCCAAAGAACGTGGCTAAAATGTTTTAGGGCACAAAACCTATTGTGATTCCCATCAGTCTCTGAGTTTGGCTGACGGGAACCCTATGCAGATTGGGAACAGTGTGGAGGCAATCTTCACCTCCGCTCTCCAGCCTGCCCTGCCTTTCTGCTAGATGGGTGATTTCCCCTGTTTAGTGGTGGCTCCACAGAGAGAAAGGGAAGGAGGCAGGGGCAGGTATAGGAAACAGCCGGCCCGGTCTCCTCCCCGCACCACCACTGGGAACACCCCCTTTTCCCCATCTCTGTGCTCCATTTTCTAAGAACAGAGAGGTAGCCAATGCATTTCTCTCCATGCAGGTTACGAGGCGGAGGGGGAATTGGGGATGAACACAGATTCCTGGCTCTGTGCTTGGAGCCTTGTCCATGAGCTCTGAATCAGGAAAACCGAACAATCCTATGTTCCCCCCAGATACTGTCTAGGGGACATACGATTGCTCTCTCCAAAATAATAACGCAATCTCTTAATATATTCCCCCCAAACATTCAATATAAAGCCACCTGTCCACATGCTTCTATAGATAAATGAAAAGACTCCACTGAAGGTGCTAAATTAAACTATATAATGTGCCTTTCTGTATGCAAGAGACTCTGGTTAGATTTATTATTTTTTGTGTGTTCCATGAGTTGGGTAAGGCTGTCTCCAAAAGAGAGTGTAATACTGCGATCGTATTATCTGGGAGTAAGTCCCACTGAACATAGTGGGATTTACTTCTGGGTAAACAGGTGTAGGATTGCACTGTAAAGAAACAAAGCAGAGATACAGGGATAGAAATTGTAGCATCAAAGAGAACAAAAAATCAAGGCAAGTTAATAAATGCAGCATTCAACAAAAACTAGCACAAAAGGAAGGATCTAAGCAGCAGTACGGGAAGAGGCCTTGATTCATCTGACTTTTACATTCTGAAATGCAAATACACGTAATTGTTAACAAAAAAGAAAATAATGATGCTTATGCCTAGAACAAAACAAAAATAAAAAAGATTGGAAATCACATGAATGACAATCAAAAGGGAATATAAATAGATTCAGAGAGAGAGAGAGAGAGAGAGAGAGAGAGAATTTAGTCTTCCCTGTCACATTATTTGGGTTTTGCTTTTTGTTTTTTAAGCCTTGCAGTATAAACTTTTCCATGCATCATTACTAAGTCACTGCTCGGATAGGGACAAAATTAGCCTCCATTTTCAAAGCTCTGCACAAACTCCTGCATGCCTGTTTAGAAACCTCGCCTGCTATTACGTTTAATCATTTCCCCCTGTGGCTTTAAATTGAGGGCATCTCCTGTTTAAATTCAATTACTTTCCCATTTAGATTGTATGCGGATAATAGTAATAATAATAGTTTAACTTTGCATAAAAGTACCCTGATAAAAGTGAATGGGAAAAGTATGGCAGTGCAACAGAGTGGCTACTAAACAATGATATATGAATTTATTAATAAAAAGAGAAGCATTTATTGCCGCTTTTGTAAAGATTTAAGCCCTTCCTATTAATAAAGGGAGTGAACCGTTGATCACTAGGGCAAGACACACTTGAATGCAACAAAAGTAAGGAGTCATTTTTTCCCCCTTGGAAATCAATTATATTCCCTTAAGTGCATGCTGTTATATAAAATCAGTATATTATCGCTGTGGCTTATTTTATGGATTCCTGTTATAAGATTATTTCTGATTCCAGTAGAGGCCAGAAAATACATGAAACATGTTTCAGTTTAGAAGAGATCTAGTGCCAGGTGTTTTTTGGAGGTTTGGGCATAGGGGGTTGTATCCAATGTTGTCCATCCACCAGAGAAATAGATACCCCCTTCCCCCTGCAGTCCCCTAGGTGCTCCCAAATCTTCTTGAGAGGGTTGGGGGCTCCAGAACAGATTTGGAGGCACAGAAATAGGTGTATGAGGAGGGAAAGAAGGAGAAGTCCCATTGCATGAGTGGAAGACCTCTCATCTAACACCGGATGGTGTCCAATGAAGGATTCCAAAGTGTTGACGCATCATTCAAAATATTCACTGTCTGCATCTGTCTTCAAAACTTCCACAAAATTTATTTTAAGAAGCATGTAGCTTCATAGGCACTCATAATATGGAAATAACTATAAAAATGCCTAACATCTATGACTAGGGTGGGCATCTTGTGGTCTTCCATACTTTTTTTAGCCTACAACTCCCATCAGCCCTATCCAGCATAGCCAATGGTGAGGGACTGTGGGAATTGTAGGCCAAAATATATGGAGGGCTGAAGGTATAAATGTTGTTCTGGGCAAGAGGATACGGATCCATACACATGAACATTGCATCTCAGTTACCAGTGGCATGTGCTCCAAAAACCACCACTCAAGAAGCATAAAATCATTATTCCACATGTATTAACATGACCAATAAAGAAAACCAATTATTGCAAAAGTGAAAACTGTTTCTTTCCACTGTGATATTTAATTGTGTCCATTGAACTACAGTAATAAATTAACTTTATGGTGCATCTTAGCTTGCAAACACTTGTCCTTTACAGAAATGAATGGATGTTATTTCCCTTTTCTTTGAAGGCTATCTTTGAGGGGCCCAGTGAGAATGTCCTAAATGACTGTCAGGGCTGGGCCATGAGCAGCAGCCTGGAATTAGTCAAAACCAAAGAGCAATCAGGATCAAAGGTCAAACCTGACCACCGAGAAGGCAGAACCAAAGAACAAGCCAGGGGTCAAGACTGAAGACTCACCAGAGCTCAGGTAGACCTTGCTACTCAAGTGAAGTTCTACTGAGACAGGTCCTCTTATACTACTTTCTGTCCAGGCATTGGTCATCAGTTCCTGCTTGTCATATACAAAATTGCTGTGGTATGACTTTTCACATGCAAGACTAGGCCAACTAGATTTCATTCTGGGATCTAGCTTGCCTCAATTAATACCTCTGTTTATATTCAGGCATACAAGATTTCCTCAGGATCCAAAGACAGTCAGAAGTAAAGCCCACAGCAGTAAAAATGATTACATTTTTCTTACTGAAATCAGGTGGTTATAAAATGGTAATTGTTAGTTTGTAACAAGAGTAGTATGTTTCAGGAAAATATGATTACCCTGGGTTAGTAAAAATGCCTCCATTATCAAAGGAGGAATGACTTTGAAATAAACTGATGTCACAAATCCATGTTGGGGAATATATTTTTTCTCAATAGCTAGATAGTTCAAAATCGATGACAAACAGGGATCCTGATTTTTTATCCTGGTTTGTGAATAAGCTATAGTTTGTACAAACCACAGTTTCCCATATTTGAATGAAATAGGAAGCTGTTTATTATAATTAGCCACTGTCACCTTCCAAATAGATAGAATGCTGCAGAATGGATTTCAATGGTGAATATAAAGCCACCTTTGGCCTCTTTTTGCAAGAAAGGCAGAATATAACTGAAATAAAAATTATGTGAAATTTCAATACACATTTCATCATAAAGGAGAGCAGAATCAGGGCAATGCAACTTTTGACATATTAATATATAGAAAAGACAGATACATCTTTTGGGGGCAAAGGGTTTTCCTAATAAAATGAGAGTCATAATTTTCAGTGTTATGCTGGAACCATTAGACATAAGTAGGGATAAGAGGTATATTAAGAATATCAGATAGATCAGTTCAATTAAATATTTACATCATTCCAAATCACTTTTAAAAAGCCATTTTATATGTGTCATTACAACTATTGAAGGATGCCAACTACAGGGTTATGTGCATAATATTATGTAAATCTATAACATAATTATATTATTGTATATGCATCTCTGACACATCCACTGATGTGGTATTATTACGCTTATACTTCAAGATGCATGTGCTGGAGATACTTTTTTCAAGGTTTAAGCCAATTGTTTGAACTCACCAAGTGTTCTTTGAGTTGCACTGACATCGAATCTTGCTTTCCTCAAAGTTAGTTTTTTGTTTCCAGAGCACGGAGGGAATCTAACAACAATCCCAACATTCAGTGTCAGTTGCAGGTTTTTTAGGACTCTCAGGCAAGACACCCCAAATATCCCCCTCCCTCACTGGGTCTACCTCCTCACTTCCATGGTCACCAGCTCCTATTGCTCCTCATCCTCTTTCTCATCATTGCAACTCACTTGTTTGCTTGAAAGCCAGAAAGCCAGTGAGCAAATAGGTAATAATAATAATAATAATAATAATAATATATTTATTTATTTATTTCTAACCCGCCTCTCCCTCCAGATCGAAGCGGGGAACAACAATGAATATAAATACAAGGACCATAAAATAGATAAAACATTCAAAACAAATAAAAACAAATACATTATTAAAAACATCTTAAAATTCAACTGGGTAGGCCTGCCAAAAGAGATCAGTCTTCACGGCTCTCTTAAATTTAAGGAGACTGCTAATTTGTCAAAACTCCTCCAGCAGGCCATTCCACAGTCTGGGAGTGGCAGAAGAGAAGTATCTGCTGCTCTTCCTTTTCACCACCACTTCTGATTGGACCAGAGCGACAGGCAACTAAACAAGCAGGATGCAATAGTGAGGAGGACTCTTCAATGGCCACACTAGGGATGGGTGCCCAACCATGCCTAACCTTGACACCAGCCTTGTGTGGGTTCTGCTGATTCTCTCTTGCCAGGAGTAGAACCCAACGTCGATCTTGACACAGTGGCACCAAGTACTGTTGCTTTTCCCTGTCTAAGCATGCCACAATAGGGGCAGGGATAAGAAAAAGCCTTTCAACCCCCTTGTGTTACATGCCATGGGCTTTTGACTTCACAAGAGCTACAGAAACTAGTGCATGTGTGTACATGAGTCATTTCTTGTAATGATAGAGGGTTGAGCTAAAGAGGAGTTGGACAGAACCAGCAGGCTCTATATTTCTTACCCTGGGGAGGGCAACTGGTGTCTTCCTCCCCCAAGATTTTAGCTTACAACTCCCATCGTCCCTCACCTGTGGTGTTGCCAGAGAGAAACCGTGAGCAGCAGTCACTCCCTGCTCATGTGCCCTCTATCTAGGCAGTGAAAGCAAAAAATGTTGGTCATGGAAGGTGCAGGTGCCTCTCCCTCGCTCACCGAAATTCTCACTCTGGGTGGCCCAGTCCCGGGGATTAGACCCAAGGATCCAATCTTCCACATCACACCACCCATTGAGGAAGGACAAGTGAATATGTAAGCCTCCTTTTGCTTATTTGCTTGCTTTGGATGGCCTCTATTGGGATCTATCCTCCCCTCTGCAGCACGTTAGGCAACTGGTAGATTTCCAGACGTTTTAGCCTACAACTCCCATCATTCCTCAACTGGCTAGGGCTGATGGGAATTATAGACCAAAATATCTGGAGCATCTCAAGTTGTCCACCACTGTCTTACACAAATCAGCATAAGTCAACCCTTTCAAACAATCCACTCACAATTATTCTTTCAAATCCTCTTAAATTAGATAAAGGGGGGAAACCTTAGTCCTCCAGCTGTTGTTCCCGTCAACCCCAGCCTGCATGGGCAATGGACAGGGATGATATGAGTTGTAGTTCAGCAACAGCTGGTGGGCCAACTCTTCTCCAACCCTGGATTAGATGTTCACCACATGTGATGATAGCTACTAGCTTAGATGATGATGATGATGATGATGATGATGATGATGATGATGATGATTTGAAAAATATTGTGGGAAATAGATCTGTCAATTGATATTAGCTATGACAAACCAAATCCTAGTTTAGAGGCAGTAAACACCTGATTGTACAATGCTGGGGAGGGACAACTGGGTAATGGCTAATACATTATGCCCTGACTGTGAATTTCTCATGGCATGCTGGAAACAGAGAGAGATGGTCTAGATGGACAGACTGTAGTCTGATCCAGAAGGCAATTCTTACATTCTTAATTTCTCTTCTGTTATCAACAGTCCCCCGGTTTTCTATCAGCCAATCATCATACAAATAGTCAAAGTTATTGTGCTCATGACCAGGAAAGACAGTTCCTTTAAATGAAAAATAAATAAATAAAGAGATAATAAAGATTGTTCCATACGAGAATCCATCCAAACATTAGGTTTCAGCTTAACTTGGTGCTCCTCTGATAAATCAATAGCAATGCTTACAAGGCTTTTGAAGAAGGTGTACTAATTCTTACTTGCATTTCACATTTCATAATAGCAGCCAGAACACAACTTTCCAAGATGTGTTTTTAGGGCAATTACTACAATTCTCGGACGGTCACTTTGCCTTAGATTTCAAGCCTTATAAAACAACATGAGGTGTGCTATAATCACTCTGAAATATACAGCATTTCATTTCCTATTGCCTAATTATAGAGGGTATTTCACAGTGCAGATATAATTACCAGACTAGGTTTTCGTTGTGGTTGCTGTTGGGGGGGGCGAGGTTAAGTAAACAACAAAAAGGAAAAGCTCACATTCAACTGGCAAAGACACTACAAATGGATGTGTTTTATGAATTAGAAAGAGAATAAATGCATTAAATAGCATAAATAATATAAGGGTACTATACCAACATAATGCACTGGTCTCCTTTGCTTGCATTCTGAATTACAATGGTTCTTCATACTAAGGACAGTGGATATTTGTCTACGATTTGAATCTTAATCCCACAATGAGTCTTTTGTCCTGTATTTAATATGGAGCACCAGCTCTCTTTACAGATTCCATGATTCAGAGAATACTCTGTCATTTTATTCTTGTCTTCCTCAACCTGATGCCTGCCAGTTGTGTTTGACTACAATGCTATCATCCCCACCCAGTGTGAATGATGGGAATTGTAGTCCAGTATGATTGATGGGAATTGTAGGCCTACCCAGTTGAATTTTAAGATGTTTTTAATAATGTATGTGTTTTTATCTGTTTTAATGGTTTATCTATTTTATGATTTTTATATTTATATTTATTGTTGTTCCCCTCCTCGATCTGGATGGAGAGGCGGGTTAGAAATAAAATAAATAAATAAATAAACCTATTTGGAGGGTACCAGGTTGGGATGGCTGCATTTGTCCTTTCTGAGTGTTACCGATTTTTGTTCTTCTGCCTGTCCTTTTTAACCTCCAAATACCATTGATTATTTTTTAAGAGTGCTGATGGAAAGAGGGAAAAGAGCACCACAAAACGAAGAAAAACAACTTCTTCTTCTTCTTCTTCTTCTTCTTCTTCTTCTTCTTCTTCTTCTTCTCCTTCTCCTTCTCCTTCTCCTTCTTCTTCTTCTTCTTTTTCAGAGTCTTGTCCCTAGTCTGCCTCCAAAGTGTTTTATTTTTGCTTGTACTTCATCTGTATGAGACTTTTGCATGTGGCAATTCCCCATTTAGTATGGGTGTGGCGATGAGTACAAATGATGCACACTC
This sequence comes from Anniella stebbinsi, assembly GCA_029215795.1. Lineage (NCBI taxonomy): Eukaryota > Metazoa > Chordata > Lepidosauria > Squamata > Anniellidae > Anniella > Anniella stebbinsi. Next base: position 126,643,855 of record JARDYH010000003.1, on the reverse strand, counting down.
CAGGTTGTTACATTTCCATTTTAGCAGTCTTGCATCTGGTCCTGCAAGCATTTGTGCTAGAGCAAGAAACCAGGGGATTCAGGTTTTGCTTTTGTTTGTTAACATTTTCTTTTACCTGATAATTTTACCTTCTTCTTCATTTTGATCCACAGTGAGTCTGCATGTGTGGGATTTGTGTCATGTGTATATGGGACTGTGCATGTTTCTCTTAATGGCGCTAGAAGATCACTTGACTAGGGTCAAAGTCTATGTAATACCATCACACCGCCACAGATTTTCCTCCCTCAACGTGAACTGAAATTGGGGAAACCGAGACTGAGCAAAATGTTTAATATAACCATGTCACATTGTCTGCCTGTCTATCTGAATATACACAACAGGTTTCCCCTGTTTAGTCATAAGTAGACCCATTTAAATCAATGAGAGTTCAGTTAGTTATGACTAAATCAAGTCCCATTGATTTCAATGGGTCTACTCAAAGTATGACAAAATCTGGAGCCAACCCAATGTGTTTATATAGTGGGAAAAACACAAAGACTGCAATTCCGTACTCACTTATCTGGTAGTATGCCTTATTGAAATCAATGGGACTTCTGAGAAGATGCATGTAGGATTGCGGTGTAAATTGCTTTTCTCCTAAGGCGGACATCAAGGTTGCCTGGGCTAAAAATACGCTGTGAAATTTCATTAAATTCTTCAATTAAACATTAAAAACAAAAGTTATTTTTTGGTTCTATATCTAAAATACCACAACTACAGCATCTCAAAATTCACATAAACAGACAACCCTGACATGGAATTCAGCTACGATAAACAGATAACCTTGACATTGGATTCAGCCATGATTCAGGATCCTGTGCTAATTTTAGGAGCTTACGTTTGATAGTCTTCCTTCTAACAGGCTCCCATCGCTAGGAAATAGCTCCATCCTTACATCAAATGAGTCAAGCAAAAGGGAGATTTTTCTTCTGTGTAATTGGTGTGGACTTTAGTAAATTGTAAGATAGATGACAATTTACCTCCAGCACAACCAGCACCATTTCCTGATGCCTAAAGAGTCACGCAGCTCTTTCTCAGAGTGGATACTGATGTTGTTATTGATCTGCAATCAATTCTGGTGGGAATGGACATTTCAAACGTGGTTGTTTGGGACACAGGCCAAACAAATGCAACATTTTTATCTCTTCCAGGATGGATATCCAACATCACAATCCTGTACGAGCTTAATCAGAAGCAAGTCCTGCTGTTTTCAGTGGAACATTCCCAGTTAAGTAAGCATTCATTCATTTCTGAATTTATATCCTGCCTTTCTTCCAAAAAATGGCGCTCAAGGCGGCTAACAATAAATGTATAGTACAGCAACCTTACACTGTCTTCTTTCTATCCTTTCAGTCAGGGATAGGGAACCTTTTTTCTTTTGAGGCCTGCATTATCTTGGAGCTAATATCAGGGGGCACATGACAGCAGTGGATAGAGCCATATAAGCAAGTGAAGGCACCCCATCTCTCTCTCTCTCTCTCTCTCTCTCTCTCTCTCTCTCTCTGCCTCTCTCTGCCTCTCTGTCACCCTCTTCCCCCCTTCCTCCCTGTCCATTGGGCTGCTGGGAAGAGACAGATTGGTGGAGGTCTAAACTGGTCGTTTTCAGAGGACTTTTGGAATTAGGCCAATGGTAGAGGTTGCCCAGCCTTCCTTTAAATTCAGGTCAGCGGTAGCACTAGGCAGAAGAACTGGTGTTTGGGACTATTTGGGATTTGTAACACTGTTGAAGATCAGGGGTGCCGAACCCCTTTCAGCCTGAGGGCTGAATTCATTTTTGGACAAGTTCCTAGGGGGTGCAGTCCAGTGGTGGACAGGGCTGAAATCAAACGGTGGGGAACAATGTTTCCCATATTTGTACATTTAAAAACAAAGGCAAAAGTACATTATGACCCTTGTGAGAGTTTTCCTGTTTCTGAGCAGATTTGGGGCCAAAATAGGGGAAAGGAGCAGAGAAAAACAACAGGGAGGTCTCAAACCCAAACCCAAACCCATGAACTAGAGACTTCATCAGAACATAAGAGCAGCTGTGCAGGAACCCACCAAAGTCTAGCATTCTGTTCACACAGTGGACAACCAGATGCCCATGAGAAGCATTAGGTTTAGCAATTTCTGATTATTCCACCTATACTGGCAGAGACAATAACAAGATGGCGGAGAGCAGATGTGCATACATATTGCAATGGAGACCCAGCAAGTTGGTTTGTACATTGCAGCCAGCATCAGTCTGCTGACAGAAGGAAACTGCAGAACCCTGCTTCATCTGGACTGTCCAAATACACACACAGAGAACCAACTATCACCAGATGGCCTGTGGGAAGGGTCCTCAGCAGGGAGTACTCCATACCACAGCATTCTGCTGCTATTCCCACTTGGGAGCAATAACGTTGGCCCAACATGGGGGTGTTCCTTGGTCTCCAGTCTAATTTGGCAATGCCATCTTTAGGTAAATCTAGAAAAAGTATGGGACACCCATAACAGCATAGTATAGCTTTCCCCCAGCTTGTGGTGATGGCTGTTGTAGACCAAACACATTTGGAGGGAAATAAGCTGATAATTTCCATCATGAACTATTACAAAAGTTCAGCTCAGGGACAACCGTGTACAATGAATAGTGTGCATGTGTAAGAGAGGGGAGGTGGGGGGAAGAGACAGACAGACAGACAGACAGACAGACACTGATAGACAGGAAAGAAAGGAAACAATGAGAAATAAAAACTTCTTTATAGGACAAATGCCAGATCAGGAGGCTTTTTAAAAATTAATTGTCCTTAGGTTGTCCCTTTCAGTTGGAAGTGCTGTGTGTCTGCAATCAACCTACATTCCTAAGAGCAGTTATTGCAGAGTCTCTGAATTGAAATGGTAATTTATGCATATTAAACCAGGTTTCTTTTTAAAGAAAAGGAAAAACCAGCCTGAGAAGGCCTCTTTGTATATTTGAAACAAAGATGCTGAAAATAAGTGACAGAAGCATCTATCATCAGATGTCCAGTAAATCACAGGATAATCTTTTCAGACAGGGAACACTGGTAATGCATCCATGAGTGTGGGACAAGAGTACACCTCTTCAAGAAGGAAAAGGGATGGATGTTTGGAGCCTGCAGTTCAGTTTAGAACAGTCTTCCTATTGGCCATGCTGGCTTGGAATGATGGGAGTTGCTGTCCAATACATCTGGAGGGTGCCAGGAGCCTGGTTTAGAGGACCGAGCCCTATCACTTCTTACCTATGAACTTTTGAAAGGAATGATGCTCATGTATCAACTCCCATAATCTGCAGCAGCATGGCTAATGGGAGTTGTAGTCCAGCACATATGGAGGGCATCAAGTTTAGGAAGGCTGAGCTAACCCACTTTAGAATTTTCACTTTAAAAAAGCATGGGGGAAACGTATGTTAGGGTGCCTCTACAAGAGAGGTTTAATGCGCTTTGAAGGTTCATTAAAATTTTTACCTCTACAAGAACGGAGCGCAAATCGGGCGTAGAGGCGCGTTATCTCCCCGATAATGCGCATTTTCGAATGCGCGTTAAATCGCGAGTTTTATTTTGCTCCCGCTGTTAAAGCGCATTTTCCCCGTGTGAACAAGCGATTATGCGCATTAACTTCTTGTAAAGCGCTTTTTGGACATCTATTAATGCGCTTCGCCGCCTCTCGCCGCCTCCCGTGCAGAGGGATTAGGAGTAAATGCGCATCTGCGATAATGCGCATAATCGCCGAACCGGGCGCAAAAGCGAATCCTTGTAGAGGGAGCCTTATAGTATGCATGCCTAAGCTATATTCTACCATAGCAATGTGGCTAAGGAGCTGAGCTACAAATCAGAATTGTCCCCAGTTTGAATCTTGTTTCTGGCAGGAACTGATTAAGTGGCCTTAAGCCAGCTGCTAGCTCTCAGCCTCTTCCCCTCCTGCCCTATCTGCAATATGGGGGTAACAATTCGGACTCACCTTATAGGGTTGTTGTAAGGACTTGTTTATTTATTTAACCATTACATTTCTCTACTGCCCAATAACCCAAGTTCTCTGAGTGGTTCTCAACCATCGAAACCATAAAATACATCACGATCAAATACAATATAGTTTAAAGGATTACAAACAAATATCTCTTAGTATAGGGCTTTTTGAAACTCTTTCAGCCGGAGAGCCAAATTCCTTTCTGAAGAAGCTTTCAGGGGTCACAGTTTAGTGGTAGGTGGGGCAAAAGCTAAAGGGGGGGCTGAGTCAAGAAACAAAAAACACCAGCATAGTTTAGCTTAAAGCTCTGACTTCCAATAACTAAGCCTTAGCAGAACCATTTCAACCTTTTAGAATGGTGAGGGTGGGGAACTGCACAGAAGCCATGAAACCATCAGTGATTGGAGGAGAGGGGGCATCGCCATCTGGGGAACTCTGGAGGGCTAGACTGAAATCCCAGGTGTGATTGCTGGCAGGAGGCATGCTTGTGTATAAGTTTTTCAGAGTTCAGTATGGTATCAGAGGTCTTCCCTACCTTTCCTTACCCTCACCCCATCCTCAATAATCTATTCTATGTATTTAATATCTTCATAACACAAGTTTTTGGCCATGGGAGAAATGTGAATCTGTCCTAGCAAAGATAAACAAGCTAGTAGTAGTTTATTATTTACAGTCTACAGACCACCTACATACAGAATAAAATAATATACAGATATAAAATAAGAGTTAAGAGGAGAATTATGAAACAGTCATAGAAGGTCTGAGCCAGATAGCTACATCAATTTTTTTAGCAACTTGTTCTGTAACCGAGGCATTGGAACCTTCAAGTAAAATAATCAGCAAGGACTCTAAGGATCGACCAAAGAAAAACTGTAAGGAAGCAAGATATTACATGGAATTTTCAAATCCTCACTCTTACATGAAATATCTAATGGAAATCATCCCCACCTTTGTTTGGTCTCATATTGAAATACTCTTCTAAAACGCTACATAGGCTAGACGTCATTTCAATGATAAAGGAACAATAGATTATGCATTTTAACTCTTGGGGATTTTTTTCAGATTTGTTTTGAAAATCAACATGTAGAAGCAATGCTGATGTCAGATTTGGGGGTAGGTGGAGGGGCTAGAGCAAGATGCCTTGAATGATCTCCCCTCTTTGAGTGTACCCACCTTCTCGTTGCCACTGACACAAAGGCAGCAGAGCCAGGAGGTTTTGGGACCCAGCACAGGACTTCCTTGCAGGATTGTGAGCCTTAGCAGGTGCCTGATGATGCCAACCCACAATGACAGCCCCTGTGTAGAACAATTCTTTTCCTCCTTGTAAATAATCATATTTAAAGTATATAAGTAACGGAACATTACTAACCTATATAAACACCTTTCTTCACTCCTTCTCCTAAAGAAGCTGACCCTGCACTCAGTTCCCCACCGGAAGTTGCTTGATACCTCCTGCAGATAAGCCATACCTTACCGTCTGAAATCAAGATGGGTGTTTACAAGTAAGCAATTTCGGGAGGGGGGATAACATAAGTAATGGGATTTTTTTTAAGTCCTTGTAGAAAATGATATATTATTAGTTAAGTGAAAAGATAGCACTACACTAAACACCATCTCTGAAGCAACTAAATTGGCAGAAAAAACCACTTTTTAGAGGAAATTGCTCTAGACATAAAAATACTGCTGGGCCTCCAAAAATACCCAGCAGCCGCAAAGTAGAGAAATATTCTCCAGAAACATAATTGAATCTCATTTTCTGAACACTATGGAACATACAGGGATGCTGTCTCTCTGTAATGTTCTGTATAAATTACATAACATCTCCCGCTACTCAAGAGCTCAGCTCTAATTGTATTTAAGACTTTCTTGAAATACTTGCCCATGTTGAGACAGACCGTCTTCATCTTCTGCCACACTGATGACCACAAGAGTTACCGAGGGTTGGAGGACACTTTCCAAAGGAAGTTTCACATAAATTTATTTTCTGCTACTGTGTCTTTACTCTTGATACAGTATCAATCACAACCACCTCCTGAGTAAAATACACAGGTACCAGAGAGTCCAGATCATTGTGTTGCTGTAGGCATCTAAGCTGACAGTTTAAATATAAGTACAGGGACTAAGCTATAGTGTATGGCCTAGTGTATATTGCCTACACCTCCTTCTCTGTAGACCTCCAACCACAGATAGTTTCTATCTATCCCTTGTTGGGTAAAGTGCCAGGGCCAATTACAGGTCCACACGTTTGTCACTCAATTTATTATTTTATTTGTATAATGTATCAGCGACCTTTCCAAACACTTGTTGCTCTAGAAAATTTACAGTATAAAATTATGGGTTAAAATGTTAAAATAAATTTAAGCCATAAAATGTGATATCCCAGGTGGTGGCCCTCCCCAACCTGGCCAATTGTCAGGAATGACGGGAGTTGCAGTCTAACACATCAGGAGGGCAGCAATTTGGGGAAGGCTACCATATGGCAACATAAGACTGGTTCCACTTCCTTCTTGAGTCCTATATGTGGGGTGCACCTGCAGAGAAGTCCCTATCTTTAGATGCCTAACCTGATGAAGAGAACTCAAAGTCTCAAGACAGACATACTATAAAAAAGAAAGCTCCCAGCATTGTAAGCCTTCCTCCACAACTGAACAGTTAAATGGAGGTCAAAAGTAGATGTGATGCTCAAGGCTGATTAAAGACATTTTCCTTCTGGAGGCAAAGCATAAAAAAGATGGTGCCCACTTAATGTGTCTGGGGTGGCAGTTGAATCTTACTTCATCACTGGTGATGAAAACATATCTTCCACTCTACCTAAGGAAATAAGGGCCATTAAACACTCTTAATTTCTGACATATCTGAAACCATCTTCAGTCTGTTGATTGTCAGCCATTTTAAAAAGAGAGAGACGTTGGCTACAATGAGCCTAACTTTATTTTTACAGACTTTTCCTGAAAAAGATCTGGAATACATTTATGAGCCTCTCTTATTAATTCCTAATGAAACCTCTGCAATTTGATATGATCGTTCAGGCTGCTATCCTAAATATACTTACTAGGGACGAAGCCTTGTTGAATACAATGCCTTACTTCTGAGTAAACACGCATAGGGTTGAGCTGTCAGAACAGCAGCAGCAGCATTATTGGACAGCCCCCCAAGTATTGAATTTATTTCCTATGAAGGTTTCTGATGTCCTCATGCATGAAACGAGTCTGGAAAGGCAGATTAATTAGGGTTCAAGAAAACAATAAAATCTAAATAACAGGTTTGTTTTATTTTCAAAAGGGTATTGTTTAGCTATTAGAATATCAGTATCCAAGGCCAGCTGTTTCTTTAATAGAGCTCACAGACAAGCCTAGAAAGTTGCTGACAAACTCCAAGAAAAGGTGCCTGTGGCGATACCCCACAGTTCTGTTCCCTTAGGTATGTCTGGAGTCAGTGTGTTTATAGTTAGTTGGTCGGGTGGAGGGTAGTTAGGTTGAAGATAGATGTGTTTAGCTGTGTGTTCTTGTCAGGAGTGTGTGAAGAGTAAATAAATAGGAGATTTTAAGGATTTAGGATTATTATTAAGATTACTAGAATTATTAGGAATAAGCAGGTTTTAAAGTGAATTTGAATGAACTAAGAATTGTAAACAACAATAAACGTTTTATTTTATTTTTGCTACCACAAACGTGTCAGCTTGGCTTTGTCACCTGCTCTATTAGTTCATAAGAAAACACATTACATTCAAACCTCCATGCCAGTATAGTCACAGAAGAACCTTTTCAAAACCTCAGTACCTTTTCCCTCTGCTATAACGGAAAAGTGGTATATCTTTTACCCTTCCTTCAGGTGTTTAAGTGATGATGCTTAGCCTGAGAGGGGTGTGCTCGTCTAGGCCTAGTGTTTGAGGCTGTGGCGGCACAGTGCCCTTTCCTGTTGCTGTCAAACTGAGGTGATTCAGTCACTTTCTCCCTGTCTCTAGTGGTTTTGTCATGTCTGAGGCCAGTTTTCAGCTTCTTGAACATGACTTGGGCTGTTCATGAAACGCAAAACCAACATCAACGATCAGTATCAACTTCAGCAAAGAAGCCTAGGGCGAAGACATACTGAAAACTGTATTTTTCCCTCCCACAATGAAAAGGGGGGGAACCTATATTCAGCCATTACCTAAGGGCTTTCATAGCCTTGGGCACTAACGGAATTCATATTTAGAGACTGCAGTCTAAACAGTTTCCCATTCACTGTTTTCATCATTTGCTACAGTGTCAGTCTTCCCTGGTGTAAATCACAGGTCCATTTTTAGATTGAACATGAACAGGTCTGCTCTCTCTTCAGTGCACGGTAGATTTATGTAGCCAAAATTAGAGTCAAAGTTATCATTGCTGAACAGAAACTCGTTTCTTTGCAGCAGCACAAAAGAATATTGCTTGAGCTTGACAGTGACCTGGATCTATCAAAGTTCCAGTGTCTAGGTTAATGGATCATCTTTGAATTAGTTGTGTGGGTGAACTATCCTGATTAAGGGCAGCTTCATACGTTTATTTGGCAAATGTAACAATTACATGTACACTTTACATATTTCCATGCACAGTGCAGAAAGCATAGATCCATGCACTTGTATGGTTAAACACTCATGTATCTCCCCAGGCATGCCAGTGTTTACAGACATGTGTACACAGACACAGATACATAACATCTGAATTTCACAAGTTTACAGTAGGAAATATGCAGAAATTGAGTTTGCAGTGTGGAAGTGCTGTAGGTATCATCCTATACACTAAGAGTGAACTCATGTGCTGTGTTATGCCGCCTTGAGTACCATTTTTAGTAGAAAGACAGAGCAAAAGTCAAAAAAACAAATAAAGGTTATGTTACCAAAACAGGGCTACTGAGAAATAAGAAAGATGTATCAGTATGCTGGGAGAAACCCAAGGGTTGCAGAAATTACCGTATTTGAGAGCAGAAATGGCACTTTGCAGCATATAAAGTTGCTGTCTTTCTTCTGAGTAGCTGTGAGGATAAATATAGCAATGGCGTGGATGTCTCTCAGGGAACCATCTGTACAGTGCAGGTTGACCACAGTGTGGAATGAGAAGCTTATAAAACTGTTGCATGCAACAATACTAATTATTGGGCAACATTTATGCAATTTGGTACCCATTTATAGACTAAGCTTGGCATAATGCAGCAGATGTAAGGCCAACTGTGCCACATGAAAAACTGTGGAAAGATCTTTTGGGATCATGAACAGGTTCTGTCCCAAATTCCTACCCAACCCTTCTATAACAGTTGCATGTGGTATAGAAGTAACCCTTTTGTTCATGTTGCCTTGGGAGATCTCACAACATCTCAAGTGTTGTGATGGAGTTTGCAAGGGGAGTGTTGGGTTATGTTATGCTATTATATCATATTGAAAAACTTAAAAATTAAAAGAAAAAAACCCAATGAGGACTGAGCATACTCTGTAGCCACATAACACTGAGTGTGCCTGTTGTGTCTACGTGGCGGGGAGAGGAGAACAGAAAACCTGGGAGGAGGCAGAATGGAATTAAGTATCCTGAAAGAAGGTCTGGTAGCCTGGCACACTGAACTGGGACACTCTACACTGAAACTTGTTGCAGTCAATGTTCCCTCTACTTCCCAAGTGCGGGGGTGAATGCCAATCCTTAGCCAAAATGTCTCCATTCATATATAAAAGGTACACATTAGCAGGCATCTACCTCAGTCTTTGCCCAGCACATCCTGAGCTGGTTCCTGGCATGGCTGAACTTCACAGAGAGGCACTGGGGATATCAGCATTAGCCCCCGCCCCACAGGATCTTTCCTTTCCTCAGGATAGGAAGGGCTGCTCCCCCCAACCCCCGGAGCCATTTTAGCAGGGGCAGATAAGGGCTGGAACAGGGGACAAGGCAACCAGCTTCTTCTTTAGGAAAGAGGTCCCTTAAAGGTTGCAGAAGTACAAAAACCTTTAAGGGGGGGAACCCTAATTGGGGGCAAAGCTCCAAAACAGCCTACTGAGGACTGAACATGTTCAGTGCCCATAAAACATTTGAGTAAGTTGGAAAAGAAAATCAGGGGGAATGAAATCAGATGTGACAGACTGGCTGACTAGAAGTGCCCATTGAAAAGGAGGGTGTTGTGGTGGCAACTGTTGTCGTTGATGTTTTCGTGACTTGTTTTCATCAATATTTTGGTTACTTAAGAAAGCTGTGCATTGTTGCTCCCAGGTTTGTAAAGAGATTTTATATTCAAGATAGGGTTTGTTTACTTGTTACAGCGCAGCATATGCTTTCTCTTGAACTTTGAAGATTGCCCCTAATGAAGCCTTATATTCTAGCCCTTTGTCTATAAGAATTCTAGACTTGGATATTGGCTACCTGAAGAGTTTGATATAATATTACCGGTATCAAAAATTGCAAGACTGTTACTGTAATTATTATTCTATTTGTTTACTTTTTTACCATGTGGAGGATTTAATATAGGCTGCTGAAGTTCAGTTTAATTTAGCTCTTCATTAAGATTTTGTGGATTCAAATCCAGTAAGTAGTTACCCATCAGTCATTACTGATTTCATTGAATTGTGTACACTTCTAGGACTGTCCGTAATTTGGCAGTGTATCAAATCAGCCAAAGATTTTCATATGGACATTTTCTGACTTTGCAATATTGTCTCTTAAGTTTTTGTAAGCCTTGTACCAGATCCTTGTGCCTTATAAAAACTGATTGTTCCAGTTTTGTATCTTTCTTAGATATTATTTCGATCAGTTGTTGTCTGATGCTTTTTACGTTTTGGGGATATACTTAATATCTAATAGAAACAGCTCCTCTACAGCTGCAATATAAAATGGCTGCAAACACAATTTAGACTTTTGCTGAGTTACTCTATAGTAAAAGAAGCTTAATGTAAATAAGAAAAAGTCATTTAGGCCTGTGCTGTAGGATATATATGTGAACTTTAGAAAGGTCTTAAGGCTATCCCAGCAGTACACTACCAGAATCCTAAGTAGCAAAAAAATAAAAATAAAAATAAAAAAGCATTTTTGGGATTGAAGCCTTTAAACGTGTACTTATAGTATAAGGAATGTATCTGTTAGATGACAGTAAAGATGGGTCTAGAACAGAAAACATTTATCAAGACAATAATTTTCTCCCCATTCTCTAGAAACCTGGTTTCTCACAACGAAACATTAATGTACAAGAATTCATGATATCCAATGGGTCACCTAATTCAGCATTCCATCTCTACTGTTAGCCTATCAGATGACTTAGGGTGCAATATCAACATCCCTCCAGCTAGCCATGCTGACTGGGGCATGCTGGGAAGTATAGGACATTTGTGTGTCTAAACATGCAGAGGATTGCACCCTTAGGGAAGTTCACAAGCATGGTGAGATTGGATGGCGATATACATCCTCTGTTATTTGACATGTCGTCTAGTAATCCAAGATACAAGACTACAAGTAATGCATTCTCAAAGTAAATAAATAAATCTCTCTGCCTGTGTATATTCACTTTATATATATTACTTATACCTTTAAAATTGATACTATATTTCCTCCTTGGTTACATTTCTTGGGTTGCACCTTTTAGGTTGTACTGAGCTAAAAAACCAAACCAAAACCAAAATTAAACATCCACACACCCCACCTCTTTGTGCCTTTGATCCTTGGGAAGATAATTTACCCTCCTTGATTTTTTAACAGTACGATCCTATGCACATGTACCACTGCTTTCAATAGGGCTTGCTCCTGGGTAAATGTGTATGGGATTGCCACCTCACTGTGCACATTCGGCTGAAATCCTATACCAACTTACCTTGGAGTAAGCCTCATTGAATTCAACATGACCTAATTTGGAATAGATATGTAGACAGTATATGTAGATATGTAGATAGTATTTGGAGATAGGACTGCACTGTTATATGGGAGTAAGTTCCAGTGAACACAATGGGACTTGGTTCTGAAAAAAACAGGGATAGTATTGCTCTTTCAGTTACCCTTTTCAAAAGGATTTTTAAAATGCTCGTTTAAAGAAACCATCCAAATGGGTTATTTCCTATTATGCCTTTACTCTAATCCCCCAGACTTGCTCTGCTATTATTAAAATATAATTTCTGAAACTCCTTGAGAGATATGTAAGTGAGGAGAATAAACTACATTAGTCTGAGCAAAAGCTGCATTGTTTACGTTACTATGAAACCTACATAAAAGCATGGCATTTTTACAATTAATACATATCATGCACACATTATCAATGCTGGTTCATGCCACCAAAACAAAAACTGGAGACAGAACACCATTATTCTATTATTTCACAAGGAAGGTTCTGAACAATTGACAGGCTTCCCTGGATTCCAAAGTACTTTCTCCAAACCAAGATCCTAAATAGATGATAGTTCTTGACGCCTGTTAATCAACACAAAATCAGTCAATCCATATAAGCAGTACTGGAAACGTAGCATGAAGTTAATGCAAAAGTGGGCCAATTCCATGGTCACATATGCTGTTGGGGGTGTGGGGGGGGGACTGTTTTCTTTTAGCACACCGAGACCTAAGCCAAGGGGTTTGTTATCGCATGGCATATGGGGAACTGTTTGTGGAACTCTTGTTAAAATACCACAGCTTATCACTCTACTGAAGCCTGTTTTGTGCTGCCAATAGTTCATCTGGCTGCAGTGACACCAGGTGTTTTGAAGGCTCGAACAAAACACACAGCAAAAGAAAGTAGTGCTGTATATCATCTGGTATACCAAAATAAAGTCCCACCATAATGAACCTTGGTTGGTATTGACTCTGATTGAACCAAAATTACTCACCATTGTTTGTGTTTGTTTTCATGAGCAAGATTTTCTGCACTCACCATATCGGTGATGTGCTTCTCTGTCCCATTTTCTTCCTTTTTTAGTGGATTATTTATTTATTGTAGTTATCCTTGAATAGAAGCATACATGGTCTTCTTCCTCCGTTTCATCCTCACAACAACCTGAGAGATAGCGGGTTGTAATGCTGAGAAATAGTGGGTTGTATCCAATATATCCAATGTTAGTCTAACTTAATTTCCATTCATTTCAATGGGACAACTGGTCAGAGATAGTAGTGGAGGTGTGGGGCAGCCTGGGCTTTCCCCATGCTGTTCCATGCCACCTTCCAGCGCAAAGAAAAAAGGGATGCTTTAGGGGTGCCCCCTCTGGTTCTTGAGGTAGGTGCAATCCCACCTCAAGAACAGATTTTGGCTGCCAGAATTCTAACTTGTACAGCCAGGTTTGTTCACATCACATCAATTTTAAGAGAACTGCACTGGTTGCCTATTCGTTTTTCAGGCCTAATTGAAAATGCTGGTACTTAACTTGAAAGCCCTAAAGGAGATTTAAATACAGAATTTGAAGGACCCTTCCTATTCCAGCATGCCCATGCCTTAAGATCTTCTACAGAGGCCTTACTTTGAGTGCATTCCTTAGGGGAATTACGTTGTACACCTGCAAAGGAGAGGGCCTTTTCTGTGGCGGCACCATGACTTTGGAACATCCTCCCGAACTACATCTAGCAGCAACATTACAATTTTTTAGCACCAGGTTATTATTTGACAAAGCATTTTAAATCACAACGTTGCCTTTGCCTGCTTTGTGCTTTTTATAGTATAATCCCTTTGCCTCCATGGATCACAGTGCTGGATCAGAACAAAGGTCCATCTAGTGCAGGACTATGTTTATACAGTGGCTATCCAGCTGCTCACAGGAAACCCACAAGCAGGGCATAAGTGCAACAATATGCTCCATAAATTTGTCTAACCCCATTTTAAATCCGTCCAAATTGGTGGACATCACTATGTCTTGCAGAAGTGAATTCCACAGTTTAACTATGTGCTGTGTGAAGAAGTCCTGAATCTCCCACCAAACAGCTTCATGGGATGACCCCATTGGGTTCTAGCATTATGAGAGAGGGAGAAAAATGTCTCCCTATCAATTTTCTCCACACCATGCATAATGTTGTGCACCTCTATTTTAACCAATACTAAATCCAACCTTTGTCACAACTTTGCTACTCCACCCTTTGATGTGCAACAGACATTTATGTAAAATACTTTTATTCCATAGAATCGGAACTCCTGAAATGGCCTTGATGTCCTCAACATGTCTCTTAAGCGTAGGTTGTCCATCTATGCACTGCCAAAAAGAGGACGAAAGAGAGCACAGATTTGCATAAAATGTACATATGCTCATGTATATGTATAGATGCAAATTTTAAAATAATCACAATAATTTAAATAGAAATGCAGGACATCTCACCATAGTAGGGAAGGCTGTGACCCGGTGAACTGCATGCCTGCGCTCCAGGTGCTAACTTTTGATGGGCAACTTCAAGGCCCCTGCTTGCTTTCCTTTCTGATGGTTATCTTCATCTTCAACAGGACAGTCCTTCAAATAGAGGACACTTTCAAACAGGGGATTGCCCTCTGTAAAATAGAACATATGGCCACCTTAATTAGCAGGGTAAAAATACCTGATCTTCTCATAGGTTAGATTGTATGTCCAACTAGTCCAGTATTGACTAGTCTGATGACAGCAGTTTTCCAGGGTCTCAGGCAGGGGACATGCCTGCCATTTACAACACGGGATTACTTTTGGCGTTATTTGTTTGCTTGTTTATAACTGGAGATGCCAGGAATGTACCCTGGAATCTTTTGCATGCAAAGTGTGCACTCTTCCATTGAGCTATGATCCCTTCCCTGGAGGTGCATGAGCTATAACTTTATCAAATCCATTCTAGGTTCAAGCAGACCAGATTATTCTAACCCACTGAAGATAGTCCTTGGATGTGCCAGACAACTACCCACCCCCCACTAATTTCACCTAATCAAAGAGTTTCAGAATTATGATTGTTGCAATTTAAGTGTCGGAAAAATCAGGGCAGCAGAGAATGCCATCCACTTTCATAGAATACAAATATCAATCACCCAGACTTCACAATTGCCTTGGATGGAGGCAAAGAGATTAAAAATAAATAAATGACATCTTTAAAGATGCTTATTTTGCATCTTTGTGTTTAAATAATAATCGGAGCTGTTTGACTTCCTTAGGCCGTGTCACAAAGGCCAAGCAACAGTAAGCCAACAGTAAAACAATGGCTCTCTATGATCACACAGCCCTTGCAAGATCGTATGCAGTTTTCAAAGAATTTTCTCTCCATGCCCTCTACAGCCTTGAAGTCATTCTGTGAACGTTTAAACGCCTCAGAGAGACTGCCATGCTACTTATCAGGTCAGCAGTCCCAGTGAGATTTCTCATCTGATTCCAGGTCAACTATATGCAATCAGCCAATAACATTTGGCTGAGGCAAATTTTGTTTGACTGCTCTCTCTCTCTCTCTGGTACTCTCTCTCTTTAAAAGGGCCTAAGACAAAAATAGCATGGAAAGTGGTATGTGAGTGTTTATTTAATAATTCACATTTGAGTGAATCTGAACTCCTCATCCCACATATCACACTGTGGTATAGAAGTCTGACAAGTTCAGTGTCGAGACGTTCAGTGTATCATCTACAGGAACTGATCACGTTTCTCCATTTCAGACAGTGTGACATTCTGCCAAAATAATTTCAATAGTAATAACAGCAGCACTGACAACGTATATGAGCAAGTGCAGATGGAAGAGAAATCATCACCTTTCCAATGCCATCTCCTTGTTTCCTTCCAGCCATTAAAGTGTTTGCCCTTTATTAAAGCTCACTCGTTCGCTTTCATAACCCATTTGTACAAGCCGCTGGTTCCCATACTTTCTTTCCCTTGCTTATCACCACTCTGATTGCTATTATGACTGTTATTTAGCACGACTCTCCTACTTCCAGAATGTTAGAGCACATCTGTCTGTAGAAGGCATTGAAGCGTGTGGGTTGCTCCTCACTTCTTCTCCAGTATAATTTGATAAAGCTCAAATCAAGGGCGACAATCTACAAATCCCTTGCTCTGGAGAAGGTCTACTGAAGTCTAAAAATCAGCTCTTATACAAGATCTAGGTTCCACCAATTTAAAAATATTTGTGTGAAAGATTATAGTACATTCAGTAGGCTGGCACATAATAAACAAGGCATCCCTAAGATAAACATGAGCCACAATCCATGAGAGTTATATGTTCTTAAGCCAATGTTCTTAAACGCAATGTCAATGGTTCACGTGCATGTAGCTCTGCCTTGGATTGTGGCCAACATATGCATGTTTCAAGTCTAATCTTCTTTATGTAATATTGTACATTAGGTGGATACATAGCTAGCTGCTTTAAAAAGAGCGTAGCAATTTCCCATCAGAATCAATAAAAGACACCCATCCCCTGACTTCAGTGCAATCAGACCCAGATCCATTGGGAAATACCTATTTCTCTTTTGAAAGTTACTCAGGCTAGCTACCTTAGGAAGACTTACTCAGGAGAGCAAGCTCTGTTGAACACAATATTGGGATGGCTTAGCACCAAGCCGAGATAGCCCGATCGTATCTATGTCAGTGATCGCTGAAGTAACGCGATGACGTTGCTTTTCTGGCTTATTTCTTTCAGGGCTTGACTGAGTGAAGTTGAATTCTCAAGAGCGAAGCTACGGGGTGGCGTTGCACAGCAGAGGTGCATTCTGACCCTATACAAGCATATAAGGAGGAAGTAATGGCAGTAGTAGAAGTAATAGTAGTAGCAACTACAGTTCCTTCAGAATCGCGGGTCGGGAACGTTTCAGCGGCGAGTCACGGAAAACACAGACAGAACCGGCTCTCCCCGGAAAGATGCGTACAGTAGCTCTGCGTGAGCGCGGCCGGATTAGAAAGTCCAGGGAAATACAGTACATCGCATCTATATAAAGCATGTATGAGTCAGAGCGCCAGTGGCAGAGCGAAGCACCCACAGTCGTGTATCAGGTGGCTGCTTCTCTCCCCCCGGCATAGCTGCTCGGTTTCCCCCCTGTCTCTGTGCGTGTGTAACTTTACCAGAAGAAGCGGTGCCATTGATCCCTTGCTCCTCCCGCTCTGCATCCTCCGTAGGGAAGAGAACAAACCTCCCTGCCTGCAGGCGCCGTTTCCTGCAGGATGCCACAGTCAGCTCCGTTGCCGGTTGCTATTGCTGCTGCCGCCGAGGAGGAGGAGGAGAAGAAGGACCAGGACCGCGCTAGCCGGTTGGAGCAAAAGAAAGGGCGACCCGGGTACAACCACCCGACCAGCCACGCCGGCACTGCTCGCTCTGGCGTGCAAATTGCCCGCTTCAGACCCCTCCCCGTGGGGAAGGTTGGGTTGGGGTTGAACCCATCGGTGGAGGAAAGGGCGGAGGGGCGGGCGAGGAGAAGCAGAAGGGAAAGCGACTGAAACGGGACCGCGGAGCCGGTCCCCGCCCTCCCTCGGCTTGGCCCTCCCTCCCGCGGCCGTGATTGGTTTCGCCCGCCCCTCGCTCGGGCTCCGAGGCCGCCTCCCTCGCCAGCTAAAGCGGCCAGTCTGTGACTAGGGAGCCAGAAGGGAGCATGGTATCGGCTCTGCACCAGCTGCTGCCGCCGCTGCCTCCGTCTCCCGAAGTCGCCTCCCGCCGCCTCGCCTCGCGCGCCCCTTCCCCTTCCTCGGAGGAGTTGCGAGGCAGCCCCGGCTGTGTGGGGCTTTGCGGTAGCGGGGGAGGGAAGAGCGGCTGCAATGCCTAAGCCGCCTCCTTCTCCTCCCCCCGCTGTTTCTGTGCATCCTCCTTCCCCGCCAGCCTGAAGACGGTGGTGGTGGTGGTGGGGTGGGGGGAGGAAGGAGCTGCTCTCGCCCGCCAAGGACGCGCGCACTTGCGCGTGTGTCGTCGTCGTCCCCGTCCCTCCCTGTGGAGAGAGAAAGGAAAAAGGTAAGGACCTCAAGGGGAGCGACGAGAGGGACCGGGTGGACCGGGAATGGGTAGCTGGAGGTGGGGGGGGGGGGGGAGAGAGGTAGGTGGAGCGGAGCCCGAGGGGAGGCTCTAGGCTGGCCCGAGGAAGCGGCTCGGCGCACCTTTGGCGTGTGCCCCATGGCTAGGTGTTGTTGTTAGTCCAGCCTGGGCTTTGCCAAGAGTAAGTAGCCTGGGGTGGATGGAACGGCTTGGCTAATGAATCCCCTGCGCCTGCGCTCGCTGTCTGCATGGAAAACTTCCTGCTCGGGTGTTTTGTGTGATGTGCAAGACCAGAAGCAGTAGCATGGGGGTGCTCTGAGGTAGCGGGAGGGTTTCGTGAGGCGGCGTGGGGTGGGGGGATGGGGATAGACCTGTAAGGAGGAAACCATCCTCCCTTACTCTCTTCGCTCAATTCAGCCATCCCTCCTCAGTCACTCTTTCTTCTTTCTTTCTTTCTCTCTCTCTCTCTCTCTCTCTCTCTCTCTCCCTCCCTCTCTCTCTCTCCCTCGCCGTGCTCTACAAAACCTTCAACTTCCCTCTCGGTGTGGGTTAAAGACACCTTCCCACCCCACACATGCACAGGCTCAAAAGGTTGTTGACTAATCTATTGAATTGAGGAGGCATTGGGGGATCGGAGAATTACCATTTTGTTGGTTGGGTCTGTCGCTTACCTTTCACGGGCTCCGGTTTGTAGATGGTTGCTTCTCTCTTTTCTTTTTTTTAAAGCACACCACTGCAAAATCATCCATCATCACCAGAAGGCAGAGGCTATCTTTAATTAAAACTGTCTTGAAAGGGATAAAAAAATGACAGTCTCCTACCTCAGAATTGAACCTGCCAAGTCTCTCTTTCTGCACGTTGGTCACTCCTCACTTATTTTCTTTGGATTATTTTTAAATGTTCTTAGATTTATTTAAAAAACACCTTAGAGTAGGCTTGGTAACTTCTAGGTATGTTAGCCTCTTCTGATGCTTAACTTCCCCTCAACCTGTGTCTAGTACATTGACAACTTCTCCCTTTCTTTCATTCTCCCCCCACCCCCGCATCTTATTCTATCTGAATAACATCCTTCGCCAACCTGGTTCCTTACAAATGTTTTGGACTACATCTCCCAGCATTCCTGACAATTGGCCTGGTTGGCTGGGGCTGATGGAAGTTAAAAACATGTGGAGGGCAGCAAGTTGTGGAATGCTGCTATCGAATGTAGATTATGAGTCTTCTGGGCAGCGCCTTGCAGACTTTGGGGGAAATATGTAAATAAATAGTGTTATATCAAAAGGTATGTTCGAGACATGTAAAACATGCATGGGATTGTACAGTAAGTTCTATTCAACTTCATAGATCTTAATTGAAAGTAAATATGTATAGGTTTAGGTAGCACATCTCTGCTGTCAGGGCTTGGCTCTATGCTTTAGCTCTCCCTCACCACCCAAATTAATTCTTTGTGGAACTTTGTTAATTATTATCAGATTGTCTATGTTGTTGTGCTGATGATGGGGAGTGTTTCACTGTTTGTGTCACAGAGTTTGAATATGTATAAAGGAATTAAAGTCTGGTGTGATAATGATACATTCTAAGGGTTTTATCCAATGTTAGTTCTACTTAAAGTAGACCAATTAAAATGAATGAGACTTATCTTAGGCTAATATTGGATGCAGCCCATTGGATGCAATCCTAAAGGTATTTTGTTGTGTATTATGAAAGTGTGATCTCTAAAATCTATTGTTCTAGTATTGTGACTAAAAAGATTAATAGATTTTAAGTGAGCATAGAAGCTGAAACCTTTAATGTGTAGAGATGAGTGCATAAAGTTAAAGAAAATGTGTATTTAATAAAAAAAATTTAAAAAAGCAAGTGGTTCTTGAGCAAATTTGTTTTAATATTCCTAGTTTACTGTTGCCAGAGATAATTTTGAGGGTGTTGTGGCTTTAAGATTGCAGATACCAGCATTAATGTCTCTTGTAATCTAGCAATTGGCTAAAACTTTAAGTCCTCCTTCATAGATGTTATGATTGTATGAGAAAAGCAATACCATGTTCTTTTCCTTCCTTTAAATAAGGCAGCCGTGGCTCTCTGTTATGACTGGATTAAACTGGCAAAGCCATTCAGTTTATAATGTGAATTACAGCCATATTTTACTCCTATTCAACAGTTTGGAACTTTAGCTATGCACAGTAGGTTACCTCCTCGTATTTGAATGAGTGAGTAACAAGGTTTTATTCTTCTCTATGTAGCCAACTCTAACTGTGGCTGTATGTAGAAGAGTTCTTCCCAGCTTGCAACAAAACATGGCATTTCATATATTAATTTATGTAAGAGAAAAAGAATTATCAATGCAGTAGTTCATAGGATTTTTTCAAATGCAAGTCTGCTTCTTTGGAATGTATACCTTTAAAAGATGTAGAGTTCAGTATTGCAGCCAACATAATAAATCTGGAAGATGGTGGTTTTACTACAATTTTATCTCTAAAAACAAACTCTTTTCAGTCACATCAATGTCTTAAGACCTTATTAGATGTAGAGTGTTTGCTTTAGTTTAACCTACGTGACAGCTTCATGGTGAATTCAAATCCCTTGTATGTAGATTTGAGAGAACCAATGTACTTGAAAGTTTCCTACACTCCCAAGTTTTCGGTAGTAACTGGTCTTTTGAAGCTTAAAAAGCCTGTTCACAGTATTTTGAGCTTCCTCTTGACAACAGAACCCACGAACAAACGTTCAGTGCAAATTATTGCTGGAATAGAATATTTTATCGTTGTCATGACTACAAATAGAGCAATGGTTGCTAGTTTTCACATAAATGCAGTGGTGCAAAAGGGGTAGAATTCAAGTTCTTTGTTACTTTTAATTATATTTCTAATGAATGATAGCCAAACGTCAGGTGTCCAATACAAAAAGAGCAGTGAATTTGGTTTGAGTGAAAGTCCTTGCTGGAACAAAACTGCAGGAAAAAAAAGCCTTCTCTGCTTCTAGATTTCTCCTGAAAATCATAGGATAATAGGATAGGAAGGAAACAGAAGGTCATCCAATCCAGCCCCCCTCTAACATGACTTTTTGTATAATCCGGATTACTGTTATGAGTTATTAGAAAGAACAAACAATACACATTATAGTGAGGTGCCTTTAAGGTGAAAAGCTGGAAATGGCACTAGCCGCAAGCTACTGGCAAGATTTGTGGACCCATGAATTATACTGTTTATTAAGAGCAGTGTCATCTTTGGATCATTAGAAATATATAGAGGTACAATGGTGGTCCTGTCCTTCTACTGTTTTCAAATATATGTTGACAAAAACATACTCAAGGAGTATCTCTGTTACCTACAGTTTGGTACTGCTCCTGTCATCTGTACATAAACATCGGCTTACAGTGAAGCATTTACTTAATGTTGTATTGTGTTTCCTGAGCATCATTGATTTCCCTTAAGCCACTGGTTTCTTGTATGTAAAACCTCTTGGCCGGTGGCACCTCTCATTGCTTTTTGCATCTGTTTGGTCATTTTGTGTTCAGCCTTGTCCAATTATTACTTTTCCCTTGCTTTCTTGTCATTTATGACTTTAGGAAATCGTATTAATCAAAAGCTGGGAGCTAAGGAGGCAGTTCTTCCTTACCAGGTATTCTAAAGGACGTACATGGAGATGTAATGATGATAAATGTGCAGCCCCATCCTATGCATATTTCCTCAGAAGTAGGTCCTACTGAGTTTATTGGGACTTGAATAAATTTGCATCCAAATCTGATATATATTTTAAACATGATGTTAAGGGGAAACAAATCCAAGGAGTAAAAGAAGAATCTCTCTCCTTGGATGATATGGATAGCAGTAATGTGGGTTTTCTGAGAAATTTTGAATTGGAAATGTTTCCAATGCAGATTAGGTTAATTTGCATAAAATCATTTGTACAGTGTGTGTGTGTCAGTTCGTGTAGGAAAATGTTTTTGTGTCCTAAGAGTAGGGGTGGGCAACTTGTAGGGCAAAACTTCTGGAGAGGCACAACTCTCATAATCTCTCACCATTGGTTATGCTGGCTAGAGTGGATAGGAGCTGAAGGTTACAATGTATGGAGGGCAACGAGTTGTCCATACCTGCCCTAGAGAGATCTAACTTAACATGTTTATCCTATTTGTAGTTACTAAATAAAGTTAAAGGGGGTACCCCATATATATATATATATATATATATATATATCCCAATATATCACAAATATTTGACCTGGAATGAGGGGGTGCACATTAAGCACATTTAGGGTGCAATCGTATGGATTGTTAGACAGAAAAAAGTCCTACAACTCCCAGCATTCCCCAGCCAGCCATGCTGTCACTATTTATAAGTTTCCTCTCACTCTGAGATGTATATGTATTTCAATGACATATGTATTCTCTCATATTTGCTAAGAATAATCACCTAAAAACATTAATTACAACTTAATATTAAGCTTGCTTGATATTATATTTGTAATTCGTATATATTAATTTTTACTAATGAACTTTTGAAATGGAAATTTTTTTGCAGAAAAATAAAGAACGGGGGGGTGAAATCCACCCGTATCAATGATGGAAGCACAGTCTCTGGATTTCTGCTGAAAGCCTATTCTTAAATAGGGACAGGAGGATTTGAAGATGATGATATAGAATTCAACTCTATAGAATTTTAGTAAATGCCTTGTTGATGTGTGGCTATTACAGCTGATTTTGGGTTTGAATTTATATATCTTGACTTGAAAGAAGAAAATACTATACTGAAAAGTTTAGTACCTATTAAGAACGTCAAGCAAAAAGCAAAATAAAAAAATGTGTAAAAGCTGAGTATATCAGAAATCATAACAAATTTCGTATAGTTGAGAAACTGGAATGCAAATAAGGAAAAGCCTTACTCCATAGATTAAGGAGGCCAGTCTTTCAAATCTCTCTCTTTCCCTCTCCCCCTTATTTTGGTACTTATATGTTGGACTACTGCCATCATCCCTCATCAGGATGGCTAATGGCAATACTGGGTGAGGTTTTAGGAGTTGTAGTATGGCACGTCTGGAGGGCAATAAGTTGAGAAAGGCTGTTTCAACTATCTAATTGCTAACAGATACAGAGTAGTCACAGAGAACTTCTCCATCTAGATATGGAGCTTATATCGTATTGTTAGAGGGTGTGTTTTTCTTGTTGTGGGCAAAGGAAAGAAAATGGCTTCCTAGGAGGAATGTAGATGTGAAACCTTTTAGAACCAGAAGATGGAATTGTATAATAAACCAGTGTGGAGACTGGTAGAAATACATTCTGAGTACCCTGTCCACATCCAGACTTTTGTATAATAAACCTTTCTGTAGCATCCTGAGACATCTCCCTTTACGTGCTCATCTTTGATGGCCACCCTCCTTGCACCTACATCCAAGGTGAGCCACTATTTCTCATACTTTCCGAAGGTGTTAAGAGGTGAATGATGATAGTCTTGACCAAAGTATATATGGCTGTTTCTGGCTCTGAATCTGATTCTTCCTCACCCCAAAGTTGCATTCTTTGCCAGAGGCAATTGATGAAAAAGTATTTCTGCCTGCTATGCCAACTTGGCTTCCTAGGTCAGTGATGCATCCAAGAGTTTCCCAGGAAGTGAACCTGGGAAGGCAGAACAGTATAGTTGTCCACATGGCTAAGTGACCATAACTTCTTAAGTCTTGATCGAGTTCTGTCATTTAACTTTCTTTCACTTGGTCATCAGCCATGGCTGTGTTGATGGACTACAAAACAGTATGACTATAGGAACTGGTTTGGATGAAAGCATGGTAGAATTGTAGGTCACCAGCATCAGTGGGACCTATTGCATGAAATCCATCTCACCCAGTAAATTCCCAATAGAACCTTGCAGTGCACAGAAAGCCTAAGGGAGTGATGACCAATACCTCACACCAAGAATAAATAGAACCGCCTGAATGGTTTTATGCAGGGTTGGTAAAAGGTAAGGTCTCCAGATGTTTTTGTCTTCAACTCCCAAGAGCCCCTGACCAAAGGTCAGCAGGGCTGGGAGTTGAAATTCAGTACATCTGGAGGTATATTCTCAGCCCACCCATGATCTCATGAAACTGCTGGGTGCTCTAGATGTTCAGGTCAGGGATAATTGAAAGTAGCGGGAGAAACTAGTAAAACTAATAGGTTACAATTGCCCCTGTTGATTTCTAGGCAGGAAGTCAGCTAACGTCACAGGCGTGTTGGGTCTCTTCCCAAGCCAAAAGCTAAAGTGGCAGTTTTCCAGAAAATTTCATGAGTTCTCTCTCTCTTCCCCCCCCCCCCCCAGGTTGTATGTGGCAATAGCTGCTATGGAACCACCTTTCGGATGCTGATTAGTTAGTGCTCAAACAAAAAAACCCTGCAGATTACTTGACATCCAGCATCTTGTTTTCTTTAGAGAAAAAACTAATAAACCGAACCAGCATGGGTCCACACTTTTCTGACTAGCTTTTACCAAGCCAAAGTCCAATTTGCTGGTAGCTGTCCTCATACTTTCAAGCACTCACTCTGCTTTGGTGCAGGAGAGGCAATTTAAATAGGATATGATTAAGCCTCCAAATTCTTACTGTGTGTTGCAGTTTCTAGCCTCCAAGTGGAGCCAAATAAGAGTTGTTTTTTGGTTTCTCTTTTCTGTCTAAGAAAGAGGTGACAGTGGGCAAAAGGGAGCTCGATTTACAGATGGCAACAGCACAGATTTAATAGGGTATTCTCTAGCCAAAATTGCTCCCTTCGATAGTGCTCTGCAGTCACAATGGCAGAGAATAAAGACTATCTCTGTTGCTACGATTGCAACATAATTTGCTAAATGCCTATGCATCTGGTTTCAGCACACATCAAGTGCCTCTTGCTACTCATTTTCCTTCCACTTCATTCTGACTTGAAGTTTCTATTAGCCTGTGGTATCTCTGTTGACAAAAATGTGGGGCAAGACACTGCAATGTTTTCAATAGACAAACCCATTCTTTTGTGTCTCCCCCCCAACCCAAAATTGGCCCAGATACCTTTCCACCCCTCGCTGCCTTTTCTTTTCAGTTTCTCCTTTAAAAATAATATTTCCTTTATGTTTGGGAAAACAAACAAGATACATGGAGCTTTATCGGCCAGTAAAACAAACCTGAGTTTGGTATCCCCAGAGTAGTAATTGACTGGCAAGTGGGCCAATACAAGCTTGATGCCTGCCTATCCATTATTAACCACTTCTCCATTTGGAGACTTTCCCCATATCCACTTCTCTTTCATCTTAATCCCATATTAGCGGCACCAGTTATAAGCTTAACTTTTCCTCTGTGGCACCTCGGCTGTGGAATGAACTCCCCATAGAGGTTTCGCCTGGCATCTACATTATATTCCTTTAGACGCCAGGTGAAGACCTTTTTATTTTCCCAGTGTTTAAACAGTTCTTCAGTTTGATTTTTAATGTTGCTGTTTAAATTTGTATTTTAAATCCCTATCAATTTCTGCATGGCTGCTTGGTTTTTTATCCTGGTTGTGCTTTTATACTGTATTTTACATTATGTTTTTATACTGTCGTTGTTTTATATTTTGAATGGTTTTTATGGTTTTAATTTTTGTAAACTGCCCAGAGAACTTTGGCTATTGGGCAGTATGGAAATGCAGTAAATAAATATAATTGCGAAAGGCTGATCCTAATTTGGCCCTTTTCCGTGGATATTGTAGTGACAGCAGCCACCCTATTGAAGAAGTCTCTGAGGCCTTCAGGAACCATCGTTCAGGCAGGTGGAAATATGTAGTAGAATACTCCAACCACAAGCAGTATTGTTCCATGTGGAATAACCATGTTCTTGATCCTCTTGAATCACTAGATTTCAAACTTTTCCAGGGGGGGGGGGTAATGTGTTAGTGACCACCTGTTGGCCTCTGATCTCCTATTAAACAATCCAATGTTGCAACTTATTTATTGATCAGTAAAACAAACTAAGTGAACAGAAGGCCACAAATCAGTGGGGCATGCATCTTCAGATGATTATAAGCATTTAAATAATCAAAGTACACTGATTCCAAATGGTACGAGGGGCAGCAGATTATGAATTGATAACTTACTGACTTTGACCTTCTAGATTATTGTCCTGCCAAATAGGTTTGATTTCAAATGTGTGTCAATTGTGAACAGCTCTGATATGCTGTTGCTACGGGGGAAAGCTCCAAAGCAGCCTAATGAAAACTGGGGTTGCTCAGTGCTCATGGAATACTGATTTGAATGAGTGGGAGAGAATGGAAAACAAGGGAGAGTATTCTAGAACAGGAGTGATCAGAAAGTAGATCAGTAGATGTTTTGGATTTCAACTCCCACCATTCTTAAGCATTGGCCATTGCTCGGTAGAGGCTTTTGGGAGTTGAAGACCAAAACTTCTAGAGATTTACCTTCTGTCCACCCCTGTCCTAGGGGCTGGCTGGAACCCTCAACAGGAACATTCCACACTGCAACGTTTTGTTGCAGGTCTTATATTTCCTTACTTAAAAAAAGTTACTCCTGCTGCTATGGAGAATGCTTGAAATGTGTGAGCTGTTCTGCTAAAAGTTTAAATTAGGGATGGTATGTGCTTGACTTTTCATGGGGCAGTACATAAAGCAGATGTTCTTTCTGGGCTTTTGAGTGCTTTCTCCCAGGGTTGATTATTTCTTGAACTGCTGTGAGGTTTTATTGAATGGAGTGTTTATGCTGTGCTTTTTGTTATTTGTGATGTTTGTTGCTTTTAGCTGAATACTGTCCTTGGAATTCTAATTCACTATTGAAGGCCAGATATACATTTTTTAGAAACAAAATATTTCTGCATGCATTTTAATGGAGAAGTATTTTTTCCACCTACTTGTTTCTTACAGCATTACACCTTCAATACTATAGATCTTTCTTCCATGACTTGTTTTCATAGGCTGTGGTTAATAAAACAAACAGTGAAGCGTAAAGAGGCCTATAGATACAGAGGGAATTGTATTATTTGTTTGTGGGGAAACTAATTCCATTGCAGAAAAGTGGATGCATTTTTCAGCAGATAAGAACTCCTGAAAGGGGGTGGAAAGGGGGTGGATGGGAGAGAAGCCCCTCATGTTGGATGATTGTGATGAGGAAAGACATTTGCCAGAGTCTCTTACTTTCCGTCCTCTAACCTGCAGGATAACACTTCATACAACTGAAGTGGACTCTAGTTTATGCCATTATATTTTCATCTCTAGGGTGCCACAAGTCTCTTGGTAAATGCTGCAGCAGACTGCCATAGCGCTCTCCCTCTGGAAATTGGGTATCTTTGGGTACTCAAACACAGTTGATCTCTCCTTTAAGTGTCCACAAGCACATCCTGCAGAAAACAAATGGGCAATAAACTATTGGATGTGAAATTTGTTTATATATTCTATATTATTCCAACACTACATCACCTTTCCAACACATACTCTCCTTGCATCCAATTTTTGAAGTAGTCCAGAGTTACTGCACAGAGCAATACCCAGTAGGTCAAGCTTACTTGCAGTGGAATGTAGGATGTTTTATGTTGAAAGTATTTCAACTGACCAATCCATATCAGAAATATTAACAGAAAGTGTTGTCAGGTAACAGACACATACAGTTTCTGGAGTGTAGGTGTGGCAGATTCCAAGATGTACCTAATTTTTTTGAACTGGGCATTAATCATATCACTATTGATGGTTTTGAACCCTGCAAGAGAGTAATTATCAACATTCGCTTGAACAAACATGATTTGCATCACAATGCAGCCAATAAAAAGAAGCACTTTGCACTCTCTGTCTGTAGTGGTGAGTAATTAACTGAGGAGTATGGTCTGCTTTCAAGGAAATTCACCTTTTCACACTTTGTTATAAGGTTTGATTTTGGGGCTGGGCTTGCTGCACCAGTAGATTTGAACATCCCAGCATGCTATAAAAGCTGTGTTGTGCATGCTGGCTCCTTAATGGCAGCAAATGCATAAAACACAAATGGCATCAAACTGTATCTTAGCAGGCACAACTAAACTGCACATCAAAAGAAAGGAATGTTCCACAAAGGATTAATTGAATTTTTTAGAAAAGCTGTTTCACACTAATTTATTAAAATGCTCACATTCCTCAACAAACACAGCTGTATTTTGCTGTGCAGGAAAAATGAACATATATGTTTAACAACTGGTATGTAAAAATAAAATGTGCAAAATATCTATACAACTTTGTTTTCAGCTAGTAATTCTGTTGTTCTCACTTGAATGAAAATGCCAACTTGGCATGTCCCCAAAATCAGTTGTTCCAATATAATTTAAATATGAAGAAAGCAACTGCACTACTTCACAGCATATTAGAAGATCTTGTCCTCCATATGCTTTTACACAATAGAAAAGGAAGCATCAAGAATAAAATTATTCCAAAGGTTACTTTTTAAATCATTTTTTTTAATGTGGAAATTTCTTTGTATGGACTGACTGACCTCTAGCTTAAACTCTCTACTTAGATGCACTTTCCTTTTGATTTTGAACCAGAGTAGTTCCACATGATAACTTGAGATCTATGTTTATGATAAATTCACCAAACACTATTGTTCAATGGCAAAATCCCATTGAGATGTTATAGGATATGCCACAGCAGACTGTTGTTGCCCAACGATTTAGAGCTCAGTCCTTCTGCATGTTTACTCAGAAGTATGTCTCATTGGGTTCAGTGGTACTTACTCCCAGGTAAGTCTGCACAGGACTTTAGCAGTAGTTATTTATGAACATGTCTGTTGAAACAGATAGCAAGGATTTAACGTTACAAGTAAGAGGACCATGAATTACTCCCTGTCCTCTTACTCGTGCACACTGATTTGGAAGTAAAAGCATTCACATATGACTTTCCTGATGTATGGGAGTAAACTGATGTAGAGGACAGCATGCACATCACTGTACTGCATGAAATATAGTGCAAAAATTTATTTTCCTAAAAGTCCACCGAACAGCTATTCAGCTGGTTGTGTATTCTCAACTAATAAATGTTAATTTATTTACTGCATTTTTATTCTGCTTTTCAGACAACGATTGTCTCCCAAAGCAGTTCACATCAATTTTAAAAAAAGACACAGTTCAAGGTGGTGAACTATAAGCAGGCATTTAAAGGCACTGCATGGCAGCCTGATCCTCCTTTGCTGGTGCTCTTGCTAGAAGGAGGCCAATGGATAGGTACAGAGCGTTCTTTCCCCTTGAACTTCTGCAGTCCCAAGGCCGCTGTCAGTTGGAGTCAAGTATTCTGGCAGGGAGGGAGAAAGCTCGGATTTTGACACTATATGTTCATGCATAACTGTGTAGATGCCTTTTTTCCTACATGGATTTATCTGGAAATGGCTGTTAAGTACATCTTGGTCTACGACTGAAACTAATCCACCTCACCTCTTCTCATAAAATCTGATCCTGGGGATATACAAATAGGAAAATACAGAGCACAAGGAGTATGGCCAGTGGCCACCGATGTTAATTTTTTTAAACCCCTTCCCCGTGTGTGTGTGTGTGTGTGTGTGTGTGAAAAAGAGAGAGAGAGAGAGAGAGAGAGAGAGAGAGAGCGCACAAAGGAGAAGGTGGCAACTACCAATAAAGTTGGTGAAATTGGAAGCAAAGAAGCAAGTGTGAAATATTTACCATACTAATATACATGGCAGTGGGGAAAAGCACCTGCCTACGATTTCTTGGGATTGCACGATGGGAGTTAAAAGCGGTAAACCTCAGGTTAAGATCAGCATGTTGGTCAAGTGACCAGTCAAAAAGAGTGCCTATTTGACCGTAATCAAATATTTCAAGAATGCCACTGTGTAGATGGCAGCTTGCCTTTAATTTCATTAAGGTGCCATTTGTTACCAAGGGCAGTAGTGTGGGTCCCTAGTCTTGCAGCAGTCAAGGGCAAACCTAGTAGCATAGCAAAGTTTCTTCTGTTAGCTTACCTGATATAACTGCAGGCTTCTTCAAACAGGAAATCAAGCAGTCCTCTGTGGCAAAGGCCACTGTATAGTGGATGAAGTGTTGGTCCAGGATCAGGTAGACTTGGGTTCAAATGATTACTTTGTCAAAAAGCTCATTGGGTGGTGTGCCAGTCACATATTTCCAAACTAACCTTCCTTAGAGGTTGTTGTGATCATAACATTGTGTATAACACCCCAAGCCTCTTGGGGAGTGGAAGAGTAAAAAATGTAACTTTAAACACTCTAATGAATCATAGCATAAGTATCAAACCTCTTGATCATCTTTGCTCTTTACTTAACGCTTTAAAAATATTTGAGCATCATTTGGCCAGACAATAGACCAATCTTAGGAGGCTACACAGTGTGAGATTCTGCGAAGGATTATGTTGAAAATGCTCTTAGTGGTGCATCTTGATCTTTTTGGATGTTCCGATTTGATGAAAGGGTGTGGGGAGGTGATATGGATCCCAATTGTCAAGGATAAAAACCACTTTGGTTGTAAGGCAACTCTGTTTGATTGAGTGTAATGCAGCTGCATGGAGAGGGTCCTACAGACAAAGAACTTTTCTCCTGGCAGTATGAAAAGCAGGTATATTTATACAAAATATCATCTTAACCAATTAACAGTTGGCAAATAGCATCTTAACCAGTTAGCAGTCAGTAAAATTCTGAAGCAAAACAATGTCAGATTGACCTGGATGGTCAGTCCTCATCAAGCTGCTTATTTGTCTCATCCTATATCAAAAGATCTTGACAGAAATTCTAATTAAGCATTTTCTTCCAATTAAGCAGTTTCAGCATTACCTCACATTCAGGCACATACATCATTCCAATCCCATCATGCGGTTCACTTGCAAGAACCAAACTACATACAGAGCAGATATATGAAGGCTTGTGGCCTTTCTTTCTCACTAGCTTATTGAATTTGATATCCTGTATCACCCTTTACTAATCTGGTGCTCTCTAGAGGTAGTGTACTGCAACTCCCCCAGCATCCCCCATGCTGGCTGGGAATTGTAGTCCAACATATCTGCAGATCCCCATGTTGGGGAAAGCTGTCCTGTATCTAGAACACTTACAAGAATTATTGTGTAATCTATTCTTCTGTGTAAATCAGCATATATTATAGATGTTGTATAACTAGATATGTGAAAAAATGTAGGACTTCAGGAGAATGAAGAAGGAGGTATGAGAGGTTCATCTTTTTAGATCAGATCTGAGCTCAGCACCAAGTCAGATATGCTTACCTCACTATACAGGTCATTTTCACCCACCTCTGTTTCTGTCTCCTCTCCACCCCGCAATCCCAAGCAAATTCATTCATTCATTCATTATGTTTCTAGCCCTGGCTCTCTGAGTGGTTTTTAAAGATTAAAACCTTTAAAATACAATATAATAGCATAAAATACAATATAATAGCATAATATAAAACTATTAACATACAAAAAACATTTTTAAAAACATCAACAGTAAAAATTCCAGGACTTATTAAAGCTTTATCATATGCTGTCAAATGCCTGGGAGTAGAGGAAAGTCTTAACCAGGCACCAAAAAGATGACAGTGTTGGCACCAGGTGGACCTCACTGGGGAAGTAAGTGTTCCACAGTTGAGGTGCCACCGCCAAGAAGTCCCTCTCCCTTGTTTCAATCCTCTGCGTTTGGAGGAGAGTCTCAGATGATGACCCTAGTGTATGGGTAGGTTCATAGTTTACAGTGTGAAACCCCTACAAATGTATGTCACATTTTTCATATGAAATGTCAAATAACCAGGCATGATGCTCAGCATTCCATTTGCAGAGAAACAAGTTAGAGTAAAGACAGTCAGTGTTTTAACAGAGCGATTCTGTGGAAGTAACTTACTGTGTTCAGTGGGGCTGACTCCTGAGAAATTTTGCATAGGATTATAGCCTTTGGCTGCAGTGTTATGCACATCGACTTCTGAATAAACATGCAACACATTGTGCTGTGCTTGTAGGGGAAGACTTTGAACACATCTTTGTTGCTTTAAAAGACACTTGTTTTCAGGGGGCAGAATGTATATTCAAACCACTTCTACCACACTTTAAAAAGTTATGTCTATCTTCTTCACCCTAAGTGACCATACAGATTTTTCCTAGACGAGAGAATGCAGACTTTAAAAGCTCACTTTAAAAGCTAAATATTTATGTAGTGACTTCTAATATAGCTAGATTGGAATGCCAGACATCTCCAAATCCTGTCGCAGCTGCTGCAATACTGTTCTTGGGGAAACCCAGCAGGCAATGAAATATGCAAGAATGTATTGTCTGCTAAGCATTGCTTTAGTAGGTTAGGAACTCTGCTAAACATGTATCAGTCCCCAGACACTGATAGTAAACAAAACTGTGTCTGTGTAAAAAGCAACCCTTTTGAGAATCCTCCCCTCCTTAACAGAAATTTCAAACTGGAGTTCCACTCTTGTCTGAACATGTACAATTAGAAGTGAGAATGGCATATGAATTTTAAGAGCTTTAAATCAGCCTCTAAAAGGCTTAAGATTTGTTTTACGATACGGCTGTTGTGGAGAAGGTGGGCTACATGGGTTCTTTTCTGTTTGGGAAGCTGCTTGTGGGGTTTGGGCTAGCGGTAAAGCAGCAAATAGGGAAAGATGTGAAATCCCTGGTGCGGGTTTCCCTGACCGTATCTTCAGAGCTCCAAGTACTATTGCTATTCATAGAAAGACAATATGGTTACAATTGTGAACCAGTACTTGTCCTTTGCATCCCCTTCCACCCCAGTACAGCACTTCTGATTCCTAAAACTTGCATGGTTAACTGCATAGTTAACTGATTTTGTGCATCATTGACTTTCAGGAATGGCTAAGAATTTTTATAACTGTCACTGAAATGACTGTTCTTGGAACAGATAAAAATGGCTAATTCTAATACATGGACATTTCCACATATTTTGTCCAAATACGTTCTCGAATCAAACCTGTTGAAGTAAATAGAGTTGTATTTGGTACTATGTATTGTGTCAGATAATCTTAGAAAGCAGGCCTTAGCATTTATCAAATCTTAAAAGTTGGTCTATTTCCTAGTACGTTTCCTACCTTTAAAAATGCAGGCTTATGATTAAATTTCCGGTAGGCAGCCAGAGTTTTGCAGTCTTATCTTCTATTGTACCATCCCCAAAAGAAGTTATAGCTGATGAATGTCTGAACCATTATTTTGCAGGGTGCGGGGAATGCTGGTATGTGAGGTAGAGACACAAAGGTGTTCTCCTGAAATGTGCAAAATGCAGAACTACATTTTGGATCTGTAGAAGCACTGAATATCAGAATTTAAGCTGTGGATGGAGGTAGTGGTCCATTTCCCTGACATCAGATATTATTTATCTGAAATTCATCTCAACTAGATAAAAAGGAACATTCTCTAATGTGTTTGTATGCCAAAACAGAAACAGCAGCAAGCCTGCTGAAAACTCATTTTTCATTTTTATATTGTACCAGGCACCTGTTTTAAAAACGAACAAACCTTTAGCAGATTAGTATCAGAAAGCTGCAGTGCTCAAGGGACAGTCAAAGTTTGGATAATTAGTAGCTTACTGGAAGAGCAGTTCTTGTTCCCTTATACTTCACAGGGAGTTATGCGGAAGGCATACAGTAAGGTTGGGATAAACAGGTTTTAGAGAAGAAAGATTAATAGTTTATTGATTGATTTATTCAAGAATGTTTATATACTGCTTTCCATTTTTAAAATCCTGAAGTGGTTCATAACATATGACAATTACGTCATTAAAAGAAGAGCAGCATTTAGATAAGTTAATGATTGGGAAAATCAGGGTAAACAGGTAAATTTTGAATAATCATCAAAAGCACATGATCATCAGTGCCTGATACATCGCCGAGGGGAGGTCATTCTAGAATGAGGGTGCTACCACAAAGAAGGCCCATTTCCATGTTGCTGCCACTGAAGATTGTAGTGGTCTATGTAGGGGGAGACAATATTTCAGGTAACCTAGTTTTTAAAGGCTTTACATGTCAATAATAATACCTTGAACCTTTTTGAAATATTTGATGTACTTTTCTAAAGAATTTTAAAAGATTGGCTATGACTTTAGCTGACTCAAAATAACTTCTAAAATTAGGTCAATTAATGGCCAGTCTTTTAAAATTGATTGTAACCATGAGCTTGGATGGCTTAAATAATTTGTTAAATAATTAACCATGATAGCGAGCGAGAAGAAAGGGCAGCACCAAATAAAGCAAAGGCTGAAGCTAAAACAGGTGCTGAAACACCCAGCTCATTTTGGCAAGTTCCACGTTTCATGGGACTCATACATCCATGGTGGATTTGAACATGTCAGCAGCTCAAAAGGATTAGTTCTCACAAGCTACTTCAGTGACCAAGCATCCTCCTCTAAAATCATAAATAAAAAATGTACCAATTGTGATTGCCCCCTTCTTGATAGAGCACTTGCTCATGTGCTGGTGGTCAGACTTAGGAACCATAAGGATGGGTCCCCATTTATGGAATGCCCTCCTCAAGGAGGCTAGCTGGGTGCCTGCACTGTTACCTTCTCAGTGGCAGGCAAAGAGCTTCCTTTTCTCCCATGCCTGTTTTTATCTATTTTGTACTTTCCTTGTGCTGTTTCTTTTTTTGTATTGCATTCTGTTCTCTTAGCTCTATGTAATCCGCCCAGATAATTTTTGTTTGTGATATTTTAAATCTGCCCAATATCAAGCCTGGCAATCAGAAAAAGGGCACAATTTCTTGTTATACAACAGCCTTCCCCAACTTAATGCCCTCCAGATGTGTTGGACTGCAACTCTTAGCATCCCTAGCAAAGCATGGGGAAGGCTGTTGCATAAGAGCTGTCTTCTGTGGCATGATACTGGGTTTTCTGTGCAGTGGCTATCTCATTATAGATGGCAATGAGGTGCAGTATCATTTAGTTACTTAATTATTGGATTTGGGAGAGGAAATGCTGTTGGCATAGTGGTGGATCTGGCTCAGGTACATAGAATTATGAGAACAGGTAGTCATTGCCCTGGTCAGGGTTCCCCTTAACTTGGGCAAATTGCTACTGATTAACTTGACTGCTTGTTCATCTCACATTTTTTGGGTTCTGGTTCAGGGTGAAGACTGAACACAGGCATTCTGAATCACATACTGGTCTTCCTTAGAGGATTAATGCTGAGGGTTTCTCCCCCAGCATTGAACTAGCCTCTCCTACTCCCCACATGTGATACTTCTGCCAAAGCTAACTGTTGTCACCATTTGTTCTGTGGGCAGATGGCCTCTGGCGTAGGGAATTATACATGTGGCATGTTGCTGTATGTGACATCCCTGGGGTCAATCCATAGTAAGCAAGGTAATGGAATGTTTGGAATGTATGCACTTAAGCCGTGCACAAGACATTTAATCTTTACCTTAAGCAGCCTTTCAAATTGTGGAATGTGCCCAGTTATTTAAAAACAGGCTTAGCAGAAGGCTAAAATAGCAACACTTAAAAATATGTTTTCTGTGAAAACGTCATTAGCTTATTTAATTGTTCTACTTTTAACGATTTTCTAGTTGTGATAGCTCCTAGTAAATGCTGACCTAGTTGCCATGATACATACCTTGGTAATCTCCAGTCTGGACTACTGTAACATGGTTATTATAGGGCTGCATTTTGAACACTGTTCAATTGTTCAGAATGCAGCAGTCCCCTTAATAATAGGAGTGAGTTGTTTTGGAGCATGTAGACCCTGTGCTAAGATATATTGACATTGGCTTCTGAGAACCGCACTTAATCAGGAGATGAAAGCACTGGGGGTTTCATTGTTCTGTCTACAGGATTATTACAGGTCCTCTTAATCACCTGCTGGAACTTGAATACACAGTGCTTTATGCCAGCTTTGTGCACTCATCAGTTAATTCCTCCTTCAGATTTACACTTGATTATGGGAGGTTGCACTAAGGAGTGTAGCAGATAAGGATGGCCAAAATGAAAAGAATCTTCTTGAATCTCGGGACGGTTTTGTATAGAATTCCTAGAGGTGTATATGGATTCTGCTGGAAGACACGTAACGGAATCCAGAGATCTTGGCCTTTGCATCACTGGGCCTTTTGCAAGGGGTTGCTCAGTGATGATATTGGCACATAGCAGTGCTTCTGCAAAGTCTTTGTGCTCTAGATTGGTTTTTCTTCATTCTGTGATATCATTTGGGAGCATTGGCAATATTCCATTTGCACTGTACAGGGCAACGTCTCCCCAGGGGTTTTAATGTACGTGTGTGGTCCATTTGGGGAATTGTTCTCATTTATAGCACTGATAGCAAGAATTCAGGAAGTCTGAGAACGTTGTTTAGATGCTCCATGAAATTCAACTCTGGATATGAAATTCCCTAGCTTTTACTGAGAGCTGTATTGCACTCCTCTTACATCAACGCCCCTTCCCCCATGGCCCATTATCTGTGGTTGGCACTGCCTCTGTCCCATCACCAAGTTCTCTTGCTGAAGGTGTTGTGCACCTACCTTTGCACTGAGTATTGAAGGGATGATGAACAGCAGATGGAGAATCCCAGTACAAAGTGAAAAGACAGTAAACCTCTCCTGAGTTCCCTGTAGACTTGAGTGGGGAGATCTTGTCTTGCACCCAGCACAAGGTGAAAGACTCCTTCTTAATTTCTCCTTCCCAATGTGTTAATGGTATACATGGACTCCTGTATATTGTAAATGCATATTAAAGGGCATTGTGGATCTGGTACCACCATGTACCAGAGATTGTTGGTATCCAAATAGTGGGTTGGGACCAATTGGAAGGCTTCTGGTGCCCTCTAGAGTGCAGTGGGATGGGAAGGCCCACATTTTTAGTAAATGCGACTGTCTTTTAATTCCTTGGATGTTAAAGTGTTTCACCTGATACTTTTGCCCACAATTCTGGTATCCTATAAATGACATGTTGTTTTGAGATTAAGGTAGCTCCTGTTACTGTATTTATTTTTAAAATATAAAGACTATTCCTTAATTAAAGAAATGTATATGCTGCCTTTCAGGGCAAAGCTCTTCCAAGGTGGTTTACAGATAATAAAGCGATCCAGTTCTAGCAGCAATTTAAAAGCCCAACACAACATTTTCATTAAAATACAGATTGAGACTAAAAATATTAAGGTCTGTTTAGAGGCTAACAAAGATGGGGGCATAAATAGTTCCTTTGGGTCACCACTAAAAAGTCCCCGTGTCTAGTACCCACCAGTCTAAAAGAGCTTGACGGCTTGCTTGTAAACACAGCTCCGGAGGCTGAACTTAAGACATCATGCTTCTTAAAATGTTGTAATGCTACCATTATATCTGAAAGCACTCTATCGAAAGTCTTTAGGAGCCTGCCTAGAGTTCTTTTGTTGGGTTTGCTCTACAGAGCTGGAAAAGAAATCAAACTTCTAGACAACCAGGGGCCTAGATGTCTTGAAGTAATTTAAGTAGTATGCGCAGGACTTTGGGTTGTATAAGCAATTTCTGTTACAATCAACTTTTTTTCCTCTCCATATGCTTCTATATTTTACTAAAAATTGTGTATTGGGGTGGAGGGAAGTGCAGCATTTCACATTTACAATCCCAAATGTAAATTTCATAATCTATTAAGGGATAAGTAAGACTAAAAAGAGCATCAGATTCCTAAAAGGCAGCAGTGACGAATAACATGAAAAGCTTATAGCTTCTAACCATTCTTATATAATTTATTTCCTTTTCCATGTTCGATGTGGTAAAGATCAGATTGTTGAAATGCATTTCCCATGTCGTGGATTGATGGGCAACTAATACTGTATGTTGAGAGGCTTTTTTTTTTTTTAAAGAAAAAGGTATTCTAAGGCTGATTCAGTTGTTAGTCATTGTGAACTTGTATATGCTGGAGGCATTGAGAAGGCTCTATGTGCCTCTTTAGTACTCTGGAAGGAAGTCACCCAACCAGGAAAGCCAGGAATATTAAGGGAATGCTTGGCAGTCAGAGGACACATATCTACCAGATGAATATGACATATTTTGTTTGGTTGAAGTTAATGCTGGAGAATAATGCGGTGCGGTATGTAAAGAAGCCAAAGAACTGTGCAGAGAGTTCTGCATGCCCAATGGAGCTTTGGACTTGTGTTAGTGTTTGTTCAACTCTTGTTCATTACTGCTTTTGAAATGTTGAGATATGGCATGGGTGTGTGTTCTATTCAAGGCCAGACATTCCACTGGGAGTCAAATATACCACTGGATCTGCCCAAATCTTTGGGTGTATCTAAAGTAGCTCTTCAGATTTCAGCCATGCAAATTCATTTTCGCAGACCTGTATAGTGAAAAATGTTCTCTAAATATTTTCTAGTGGGACTCTTCTGGTAAACTTGGACTCTGCCAAAGCACCCACTTAATGAATTGGTGTGAGAGGAAACCCTAGCACTTTTTGAATAAATAGTTTTAGCATGGACAAAGGAATAAATTACTGTTGGCAACTTTTTATAAAAAGCAGCAAAACCAACAGTGATCTTTCTAGGACAAGGCTGAGAACAGCTTGTCAAGTCAAAAGCAGTAGAGAACTTTTGTCTGTAGTGTCTCTGGGTAAGACAGAGATCTGATATTTTATGATTCTCATGATTTTCTTTAAAGCAAAAAAGCCGTATACCTTCGTGGCATGACAACCCTCTTTCTTGATCTTCCTAGCCCAGTCTGAACTTCAAATTCTCATTAGAGGTGCAGATTTGCATGGCCCCTTGTCTGTTTTTTTTCCATTAAGGTAGCTGCAATAGCTGCATAATGAGTCTGTTAATGTATAATAAAGCTACATCTTGGCTTCCTTGGAAACCACTGCTTTTCGGTTTCAAGAGCATCACTGTAGCAGCCTAACACTAAAAGTGTTGCATTGAAATAAAACCTCATTTAAATGAGTTTTTCTGATCTGGATCAGACTTAGTCATAATTAAAATCGTGGACCCAGGGGTGCACAATCCACGGCCACTTCCAGTGCAGCCATGGGGACCCCACCCAGAGTTTCCCTTGTAAGCATTATTGTGGGAAAGACTGGGATTTCCCTTGCCTAGCATGAGCATGGGAAACTTTTCCCTTATCTCTCATCTCTCCTGAGAGTTGGAGATAAGGAACTGTTTCCTTTACTAAAGGTAACAAAGGAAAACCCTGTCTTGAAGAGGGGCGGGTGAGAGTGAGTATGTGTGAGAGTGTGAATGCGTTTGTGTGCCTGTGCACACATGTGTCACCCCTGGCATCCTGGCAGCCATCCAGTGTAGCCTTCAGGGTTGAAAAGGTTGTGCATCCTTGTAGTACTTGTTGAAATCAATTGGACCTAAGTTAGTAATGATTAAAGGTCCATTGATTTCAGTCAGTTTACTCTAAGTATGACTAAGTATTTATCTGGCCCATAGTATTTAGGATACAAGTGTAGATGAATAGCCAGGCTTTTCCATGTGCTACCACATGTGCACTGTCTTGGAACAGATGAAATCATTGAAAAGAAGCAGTGTGTCTGTGTTTTAAAGCCGTATGTTTGGGGAAACAACACCTAATTCTTGCGGAGTCACTCACACTCCAACATTAGTATTGGCAGAAAAGACTATTTCAGCCTATTGTGTTGTTCTTTCTAGGTTGTTCTGACAAAAGCATTCAATATTATAAACAACTACTCATCACCTTTGTAAAGTTGTGCACTTCATTTCAAACTGACTTTAAATAATGAATTGGAATGTTCTCAAAACCAAATCTGTAGCCAGACTGATTTTTATTTTTTCAAAAATAATTCTAAATAAAACCTTTGCTTTCATATTAAGCAGCTTCCCTGCTACAGTTTTGTTTCTTTAACAACAACAACAAAAACTAATTTCAATGAGAAGTTGATTGCTTGTGACATCCTGAAATGCAGCTTCAAAGTGAGTGACAATTGTTAATTTCAATCTGCATAAAGAAGGCATTTCCTACTGAAGTTTCC
The DNA here is from genome assembly GCA_029215795.1 of Anniella stebbinsi. Taxonomy (NCBI): domain Eukaryota; kingdom Metazoa; phylum Chordata; class Lepidosauria; order Squamata; family Anniellidae; genus Anniella; species Anniella stebbinsi. The sequence goes on along the minus strand of JARDYH010000003.1, from coordinate 126,604,188 downwards.
AAATGAAGGCTTTTGCAACTTCCTCCTTTTCTGAAAATCTTTATGCATCTTTATTCCTCTCTTCCTCATGGGGACAATCAATATGTTGATGATGAAAGTGTGGAGTTGATTAGCTCCTTAATATCTGGAAATCATGGTGATTTCTGTACTCTAGAGATTTTCTTTTTAATAATTCAGAGACCGTAAATTACCTCTGAAAGGAGTAAACGAATGAAGCCCTTCTGCAGTAGAGTTGCTTCAGCTGACTTCAGAGGCTGAAGATGCTTCAGGCTCATAACACTTGTTTTAAATATAGTAGATAACAGTTTGAAGTGTGGGGAAGCAGAGCATTTGTTGCTTTGTCAGACGTCAGTGTTAAAGTAAAGCAACTTGTCTGATGGTAACTTAGAGAGCAATCCTATGGTCCCTGGAGAGCATCTCAGGGGCCATAGGATTTGTTCCCCTCCTGAAGCCGTAGACACTGCTATGACTTCAGGAGGAGGACTCCCAAATCTGATCCCTCGACCTGCCCCCTTGCAGCTGCTGCAGAAAGAACCATGGGCAAGATCTACACTACTGCTTTCTAACGGTATTGCAGTGCCCTGACAACTGAAGGGGCCCATGACACATTCCATGTACCTTTTTCTAACTGCTTTCAACGTGTTATATCTTGCTTGGTGTAGAGCTGGCCATGGTTGCCTGCTTTTGAGGTTGCAAAAGTGGTTTCTGAGAACCTCAAGAGAGGTCAGAAAGGGTGTTTCGGTTGGAGGGGAGAAGAAAGGCCAGATTACCATGAATCCTATGGCCAGCCCCAGCTCCACCCCACCGCTCCTCCTCTAGATGGGCTCAAAGGCCTGAATAAAGGAAAAACAACAACAGGAGGACAGAGAGGCAAAACCACATCACAAAAGATGGGGCCCTTAGGGTGTTTCCCCCCCTCAATTAAAAAGCCCCAGCTGCAGCTTAGGGAAGGTGCTTCATCCAGCTGATATACTACTTGCAATGGGTGACTACAACTGTACTCAATGTTCTACAATTACAGGTCTTTATAATAGCATGATCTCTGTGTGTGCTCTCGCTCTTGCTCACACACACGCACACACTTAATCATTCTTCCAGCACGAATTGTACCTTTTATTTTTATTGCTGCAGTACACAGAGTTTATTTCGATAAGCTTTCTATTATGATGCCAGGATCTGTTGCCTGTGATGTTACAGCTAGTTTAAGTCACAATGCCACGCGTGTGTGTGACAAGAAAAAAGTCCTACAACTCCCAACATTCCCCAGTCAGGCTTCTTCCCTCTAAGCCTACATAGGATTACACTCTTAAGTCCTTTTATTTTTGAAAATAGTTGGCAGGGTGTGGGTATTATTCCTAATTTGCATATGTTGTATGCTGCTTATGTAATATGCTGAATACGTTGCTTATCTTCTGCTATTCTGTAGTACATTTGTCCAATTTAGGAAGAGCTCTCTGCTGGTATCCTGACTGCTTTCGATTTATTTGCAAATGTAGCTAACTTTGTCCCTTCAATTCTGATTAGTTATTCCACAAGTAAGAGCACAGGTCTTGATACAGTTCATTGAGGAACTCCACTATTTTCTTCCCTGAACTGCAATAAATTTCAGCTTATTCCTATTTTCTGCTTCCCATGTTAACCAGGTTTTGATCATAAGAAGGCCCATCCTCTTATCCCGTGTTGTACTTTCTTAGTTTTGGGCAAGAATTTCATATATCTTGACAATGTCTATTGGAATCCCTTTGCTACATATAACAAGCAATACGTCTCCGGGGTGGTGTGGTTGACTCTCCTGATTCCAAAGCAGCAACTTAATAAAAAATAGCAGCATAATCTAAATAAAACAAAATATCAAGGAAGAACAGAGCCCTGTAAACCTCAAGAATGCAGCCTGAAATTGTACTTGGGATTCAGAAATACCATCTTTAGTATGATCCAGGCGCATGATAAAGAGGGCTCAAACATAGTATGCAAATACCCAAAATTAGCAAAAGAGAATTGGGAGTTTCTGGCAGACAAATCAGGGCAGATAAAAGAACTGAAATAGGAACTGAAGTTGAAATGGTTAATTGCAAATCCTTGGAAACTGAAATGTCAGAACTAACTGAGTACACACCCCTCAACTGATGGATAAGACATCATAACATCAAACACCAACCATCTTGACAAAATTTAAGATGTCTAGAGGTGACATCAGAGTCCAAGTCTTAAAGAATTTATAGAAAGTGGATAGTCAATTCCACTAGAACTATTATTTCCAATCTTCCCAGATGTAAGGAGAAATCCTTATATAGTGTGAATGTAGAGCCCTAATGTTTAAACTGCAAAATGGAGGAATTGCAAAGATACATCATAATGTGGTGTACCAGCAGCTATTTGAAAAATGAAGTTCTCCATGCTGGCAGACAGATTGAAACAATAGAATGCACCTATGTCCAGAAACCTTATAAAAATGAAAAGGCCACAGCTATTTTATTGAACAATGGAGAAAAGTGGGAATCCCCTCACACTGCGGATTCCATTTTAAGATAATCATCCATCAAGGCAACGCTATGCATATTACCAACACTCAAATAGGAAACAATGAAATTGCTTGGTCCCTTTAATCTTGACCCAGAGAAAGATGTCACCACAGATTATAATGGTGAGGAACTATGGTAACAATTATCAGAATAGACACAAAAAATGAGAAGAAACAAAAGATTCCAAAGCACAGGATGCTCAATAACTCATAAACGACAAAGATTCCTGACACCGCTGTGACTCCCCATGTAAAGAAGAATAAAAAACGCTGAAAATGAGATCAGGTTTATTATATAATCAAACTGTGAAAGTGCTAAGCTAATATACTCTTTTATCAAAGGTCATCTTATATGCTTAAAACAAGCTGCTTATTATTATAGAAATAGTTGCTTTTGTTGAAGGTAACCAAACTATATCACAATGCTGTAGTGGGGAAGGGTGCCACATTCTCCAAGTTCACTTTTTTTTGGAGCAAGCAAATTAAAGATGCTAGTAGCATGCAGAGCAGACACAACTGTGGAGTGCTCAATGTTTTGGGCAAAAACTAATCACACGGAAGTTGAAATCACAAAGAATAATACAAGGGGGGAAATGAGAGGATTGAACCCCCCCAAAAAGTGGTCATGCCAAAAAAAGTGGCTTCACTAGATGCTAGACATAAATATGCCTAAATGTCAGACATGAAGTGCTCTATTTAATGTGGAAGGGCTAAGTACAGCAATTACCTAGCTTCAGCTATTGGGCAGTGTCCAGGTTCCACTCCTGGACTTTCAGAGTTTCACTTTCCTGGCTGGACACTCTGATTCTGCTCCTTAAAGATATCTTGCCTCTTTAAGAGCAACCTTGTCCCTTTTCTGGGACCCAAGATTCCCCCAGTCTCTTTTCTCCTTTTCAGTAGCGTGGAGGTTGAAGCTGTAGGCGGGTATGAAAAGGAATCTCCAACAATACAAGTTTTAAATCAAAACTCTTTACTATTCTTGGCATAGTAAGGTACGCTTTGCTTAAGGTATTTACACACATAGAACTGAAGTTACAAAGACAAGAAAACAAAACAACCGGAGTCCAACCGCAGGTCCATCTTTTCCCTCACTCCTTCTGACATTTTCTCTTCCAGCATTCCCTGGGAAAGTTCACCCTTCCTTTCCTCACCCAAGCAATCTCCCCGGTTTTTCCTCTTAATCTCCCTTCTCCCGCTTCGCCCCTTCCTTTTGTTAACCTTTTAAAAAACAAAACGTATATGAACTACCTTTTGCATCACATTGGGACACAATGAAAGCTGAGATGTAAACTATATGCATTAATCTCATTAGGTGCCCCCAGGGCTTTTGATAAATTGGAATAGCCATTTATGATAGAACTCCAGGGTGTTGCACCAAAATAACTGTTCTGACTGATGTAAGCTGTTCTATCAGAGGAATAGGGAGAAGGTTGATTTGCCCCCCTTCAGCCACTCACTTGACCTCAAAGTCTGCTCAAGAGGATTTGGGAACCCCTGAGAACAGATTTCTGTGTGGCAAGGTGAGAAGAGGAAGGGAAAATCCTGTTGTGTGCTTTCATGACATTGGGTTACACATTCAAAGAAGACAATTCTTCCCAAGTTTACATTTTTCTCCCATGTACTACAAACTCCTCATCTCTTAAGCAAAAACACCCCAAATCCTAAAATAGTACTATGCATCATACAAATTTAAATAAATAATGACAGTAATTCAGCAAAGTCTGGATATAGATGGAATACACAAAATAAATAGAACACATTATCCAAGGACTGCTGTTTTTAATCCATTAACCTAGAATACTAGATGACAAAAAATGTTTATGTCAAATATTTGGAATATAGGAACAGATGGCATAAACTACTCGGTGAAATCTCATCCTTTTGGGTTTTTTTTTTTGCTGTGCCTACTTTTCTATGATGTAGAGAAATTAACAGCAAGATGGTATGTAACTACTATGACAATAAGCAAAATCAGTAAGATTTACAACCCTCGATGCTGGAAATTTCAAAAAGTGAGGTGATTTTCCTCATATGTGGTGGACCTACCAACTTGCAAGAAAAGGGGGAAGAGAAACATAATTAGGAAAAAAATAGGTTGTACGAGACTGGAACCATTACTTTTTATTTAGAGTTATATAAATCCTTCAGTCCCTTCTGATTTATGGAGAGATGAACTTGTTACAGTCACAATACAAGTTGAATATAAAATGATGTTAAACTATTGGTTAAAATGTTCTTTAGTGAGCCTTTTGTGTCTTAGGAGGATAGCCTTTGAGGAAACGAATAATCATTCTTGAAAAGGGGTTGCTTCATCCTTAGTGGTGAAATTAGGCTTTTCTTGAAGTATATAAAAGAATTTGGGGATGTTGCTCACCAAAACATTTGAGGAAGAGACTGACCAACATATTCTTACAGAGAGAAGAGTAATGATACCAGTTTCTAAAACAGCAGCATTCTATAAGAATTTTCCGTACATCTTTTGTTTTACATTGGAGTTTAAAAGATTTGCAAAGATTTAGAGATAGGATGGCATTTACTAAATCTTAGTTAAATCTGATACCTAGAAAGGAGATACAGGAATAGGCCATATTCTGAGCATATCTGTCCTTGTGGCTTAAAACAGGTAGAGCATCTTGTACATACTGTTCCCTCAGCACATTGTCCTTTGGATAATGTGCTTAGGGAACAGTATTTTGCTCAAATTTTAAAGATATTTGTGGACGACTGTCCATGTAATCTATCTGCAAAGACTACGTTTTCTGTCTACAGGAATTGATGGGGGGAATGCTTAAAAGAATGCCTTCTCAGGGAGGCTGAGAACTTTAAAGTTCTTGAGTGATTTTATAACAATTATGCACAGGTTTGTATATAATTTATTCATTTTACCTAGAGATCTAGAATTGTAAGTTTATTATATATGTTCTGGGTTTATGTTAATGTATTATGTAAATATTGTATTCATATCTAGTATTTTTTGTTGTATGTTTTGTGATGGTCTAAAGATTATATACAAATAAACAAATCTGAATCTGAGTTGTATAAAGTGTTCTATGTGTAAAGTACATTATGAACTCACTAGCTGTATGATAATAGCTGCTATGTTAGTGTAGGCAAAATGTTGTAAGATGCCTAAAATTCGAGGTTTAAAAGAATGGATGGCAAAGCTATGGGTTTTTGCTGCAACAGCTAAGCTTACTTCATATGTAAAGAGAAAAGAAAGCTGGCACAAATGTGATGATTTTAGGGCCAATTAGATACTTTTCATTGAATGTTGCAAGGCTAATTTAATACTGGATGTGCAACTATGTTTTTAAGATGACTTGAACAAATGAATTGTTATACCACTAAAAACAAAACGAATAAAAACCATGGTATTGGGCAGCAGGGAGTAAGGGACTCTACCTGTGCCTGGAGGACATGATTCTCTAGCTACTAGTTAAGTCACAAGCAGGCAAAGGGGCTCTGCTAGCTCCTAGAGGAGCTACTGTGCCTTTCCTGATTGGGAAAGGCAAAGAAGGAGTAAAGTGGACTTGGTCATGGCTTCAAGGCGTGCTCAGTTGGGGAATGGGGGGGAGGGGGAACAAAGCAAACTCAGCAATGGCCCTGAAGGTGTGACTCATTTGTTCTACCAATTCCTTTTCCTCCGGAGGGGGTTTAAGCTTGGAGGAGGGACTCATCTGAGGCCTTGTGGTCTGAATTCAGCCTGCAGGGCAGATGTCGCTCTTAAATGCCTAAAAAATGCATAATCTATTTGCATTGTAATTAAATTATCTCCTAAGTGGCTGGTCCTGTTCACTGGTAGTGTTGGAATGATCTCTGATAGTGGTTTTACATGTTCAGATAAGACTTGCAGTGATAATATGTAAACACTCCATAATGCAAAAGAATTGTAGGGTGGACTAAATTGACATGAGGCACTGTTAGGGTCTGACCCCAGGGCTCAGATCTAGGGCCTCATTGCCCGGAGCACCCCACATATAGTCACCACACATGTCTTTGGCACCCCCTCATAGTGTCCCATGTCTCTTGTGGGAGTGGGATTTGCTCAGGCACCAAAATCTTCCTTAGAAGAAGATGTCTCCCCTGGATTTAGCTGGTTGGAAGCCCGACCCATGCTGGTATCTTCATTTCTCCATAGAAATTCTAGGTGGCTGCACATGGGCCCAGAGGCACTCTGGGGAAATCAAGACACCAGCTGTGATTGCAGCTCCACTCTGCAGTTGTCCTGTATAATCCTCTAAAAGAAAGATAGAGAGCTGGGGGCAGAGAAATGGGGAGTGGAGCACCCAAGAGTTTGTGTGTGTGTGTGTGTGTGTGTGTGTTTGTGTGTTTGTGAGAGAGAGAGAGAGAGAGAGAGAGAGAGAGAGAGAAGGGGGGCTTCTCAAGCATGGCAACACCACCGGGTCATTCAGTACATTGGACTGTAACTTGAATACGTTACATCATTCTTTTTCCAAAAATGATTACTGTTTATTTAAAATAATAGATAAAATTAGCTGACATGCATCCTTTGCTGTGTGCTGGTGTTAACCCTTTTTGTTTTGGAACGCTAAAAGCTTTCACAGTTTGGTGGGGTATTAGGGATAGTAGCTAGTTTTATTCTTTTGGAATTCGACAGTGGAAAATGGGATGCTTATCTATTCTGGAATGGGGTTTCCTACTTGTAAGAGAAGCCGTTATTCTCATTTTTGCTGTCTCATAAAAAACGGGGGCTCGTCCTGCTGCTCATAAATGCCTGTTCTCAGTAGGAAACATCTGCAGGTGTAATAACTATAAGTGCAACAAAACCATGATGACTCCAACCAATTAAGCCAGGGTGACCAGATAAAATCCAGGTCAGGGCTCCTGTAACTTTAACAGTTGTAGAGAAAAGGGAATTTCAGCCAGTGTCATTTGTATGCAATTAGTTCCTGGTGAAATTCCCTCTTCATCACAACAGTTAAAGTTGCAGGGGCCCTGCCTTCTTTTGTATATGGTCACTCTAGTATAGTGCCTGCACCTTTAACTGGTGTGATGAAGAGGGAATTTCACCAGGAACTAATTGCATACAAATGACACTGGCTGAAATTCCCTTTTCTCTACAACTGTTAAAGTTACAGGAGCCCTGACCTGGATTTTATCTGGTCACCCTAAATTAAGCCTAGACTGAGAGATCATAATATAGAGGCCTAGTATATGTTACCATGCCCCCTCTAGTGGCTGGCAGTAGTGATTTGTCTTGTTGTTCAGACAGCTTCAGGTGCCCTGCTGGTGTTGCATTGGTTGTCAACGGACATAAAACCACTGTAAGATGTCCCTTTGAGTCTACAAGGCTCCTGATAATGCCATAGCAGTACACAACATAAAGCTATTTATAATCTTTAATAAGACAAATTAAGATTAAAACTTCTCTAGATGTGCAGAAAAACAGTCGTAGGCATCAGGTATAAGGCTGCTTCTTAAGGATTTTCTGTTTTGGCATGAGGACTCAACTTCTTCATTCTGAAAGCTGGTAGGCTTGGATTTTCACAAGCATTCTGCAGGTTGCATTAGAAACAGCCTTGAACCATGTTTGTAGGGAGCCAGGTAACTCCATTGGTCTACAACATTTTAAGTTCTCAGGCTCAAAACAATTCAATAGGTGCTGCTTCTGTAAGGATAGAAACTGCTTGCAGTTATCGGAGTAAGGATTACATTGATGCTAGAGGTGAAGGGAGTGCTCTTCAGGACCCAAACTGGCAGTTCGTCACAGTCTAACAGTGTGTTCAAATAGTCTGGTAGCATCCAAAAAACCAAAGCAAAGCAATTATAAAACCCATTGTCCTCTTTGAAACACTCTCTGAGAAGTATTGCATGAAGATCTACGTTAGCAATAGACATGCTTGATATATGGTAAATTTAATTTGATGGAAATCCCTGATGCTGACCACTCCTTAAGGTGAATTACCCTGGCACTAACTGCAGAAACTTTTTTAAAAAAAGTTTGGCTTTGATTTCTGCCTGCCGCTTCAGGTCTTGGCAATATATTCTGAGTCTGCTGACAGGATTGACGGTACAGAACATATGCTAAGCAATTAGATGGCTCTTAATAAAAAGAAACATTGTACAGCTCTGTGAAAATAGCGTGGTGAAACAACAATATCTGAGCATTACCTAAAATTACATATACATTCTCTCTGTGTGCCCCCCCCCCCCCCGGTGTGTGGTAATAAAAGGAGGCTTTTATGATGAGTGGGCTGAATGCCAACCTCTAGAGTAGTTCAGAGAATCTTGGCCCTTGGAGTTTTGGGAGCAAAAATGAGAGCTCGAAGGCAGTGTGAGCTGAAGTCTTGGCAGGCAAATAAACTAGCCTCTTAAACTTGTGCACTTGATGCTGTGAGGACATAAGAATTTGCATCACTGCAGGGTCACTGGTGGGATGCATATGAGAATATGTTACTGCTTTCTTTTCCCTTCAAAACTGGCCACCACCACGTGGTCTTAGCATTTTGACCACCAACAAGATGGACGGGTGGCATCTTGCTGTCAATAAAGGACATCACAGAGCTGAATGTATGAAGCTATTCATTCTATAGCTATGCCACGACATAGTCTCTCCTCAAATTCAAAACTATATATTGGCTTGGTGAACATGTGTTTCCAATCCTGTGTTTTCAGGTAAAAACTAGTGACCAGGGTGGATAAAAATCAATGATTTTTTTAAAAAAAAATCAAATAAATCGGATTTTTAAAATTTAAATCGGATTTTTTTTATTTAAATCGGATTTTTAAAAATAAAGTACTTTTTGAGGAAAAATCTATCTAAAACAAGTTTTCTATTTAAGATATATTATAGTCCAAAGGTTCTTCATCATGATATAAGGATTAGTTTTTAATTATGTAGCATGAGGCTGTATATTCATGCAATGTTTAAATTTTTTGGTAAATGGATTCCATTAATCCATTCACAATGTCATGCTCTTCCAGAGGTTTCTGTAAGATTATTGGGCAGTTTTGCTATCTAGAAGATATTATCACAAATGCTTGGTTTTACAGTTCTCAAAACTGTGAATTTGTGTCTGCAGAGATCACAATCCCATCATTCCTTTGCAAATCTATGTACTCAGAATTAACCCCTTACTCTTAAGTGCTAAGTTAAAAAAAATTAAGCTTATAGTGAGGAAGAGTGCACTTTTTTGGGTGGGGGAGAGTCACATGATTAAATCGAGTCTTTCTGAGACTTTCTACCCTGCTAGTGACATAGGGATGCATGGGCATTCCCAGGGATGCATGGGCATTCCCAGGAGAGAACTGGCAGGTGGTGCAAAAGTCTTCTACAACCCTTCCTCCCTGGCTCTTTGTCTCTGTCCCTGGCCTCAATGGCTGGCTTCTGGTGTTTGAGGATGGCCGAAGGTTGGGGTAGCAGCCATTCACTCTAATTTTAAAAGGTTAGATTAAGATGGCATGCATCAAATCGGAGTATTTTGCGAACAACATAATTCCAAGAACCTCCTTCCTGTGTAGAGTGTATTGAAATAATGTAACCCTGATGTGACAAAGGCATACATGACCATTGCTAACGCAACAATCTGAACTGGGCAAAAGCACACCTAGTTATAATTGCCATTCTTTTTTACCTGGTGCTCAGGAGGACACCCAAACAGAGAACCTGATTCTTAAAGGTTGGTGCAACCTCACCCAAAATTTATCACATTCTTGTTCCGGAATTGGAGGGCCTACTGTCTTGTCTGGATTAAGCTTCTGATTCAGAAGTTCTACAAATACTGTCCAAGAGATTTGTAGTTCACTTTTAGAGTTTAAGGATGAGGAGGGGAAGAACAAATACTCTATAACTGCCTAAAATCATTCCACAGAATAAACAGATCCTGACTTCTCCATCCATTATTTATAAAGCACTGGATTTGTGCTAGGTACTGTACTGAAATAGAACAAAACGCAAGTCCCTACTTTATCTCTACCTATAAAGCAGAAAGTATGTGTGCATCACATACGTCCAGAAATGTTTACCCACTTCCAGATGAGTTAGAAACTTGACACGGTGACACAGTGATAGGTCTGGCTGTACAATGTACCAGAAAAATCTAAAAACATGAATTTTGGGGGGTTTAAGCATATTTTAAAGAATTTAATAAAAACCTAGGTTTATGCATACAACTCCCAGCATGCCTTGGGTGGAACTTCCAGCATGCTTTGGGCAGGAGGCCAGAACTACTGGCCTTTGGCAGCCATTGTGAGTGGCTGCTGCGTGTCTTTTACAACCCCATCTCCTAAGGTTGGTCTCGAGCAGTCAACTCAATTCCACATAAAAGGAAACAACCCATATAAATGGGCTGCATCCATTTGCGGTGCCTCCTCCCACCCTCTCCGTGATTTTAAAATGTAACTAGATACAACATCATGATTTTGAGAGGCCAAAAATGCTCAAAGGCACTCCATCCTGATATCACTGCTTTCACAGAATCTGGGGGAAGGAAGTGTGTAGCCTTTGCCTTTAAGAGGGAGGGAGGAAGGGGAGGCACTCTGCGCATGGCCAGAAACAGACCCAATAAAGGGGGGAAGTGCCCAGCCCTGGCCCTTCAGTACAGGCTCCTGATGTAGCACTTGGTGGGTGAGAAGCACAAACCAAGGCAGTCCCAGCAGGATTGGCTGGAGCTGGGTGCGTCCATTGATAGCCACTTACCTTTCCTCATTGGCGGATGCTACTCCTCGATGCTCTATCGAGGAGCAGCATCGGCAACAAGAGGATGTCTCAGAGGATGCGGGCACCTGCGGGCTGCCAAAGGCATGCTGGGAGGTGTAGTACTCTACTTGCATGTAGAGTGGCTGATTTAAAATAAAGTATGGGTGAGCAAACCCTGACCTCTCACTAACTGTCTTTGTTCTCCCTCTACCTGACTTTCTCCAACTGTCACTATAACACATTATTCAGGGACCTAGGCTTATGCCTACAACTCCCAGTATGCCTTGGGAGGGAAGATTTATCAGGCTTTGGCAGCCATTATCTGGTAGTGGCTCGCCCTCCTGGGCCTGAAGGGAGAGTGCCTGGGGCCAGCTGCCTCAGTTGCTAGGCACCATCAGGAGCAGGAGGGGAGGAGCCTGCAGAACTGGGCCCATTGCCAATGGCAACCAAGCGAACCATTCGTCAGCAAGCCAGCTCCCTCACGGCCTACCTATGGGTACTGATTGCACAGTGTAGTGTGGACTGGGTCAACCAGAATTCACTTCCCATGAGCTTCAGCAGCAGGACTCCCATTGGGCAAGTTGGGCATCACAGCAAAAGGCATGCCGGGAGTTGTAGTTTCACATGCTATAGAATGGAGTTCACTTATTGTATCCTTGCCATAGTGAAGATGAGACCGGGGAGACAGGCTAGTATCAGACTGAGATTTTCTCATAACAAAATAAAAGGTGTTCCCCAGGCATATTCACTGGCATCTAATCCCTGTTATCTCTTAGTGCCATGTGAAATCCATCCTGTTCAACCAAGCTTTTAAAGGTGCTTAAGATCCTTTTATCTGGCTTTTATCTACTGTGTGTGCTAATGTGTGTTTAGATTCTTTGATACTGTTTTTTTACTGTTCACCACTTTGAGCATTCGGTTTGTTTCTTTTCTTTTTTTTAGTAGAAGTAGGATAGATACATTCCTAAAGATATTAAAGCAAGTCTTTTGTTTGTGACAAAGCAAAACAGAGCAGCTCTAGAAAATGACACATTCTGAGTGCTAAAATCAGCTGTTTATATGATTGTATTCCAGGCTGTTCACAGTATGTAGATCAACAAATGCTTATGGGAAAAGAAGCCACATGGGCTCTGCTTCTTGGTAATATAACCCCATATATGGGTTAAATGCTATCTTAGAGCGCAAAGTTCAGCCAATGTCCAGAAGCAGTAGGCAAAACTCTTTCCATCCTATGAAAATTCTACCACATTTCCATTACTATTTTCTACCACATTCTTAATGATTCTGCGACTATCTTGCTGGAGGGAGGGGTGGGGGTTCATCTTGAAGATGTTCTAAACATATTTATTTCCTGGTAATTGTCAGGAAAAAATAGATGGTCTTTGTTTTTAAACCCAGTGCATGTTGAACCTTGGTAGAACCCTCTTATGCCATGGTCAGTCCACTGGCTGCCAATTAGTTTCCGGGTAAAGTATAAAGTGTTGGTTATTACCTTTAAAGCCCTACATGGTTTGGGTCCAGGTTACCTGCAGGATCACCTTCTCCCATATAATCCGTCCCGCACACTCAGGTCCTCTGGGAAGAATTTACTCCAATCAGCCAGAACCAGGCTGACGAGTGTAACCCAGAGGACCTTCTGCTGCTCCCAGACTGTGGAATGGTCTGCCGGAGGAGATTCGACAAATAAACAGTCTTGTTGAATTTAAGAGAGCCGTGAAGGCTGATCTCTTCCGGCAGGCCTACCCAGTTGAATTTTAGATGGTTTTTAATAATGTATTAGTTTTTATTTGCTTTTAATGTTTTATCTATTTTATGGTCCTTGTATTTATATTCATTGTTGTTCCCCGCCTTGATCCAGAGGGAGATCCAGAGAGAGGAATATATATATATATATATATATATTTACTTAAATAAATTTATTATTATTATTATTATTATTATTATGGTATTTGACAGTTCTAACACATTTATGGATGTGATAAAGAAAAAACTTTGGAGGGGGGGAAATGGTCTGGAAAATGGCTTTTAGAATTTATCAGTGCTGGACTGAAGAGGATGGTCGTAGTATGAAAATATAAAGATTTCCAAAGAGCATGCTTCTGTCTTAAAGACCCAAGGAGATAGCACTATCAGAAGAATGATTTGGTGTGTGCATATGTGGGGGGGGGGCAATCATCTTCTATTGTAAGCATTAAGTAATAAATAGTATGTTATTAACTGAGATAGATGTTACCAATTATATTGGTCACTGATCAGTAAGAAACCACATCTGCTTTAAAAATAAACACAAAATATAATTCTAAAGTGAGATGACAAGAATGTCTGCTGACGTTATCACAAAACAATGCTAGGTCTTTGGAGCTGAAGGTTACAGCTTTCTGGCAACAAGCCAGGAAGATTTAAGGTGTCTTAGAATATTTTGCCTCTGGCTTTTTTTGTGGCTGAGGGAATGCATAAGGCAAAGGAAGGCAATAAACTCTTCTGGAGCTCTAGAAGGACATGAAGGATTAGGCTGAAGTTGAGTTAGGCTTGGTAGTATAGGAATGCCTGTCATAGTAGTCTCTCTAGCAGAAGGAGAGAAAGTAAGATACCTTTTTTTGTGAAGGGTCGGGGGAGGGACAATTTTTGAAGGGGGAAAACATTCTGCTGAAGAGCTGCATAGACTTGTCAGATCAGGAATGATGTCCTGAACGAGCATATGATTTAGATGACACTAGACTGAAGCATTATATTTCAAACACCACAGCTCAACAATACAACTATCCTTAACTTTCTGATCTGAGGTGGTACACCATTGTTGCATATTATGCCCTCAAAACTTTACCTGTGTTTCACAATTATTAAATCTGTTTGTTTACTGCTATCTGATGTGTGTCACAGACAAACCATTCACCAGGGTACCTTGGGTATGTTCATAACAACGTAAGAGATGTTGTTGTGGTTTCTAATAGCAGATACCCAATATGTTGTTTGGTTATACACTTAAGGTATTGGTGTAGACTGCAAGTAGCCATGCAGACATGAAAGAAATTACATGACAAGGAATGGAACTATGTAAGGAATTATTTAAAGAAGGAATCTGTATGGATTTTTGAAGCAATATATGAGAAGCTTGTATAATAAAACAAGAGGCATGTGGTGCATGCCTCTTGTTTTAGGTACTTAGGAAGTGGTCCTAAGCAGGGTGGATTTGATTTAAATCAATTTGATTTAAATCAAGATTTAAAAAACAATTTAAATCACTCCTAAGTAAACAGAGGTGTTGTCTGTTCAGCATAACCCAGACTTAATTCAATTATGGCCATGCAAATATTATGTCATCTGGTATTTTCTAACTTAAGCTCGAAGCAAAGAAACCGAGGGGCAGACACTACAATAAAGTAGTGATGGCGAAGAGTTGTTGGGGGGGGGGGGAAGAAGGGTAGTTATTGCCTTACCCCAGTGTTTCAGGCCCTGTTTGCCTCTATCATTGGCAAGTTCACTAGTGCTGTGCACGGCAAGATGATGATTTGTATAAATAATTAAATGTTCCTGTGTACTAGCCAATGCTATTTTAGGTTGTATTAACAGAAGCATTGTTTTCCTTACCAGAGGAAAAAAATGACATCTGGTACCAATAAGACTTTGCCTGGAGTCCTGCATTCACAATCCAAACATCACCTAAACTTAATGGAAAGCATTTAGAGGAATGCTATGAGTAAGATAAAGGGGTCTAGGTGATAGTTCATTTGAGGAAAGGCAAAAGGATTGGGGATTTATAGAAAAGAACATTATATGAAGTAGTATGAGGACCGATTTTCAAACTTCACAAAGAATTTTGGAAGGAACTATCTCCTGAGGTTAGGGCAAGAAATTGTTTATGCACGAGGGAAATCTTTCTAATCTTAAAAGTACTTCAGCAGTGAAGCTCTGGTAGCGAGATTGCAAAATCCCTTCCTTGCAGGTGTTCTAGAAAATATCAGACAAGCATCTGTTGGAGAAACTATATTTCAGCAGTCTTGTTTTTTGTAGGGGTTTACATCGGATAATCCACTGGGTTGTTTCCTGCTGTACCATGCTATGAAAATAACTTTAAACATAGCCTCAGAAGAACACTGTATTCTTAAAGCATCCATTCACATTGACACTAGCTCCTTAGGTCAGAATTCCCCAACCTGGTGCACTCCAGATGAGTTGGTCATAGTGGCTGGGGCAGATGGAAGCTGTAGTCCAAAACATTTGCCTAAGATGATAATTGAACTATCATTGTGGTAATGTTCCTGTTCCTTTTAAAATTTATATGAGCTACTTATTTCAAGATGACAAGTTTGTTTTGCTGTTTCTGAAACCATTGCTGAGGTGGAAAGTATAGACATAGATTGCACTGTAAAGGTGACAACTTCCTGCCTGATCTCCAAACAAAAAACAACACCCCCCACCATATTTGAAGGGCTGAACATGTTTAATCAATTGACTAGATTAATCAATTAAAAAACTTTCAACCAAAGTCTATCTGAGCAGGAGATTTTAAAAATAGATAAGCAACATCTTAAGTCTTTCTCTCTTTTTTATACAATGAAAAAATCCCCATGCTATGTCTGCTGGAACACACACATACATCCAACCTTAAAAAAGAAAAAAAGAAAGAATGCTTTTTGTTTCAAAACTATTTGTTTGATTAAATTTGTATATTAGTAAAAATCTCCTAAAATTAATATCATTAATTGACAAAGACTTTTAAAACCATGTAAGACCTCTAATCTAATGCTGTTTGCTATTTCTCTCCCCACTTCAGAATTTTGTAAGGTAACCTGTGAATTTTTTAGATCACTACTGGCGGGGGTGGGGAATCTTGTTTCAGATGCTGGCACTTGGAAAGCTGTTGTTGCAACTTCTCAACAAGTTTGAGTATATGTGTTAGATTTGTTTCGGTTTTGGCAAATTTACAAGTGCACTGAATTTTGGCAGATAGTTTTCAGGGCTCTGAGAAACCAGTTTCCTATTCACAGGAATTGTGTTTAACTTGCCTCTGCATAGTGCTGGAGACTTCAAAAAACGGGTAGCCAACATACATCTAAACTACAAGAATGTATACTAGCTCATCTTAACCAGTATTAAAAAATTATTGGCGCAGATACCCAGAAAGAGAAACCAGACATACTCTTTTGCAGTTTAGAAAATGTTTTCGGCCTACTTGTCTGAAGGAGATTATTTCCTTACTACTTTCTTACGAGGCAAATGAGTATTACAAGCCTGGTTTAAGGATCCAGATTCCAGGTATTTGTTAAATCAATCTGTTAGAAAACACCAACCCATTGGGATTCCCTAGAGCCTCTAGAGAAGGGAACCACATATCCAGGAGCTCTGATGTGCACATGAGGCTCCTAGGGGGGCAAGGATTCTTCTGAGTGTTTCGGGGTCAAGGACACCTCTCTGCCTTTGCTCCTTGATCTGCTCCCAAAATGACAGTTATGTGGGGAAAACCTGCCCTGGTGGTGGACTCTACAGCAACAAATATGGAATTTTGGATTGAACTTCCAGTATTTAGACTTGATTTAAACCCTTTTTTAAGACTACTGATAAAACCCATGAAAGTGGTTCCCCACTGCTACACAAACAAACAGTGCAAAGGTTCACAACACCTAGAGTGGGTATTCAGCAGTGTGGTGAATATAGGCCCCTTTCTATGTAGGATTGCTCAGGATCAGGCAAGTTTTTTTAAAAAAACTATCTGTATCTATATATCTTGATCTCTTAATTTTCTGAACAAGAAATTTAATCTTTTTCTAGCAACCCCAAAAGGAAAATTGAATTTAATACATAAACCTATCCGACCTTACACCTCTAATCCTTTAACATTGCACCATGAACATAAAATGTTGTGTTTAAAGTCTGTTTTGCTATATAAAAGAGAAATATGGGGAGAAAATATCTGATTTCTAAGGTTAGGAATTACAAATGATACAAAATCATGCACTGTATATATTATTGTCTGATTCCCATTGTATTTGAGGATTAGCAAACCTTCACAAGCACTGGAATCCAGGAGATGCCATCCTGTATCTTACCAGGCTTATCCGTGAAGTCCATATAGGTGATCTTGTACTCCTGTATACCCTCCAGCTACTTGAGCTCTGCAATGGTGTTAGTTCTCAAACTGTGAATATCTATGACACTACCAACCAAAGAGTATAGGCTTCTGCTTTCCATCTCATGGGGGTGGGGAATACTATTTGTTATGGGAACTGCTTTCCCTGCTTCTGTAAAGCCCTGGATCCTTGTTACAGCTTGAATGTAAGTATGCTTTCTTAGAAAGAAGACCAACTTTGTTCATGAAGGCTTGCTTCCAAATAAATGTAGTTAGGATTGCATAGCCTTTCAGATAAGTGATCTTGCTTTGTATGTGTACAGAGAAAACCAAACAGAAACCTGTTCATTGTTTTGCAAGCGGTGTGATTCAGCAGTACAAAAGCCATGTGGGCAACGGTGTTAGGAGGGACAGAGCTCTGGGTCTTCTGGACCTGGCCCCAAGTCTGCCGGCAGCTGCTGCGATAATGTTTGCAGGTGGTGGTGGTGGTGGGGGGGGGGAATTGAGTTCTATTGCTGTTTCTCAGCTGCGTGGCAAAGATGCCTCTTTTTCATTTAAACTCTTAAGCAAAGGCAACAGCGGGCTGCCGAACTGAGTTGCCATGCACTGAAACCTATGTTGGAGCAGCCATTGATTTTTCCATTGAACTGAATTAAAGGGAGAAATTATTAATGATATGCACTTTCTGGAAAATTTTGAATTCTGATCATTTGCCTCTGAAATTTTTCAGTTTGCAATGCAAAATTGTCTTATCTCTTGAGAATGATTTAATTGAGCATGCGTATTTTTCACAGATTTAGGCAACAATATATATATTTTAAAAATACTCTATTTTATTTCTCCCCCCCCCACACACACACACACTCCAATAAGCCATAGCTATTTGACATGAAATATTTGAGGGATAAAAAATGATTAATTATACTTAACTAAATAATACATACTTAATGTAATATAAATGTTATATTATGTAGAGTCTGTATTGGACTTCTTTAAAAATTTAAAGATGATAGCATATACTTCCCTTACACCGTTTAAATTTAATGGAAAAAATAGTGGTACTGAAAACTGTTGACACAGACATCTCAGTAACCTAAAAAACTATGCATGGTATGCTGGCAACTACTCATCTGTTTCAATTTTTACAACTTGTACAATCATTAAAACCAGTACAATCATTAAAACCAGTACAATACATAATCATTCCTGATGGACAGTTTGTTGTTTTCTAATCCTTCCATCCCCTGCTTAAAGATCAATGACATACATGTATTTTCTCACATATTTGCTAGGGATAATCCTATGAAAAACTTTAATTACTACTTTGAAACTGACAAATTTGCCTAGTATTGTGTTTGCAGGTGGCATCCATGCATTAAAACGGATAAACTTCCTAAAAGAGAAAATTCTCTCAGAAAGATCAAGCACTGGGTTTTGGAAAATTCTCCCTAGAAAAATTTCTGTCTCTCATCAGTGGTAATGATGTGGTGATTAATGAGAGGGGGCAATTGAAGAGAAATTGGTTCTGGGTTAGGATCTGGATCATCTAAGTGGAAAATTAATTGGGGGTAATCAGTAAACTTTTATTTTGATGTTGACTAGGGGTGGGGTGCAAATTTATTGGAAATTATTTGAGGTCACATGGATGAAAAAATAATTTATTTGTCTTCTGTGAAATATAATTTCCAGTAATTGAAAATTACAATTCATGCATATACAGTAGCATATACACATTTGACTCAATTTTGTTGATCTTTTAGGTACCTAGCAACACCTCTGCATATGGGAGTGTATCCAAATCTTTTGGATAGTGCTGCTTGGTTATCTAAAGGTTATATCTTGTTGCAATATGTCTGTGTTAATCAGCAACCAGTTTAGTAAACATGTTCATCCAGGAAGCATATGAATTTCAATATGGGAAGTATGGTTTTCATTAACTACTTTAATCAGTCTTTTTCTTTCTTGGTGATTTTAAGATTGCTCTGTTCCTGCTTTTACAGCCTTATCCTAAACCTATTGATTCAATCCCTTTTACATTCAGTCAGATCTACTTGCCCTAGGATGGCATCCAATTAACCCCTCCTGCTGACAGAACACCTTCTGTCAGTAGAAAGGGTAGGGGGTGATTCCCTCCTCATGCGTATCCTGAAAGTCTTCTCTAGATACTGGGAGTTTGTGGGGGAAGAGTGGAGTGGAAAGCCTTGTTGCATCATGAATGAATTTTGCCCTAAGTAGCTAAGTATTCTATGCTGCTGATTCTCACCTTCCATTTGTGTTGCTCACAGTTGATGAAGTGCTGAACTACCCTTTTGCACTTGTATTTACAGCATCTCAGGATTGCTAGCAATATCTACGTAACTCAATAAGTTTTGTGTTTCTTTTCTGGCACAGCAACCCACAGTGGTTGATGATTTGCTTTCTTTAAAAATAGTACTGAGTTTTAAATGACTTCTAGCCTCTCTAAGTAGGAGAGTTTGCTAAAATGTTTTCAGCTTCAGTTGAATACAGTTGGCTTTGGAATGAGAATTTGTCATCGATTCCCCTTGTTTACTGATGCTCTCTTTCAGCAAATCTTTAATTGGTGGTCAGCTTCAAAAAGCAGTCTGTTCTACTATAGTAAAACCCAGGTCATAGCTGAATTATGCCTGTTGCTTTCTTGTATGCTGTAAAACGTCTATAAATTACACTTCTAAAACCTGGTACTGCATTGATTATATAGCATCTAAATGTTGCATAGTAACAACACTTAGCATTGCCTTGTTTCTCTGTATCGACATCCCAACTACAAATAGTTTTAAATCATTTTTTTACTCCAACAAACTTCCAGAATTAGTGGAACATAGGAAGCAATTTCATAACAGGCGATTTGTCCTTATACCAGATTATTGATCCTTTTGAACTGGGCCTTCTGCATAGAAAGCATGACGAGCTTTCATATTCGCAAGGGAAGAAGAGGAAAAGAAAGGGAAGTAGTTCTAAAGATTAAGAAATAACCTGAAGAGAAAACTATATCTTAAGTGCTGATAGGACAGATTTGATTAAGGGGGCTTGTGTCACTATAATACTTGTTTTGCTCACCAAACAATAGCATGCATATGAAGTCCCACTTCTGTGTGGCTAATCGTGTTTGCATTGTAAAACATATCCATAGCCCAGCAGTATTCTCAGTTCTGCATTAGATTAGATTAGCAACACACTGTGTTGAATAGAAACATTTGAGTAGGAAGTGTCAAATGACACAGCCTGAAGAGAAAATGAAGTCGGCTCTCTTCCTCTGTCCAAACCTGCAGGTTAAAATACTAAGATATTTGTTCATTATTTTAATTGAAGGTTAAATGCCGAGAACTTCATCTAGGAGAAGAGGGACCTACCTTTTTCTTCTTGAATAAATAAGTTAAAAGAAAATGATACACAACTAGGACCAAATTACTTCCCCGCCCCACTTAATTTTTTAGCTGAAACTCAGCCGTGTTTGGCTATAGTCAGCCAGTCATCAGTCTGACCTCAGTACTGTATGTCCTTGTAGCAAAATGTGACTTGGGTAGACTTGTAGGAAGAAAATTATTGGCAACCCTTCAGGACTTGTTAAAATGATACATTTACATGTATTCAGGGATAGGGAAGGGGAGAGTGGGGAAGAGTGAAATGTTATGTTTGAACTACTCTTGCAATAATGAAGGTTCCTTGGTGGTGGAACTATGTATTTGAATTTATTTTTATTTTTAATTACATTTATATCCCATCTTTTTTCCTCTTGCAAAGGACCCAAGACGGCTTACGTGGCCCTCCTTCTTGCCGTATTATCCTCACAACAACCCTGTGAGGTAGGTTAGGCTGAGAGTGAGTGACTGGCCCAAAGTCATCTAGCAAGCTTCATGGATGAATGGAGACTACAACCTGGATCTCCCGAGTCCCAGTCCAACACTCTAACCACTACACCATACTGACCCATTTAGCAGCTGTGTGAATGATGTTGCATGAGATGTGCACTTTCCCTTCCCCTCCAGCACAATCCAGTGGGAGCAACTTCTGCCAATGCTTGTCTTGGACCCCAAAACTCTGTTGAAATTAATGGGACTTAAATTAGTAATGTCTAACTTAAAACCCATTGATTTTGATGAGTCTACCCTAGGTATGACTAAATCTGGCTTCAACCTATAGTATTGATTAGTCCTTTTCCAGATTGGGGTACCTGTTTTTGGAGAGGGAATTCCAGATCCTGAAAATTGTATTAAGTTCTGAATGATCCACCCTGGACCTTGTGAAGTATCCTCTTTGTACTGGAAATAAATCATGTTCCTTATTGTAAATGTGCGTTTTAACTTTCAACCAATGTTTTCCGAGTTCCAGACAGAATCTTTATACTGCCAATATAGCAGTGGTTTATTTATGAATGATAGATTATTTATCTTGAAAAATATCGCTATAAGAAGTGGTATCTCTTACATTTCAGGGAGTATAAATAATGCTATCAATGTCTCTTTAAAAAGCTGGAAAATAAAATATTGCTCTGCAAAACTAAGTTGAATTGCATTATACAGTTCTGACTGGGAACATGTTAATTTTCTTCTAAGATATTTCAAGTAGTGATCCCTTAGCTGCAGACAATTGTTCTAATTTAATGTCTGGACTATATTCTTCTTTTACTTGGGAAAAGATTTTCTCCCTCAAGCTATTCTCAGTGAACCAGTTACTAGACTTTTTTTGTATTGGAAAAGAGAATATTTAGGTCACATGAAGAATGCTGTTGGAGGTATGATTTATATGTACTGTGAATATCATAGCAACGGTTTCAAAATGGGGAAGAGTAAAGTGGCTTAGCTAAGCTGTTAGTTAAAATATATGAAACATTGTGCTAGTATTCAAATATCACATGCCACCTAGATAGCTTTGCAGGTGGTGCTAGGGTAGAGTCAGTGGTCCTGGGCCATGTTGGTACCAGTGACATGGGGAAATGTAGTTGTGAGGTCCTAGAAGCCAAAATTTGGTTGCTAGGTAGAAGGTTGAAATCTAGGACCAGTACAGTAGCTTGAAATGCTACCTGCTCCACACACAGCCAGCTGGACAGGCAAAGCTAAGGAGCTTCAATGTGTGCATGAGACAGTGGTGGAGGGGGAGGGTTTCAGATTTGTTAGGCACTGGGGAACATTTTGAGGAAAGCCAGGCTTCTACAAGAGGGACGGGCTTCACTTGAACCAAAATGCTGGTGCTAAACACACAAAGTGGCAGAGCAGCTTTTAAACTAAACCCCAGAGGAAATCTAACAGGAGCTGGGAAGCATCCAGTTCATGTTGAATCATCTGTAGGGAATGAAAATGAAGTTGTTTCCAGTTGCCCAAGTGTAGAGGAGGAGGAGGAAATAGGCCTTGAACATTTGTGAAATATGATAGCCAAAGAGGCCTAAGTGCCATAGCAGAAGATGCACGTGCCAGAGACATCTAGGGAGAGACACCATGTATAGGTGATTCTATGAAAATGCCAAAAGCCTCCAAGCCAAAATGGGAAAGTTGGAGTGCCTGGTTTTAAAGAAAAAACTCGATAGAGTGGGCATCACGAAAACCTGGTAGAATAGAGAGAACCAATGGGATATGATCATCTATGGATATAAACTCTATGAGTAGGACAAGGAAGGGCATACTGGAGGAGATGTTGCTCTGTATGTCAAAGAAGGGCATAGTGTCAAGGAGACCAGAAAATATTAAAGGGGTAGGCTCTTCCATAGAAGCGCTGTGGGTGACAATACCTGGCTCCAAACTTAATTTAGTATTAGGAGCATGCTATCATCCCCTAGACAACAATGCCCAGGGTGATCTTGAGATGGAAAATGAAATCAAGGAGACCTCCAAAAGAGGAAGTGTTGTAATAATGGGTGACTTCAGTTACCCCTACATTGGCTGGATAAATGCATTTTCCAATTATGACAAAGAGGTTAAATTTCTTTATGCTCTGAAGAACTGTGCCTTAAAACAGTTGGTCACAGAACCGATCAGAGATCTGGTAGACATTGTTTACTTGGACTTCCAAAAGGCTTTTGACAAAGTCCCTCATCAAAGACTCCTGAGCAAACATAGCAGTCATGGAATAAGAGGAGAGGTCCTCTTATGGATCAGTATCTGGTTAAAGAACAAAGAGAGTAGGAATAAATGGTAAATTCTCCCATGGTGGGATGAAAACAGTGGGGTCCCACTTATTCATACATGATCTGGAATTAGGAATTAGTGAAGTGGCCATGTTCGCTAATGACACTGAATTATTTAGGGTGGTTAAAACAAAATGGAATTGCAAGGAGCTCCAGAAGGATCTCTCCAAACTGGGAGAATGGGCAGCAAAATGGCAAATGCAGTTCAATGTAAGCAAGTGCAAAATGGTGCACATTGGGGCAAAGAAATTCCAAATTTAGGTATAAGATGATGCAGAAAAGGGCAGCTAAAATGATCAGGAGACTGGAGCACCTTCACTATGAGGAAAAGTTACAACAACTTGGATTGTTTAGCTTGGAAAAAAGGAGGCTAAGGGGAGACATGATAGAGGTGTTCAAAATTATGGATGACGAATGTGGATAGGGAGACATTTTTCTGCCTTATAATACTAGAACCCGGAGTCATCCCATGAAACTGATCGATGGGAGATTCAGCATAGATCAAGGGAAGTACTTCTTCACACAGTGCATAGTTAAACTATAGAATTCAGATATAATGATGGCCACCAATTTAGATAGCTTTAAAAGGGGATTGGATATATTTCTGGAGAAGAAGGTTGTAAATATCTTTCAGTCCTGATAGCTATGTGCTACCTAGAAGAGGCAGTAAGCTGGTTTACACCAGCTGTGGGGAGAATGCTATTGCACTTGTATTTTGCTTGGTCAGCAGCTGGTTGGCCACTGTGCAAACAGCATGCTGGACTAGATGGACCCTTGGTGTGATCCAGCATGGTTCTTCTTACGTCCTCATGTTCTTATGATCTGAGCTAGCAGTGACTGACCAAGAAAGATATATTGGTTTGTGGCTCAATGAAAATGTTAACCCCCATGTGCAACTGCTTCAAATAGAAAAGGAAAAAAGGTGAACTCCATGTTAGGCATAATTAGGAAACAATTTCAAAATAAAATTCCCAAGATCATACTGCCCTTATACACATCTATGGTGCAACCATACTTGTAATACTGTGTACAGTTCTGGTCACCACTCCGAAAAAAATCCAACAGATATTGTAGAGTTGGAGAAAGTACAGGAAAGGGCAAATCTCATAATACTAGAACCCATGGTAATGCCATGAAGCTGAGTTGTGAGAAATTTAGGACAGATAAAAGAAAGTACTTCTTCACACAGCATTTAGTTAAACTATGGAATACACTTCCATAAAATGTAGTGTGGATAGCTTTAAAAAGGGATTGGACAAATTCATGGAGGATAAGGCTATTGATGGCTACTAGTCCTGATGGCTAAATGCTACCTCAGTTTCAGAGGCAGTATGCCTATGTATACCAGTTGTTGGGAAACTGGGGTGGGAGTGTGCTGATACACTCACATCCTGCTTGTGGGTTTCAAGTGGGCAGCTGGTTGGCCACTGTATGAACAGAAGGCTGGACTAGATGGATGCTTGGTCTAATCCAGCATAGCTCTTCTTATGCTATCATGTTCTTAAATTATCTGGTAAATTAACTACAACAGAATTACTGATTGATAAGCTATATAAATTGAAATCTTCTGGAAGGTGTTCTGGATGATGGCATAGAATAAAGGTTGGTAACTTGTGGTCTACAACTCCAATCAGCTCACACCACTGACTATGCTGGGATCAATGGGATCATCTGGAGGATCACAAGTTGCCCACCTCTTATACTAAATCAACTGTAGTGTTCTTCAGTAACTGTAGCTATACTAACCTGACTAAAATGAATAAATGGGAAAGAAGATTATTGGTATGAAGGAAGGGAATATGGTGGTGAAGTTTGCTGATTTCTCTCTCCCTCCTGTGTTCCCTGAAAAGTTGCTCTGGGGGGTTGGATTCCCCTCTTGAAAAGCATGGGCAGACAATGGGGGCTAAAGGGAGATGGAGGGATAAGCTAAAATTGCTACCCTGAAACTCTTTATTTACCCTATCCCCTCCAGCGGGATAGTCTCTGCTGGATCCTGGTTCCCTCTGCAAATGTAAGGAGGAGCAATTCTGGATCCAACCCGTATTGTTTGTCCTATGATTGCAGTATCTACTTAGCTTAGAGAATCTATAGGGTGTTCTTCCGAGACATGTTGGAAGCTCTTATGAGCCTCTCTTGCTATAAACCACCTTTGCAAATGAGATGTAACAAGGGGTGCCACCCAATTTCCTGAGCAGTCAGATGTTCCAACGCTCACTCTTTTAAGGCAAGACTGAGTACTTTTATGGTGCCCTTTCATATAAAGTTTGTTTACAAATGTAGCTTTACCAGATATCCAGCAAGCAAGCATATGAGCAAGCACTGCTAGTCCCAGAGCAGTAGCAGCACCACATCTGGAAGCTCTAAAAACATAGGCCAACAAGAAAAAAGCAGCTCTGACTCAAAACCGTTCTCCTTTTTCAGACATCTTGGCTCACACCCCACCCTTAGACTAGAGAAACCAGTTTTACAAGCTCTTTGTACTCTGCAGATGTATGTAAGCTGACCATGCTATGGGTGACCTGCTCTGTTTGCCCATTACTTAGCATTCATCCTAAGTGACAAAAGTTAAAGGAGGCTTTAAATAAAAACAGAATCATAGTTCTTAATTTGTATAAATTTTACTATAAGTACAATGGTTTATAGTTAAAATTCAATACAATATAACTCCTCTCTAAAAAGTTTATTTTGAGACTTCTATCATGTATTAGTTGTGTCTGTGATGGTATTTTCCATCAGAGTGGTACTTTTCTATGTATTGGTCTTCAGTGCGCTCCCCACTGTCTGTTTTGACTTTGGCTGAGTGTAAATGGAAGCTAGTTGAGTTTTTCTTCACAATAATGTATTTTTGAGTTCTACTTGTACTGGAATTTTTATTCAGAGTGTTTGTCCAGGTTTGCAAGACAGGCCAATATCTTACATTGTCTCAGTGCAAGTTCACAGATGGGGCAAGGAGTATGTGCAGAGATGGGCCCTTCTTTGCAGCAGTATTTTCCCTCCCCGGCATGCTTGAAAGTGAGAAACTTCTGGGCAGCTGAAGGGAAGGAATTATGTATCTGTACTTCATGGGCAAAATCCAACACTGCTGGTCTGTTTTCGCTATTAGAGGTTGCTCACGCTAGCATTACGTCAATAGCATTAGCGAACCGCCAGTGATGGATACTGCCCATAGTAATAGTGTTAAGATTTGAAATCTTTCTTTCTGGATAGTTTTGACTGTACTGTTGAGTTAAAGCAAAGGTAGAAGTCTGACAAAAAAGAAGTTCATACCTACACTGATGGTATATCAAATTCTTTTTACCTAATCATAGTCATTACTATTAGTATGCCAAGAGTAATGACTACCATCACTGTTTTTACTATCCTAATACTGGTAATTTTCAGTCACACTGATATTTGACTATATGGGAGCCTTTCTCATAATCTTTTAACTGTATGTGTCTCAACAGGTCCCCCCCTTTTTTCTCTCTCAACGTATTTCCATTGTTGTAGGTAACTAGAATTGAAAACAAGACTCGTTGCAAGGTCAGTTTCCTCTGGGAGATTGATTTTAGACTACAGATAAGTGATCATATCTCCAACCAGTACTTTCCTGTCCCCAACTTTGCATTAGCATCGTTGAGAACCAAAATAGTGTAAAAATAAAATTGTTGTAATCAAAAGACAGCATAAAGTATTCTAGCCTTTTTGGCATTAAGAGACATAGATTCAACTGCTTCCCAGAATCTAGGGTCTGGGTTCCTAAGCTGTCGGTGTCCCTCCTCTTCTGTGTTTGTTGTAAGCTCTGCTATAAAAGGAGCTTAGGAAATAAAAGACAAATGGGTGTAATTATACTTTGAATAAAGGGGAGGTTTATCTAGAAACAATATGTATGCCCCCCAACATATAGAAAATGATCAAATCAGGATGATGATTAGGCAAGATCATTTTGAAAAACAGAGCAAAGCAATACATAGCTGCAGCTTACTTTTTCTATTCCAGCATTCTGCATGTGATGGAATTGTAAATGTCTTGCTCAGTACTAAAATCTATGCAAACCAAATTGTATAAAGCAATGATTTTTTAAAACAGTCTTTCGGCTCTGACAAGACAAAGAAATACTAAGAACATCTAAATTGTCTGAAAGCAGTGGTTTATCGCGATGGCGTTGCATCTCCAGGATTCTTGGATGGAGCTCTTTACGTGCATCCTTGTCTGTCTGGGTCCCGGCCTGGATTTGGAATGGAATCCACCTTGGTGGATGTTATAACTTATGCTGGGAACTGGACAGGGGAGTGTGTTCCTATTAGTTCTGCTGGGTTTCTCAACAGCATCTCATCCCATCAACCATGGCATCCTTCTGGAAAATTTAGCAAATATGGAATGTGAGGCACCATTTTATAGTGGTTCTGGCAATATTTGAGCTTTTCCATGATTGCTAGCGAACTATTGCTCAACTCTTGGCTGTTGGCTTACACCGTTTTCCCAGGGCTCCATTTTGTCCGCTGTGCTTTTTAACAGCGACATGAAGCTGCTGGAGGAGTTCATATGGTGTTTTGGGGTTGGGTATCATTATGCTGATACCCAGCTCTCTGTGTCTGTTTGCCTCTGTCTTTCTCTCACCTTTTCAACTGATGTCACAACATCTATGGAAATGCAAACCAGTGCCTGGATGCAGTGAGGAACTGGATGTAGGTGAACAAACTGAGTCTCAAACCAGACAAGATAGAAGTCTTTTTGGTCAGTAGATGCACTAGCCTGGAATAGGAATTACAATCTATTCTGGATGGGGTAGCACTACCATTGAAGGGTCAAGTATGCTTCTTGGGGGTGCTCTTCGATCCTGTTCTGGAAGGTGAGGTGATAGCAGTGATGCCAGGAATGCCTTTGCCCAGCTTTGTTTGGTAGGTCAACTGTACTCTTTTTTGGAGTAAAGAAGATTTGGCCAGGGAGCTTTATGGAACTCCTTCCCCAGAGAGGCTAGATTAGCATCTCCTTTAGATGGGCAGTGAAGACTGTTCTGTTCCATCTATCTTTTAATAGCTTTTAATGGTTTTTAATGCTGCTAATTTTACTGTGTGACTGGTTTGTGCCTGTGTGTGTGTCCTCATTTTTATGATGCATTAATTTGTTTTGATATTTATGTTTATACATTTTTTAAAAAATCAGATCCTGGCTATTTTTTGCATCTGAAATGCATAAAAATGTTCAATTCTTGCTTTGGAGCACATGTTTATTGAAATAGTTAGAAGGATCTCTTGAACAACTTATATAGCTTGTTAAAAATTGCCACAGCACTTCCTGACTCTTACCTTTCGTATGTATCCTCCTCCTCCTGCTGCATCATATCATTTTGAAGAAATACTTCCCTACTCCAGTACTTCAATCATAACAGTTGCTATGCATTAGGAATTGGGGCGTGTGTGTGTGTTAAGAAATCCTCCATGTCCATTCAAGCCCAATAAAATCACCTTATCTCTTTGCAGAGCTTGAACAGAATTGGTGCTAATTAAAACTAACAGTGTTGGAGCAAGTTGCATCTAGTATGTTTATAATGTTGGTATTTTGAAAATACCAGTAGACCGAGATAAGACTATTACTAGTGCATTCTTGTCCATGCCACTTCCGTCTTCCAGTGATGTTCTGATGTGGAACCAAACAAAGAGGTGGAATGTTTAAAATAGGCATGGTGGTGAAGTGGGTTGACTAATACTTCTGCTTTAACACCTTAATGCAGTTGCATTACCTTTGTCTGCACAAGCTAACAATTCTTAGGGCAGCTTTCTCTAATCCTGGTACCCTCCAAATATTTAACCTACAGCTCTCATTATCTCTGAACTTTGGCCACTCTACCTGAGCTTGATGGGAGTTGTAGTCCAAAGTATCTGGAGGCATCACATTGGGGAAGGCTGGTGTAGGGCAAAATGTTTTCAGTGCCGATATTAATTCCTTGCTCTTCTTTAGATTTCCTTGCATTTCCTCCGGTCGGACTTCTACGTATTTATACTGTGATAGTTTGCTTACACACCTTGACAGTATATCATTAACATGTTTTTGTACATGTCTTTATCATACATCATAACAGTCTTTCTGCTGTTTTGAAATCTAAGCTCTGGCTGGCTGTTCAAATATCTCTGGTTTCTTTCATCACCTCTTTCCTCCTTTCTCCCCGACCGCCCAGTTTTTAAACTGGAGACTAAGGATACATTTGTCCTTCTGAGTCCATCCACTTCCCTGTTCAATGGAGATTCACATGTTGCTGCTCTTCCTCCCGTCAAAGATAGGCTATCCCTGACCAGAAAGGGATGTGGTTGGTGGACCAGCTGAAGCTGGTGGATGGTATTTAGTGCCTAGAGGTCACTTGCGCATCTGGTGACTAAGCTAGATCTAGGATCTTTGTCACTGCAAACTTGTTTCGTTAGGGGAGTGCAGCCTCATCCAGAACAGGTTGAATTCCACCAGCCTGGGCAGACATATTGTACACCAACAGCACTTCTGACTTACCTGGATTGAGTTTATCAAGCTCAAGTACTTCCACTCTGTCACCTTAATCAGTTGAAAAGGAAAATTAGTTTGGGCATCATCTGCATTTTGGTGATGCCTCACTCTAATAATCTCCAGATGACTTCACTTAGCACAGGGATGGGGAAGCCCCAGCCTGCGGGTGATTCACAACTGGCTCTCCTGTTTCAGCCATTGTGGTGTTGTGTTCCCATTCCAAACCCAGATAGCCCATCATGAAGGATACCATGGTAGGTGATTCTCCTGGAGTTCTAGCAGCCTTCGATACCAACAACGTTACACAACTCTGTAACTCCTGGCATAGGTCATTCATCAGGGCTATCAGGGCAGTATCTATGCCAAATTCAAGCTTAAAGGCTGATTGAAATGGATGTAGATTCATTGATGTCATTCAAGAGTTGTTGGAGTTGCAGTGGTCCACCAATTCAACCAACTTGACCAGGAAAGAAATGTTAGCAACCGGCTGACTAGTTATTTGGATCTCCCAATAGTTTGGATCTAAAAATAGTTTAAGGAGTAGCTGTGTAGCCCCGTCCTAACAGGAGCCAGGACTGCTGTCTCTCAAACAAGGTGTGCATGTTCAGCCATTAGAGTCATCTATGTTAACTGCTTTGGGATATTGCTTTTCCCTGTCTGGGTTCTCTCCATGCCCCCACAAAAAGGCACCAGTAAACCCAGGCATGTCATGGTACTTGATGGTCCCACATTATATGCCTATCCATAGATTTTTTTGCATCCAGGAACAGTTGTAAAGGCTTCCATTTATGAGTTTGGCAAGTCAAGAGCTTCTCTTTACTTCTAAAGCTAGAAAGTATTGGAATGCCTTATCCAGCTTTTCCCACTATCCCTGGCAGAACTCCTCACTAGGTGTACAGTTGCCTTCGGCTATTTTGAAGTAGATGCCTTGATAAGTTTGTTTCTAAAGAACCTTGAACTTTGTGAGCTACCCACATTCAGTATGGTACCCCTGAGTACTGAATGCTTTAATAGGGCTCCTATCATCACACTAATTCAGGATTTCTTAGAGGAACCTGTGATGGATCCAGTAAGGCCTGGATTCTGACTTCTTTTTCCCCTCCAAGGTGGGTGTTCAAATCCTTTTTCAGTGTGGATTCCTGCAAGGAAAGAAACAATTCAGTCCCAGATACTTTCATAGAGAGAGCCTATTTTTAGACTTATTTTGGATTGTTGAATATGTTGCTTTATGTTTTTATAAGTTTAACATCAATTAAAATATATTTAAAAAGGATACAGCAGTCTTTGAACGAGCACTTCTGTATTTGAAGAACAAAAGACTTGTATATTATGAATGTTAAGTACTAATCATCTGGACATACAATACTGCTCATCCCAAGTACCATTCATTTCAGTGGCTCTGCTCTAAAAATGACTTACGTTGGATTTTATTCTATAATCCCAGTGTTTTCTAATAGTCTTTAAAAGCTCCCTGTCTTCTCTTCTCCTTTCCTGTCGCCACAGTCTTGAACGCTGATAATGTGGTCACTGTGCTCAGCTGGTTAGCCTCTCCCTTGGTTGTAGTTGTTCTAGAGTTGCTGGGGTTTTTTCCTGCTCAATATCAGTCAAGGGATCTTTCTTTTCTTCCTGTCATAAAGTCTCCACCAGGCCAAGCTCTTGCTTTGGTGTTCAGGAAGAGTTTTGCAAGGATGAGACTAATCGAAGACTTGGCCTAAGATTTTGATCCAGCTGAATTCTGGAAGTTTTGAGGATGTTTAGCAGCATAAAACCCCTTCCGAAAATTGGGAAGGGGATGCAATCTTTTGATGGTGGTCCAAATATTTTGGTGGGACATAATTTGTAAACAAGCAATTATGAGGTGGTCTGAGGTCTTTTTTTGTGTTGTAAAAGTAAGAGCCACTCCAAGTGGCTAGAAAGCAGCTCTTACTGCATGCTTTGAAAACAGGCCCAGAAAAGAATGTTCCTGGGTATGACACTACATGAATGACGCTAAAGAGTTCAATTTGTCACATTTTACCCTTTCTCCCATTTGACATTTCCCTTTGAGTTCTCTAGTTTCCTTGGCAACTGGAACTAGCCAGAAGCTTCGTGCCTTTCTCTTTGGGTTAACTTTTAGTTGGCCATTGCTCTCATACGGTTCACTACAAGTGGTGGTGATGATAAATAAGGTGTAGAAGCACCAAGGCTGAAGGCAGGCAGTGTATGTACACACATGTATGTGTTGAATATAGCTTTAGAGAAGATAACCTTTGCCAACCTACCATTTGAACTAAGTTAGTTATTAAGCTAACTTTTATAAAACATGTCAAGCATATTGTAAAAACTAAGTTATTAATTGAATGAAGAGCATTACTTGGCTAACTTATACAAGGTAATAATTTGGCATTTTTACCTAAGCCACACACCACAGCATCCCAAAAGAGATATTAAAAATGTTTGTAACTATTTTTTGCTGCAGTGGGTTTTTGGGGTTTTTTTCTTTTCTTTTGAACTTGCTAATGAGAAAATAAAATATTTGAATGTTCCTGCATGTTTTGGACAGGGATAGCTTGGCCACACTGGTACAGGCGGCAGTAACCTCAGGACTGGATTACTGCAATGCGCTCTATACGGGGCTGCCCTTAAGATTGCTCTGGAAGCTGCATCATCCAGCAGCTCCGTTGTTGTCAGGATCTTCCTCTTTTCAGCATGTAACTCTTTTGCTAAGGTAACTGTACTAGCTGCCTATTGGCTACTGTGCCAGTTTTCAGGTTTTGGTACTAGCATTCAAAGCCCTAAACAACTTGGGACCAGGATACCTGAGATAGCACCCTCCCTTACCAGCCTGCCGAATCACTGAGATCATTAGAGGACATGCTCCTGGTGGTTCCACATGGACTGGTGGCCCAATTGGAATCCACCAAGCGAAGAAACTTAAGAGTTGGCGGCCCCTTCTGTTTTGAACTCCCTACCTCTGGAGGTCAAGCTGGTGCCAACACGATGCTGCTTCCAGTGCCTCCTGAAAACAGCTTTTTTCGAGGAAGCATTCCTCAACTGATCAGTTTGCTATATTCAGCGGTATATAAATGCCACAAATAAAATAAATAAATAAATAAAATAGTAAACAAAGGCAGATTATGACATTTGATTTAATAATGCTGCATAGAGCTTTAAACAGAAACAGAAAAAATGTATACTTGTAGAGAGAGGACTCAAAGGATCTGTATTATACATTATGAGTTTGTTGCAGAATTAGTCATATTTGTAGTAAACCCATTGAAATCAATGTGATTTAAGTTAAATCATGGCTAAGTCCCATTGATTTCAATAGGTATACCCTAAGAAATGCTGCATATAGACTTTGCTAGTCTGGGGTGGGGATAGGGCATTTCCTCTTGATTTTCTTTTATTTTCTAGACCTTCATATCTCTAGTGCAATGAGTTCTTAATGTGAGAGAGCATTCAACCACACAATACCAGCTTGAATTCTGAAATGGTAATGTTCTCTTTATACTTTCTCTGTATTGCTTTTTCCTAGAGTGTGTAGATTGTCTTTAAATGACTATTAATGTGTGCTTTGTTCATGCCCCAAGTGGATGTACAGCATTAACAGTTTTCCTAATATCTGAAACCTTAAGTTATGTAATACTTTAAAAATTACAGGGTTCAGTTGACTAAATTAACTTGCTGATCCAAGAGATTAAATTCTGCTGTACGTTTTCCAGTAGAACTGGCCGCTGTATTTTTCTCCATCTAAAGAAATTTTTACAACAAAGCAAGGTTTAGCAGTGTGTGTGTGTGTGTAGGTGATTAGCTCGCTCTTACACATATGTACATATATCCCCCACCCCTGACGTCCTTTGTATCAAGAGAAATTCTGGAAGAAAGTGATCATGCGAACTACCTTGATTAGACTGAACATTGCAGATATTTAGCTTGGCTGAAACAGAGGCATTCGCTTTTGTGGCTGTTTGTTATTAAAATTCAAAATAGGTCACACTGCCTCTGCTGAATACGTCTAATGGCATAACTCCCTCTCTTTCCAGAGTTTAATTACAGTGGTGGCTCCCATGGGGTGGTCTTGCTCCGTGGTATAGTGTTAGACAGCTCTTTGGCTCCAAGTCATTTATATGGGCTCCAGGTATGTCTGTCAGCCCAGAAATGGCAATGAAAGAATGAAGAACGTTAATTTAACTGATGCTCTTTTTGCTGTTAATGGTAAGTACCACCAGCTGCAGATCGTAAGCATTGCCTTTCATCTGCCTCATCTCTGTGTTATTCACTAAGGCCTAGTATGATTGATAGAGGCGGAATTGGTATGAAGGGCTGAGCATAGCAACTTTTTCCAGTAGCGCTACTTCTGATTGTGGTTTTATAGCAGGAGACAGTTCAGAACGTTTTAATTGCTTTTCAAACTGGCAAGTGCTGATTGTGTCAAATACTGATAATTTGTCTATGACATAGAGGTGTACTATAAATTAAGCTGAGGTCAACACAGATAATTTGTGTATTATCTAGTTTGGGGGAGGACGTGGGGAGTTATATTGAAATGACAACTGACTGCAAGGAGAATGTCACTTCTATGTGCTGAAGTGTCCATTACCTGTAAGGCACAGTGCTTCTTAAACAACATATTGTATTAGGAAATGTACAGTCTAGAACAATACTAACGTGCAAAGTACTTTTATAATTGCTGAAGTTACTGAATAATGTAGAGCTTCAACAAGCAGTTCTTTCCAGTATATTAAACATTCATGTGACCTTGAAAAATAAAAGTATAGACTCTCTTCATCCCACAGAGATAAGATGCATTAAATATATATCTGATTTTGTTCCATATTATCCCATTATATTGGCAATTATTAGTTAAAGCATCTTAATATAGGACACCTGTAATTCTGAGGCCAACTTTAGCATTTTTAAGGTACACAGAATGTTCATCTTCAATAAAGAAATGGAGAGGCGGACTTGGGTTGTTATCGTGACATCTAAACCCAGAAATTGTACGTTTTTTGAACCTGTAACAAGTACCTACAATTTCTAGGTAGTTTAAGCAGGAATTGCCATACCTGAGTGGGAGAGCGAGAGGAAGTGAAGAACACACAAAAGGCAGCATGCTTGCTGCCACTCAGCCGTGGCAACTCCTGAGCTAAAGTGCCAGTCACACAGCCTGATCCTGTACATGTTTACTCAGAAGTAAGTTCCACTTTGTTCAATCTGTTAGGAGTTTGGGAATCGTTGCTCTTAAACAAGAGGTGAAGAACATGTGGCCCTCCAGTTTTTGATGCACAGCAGCTCCCACCTGTCCTAGCCAGCATAGCCAAAGGCAAAGGATGATGGAACTGCAGTCCACCATCTAGAGAAGCAGATGTTCTCCATTGCTATCTTAGAGAGTCAGAAAGCTGAGGCAGCAAAGGAGTTTAGTTGTGAGTCTGAGTGAAGAATACTACTTTACATTGTGCGTTGGTTCTGGGTACTGTTCCCAAGCCGCCTTTGCTATTCTTATTTACCAATTTGAATTTTCTGTTTTACAAGTATCAAAATGGAAACCCCTTTCCTTTAGGTTTTTATAGCCCAAGAGACCTGGTATACTTTTCTGGATACCCAAAGGAAGAGCTGGGCAACCCTAGCTCCTTGTCAAGTATTCTGTGAGAGCCTCTTCTGTGCTTTCATATGACAAGTCGTTTTTATTACTTATTTCTTCTGGTTGGTTTCATAAACTACCCTTTTCTGCCAGTAAAGCTGCTATAGTGTGGCCATTTGAGCACTTTTGTCAGATTTCCCATGCTTTAAAATAAAAGGCTATGTTGTAAAAGGAGACCTAGCTCTTTAAACCCCCTACTCATATATGAGATGCAATTATGAACTTGAGATGGCCTGCATGGATTGATCAAACAAACAAAACTCTTAACAACTCCATTAACACTGTGTTCATTTTCATCAGGCATGGATTCCACCTAATGTACCACTCACTAACCATTATTTTCTCACCTAGTTTGCTCAGCAGTGACAGATAATAGATGAACCCATTACAAATATATTTGACACTGCATCCATGAAGATGTGAAAATTGGAGTCTCTCATCATGATTTAAAATGTGTGCTCACTCGCTCAAATGAGGTGGAAGAGGCTGCAATGGAAATAAAGCAAGCCAAATTGCTAGAAAGCCTGTCTCGGTGTCATTCAGGTTAATGTACATGCATTGTGTCTTTATAGAGCCCATCCGACGGTAGCTTAGGATGAATCTGTGCTTCATCAAGAGCGCTCATGACCATGCTTTTCTTGTGGTGTGAAACACTTAATCAATAAAGATGATTTATTCTCTCACTGATATGAGGCTGGATAGGAATGGTCACTAGACATCTTGTCTGTGACCTTGGAAGTGGAATCCCAATATAATCATGACCAAATCTATTAACTTCTTTTTGCATCACCTGTGTGTGTGTCTGAGGATGTATATGAACTCACCCTGGAATTTTATACAAATTGAGTACTCTACAATTCAATATATGTGACCACAAAGCAACAAAATATTGGTTGCTCTGCAATATTGGTAATGAATGGCTGTTCACTCAGCCATGAACCTATGCATATCAGCCTTAATTTACTTTCTGTACAAAAAGGCATGAAAGAGACTCCAACCCCACCCAGCAAATGTTGTGGGAATGCACAGAATAGGGAACTGAGATTCAGTCTGGATCCTTTGGAAACCGAATTATTCATCGAAATAAAGTTTGAAGCAAAATTACTCTTACCTATTTCTCCTTGGAAGACATCACTTTGCCAGTATGAAAAGTATCAAGACTATAATTTTTGTTTTAAAAGCAACTCTTTCTGAGCATTTTCGTTATTTGTTCTTATTTAGTTAAACTCTTTAGCTCAAATTTAGCTGATTGTTCCCACATAGTTTACTTATTTTGGATATCTTGGCACTGTTTCTGTTTTTGTTGGTTTGCTTCCTCACTTCTGAAAATTGCATGATTTTACAGCTGTTTTGAGTAGCATAATTTGGTGCAAAGATGCCATGAGAGTAGGCAAAGTTCTTGTCATTTGGGTATCTTCGCAAAATCTGACTAGTGGTATACTGTCTATAACCTTTTGGGCCACAGATTGAGAAATTGGCTGAATTCAGACAACACGATAGTCAATGGTGGGGTAATAATCAACTTTACAGTAGTTCATCTAAGGGGTACTCCCCACACAACATGGTAATAAATAATCAACCATGGTGTGGATTAGGATCAGCACTGAGTTGACTATGGCAGCATTCGGACGACACGATAGTCAATACAACTGACGATTGTTCCCCCCCAGTTGTTTAATGTGTCGTCCGAATTCAGCCAGTATGTAGCACCAACTCCTAGAGTTGCTAACATGTGAAAGGAAGAATGCTGGTGGCACCAGACCAGCGCCTGGTGATAAAAGGGCAGAATGTACAGAAATTGTCTTTTTGCTGACATCAAGCAGTACCATTCACACATGATACCAAGCCACTACAGTTCATCCTAACATAATCCAAACTAGAACTGTGTCATAAGCACAAGGCAAGAACCCATGTACAGCAGATGACTCCAGCAGGTGCGCTCAGATGCAAACTACAAATCAGGCCAGATGTATAACACAGAAACAGATGGATAACACAGAACTAAACATTTAGAAAATATATGAGGACACACACCCCAGAAACGCAGTCCATGACCACCAAGGCACTGTCAGTGACATGCAGGGTGACCGTGACCTCCGAAGAGAAGTCCACGTGGCCTGGGGAGTCAATCATGGACACTCAGTACTCTTGGTCGTCTTCTCCATCAGACCCATTGCTAGGCTGAGTTGAGTCCCAAGGATTATCAGTGAATGCATGGTATGAAACTGAAAATGCAGGCAGAGCAAATAATTCAAGGAAATTAGCTTGTTTCCGATCAAATCACAATATGCATTTTTGTGGTCAAGGAATATTAAGCCTCTAGAAAACATTTATCTAGTGCACACTTCTCATCTCCACCCACTTACACGTATATAAATAAGATGTTGCCCCCACCTGCTTTCCTGTAAGCTATGTTGGCAGCAAGAGCACACTGTGCTCTTCTCCTTGCCAGTGGGGAGCTGGACTGTTGGCACTGCCAAGCTCAAGAGAGTGGAGCAAGCTTTAGCTGGCTAGGTCAGCACAGCTACTCTTCACCACCTGTCTCTCATCGCCTTACGATTTTGCCTGCAGCCTACAATGTCTGCAACCCCAGAAATATCAGTTGCTGATTGCTATCTTTCTAGTGGTTAATTTGCAGAATTATGTCTTGAGAGTGTATGGTATGGTAAAATGGGGAGAAAATGGTGCACAATATAAAATATTAAGACATCTAATGTTTGCAAGCACTAGATCTTTCAACTGTTTTTGTGACTGTCTTTCTTTGAAATCATTAAAGGCCAATACAAAGCTTTAAAGCAACGGCCTTGCCAAGTTGGCTTTCCCACCACGTACAGCTGAGCCTTACTGCTGCCGCGGCTGCATATGGACTCTTCATCCCAAGAACAGATAGTTGGAGAAATGCTATGAGAAACTGGAAAGTATGACATAATCCAATTGCAGTTACAAAATGGGTGGACAGAGTCATAATTTGCTATATAACCTTTGGCTAAAGCAGAAGCCCTTACACCACCCTTCTCCAACCTGATGCCCTCTAGATGTGTTAGACTGCAACTCCCAATCCTTCCCAGTCAGTATGGCTAATGGTCATGTCTACAGGTCATCAAGATGGAGAAGGCTGCCTCACACCAAGAGAGTGAGAATTTGTAATACTTCTTCATCGTAGACTTTCAAAAGTGTGTGTGTGTTTAAAAGGGTCTATGAGTTTGTGTGTGCTGCTCCGACAACATCTTGCTGGTGATGCTCTTCAGTCCTTTGTTAGGTTTGGAGACCCCATCCCACCCTCCCAGTTCTGAGTTTACCACAGTAAATAAGCTTAAGACTCTTAAAACTATACAGCTTTCAGTAATGTCAGAAGTGTTGAGAGCTCTGGTGGTTAGAAACAAACAAACTTCCTAGTGTCTAATTTTCCATCTAAATATGTCACCCTGACCTGTGTTTTTATGTTTTACATCCATCGCAACAGCAATTTCCCCCAGTATGTGCTAAAATGTTTTAAGGGGGAAAATAAGAGCAGTGAA
This sequence comes from Anniella stebbinsi, assembly GCA_029215795.1. NCBI lineage: Eukaryota > Metazoa > Chordata > Lepidosauria > Squamata > Anniellidae > Anniella > Anniella stebbinsi. The sequence continues at coordinate 126,565,187 of JARDYH010000003.1, read as the reverse complement.
TTTCCCCCCTCTAATTTAATTGCAGTCATCCAACTGTATTTATCGGTACGACTTTTTGAGAAAATAGTTTGAATAATGTTGTGTCCCCTGCCAAAATGAGGAGAAATAACTCTCTGCCTTCTTAATATACAGTGCATATTAGAATCAAAGGTGTACTAATCCATGAAATGTTTGGGCTAAATGACCCAGAGCAGAAGATTGTCACACACTGATTTGTGAAACACTTACATTCTTGGAGAAGAATTGCCATTCTCAATTTAGCAGTATTACTCAGTTGACTTTAGCCTCTCCTTTGGGCAGAGGAAAACTACATGGCAACAGTGGATAACATCCAACATGAGTTGACTCTTGCTCATGTACCATGACTTCATCTTACTCCCCTATGCTGACCCCCCAAATCTGCTATGGAGGGCTCTCCAGCATCCCTGAGTAGATTGAGGAGGCATGGGGGACTGCAGGGGAAGATAGAATCCATTCTGCCAGCAGTACCTGTTGGGCTGGTGGACTGGCATAGTTGGATACAACTGAATACATTCCATTGTATCCAAGTGGAGTATTGATAAGATGCACACTTAACCGAAATGATTTTTTTCCTACATAATAAACCTCTTGTTTTATAAAAGTATGTGTTCTCTTTGTTCAGTAGTTTCATATATGATCAAATCATGGCATATTTCTTTGGGGTGGAGGTTCCTTTTAAATTCAGAAGTAGCATATATGTGTTTTTTCCCTTCGCCTGTTTAAAAGTTAGAATAATCCATCTGCCTATTTAAAGGAGAGGTTTTTTTATAGATAACTTTAGATTTATCCTTTCCTTAGCTTTTGTGAGATTTGCTCAACCGGCCTAGGTGAACCACACATAAAACCTTGATATGTGCACTTGGGATATATAATCCATTTAATATAAGGAATTAAGGTTGGAGACGAGTGAAAAGGAAAAAGAATTTACACACTATACTTCTGCTTGTACATTTGGCTCTTAACTACAACTGTCCTTCCAAACTAGTATCTTCTCAAATATATGCCAAAGTTTTATGTCAGTTTTGTGCCACAAATCCCAAGTTTTGTGCCACCACCCACAAGTGTGTACTGATACATCAAATGTGGCTTGCAGTTAACACAGACAACCCCTCCCCCCCCACATTTTCATATACCTCCATACCTGTGTCAAAATCTTGTCTAGTTTTGTGCTATGAATCCCAAGTTTTGTGCCCACCAAAAGTGTGAAAATGACATGCCCTTAGATGGGTCCTGGCCAATACAAAACAAAACCACATTGTCATATCACCTCCAAACCGATGCCAAGGTTTTGTGCCACAAATCTCGAGTTCGTGCTGAGTTCAGTGGGGCTTTCTCCCTCACGAATATGGAAAAGAATTCACATTTCACAATGTTTGACTGCCAGTCAGCTATTAAAGTCACAAGGACCCAGCAAAGCCAAGCTACCCTACGTATGCCATATCAGGTTTCTCACCTCCCCATTTCCTTCAGTGTAGAAAAGTATTTTACAGACGCTGAATTGAATGCAGTGTTTAAACTCAACACCCCTTGTATGTACAATGTATAGAAATGGTAAACTCGTTTAATGTATGACAATCATCTCATTTGTCTCTCTAATCTGGCCATTCAAGTCAAAGTGGGATAATAAACAACCCAAAACAAACACTGCAATCCCTTCTCACCTGATGCTGTCAGCCGAGTACATTTTAGCGTGGGTGGGTGGCAATTGGGGTTATTTCCATCAATAGTCTCAAAAATCAGACGCTTTACTGTAAACATTTGCTGTTGTCTTTCAAGTTGGGCCATCCAAGAACACATTCCCAGTCCTCAAACTGTTATCTGCCTTTTTTGTAAATCTTAATCTGGGCAAGAGGGTAGTAAGCTTTCATCCAGAAAACTCTTGTAAACTCTATTATATGTGAATAAATGTACATGTGTACAAATGTACAATCTTTGTACAGTTTTCATATAGATCATGGAGAGCCCACTCAGTCTCTGCTGCATTCTCAGGTTTGCGAAAGTGTGTGTGGTGGGGTGGGGTGTCATTTTGTATATTATTATTATTATTATTATTATTATTATTATTATTCCATTTATATACTGCCCCATAGCTGAAGCTCTCTAGGCGGTTTACAAAAATTACAAACATTGAACATTAAAAACACCAATGTACAAAATTTTAAACCATAAAGCATAAAAACAAGTTATAATTACAATATCCTTTAAAAATTCTGGGTCAAAGCACAACAACAACACAAAACCCTCATCATATGCTGTTAAATGCCTGGGAGAAGAGGAAAGTCTTGACCTGGCGCTGAAAAGATAACAATGGTGGTGCCAGGTGAGCCTTGTCAGGGAGATCATTCCATAATTGGGGGGCCACCACTGAAAAGGCCCTCTCCCTTGTTGCCACCCTCCATGCTTCTCTTGGAGTAGGCAACCAGAGGAGGACCTTAGATGTGGATTGTAGGGTACAAGTAGGTTAGTGTCGGGAGAGGCATTCCCTCAGGTATTGTGGTCCTAAGCCGTGTAAGGCTTTATAGGTTAAAACCAGCACCTTGAATTGAGCTCGGAAACATATAGGCAGCCAATGCAAGCGGGCCAGAGTAGGTCTTCAGTTGGTCTGGAGAAACTGTGAAATGGGGTTTCAGGGAATTTATAATTACCAGTCAGATGCTGGCCCAGGGGAACAGCACAAAACTTTGACATAGGTTCAGAAAATGTGAATTTCTTAGCATTCCCATGACATCACCTCTGGGTATGCCATTTTAACTGTTTTGGTAGTGTCACTCTCTGCGTTTGTTGCACTAAACAGTACAAAACCAGCACAAAATGTTGGCACAACTTAGGACGTGATACAACAGTGTTGGATTTTTAGCCTTTTGCCAGGCCGACCTAAGGATATGTTATTTTCATGCTTTCAGTGGTGGCACAAAACTCGGGAGTTGTGTCACAAAAGAGCACAATATGAACACAAAACATTTGGAGGTGACATATGAACGTAGGGTTTTTTTTAAAGCATTTGCCAGGCTTTTGGCGGCGGCACTAGAGATGTGAAGGCTCGGAAGAAAAGTGGAAAAATTTGGGGGGAAAACATTTTTTTCTGTTTTTCCCCCCAAAATCTTCTTCTGTTTTTTTCTGAAAAAAATGGGGGAAATGGGGAAAAATGGGTTATGGAATGTTTTATTTTAGCATGATAAATAAAATGTTTAAGACAAGGTGTTCATATATTTACGTCCCCAAATGATTTCTAAAAACTATGTACAGTATCAGATTATTACAGTTTCTGTGCCCCAAGGACAAGCAAGTCCTAGGTTGCAAACTGAGACTACAACTCTCAAATGCAAGAGCAAGATGCATTTCTGCCTCTAGGGGCACTGCCATTGAAGCAGAGACTGAAACTGATAGTGATAGCTATAGCAATTTCATGCATATTCATTGAATCTTGGTCCCCCTATTTTCTTAGTTCTTTTTATGGGAATGGGTGCTTTATGTCTGCTTGACACTGTGGAGGATTAGCAGAGACATCAAAAATTTTCCTTGTTTATTCTGTATTTTTTTAAAATTGTATTTTGCCTGCTCCTCATAAACTGGCAAAGCCAAAGAGGTTCCTTACAGTTCAGGTGTTACTTACAGTTCAGGAGCTTATAGCTCCATTTGTTTTGTTTTTTAAAAAGTAAAAATTAAAAAAAAGTAAATTCAATTTGTAATAATTGCTTGAATACACTGTACTTTTAATATGCCAAATGTGATAATTTTATGCCAAACCAACTTGTACATAATTACATTTGATGTTCCTAAAGTAACAATATGACTTTCAATCTGTAAAAGTGCTAATATTGCATTTTCCCCCAAATTTTCTGAAAAGTTTCATTTTTCCTTGAAACCCCCCAGAAAAAACACTTTTCCCCCATGGCTTCAAAATTTCTGGAAATTTTACATCTGTAGGCGGCACAAAACTAAGGATTTGTGACACCAGACTTTGTCACATTACCTTGAAACTTGTGCCAATATTGGTGTGTGTGTGTGTGTGTGTGTGTGTGAGCTATGAACTTGCATTTGATGCATCGCTATATTTTTTGGGGTGGCGGCACAAAACTTGGGAACTGTGGCACAAAACCTTGGCATGTATTTGGAAAGATACTAGTTGGGGGGTTCATAGTTAACAGAGCCTGTACATCTTTTTGTTTTTGTACTATCATAAGGTGTAAAACAATCCTTCTGTGAGCCAAAGGCAGTAGCGGTTTTCACATTCAGGCTACCCCAAATTGGTACCTTCATGATACTTTGGACTTCCAACTACCATCGTCTGTAGTCAGCATGATTAGAACAACGGGAATTGGAGTAGAAAACACCTGGAATGTGGAATCTGCCATGTGGTGGAGATAGACATCTGTGCTCCGATGTCCTTTTCTTCACTTAACATACACACATGCTGCGTTCAGATGCCACGATAGTCAACGATGAGTTAATAGTCAACTCACCATTGGTCGTCTTCATCAATATTTAGATGGCTTGCTAACTTGTTGTTATTCCCTCCAGTTCTGGCATTAAAATCTCCCACTGCGATAATAATAGAAAGTGGGGATTCATTTTCTATGTAATCAAGGGCCAACTCCAATTCAGTCCATAGTATATTAAAGGGGGCTTTTGTACTATGGGGCGGAATGCAGATGTTAACTATAATTAGGGAGAAAACGCACCGTTGGTTATTTTGTGGGTACTCCACACATGATCAGAGAAATAAACCATGAGTTGGCTATAAGCAACTGTGAGTGAATTGTTAATTCACGGAGCATTGACTAATTCACCCTCCCTTCTCTCAGTCCTCCCGCTTATATCCCATCATTCCTTGCTACCGAAGATAGAGTACTGCTGGCTTGAGTAGAGGAGCAGCCCTCCACATGACATGATAACCAACCTTGATTTAAATAAACCACTCTGCACATCATTGGTTATTTGCATGACATGATAACTCATGGTGAATTAAATAAACCACCATAGATTATTTATCCCACCATGGGTTATCATGTTGTCTGAATCCAGTCAATATGTCATAATTATAATTTATAATTATCTTGAAAGAGAATTTGCACATAGGATCTATGCACATATTAAACTAAACACACAGAGTCAGGAGCAGGGACAATGTGTCTGATTCTGCTATTCCTACTTCCCCCACCCTGCAATACCAAATGGCATTGTGGGGGTGTAATACAGGGAAATTGCCACCTTGTGCAAGCTGAAGGAAATCCATCTACCCTCTTTATAATGTGTACATCTTGGTTTTTGGGTTATATGGTTATGAGAAGATAAAGAACTCTTTGTATGTATTAAAATATAATTTCTGGCGTATCTCCATGACTCCTTCTTTATTACAAAGCATATTTTCTATAGGAATATTTTTGTTCTTTATCTTGAGAACCTTAATTGTTTTAAATAATTCCTTTTTGAACAACTATTTCTTTTAACTGGCCATTAGATGTATAGTAAAGATTTTCTCTTGTGTCTGCATATTGTCTTGCAAGGGAACAGTGTATTTTCCACAAGTGCTGACGTTCCTGTTTTCATGTTCTCCAGGTACTCGTCAGGGTGGTATAATATTTTTTATTGAAATTGGGCATTCAGCAATAATTTAATGTATTAGGGAGAGAAATGCTTATTCTCGGATGAGCCTAAGCCAATTAAAATTCAAGATATTTCTTAAACAAAATTCAAGTTCTAGACTGAATTTTTGCAGATTCTTCTCCCCCCCACCAATGACTTTGTACACTTCATTCTATAATGCAGACTCATTTAGTCAGTCCTTGTTAGTGGTACTCGTGAAGTAATCATTTACAGTGTTAGGGAATCTTCTGTTCTTTCATTTTCTGGATATTTCCATTATGATTGCCACTGACATATGGGGTTCAAGCCAGCAAAAGCTACTGCAACAATAAAGTTGCCAGCATTTCAGGTGCCACAGCACTCTCTTAGAAAAGATTTTAAAAAATTGCCTCTAGAAATTGCTTCAAAATTGACTCTTAGGTAATTTTAGCTGCCTCCCACTCAGAGAGCAGTAGCACCAGTTTTTAAAATCAGTTTTGTCTTTTAATTACAGTCAAATGGTTGCATAGCACTATGTCATATGAATATTAATAAAATGAGGAGGACTAAGGGAACAAACCATTATTAAAAAAAACATGTTGCGAGTGGAGAAGGAAGCATAAACTAAAGATACAGGCCAGATATTCCTGGGTCGTCTCTAGGTTGTCCCTGTGCATCCATATGATGCACAGGGGATCCCAGAATCAACTGGGGATGACCCTGGGATAACTGAAACTGGAGATATCCCTTTTTTCTGTGGTCCCAGGACAATCTTGAGGATCGTAGCTGGTGTGGTATGGCCTCCCGGGTGCTCAAACGGGCACAGAGCTGCACAGGGTGGCTCCATGCCCATGGGGGGGGGGGCAATTTCACCATCCCTGGGATGGCAGGGGGCATACTTTTTTGTTTTTTGCTGCATGCGGCTCTTTTTTAAAAAAAATGTCACCCACGATGTCCCTTTCCCTTTCTGGAACGTCACACAGTCGTCTAGACTCTGGGGGAGGATCGTGGAAGCAGGTTAGTCCGCAATCCTCCCCCTCCCTCCCTCTACACCCTTAGGTGTAGATGAGCCCACAGAGTCCAGAGCTTGGGATAAACTAGGGCCTCTTTATTTAAACAATAAGGGAGATTCACCCACTCCTCAGATCTGCATGTGAAAGTGCAGGAATCTATATATCCTTATCTTAGGCAATTTGTCTGGCTCTATGGGCGAACTACTCTCCTAAGCCAGGAGTCAGGTAAATCCAGTCCCTCTCTTATGCATCCTTTGAAATTGTGGGGAGACCACCCTGTGTCACCTCCACTCGGAGCCATAAAGCTCCGAGTAGATGAGGCAGGAGGATCTCCAAAGGCATACCATATCCTGACATGGGCGCCGTAAAACTCCTAGGAGCAGGTCCTCCGGATATGTCATCAGAAGGTGCCAGAGTGCTCACCGCCCCTATTTTAATATAGCAAATTTCCACACATCCCTGCAAACAATCAACCTATTAATCTACCCTCCTCCAATGGAACTTCCAGTATGGAGTAGGCAAAAACCTCTCCACCAAGTGGGAGGAAAAATTACTGCTCAGCCCTCCCTCCAAAGGGAGCAACTGGCTAATCCCATACTAGATGAAGGGAGAGTGGGAGCCGGAAAGCAAAAGAGGCCCATGCTTGGCAGGGCTGGCCTTTAAGACTCTGCCTCGCCCTTTCTTCATGTGTCACACATGTCCTGTACATGTGAGATGCCTTATTCCACTCCTCCCCACTCGCAATGTCTGTTTTCCTGCCCAAGCTTTCTTGGCTGGGTGGGTACCAGGTTTCTGGGCAGCTTCATATGTTATACTATGTAATATTTTCTACACACATACCAGAAAAAACATGAGACTTCTATATGTATCAGTATTTCATGATGCTTTGCAATGTATATTGGTCACATGCATATTGCTGCTTGAACATACAAGTGCAAGTATGAAAACACCAGCTCCCAGCATATTTTATGATGAAAAACATTTAATGTGCAATTGTACATGCAGATTTTGCTTTTCACTCCTACACATGTAGGAAAAGCATAACTCTGAAATGACCCTAAGTTTCTGGAACTAAACTATAGTACTATGAACTATAATAACTTATTTGCAAGTTTCTGTTCTCTTGTCTCTCTAAAATCTCTGTTACAAAGGGCCAAAATGTGTTGTACTCAAAATACAAAATCAATATGTGGTGTTATATTCACTTTTAAAGATATATATATATAGATATAGATATAGATATAGATATAGATATAGATTCTGAGGTAATGGCAGCAGTTCAATTTGCAGAAATGCATGCCACCTGTCAAAAGGATTATTTTCATATTTATTACTTCTAAGATAGGGTTCATGGATATAAAATTGTCTTATTAGTTTGTAACATTTTTTTTCTGGGCACCAAAAATGTATATATTTTTCTAAAAATATAGAACTGAAGCTCGTCTTTACTGCTTCAGCATCCTTCTCTAAGAGTAAAATTTTCTTTCTATAACTCGCAAGTTCTTCTTTGTGGTTTCTGTTTATCACACAATATGGGCTCTGTGCCTGCGCAGAGCCACAATTCAGAAACTTCTATAGCTAAGGAGTGCTGTTTTGGCAGGAACCCTCTCCTGCCGTCCTACTGCGCGTGTCCAGAGGGGTTCCCGCTCATCTCAGTTCTCTTTTGATCGCCTTCCATCGCCTTGCTGGACACATCTCAGGAAGCTTCTCTTCAATCACTTAGATTCATCCTCTCTGCCCTTAATTATCATCTCCCCCCCTCACTTACTTTTTCTGCTATTTCACACAACTCCCCCCCCAAAAAACACCCTTTTTTTGATCCTTTATGCAGCCTCTTGAATGAGCTAGGCCACTTTCACTGCAGTCAATCCACTCCCGGGAGTCCCTACACTATAGAGACAGATCCCCGGTTAGAGAAAGAGACTGGGATAGAGACTCTGCCTGGTCTCTCCCTCCCAACCAGCACTCGTACTATGATAACTGGCAAGCTCTGAGAAACAGACTTCCTTTACGAAAGACCCCACCTTAGTGAGGATTCCTAAAGTCAAAGTGCATCCTCGACTGCTTCGCACTGCCAACTACCTGCTATGGTTTCACGCCCATCTGAGCAACCGCCCTTCCCAAAACCACCACTGGACCCTCTGAGGGGAGTCTCACTTCGTCTGCCGAGAGTCCCACCACAGGAGCCTTCAACACCAAGGTCGGATCAAGCTCCAAAATGCCTGCTACCACCACCACTGAGTTCCAACGCACCCAAGGGCAGTGATCGGGGGTCACTGTCATCCCAGTCAGTGGATGATTATGTCTCGGATTCCTCTTCGGGGGTCTCAGTCCAACCCTTGATAACATCCCCGGAGGATGCTGTGGAGACAAATGACTGCACATCCCCGTCACAAGACTCCTTCCACTTCACTGACCAAGTGCTTCGTATGGCACAGGTATTGGGCTTAGAGACTCAATAACCGGCTGAAAAGATACAAGACACAGTTTTCGATATCATCTACACTGATCCTACAGTACCAGTCTCCATCCCATTCCTTCAGACCTTACTACATACAGTGAAGCAGCCATGGAAAACACCTTCCTCAATGGTGCCAATATCAAAACGGCTAGAATCTATATACAAGGTGCAAGACAAGGATGCCGGCTTCCTATTCACACATCACAAGCTGTGTTTGATTATAGTCAAGTCTTCACAAGGTAGCACACAACATATACACACATTGCTGACCGACAAGGAAGGCCTCCGCTTAGACCTATTGGAACGAAGGGTATGCTCCTCTGCCGCCTTGGGATTAAAAGTAGTGAATTGTCAAGTCACTATGGCTCGCTACCAATTATTTCTCTGCAAGAAGATTGGTTCCCTTTGCAGTTATCTCCCTGATGACCAAAGGGAATAGCCAGAGTCTTCCAGGAGAAGGTCATAAAGCTCTCTCGTCAACAACTTAGCACTACTAGATACCAAACTGACCGTGATGCAAAAGACATGACTGGTGCCATCGCCCTACGCAGACATGTGTGGCTGCATTCTGTGGGTCTCGCCTCAGAATCCAGAGGTCGCATAGAAGACCAGCCCTTTGATGGTGAGGGCCTCTTTTACACACCCACAGACGATACAATGGATTCGATACAGAAGGCCAAAGTGACGGCTAAGAAAATGAGCATCTCCCAGAGATACCAGCAGATCACTCCTCTTCAACAGCGAAGAAGGAGCAGACCACAATATTCCTTCCAACCCTGTCAGTATTCAGAGCAAAATACCCACACTCAGCAACAAATCCAACACAAACAAACCTCATCTGGCAGTTACTGACAATCCCGAGGCAAAGGCGACTCAGCAGCCTCCAAGCGGAGGTTTTGACTACAGGCCCCCTCTCCTATTTCCCCAGCTTCCCATCTTCAGCAACCGTCTCTCAACTTACCTAAAGAACTGGATAGCAGTAACTTCAGACTCTTGGGTTCTCCATATTGTTCAGTCGGGGTATGCTCTGGAGTTTTTAGCTCCCATTGGCACTATTTGGGCAACTGCTCCCTCAGAGATCCTGCAAAAGGAAACATCATCACTGCTATGGAAAGGGACACTCCTAACACACAATGCCTTTTTCTCCAGATACTTTGCGGTGCCAAAATGGGATGGGGGTCTTCACCCCATACTCGACTTAACGTCGACTCAACATATTCATCAAAACTGTAAAATTCAGGATGACTACTCTGGCCACAATCGCCGATTCCTGAGTTTTCTCATAGGCACCGACATGTTCCACTTCAACGTCCTGTCTTTTGGTCTAGCTACCACGCCAAGGGTATTCGTGAAGTGCATGGCAGTTATCGGTGCCTACCTACATCGCTGAGGGGTTGAAGTATACCCATACTTGGACAATTGGCTAATAGTGGCCTCCTCCCGGACATCCCTTCAAAAAGCTGTGTCCACCATGCAATCAGTTTTCAGCACTTTATGCTTGTACATCAACACAGAGAAGTCACAGATGACCCCAACCCAAACAATCACCTTTATCGCCACTGTTCTTGACACCAGATCAACCAAAGCATACCTTCCCCGAAGCCGAGTCGATAAAATAGTAGCCCTCGCCTCCAGACTCATTCACCACCCAGCCACAACTGCCTTCCACGTCCAAGCATTATTAGGACATATGGCCGTGACAGTTTCTGCGATCGCATGGGCAAGGCTCCGCATGAGGCCACTCCAGAACAGGTTCCTGAAATACTTCCCATCTCAGGCCACTGAAAAGAGATTTCATATTTGACTACTGGTCGACATCAGGACCTCCCTGCAGTGGTGGACCTACTACAGCAACCCGCTCCAGGGCCAACCCTTCGCCCCTCCTTCCCCTTCCCAAGTCCTAACAATGGATGCTTCCCGAAGGGGTTGGGGTGCCCATTGTGACCACCTGCAAACACAAGATCTCTGGTCACTATTGCAGCCAACCTGCACATCAACACTCTAGAACTTTTAGCGGTGCAGAAAGCACTGCTGGTCTTCAGAGACCACCTCTCCGGTCACCATGTCCAGTCCACACTGACAACACCGCGGTACTATGGCATCTAAGCAAACAGGGAGGAGCATGCTCATCACACCTCGTCAGTCTCACCATGGACATCCTAAAGTGGTGCGTCAAGAACAACATTCAAATTTCGGCAGTCCATATTCCCAGATGGACCAACCTCCTAGCCGACATGGTCCGCAGTGATTTTTCGACGTCCCATGAGTGGGAGCTGATGCATGACATCTTTTGGCTCTTAGTGGGCAAATGGGGCCAGCCGAAGATAGATCTGTTTGCTTGAGAGTGGGCATGGATTTTCATTCCCTCGGGGATGCATTCCAGATCCAGTGGTCACACACCCTTTACTATCTCCTTCCCCTGATTCCTCTAATCCCTATTATACTCCGGAAGATATGGATGGACCATACAGACTGCAATTTCTTCACTTCTTGGTGGCTCCAACAACCATGGTTCACCCCCCCCTGCTCCAGATGGCCAGAGGGGAATACATCCGACTGCCTCTCTCTCCAACCCCATTGTCGAGGCACAGTGAACTCTCCGCCACCCAGACATTCAAACCCTCCCGTCTCTCCGCATGGAGGATCTGCCAGAATCCTCTCCCATACCAGAAGAGATACAGACTATCCTCTTAGCAGCCAAAAAAACGGCTACTAGACGAGCCTATAAGGCAAACTGGGAAGCCTTTCTCCATTTTGCCAGATTCCACAATATCGACCCCCAAACAGACTCTGTTGTTGGAATCCCATCCTTCCTGCACTCACTCTTTCAGAAGGGTCTCCAACCTTCCTTCTTGAAAGTCTACATAGCGGTGATAACAACTTATATGTCTATTATCGATGGTCACTTCCCATTTTCCCATCCACTTGCTCATCAATTCCTTAAAGGAATAAACAATCTCACTCCTCCTGTTCAAACCTGGAGTTTGTCGGTGGTGCTCAAAGCTTTCCTTTGAACCTCTGGCCACCACCAATCTGAGACTACTCACCTAGAAAGTGGCTTTCCTTGCTGCCATTTCAGCGGCCAGGAGAGTAGGTGAACTCTGGACTCTCCGTGTCGATGTTCCATTCCTCATCTTCCACAAGGATAAGGTCATCCTCCATCCGGACATCTCCTTCCTTCCAAAAGTCTAACAGAATTTCATGTTAATCAGTATATCATTTTACCTACCTTCTTTTCCTCTCCGTCCTCACCGCTGGAAGGAACTCTTCACACTCTTGATGTTAGAAGAGCCTTGGCCTTCTACAAACATCGAACATCAGATTTCCATAGACTGTTTGTATGCTACGGAGGGGCAAGGAAGGGACAGCCCATCTCATCCCAAAGATTTGCCTCCTGGATAGTTCACACTATCAAACTAGCCTATCAGCTGGCAAACCTAGAACTTCCCAGCCCACTAACGGCTCATTCCACGTGGGTGGTGTCGACGTCGACAGCCTTCGCATGGGGAGTATCCTTACCTGAGTTGTGTCAGGCTGCCACATGGTTGAAGCCATCGCCTTTCATAACTCACTACCACCTCGACACCAGAGCACAACTGAACTGCAACGTTGGACGAGCAGTCCTATCCTCTATACTGCACTAGCAATCAAGCGACACCTACCCTCCGGTAAATCAGCTTGCTAATCTTCCATAATGTGTGATGCACAGAGACCACGAAGAAAAAAGACAGGTTGCCTACCTGTAACTGTAGTTCTTTGAGTGGTCATCTGTGCATTCACACAACCCTCCCACTGTTCCCTCGTCGGTGTCTACTTATCTTACTGACATCGATAGGGGTCCTCTCTCCTCGGCCTTGAGGTCCGCAAATCAGTCTCCAGGAATTGAGGAGATGGGCGGGAACCCCTCTGGACATGTGCAGTAGGATGTTGGGGGAGGGTTCCCGCCAAAACAGCTCTCCTTAGCTATAGAAGTTTCCGAGTGGTGACTCCGCACAGGCGCAGAGCCCATCATGTGTAAATGCTATAGTTACAGGTAAGCAACCTGTCTTTTCCCTCCATATTATATATAATCTCCCCTTTTCTCCCCTTTAGTACTGTGCCAAGTAATATGTTTGTGCATCATCTTTGTGTCAAGTAATATGTTTGTGCATCATCTTTGTGTCAAGTAATATGTTTGTGCATCATCTTTGTGTCAAGTAATATGTTTGTGCATCATCTTTTTTAAAGGGATGTTTTTACGTTTTAGCTTTGCCTCCCCCCCCCCCCCCCCCATCCTGCTCGGAATCTGCCTGCCAGTAAAATCAAATGGGAAAGTTTATTTTTGTGGACTGTGTCAGGCTCCAAGTGTGTGTGTTATGCGTGGGGGCGTTTGTGTCCGAATGTGCTTTCACTTTCACTCCTAACTTTGTATACATATGCATGTACGTTCTTGCACAAAATTCATCCACATAGGAAGCTAGTATGTCAGAAGGCAAACCTGAATTATTTATCCTTGATATGCTAGTTTTCTACAAGCACATTACAGACTGTACACCTGGAATCTGAAGTACAATTCATAAAAATGTTTGCCCTTCAGGTCTGCTAAAAACGTACGTCTCCATCCAGAGATTTCTAATAACTACTTCCTAGTGGCTAATGCCACTTTTTTGCGTAAGGTGCTTGTAACATCCTCCCCGCCTTTACCTCCGGCTGTGGGGATCCCTCGATCTCCCGCTCCAGCACGGCCTCCTCGGCCTCGAGCTCCGCTTCCGATGGCGCCTCCGCCTCCATCGTCTCCATCTCCACATACGTTTCGTTGGAGGCCTGCGTATCAATATGCAGCAGCTCTTCCTGGGACGGCGACAGTTCAGGCTCGAGCACATCGCCCACCTGTTGTTCCACGAGCAGCTCCATTTCGTCCTGTTCCTCTTGGGACACAGGCCCCGTCTCCGTCACAACATCCAGGATCCCGTGCGGTATTCCCTGCACCATAGTTGTGTGTTTTGAGGATCCTAGCCGCGTGCGTGGTGCTGGCATTGGCCATGCCACTCACCTTACGGTGGCAGCCACGCTCCCCTTCGTGAGAGTGTCCCGCGTACGGGACGGCCCTGGCTCTTCCTCCCCCTGCTGGGTCTCTGGCACCAGGGGGGCAGGTGCGGGGTCCTCTACCTGCATGTCCGCACAGATGAGGCGTAGGAAGGCCGTGGGGCTGCTGCTGCTGGAGGAGGCTGGCGTGGGGGTGATGCTCCTTGAGGCGGTGGCTGTCCTGGGCGGCACAGGTGGCGGCCTCGCAAGCACCGATGGACTTTGGGATGCTGCGGGCCGGCTCATCGGCCTCGCTTTGGCCGGCCATGCTTCAGCTGATGCCCTCGCAGCTTTCTTAGCAGGGGGTGCGGATGCTGCCCTCACAACTTTCTTGGCAGGGGGTGTGGATGCTGCTTTCGGGGCTGCCTTGGCAGGAGGAGCGGATGCTGCCCTCGCAACTTTCTTGGCAGGAGGAGCGGATGCTGCTTTCGGGGCGGCCGTGGCAGGAGGAGCGGATGCTGCCCTCACAACTTTCTTGGCAGGAGGAGCGGATGATGGTTTCGGGGCTGCCTTGGCAGGAGGAGCGGATGATGGTTTCGGGGCGGCCTTGGCGCGGGGTGTTGGCCGTGGGTCGACCAGCCTTGCGGGGGCTCCTGTTTCTGTGCGGTGGGGCCCTCTTCCCATTGTGCCCCTTGGTCCAGCCGTGCTCGTTGACGCGTGCGCGGGGGCTCGTTTGTGGCGACCCCGCTGCCCGCCGTATGCCCCGGGACGACGTCGTGATGCTCCAACAGCAGGCGTGACAGTTCGTCATAGAAGGGCATGGTGCATGGCGGGGCGCCAGTTCTTTTATTGTGAGTGACGACCTCCTTGAACTTCCTCTTGAGTCCGTGGAGCTTGTCCTTGCATTGCTTTCCATTGCGGTCGTATCCCCGTTCCTGCATTTTCTCGGCTAGCCATGGGTAGAGCTTATCGTGCCTGGCAGTGGCCATGATCCTCCTGGCTTCTGGGCTCCCCCAGAGCTCTATGAAGTGGCCGATCTCCTCCTCGGACCAGCGCAGCGCTCTGCGCCTTTCCTGGGGGTCCTGGCTGCTCCCCTCCCCTTGGCCCGTCTCCCTCTAGCTCCATGTTGCCAATGGGTGTCTGGTTCAGTGGTGAGGGTGGTGGGTGCCTTGGGCTGCCTTTCCCAGTCCCGTGTGGATGTGTGTCGGTGGGTGCTGGTGGGCTCTAGTGCCTGCTGTGAATGTGCCCTGTGCGTAGGCGTTGCTGTCTGTGGTGGCCGGGGCCTCTTCGTGTCCTTGGGATTGTTGTGCATGCCTTCGTTGGTTTTCCACAATATCCGCAGGTGGCTGGCTGTCGCCCACGGGCACCAATTGTCTAGGCATTTGTAGCGTCTTGGGGATAGGCTTCGCCTACGCTCACTGTCCAGCCATGTTGGGCGAATGGGGGGGGAGCTATCTGGACGCTGCTTCCCCTGCTCTCGTCCTTCTGGGTGATGCGAGGGTGGGGGTGGCGTTGCGGTGGGGGTCACCTCTGAATGGGGTGTCATCCTCCCTGTTGGTGTGAGGGTGCTGCCCCTTGTTCCTGGGCGCCTGGGGTTGTTGCTTGCTCCGTCTCCCCCTCCCCCTTTTTGCCTTGGCTCCATTCTGGTGCGCTTCCCTGTCCATTTGGGCACCCTGCGTGAGTGCTTGCAGGAGCCGGCTCCTTTTTGAGCTCTGTGCCAGCTGCCTGGTGGGGCAGGCGGGCGTCCTGGTTGCTGTGGCGACGAAACCAGCGATCTGTTTCATCCGTGCTTGAGCTACCGTTCGCTTTCTGCTGCTCTTGCTGCTCTCCTCTGTGGTCTTTTGTGTTAATGTACTCACCTCGGTTGTTTAACTCACGTACCTCTAGAGGCTGAATTCAGACGACACGTTAGTCAATTGACTAACTTTTAATCAACTTGCAAGTGAGTTGTTTAACTCCGTTGTTTAAAACCGCGACTTAAACAACTGTGGGTTGGTTAACCGTTGTGTGGCTGAATTCGGACGACACGTTGGGTTAACCCACTGACGGTTGTTTAACTTAACAACCGTTGCTTAACGTGTCGTCCGAATTGAGCCACAGGATTCTCTAGAACAAAACCCAAACTGTTAAGAATCCACATATGATATGGTGACTCTACTCACATGACTTGGAACATCCCTAAATGTCTTTGAAAAAACCTTTCCCCCATAGCTTCATTATTTCCAGACATTTTACATTTCTAGTCTTCCTATGAAAGTGTTCTTACTACACTGTTTTTACAAATCATTGAAGGGAGGGGGGAAGTAAAGTCTGGGTAACAATACATAAAACCTTAAATTCAACAACAACAACAACAATAATAATAATATTCTAAAATAAAATATTTCATAATCCAAACCTGTTCAATTTTTCCAGTTTTTGGGAGGGAAATCCAGAAAATGGTCCTTGGAGAAGAACAGGGAAAAAACTGTTTTTCTCAGTTTTTTCCTGTGTCTTCACATCTCTTGGAATGATCTCCCCCCCGAAGTAAGGCAGACCTCAGCGCTCACGTGTTTGAGGTGTTTTGCAAACACGTATTGTTTTGCTTTTGTTTTCTCCCAACCATGACCAATCTCAGGATAGTATTTTGGTGGGGGTGTGGCTTGTTTGTATTATTATTATTATTATTATTATTATTTTGCAAACTGCTTTGGGATTTATTTCAAATTAGAAGTAGTATAAATATTTATAATAAAAAATCCTTCTCAATGCTTCTGTAAAACAATGCCATTACCAATATTTTAACATGTTGCAATGTCTACTGTAAGAGGTGGCTCACATTAGTAGTGGAGGTAACCAAAAAACCTGCAATGTTCCTTGTGTGCAGTTTTTTGTGTCTCTCATATCGGAAACAAAGTTCTCCAAACTAATAAACAGAATTTTTGCTTCCATGGAATTATTTTCATTGTTAATCTCTGATCGTTACAAAGACTTTCTTTCTTTCTTTTCCTCGTCCCTCCCTCTTCCTCCCCAGGAACGTTTTAATTGAAAAATTCCTTTATAGAAAGACATTTACTATTTTTTCTTTCATATTTTTCTAGGTGATCTGGCTCCACAAAACCCGTCTGCTTTAAATGTAAGGAATTTGGAGTCTTGTGCCTACTTTTACTGCAAGAGATTGAAGTAAATACAGAATCTGGAAACTCTACGGTGAGTTTTGGGGCATTTAAAATGTGGAATGTACTATGTGTGGTCATTGGAGAGCTTATGAAATGGTGTCAGCTTCTGGATTTGTGATTGCTAGTCATCTGACCAGGGTTCACTGGGCTCTTTTGAGGCTTATACACATGAAGCACATCTCAGGGGTGACTTGCAGTGGTTTAGAATAATGGGTGAACATACACTCTCATGGTATTGCTAATCTGCCTGGCAAACCACTGTGCCAAATGGCTTGTTGTATGGTGATACTTATTTCACTTTTACATTGGAGCACTTTAAAACATTGTCCAGGTGGTGGACTGTCATATATTCTGGACTTTTGTTTGTTTTTTCATTAGAGTGGCCATTTTTGGATAGATCTACTGCTTCCACAACATTTTAAAATATGGTCAATCCTTTTTGCAATGTTCTTTGTCGAACTGCTGTTCATCACTGTAGTAACCTAATCATGTCAGAGTTTGGGGTTTCCCAGTATTCATGTCAACTCTGCTTTGATCCATATTTTCACAGCAGGGCAGTAACCTTGCAAGAGCACTGCAGCCTGTGCAAATACGTCAAGTTCCTAATCTTTTCAGTTGTGACTCCATGAACACCTGATTTTGACCTCTGCATTGTAGCACTTTCCAGAAGTTGGCACAGATGTTGCTTGACCAAGAAAGAAAATCAAATCTACTCTTGTTCATTCTTTCATTAATGGTGATATCTTAGGGCATATGTGAGCCCTGATTATCTCTGCTTGTCCATTAGTGTAAATTGGAGTAGTAGGGTGTGCTTGCTTTGATGTCTGTCTGTTGCCCAAAATTCTTTTTAAGTTTTGGAGGGAGATTATTATTATTGTGTATATTTTCTTCTTTATATAAAACGAACAAATATCTGTTCATAGCTCTGTGAATCCTAGTTATGGTGCAAAGCATGTTTATACTGCAGTACAGAAAAAGGATACTTATTCCAATAAAATAGAACAGAAAATAAAGGACAGTTATAAAACCTTTCTCTTTCTCCTATCCCCCCCCCCCCCCCCCCCGAGGTCTGGAGCAGACAGTTCCCATTGCATTTAGAAATCTGCACTCTGGAATAGGAACAAATATTAGGCCATGATGCTGTTGTTTTTAATAGCTTTAGTTATTACCTTGGGGACGTTATGGGTGGACAGTGAGTAAACCGGAAGTGAAACTTTAGTTTGCCATATACTATTAGAGGTTTGCATGTTGTACTATTGCATTACTGAGTTTATTAAAAGCATATTGTGGGGAGCGGGTCATTTTCATTGAGACATTGGAGCTCAGCAAGCAAAGAGCATTGGGAAAGAAAAGTTGCTACAAGAAGGGGCCTCTAGCTTTTATTTTCAAAGTGTCTGCTGCTATTACATTTCAATTCCAGGATTCTAATGTGGTTCAAAATGAGCTCTTACTTGGTTTGAGCTCATGTTATCTGTGTTCTGCCTTGCTGCTTTTAAAAAAAAGTAGATTAAAGAGCATTTAATACCTTGCGACAAAATTAGATGCTTTTATCTAAATTACTTATAAAAATACAGATTGCTACTTAAAAAACAAAGGTGAGATACAATAAGGTTGCTAAGATGCCTTGATCTTGTACAGTCAAGCTTTGGGACCAGAAACAGATCTTGAGAACAGATGCTAGGAACCCGGCACTATTTACAAATGTAAATAACTTCTTTTACAAAATCACAAAGAATAATGATGAATTGAACACAAGCTTTCAAGAACTTAGTGTTGCTATGCTTTTGGATATTTTAAATAAAACGTTTTAAAAAATATTTCCCCCTCCTCCCTATAAAAGCTTGTATAAATACTTTATTTCTGAAGAAAATAACAGTTTGAAGTCCTTTGAAGTTCTGTCCCTCCAGCTGCATTTTCTTTTCTAAATGTATCATTCCTGTACTGTCTTCAGTTCACCTGTGTTGCTAGTCTAATAAGCTCACTTGACAGCCGCTGGCACAGGTATCTTGCCAAATTCTTTCCATGTTTTATCTCGCTGCCTTTTTAAAAAAACGAACAGTCTCTATAAATAATAAATTCTCCTTAACCAGGGTACAATCTGGGAAAAAGACAGATGTTTTAAAGATTTAAAGAGCTTAACTCTACAGTTAAGTCCCACTGATCTCAAGGAGACTTGAGTGCACCTATCTTTCCTCTGCATTATATCAACGGAGCTATAAGGACAAGCATAGGCTGTAAACTCTTACACCTTCTGCATGTTTGGTTCAACTGTCCAGCTTACAACAAGTTCCATTTCAAAAATAAGCTACTGTTCATAATGGATTAATCCATCATGGATTAAAGTGACGTCAGAACGTGGCCCGTGAGTGCAGAGTGGGGAAAGAAATCACACAACCAAACAAATCATGATGCCACTGCTAATGATTATATCCTATGATAATATCCTCAGAGCCACACAGCAAGCCCATGATGCACTCTGGAGCTAGCCATTTGTACTAAGCTCTGTACTCTGCTCCCAATACTGAGGTCACACGTTACGTTTGTGCATATATACACACATAGTCAACAATGTAGACTATTAATGCAAAAATAATTTTCCATTACATATTTTAGTGGAAATCATCTTCCAGGCTTTCCTGGAAGCAAAAGTCTAATATCTATTCCACGGTGGAGAACTCCAATACAAATACAGGCTCCCCTCTTTTCAACATTAATGCACATTGAAACTCTAAAGAAAAAGACATACATTGACTCGTAATATTAATATTCTGTCATATTTAATGTATTGTGAGCATGTTCAGATTTTGTTCAGATTAGAAGCTTAAATAAATTAATAACTTGAAGGATATTTAGTAAGAAACTAATTTCATAGAACCATTACTTAGGCCCCAAAGACATAGTTTTCTTGCATATCTGACTACAGTAATTCAGCTGAGCCATAGGGAAGGGGGGGGGGGAACGTTACAGATTTTTGTTTTGTTTTCCTAATGAGTAGTGTCATAAATATTCACAGTTTTCTTAGTGTAAGCCGTGAAATTACCCTCCAACTGATAAAGAGGTAACGCTTAAGAGTTCAACGCCTAAAAGTTACAAACCAACAAAGAAGAGAGAAGGAGAAAGAAAATTAGCTTGACCATGACCTTGAAAGTTGATTCAGAAAACGTCAGTGATTGCAGAATGCTACCAAGCAGGCAACTCCAAATACTAGCCAGGCTTAATTTTACAGCTACAGTCATCAAAACCAAGATGTCTACGTATGGTTTTCATGCAAAGATTCATAGAATCATAGAACAGTAGAGTTGGAAGGGGCCTATAAGGCCATCGAGTCCAACCCTCTGCTCAATGCAGGATTTCCTGAAATTGTCTACTTCAGCTTTTGTGCCATAGAGGCCAGCAAAGTATTTTCTTACTGTTGCCCTGACCGTGTGTTGTATACACAATAGCCAAACAGGACGCACAATATACACAGCCAGTGCTGGCCCAGGACCTTTTGTTGCCTAAGGAGGACCAGCAAATGCTTGTTGTGAGAGAGAAAAAAATGGGGAGACCTTTAGTTCCTGATGGAAAGGCAAAACATAAATGTAATAAAATGAAGTAAATACTTCTGTAGTGGAAAACCTAAGTGTTATAATATGTTTATAATACGCCTCCCTAACATGTAAAGTGGCATTTGTGTATTGTATTATGGCTTGCACTCATTTACATGCATGGAGAGGGGCCATAGCTCAGTGTGGTAGAGCACATGCTTGGCATGCAGAAGGCCCCAGGTTCAATCCCTGGCTTCTCCAAGTAGAGCAAGGAAAAGAATCCCACCTGAAACCTTGGAGAGCCATGACTGCCAGCCAGTGTTGACAATACTGGGCTAGAGGGACCAAGGGTCTGACTCTGTATAAGGCAGCTTCCTATGTCGTAGAGGCAAGATGCATCGATCACCCCATTTGGGTAAATAAATAAAATAAATACAGCAGAGGCAAAAAGATGGGAGAGGGACTATGAGACACACAGGCAGGGCTCTACCCTCATCACCTTGTTTGTATGTCTCACAGTCCCACATCGCACATGGCTGGTTCAGTGACGTGTGAATTTTGCCATAGATTTCCCCCCCCCCCCCATTCCTCCTGTATTTGAGCCGTCAACCTATTGTGCATACTTGGCAGGTATTTTAAAACTACTTCAAAAAGATAGACCGTACTTCCATAAAAACACTTTGCAGTATCTTATCTTTTGCAACCTTAGAATCCCAGTAATGAATGATTTCAATTAAAGCTAATATATGTTGAGAAAACATTATTGATTAGTATGCTTTTTCCTGTAACACATTCTCCTCTTCCTCTTCCCCTAAGAGGTACTAAAAAGATGATTGGATGTCATTAGAAAATACATTATAATGTGGAAAAGAGCATTTTTAAGGGTCAAAGCGCCTGCATGCTTTCTTTCTCACAATAGTAAGATTTTCCCCAAACTATCAGAATAACTGGTGTTGCAACCAAAACATATTGAGACTTTAAAGTTAATGATAAAACAGGAATTACTTTGAGGTAGCAGTGAGAACTATGCCTTCAGCTAGAAGGAAACAGAAATGAGATTTACTCTGTTCATATTATTAAATAGCCTATTATTCCCATGAGCTATTTCAGAAACTTTTTGTCTTGTTTTGGGATTAGAACTAACTTATACATATTCAGTACTACACACAGCACTGTTCTCTCTGAGCTATTATTGGAGTTTGTGGTTTTTATCACTCTCTACCCATATATGTAAACACTGCATTGTATTTTAAGAAGACCTTTAAAAGGGGACAAATACAATATCTCTTCAAGGAAAGCAATTTTAGTGAACATATAAGACACTGTATTTTCAGACTTGGGGACCAACTACATGTTACCTTAGCTTTGTAGTTCTGGCTTTTAGTATAGGGATTGTTGTTGTTTTTTCCCAAAAATTGCCTGGTTGTGTGAGGGGCTGATCCAGATTGGCACACTATTGGGGATAGTAGGGGCATTTTATACCTTGATCGGTGTCGTGTTTCCAATCTCTCCTGCTGAAGTGCGAGACAATAAAGAAGTTTGCCAAGTAATCCACAAAGCTTTATTTAGTCAATAAACATCTCTTTGCACCTCAAGAGAATTTAAAACCATAGGAACTTTCCTGTAGGCTAACACTTGGCTAAACTAAGCGAGTCAATTGTTCTTTCAACAAAAGAGAAGGTCCCTTTCACTTCAAGGAGGATTTCTTTGAAGAAGCCTTTGGCAAGATGCTAGCCGAGCTGACTGCCTCTTGCCTACCTTTAGCTTCGCCCATTTGAACCAATGGTGGACTCTGGGATTGACTAGCTCTGAAGTCTCCTCCCCCTCTGAGGATTCCTGAGTTCCCACAGACTGTGACTCAATTTGGATGACACAATAAACAACTGGTGTGGGGGAAACAATCGTCAGTTGTTTTGACTATTGTGTCGTCCGAATGCTGCCATAGTCAACTCAGCACTGATCCTCATCCACACCACAGTTGATTATTTATTACCATGTTGTGTGGGGAGTGCCCCCTAGGGTTAGGGTTAGGGTTAGTCAACCCACCATTGACTATCGTGTCGTCCGAATTGAGCCTGTGAGTTGTTAATGTTTTCACTGATAAGTCTGGTGAAGATTCATCTCTGGCAGGGGAAGAGCCTGGGAGAATCACCTCCCCCACTTCCTGTGTAAGCTGGGACGTTTCTAGTCCTGTTTCTTCAACTTCAGAATCTGATTCTGATTGATGGCCTGAAACTCCTCCCCCCACACCAAAGGTTATGACAGGCCTGGTCATGACACCCAGGATTAAAGGGCCCATGCCTACAATTAGTATTGCCAAAAATATCCCATTTGTTTTAAAGGGACCGTTTTTGCATAAATTTGTTCACCCATCTGCTGAATCAGGATAACATTTCAAGCACATTAATGGTGTACTGATTCACAAAAGTTTATGCCATGATAGCTTTATTCATCTTTAAAATGGTGCAAGACTGTTTATTTTTGTTGCAGCAGAATACCACAGTTACTCTAGAAATTGTAGCACATGATTAGTCAATGGAGGCTTCCCCCCTTTAACACTGCCCTGCAGTCCCAATCGGGGCCATGCGTGCTTACTCGAGAATAAGTAAAGGATCATGCATTGCTACACTATGTGTGACTAGACAAACAGTTAGTTTGGCCCCTAGTCTCAAAATTTAAAGTGTCCTTCACTTTTAAGTGAAGGCAAGTTTATTTTATTCTAATTAAATTGTCAAAAAATATATCTTGGAAAAGCTAACTGTTTAATCCAAGGACCAAAGAAAGGAGCCTCACATAATTTACAAAAAGATCAGGGGATTTCAAAGTATGAATCTCATCACATCAGTAGAACAACAAAGGCCTCATCCTTGTTGACATCCATGAATTTGGACTCCCACTGTTATAAATTTTCAGACATGCTGCATCCAATCTGTGAACAGGTTTGCATGACATGTCAGCCCACCATGAAACGGTTTGCATGACATGACTTAACTTAGCCATGGGGGCGCCCTTGCTTGTCATGTTGTGTGAACCTGGCATCATGGTTTGTTTCAGGGGGTTGGCAACCTTCAGGTAACGCTAAAACAAGCAATGGGTTATTTGAGGATTGTGTACCCCCTCAAACAACCCACAGTGCCAAATTTGCATGATACAGCAAGCTATGAGCATGGTGCTGCTTGCATATTCAAAATGGCGCCCAGCATGCTCCGCTAAGCACCATGGGGAAATCAACCCATGGTGGCTTAGCATTATGTGTGAACAGCCCCACTATGTGTTTCCTGGTGGCTTATTTCTGTTACCATTTTCCTCTCTGTGCCTAGATTGTGAATTCCTTCATAAGAAAGACTTAATCTTTAAATATGAGTCTATAATGCACACATGTACTACTGAACAGCACATAAGCGTTAGTGATTTGCTTTCTGCTGTGTTGAAGCACAGGCTGAACCTTTTGTCTAGCCTTTTTAGATGGAAAGACAGGTTGGCTTTTAGTGTCACTTTTAAAAAGGTTTGTATTACAGAAAGACTTCTTCACAAACTGAAACACCAGTTTGACAACTTCGAGGGTTGTGCCATCCAACCTTTTTAATGTAAAATTTACAAAAAAAAAAAGTCATCCTCTTGCTTGTATGCATCAATATACAGTATAAAAAATCAGAATCTTTTCACGTGCAGAAGCAATTCTGTAAGAGAAAGCTGCAATTTACCAGCAGGAGATCCCTGGTAATGTGCCTATTTGGCCATAAGTTTTAAGATTAGGAACAGTTTCGACACATGATGAGGCATCTCAAAAGCTTCCCTACAAACACAGCTGCTCCTGTGTTTTCTATAAACCTTATGTGACCAGCTCTTCTCTAGAGGAGTGTTTAAAATGCTGCTTGAATCAGCTAAATCAGACTTGCACTATGAATGAACTGTGTTGCTTAGTTAGACGTGACTGTGAAGACATGAATTATTAAAATCTATCTTGTTTTTAGTCACTTGTTTCCATGTTCATGTACTGTGTGAAGAGGGACAAGCGGAAGGCTACTGTGAGAGACAGACTGTTCATAATGAATCTTGAGCTTATTTGCATTCATTCTGAGTTCAAAAATCTATCTCACCTTGGACTGGAGTGAAAATTTCCAATTGCATGTGAAAAAAAGTTCTTTGGGTTAGAATTGTTTTAGCCACTATGTAAGAGAACTCTTTTATGAAAGGGAAGACCTTATTGGCTCTAAGCACACCAGTGAGTTTCTTCATTCTGTGCTCCTTACAGCTCCTGAAATCATATATATATATATAAAAGTATTAAATCTCTTTTTTAAGCTTTTCAAGCACCTTCCTCCCCACCACCCAGCCCTTTCCAAACACACAATATAAATGAGAGACGCAGATTTCTCTTCCCTTTTTGGCAGCATTATTGTTTCTGTAGGAGGATCTTATAGCAAGATTAGAATATGCCACTGCCTAGTCATAAGCCTACTCAGAATTGCTTTTTACATCCGTATGAAGAGAAAATCTTCCAGAGATTTGAATACTGGAATTGCCACTAATATCCAGCATAAGTACATGATTGGCTGTATATTTAATTTATCAGTGTAGAATTGGCAAAGCGCATATAGTTCATAATGGGATGTTTATGCTGATAGCCGTCTAAGAGAAACCATTTCTAGTTCAAATACAGAATGCAGTGTTTTAAGTAGCTAAAATTATGGGTTTATGGTACGGTAAAACAGTTACTATCCTCATGGCTTTTGCTCAGTTTTGTGTATAGCTGTGCAGTCTTTCCATGTACCAACTTTAGAAGTCCGCTGTGTATTCTTCTTACTATCGGCAGTAGAATTATTTAACATTGAATTGAAGGGAATATTGTGGGGGTTTTGTTGTTTATTCAGAGTCAGATTATGCAGGAATTAGCACATATTATTTATGTACAAGTATATAGTCATATCTGTTACTGTGATATTGCTATCCTTTATTTCTTTTTATTTTAAAATGATTACCATTTGCTATACCATGTGGCACATAAGCTCTGTGCCTCCTCAATTTACGTTTTTTCTGCAATAAATAAGAGTATCTCTGGATGCTTTTTGTCCTATGGCTGCCCTCCAAATAAGGTGCCTGTAAAGATGTAATTTCATCTGAGCATTTGAGAAAGTTCTTAAACATCAGATTCAATTTGGTTTTTTAAAAAAACCTTCTTGCAGTGTGAAAGAGTGTTCCATGTGACCAGGTCTATACATGTTATTTTAACTCTTCATGCTCATTCCCATCTAGTAATCCATATTTGTCTACCTACTGTTTCCTCCCCAACCCCTCCATTCAAGGGTTTACCCCCAACCAAATGTTGAAAGCATAACAGAAAATACTCAAGATTTGTGTCACATCAACCTAGATCGCATGACATGACAGCCCTTGAGGAGCTGCAGCACACCTTGACCAGAGGCTATTCGAGGGCTAAGCAGTACTCACATAATCCACAGCCTATTGTAGGGTTACGTGAGAGTTGTTTAATGTAAGGGTCTCATGATATGACAACCCTCGGTCAGGGATTGCATATTCATAATGGTGGCCAGCACACCATAGCTCCTCAAGGATAAATTAATCCTCGATAGGTTGTCATACCTTGTGAACTGGCTCTTGACAGCTTTTACCCAGCCCATTATACTCAGAGTTCTGAAGGGTGCATTGCAGTCCTTTCAGTATGTAATGACTAGCAGCATCGATGTTGTGATCTGTGATTATGGAACTAGGGTGGGGTACTTAGCCTGTATAGGCTTGCCATTAAATGCAGCAATTTGACCTAAATTGCAGGCCTTTTGGGCTTGTGATATTAGAACTCCAATTCTAAAACATTTTCATTGGAAACTGTACCTGCAATGCCAATATAACATCATGAGGTATCAGATCACTTGAAAGTGTCCTTAAATACTACCAGCTTTTCTGTAGCACTAGAAAGTAGGTATACCTCTAAAGAAAAAAAAAACAAATTAAGCCTGATGCCCCAAATCCATCACCTGATGTTTCTAGGAGTTGAACTTTTACAGAACTTGATACAATATCTGGAATGCACACCATAAATTTGACCTCAGCTTTTAGATAGTACTGCTTGTCCCATATAGGTGCTCAAATGCTTGTGGAATGGGTTTTTGCATTGTATCTCAAAATCCTAATTTAAATCCCAAATCTATATTTAAAAAAGCTTGGGGCAGGTGTCTCTCTTTGTTCCAGTTCCTATCTGTGGCATGGAAATAGTTTGTGTCTAGTCTCTCAGGAAATCTTATCTGTCCTGAGTTTGGGTAGCAGGCTATAAATGTAGAGTAGTCCAAAGGAGAAAGATGGTATATCATGTTGTTCAATAATACTGAATAGTGACTCATGTTGTTGAGAGCCATCTACCATTTAGGCAAATTTCCCAGTCAGGAAGTGGTATAAATAGCTTGTGTAAAAAAAAAAAAAAATGTCTAGAAGCTTCCTTCCAAAATTCTCCTTTTCAACCCAAACATTGTGTGGAAAGCTGTATGAACCATCTGTTTAAAGGATAAAAACTATTTCTCTCCCCGCCCCCCTCTTAATCATTCGAATGAAAGTTTGGGATATCCAATCTTTTAAACTTATTTTTAATTCAGAAAATAATTGGCTCAATTGTTTGGTGGGTTTAATATCAACTGCAAGTGATATGACTTCAGCTTTATTTAGTATCAAATGAGATGTGTAACATCCTTGTTTTTCATCTGCAAAGCCATTGTAGCTTCTCAAGATTTTTATAACTGGATTTCATCCTAGGGTAGGAATGATGTAATAAACACACCAGATACTGATTAGGCTGTGTTTATCTGATGTCTTCTCTTCTGATTAGTAGCTTATTTTATTTACCAATGAATCATATTTCCCAGCTCCAAATTGTTTTTTTATTCTGGTTTGGTTATTCATTCTGTTATTTACCCTCCTTTTAGTCTCATTCCATCCCGTTCTTTTTCCTTCTGTCATCAAATAAGACATAACAGGCAATTTGGGGTATTTCCAGATGAGACTTTTATGGCACCGTCGCTCTTTCCCATTCATAGGATTTTACGAGAGGCCTAGTCGTCACCTTCCGCTTGTAACTCTCCTGTGTTGTCCCACCACTTTGCCTTTTTTCTTACTGAAGAAAATCCATGAAGAAAAAAAGACAGAATAGCTGTTCAGTGCTTACTGATTGGTAGCACTAGGTACCCCTCCCATCTGGAAGTACCCTGACTATCTCTTCCCCCTATTTTTTCAAAATTATTTTTGCCAGAAGCAACCTGGGGAAGTTGTAAGTTGGAACGACAGAAGTGGGGTGCATAGGAGCTGCTTAATCCTTTCTCCTCTGGCCTTGTCTACTCCATCTTTCCCAAGTTGCATTTTTCTTCCCCCACCCCACTCCCTGGGTGTAGATAAAAGGGTCTGTATCATTTTCCCCCATGAAGAGAAAAGCAGTTTGGGTTGATTTTGAGTTGACAAGGAGCCAGTGCAAAAAAGTTAAGTAGCCCCTTCCCATCTTTCCCGCTTCCTCTTCTCAAATGGTCGGTTTCCCAAGACTGCTCTTGACTTAAAAAAAGAAGAAGGCAGGGGTTGCGGAGGAGATATGTCTAGTTTAGGTCTTAGAGTGAACATGTCGGTAGAATATTTCTGATTTTGTATTTATCTTACCACTACTAATGTACTTAGCTGCTCAACAAATAATATTTTCAAGTTGATGATAAATGGCAATTCTTTAGAGCAGAAAGTGTGATCCTTGTATTTGTTTTGTACTCTAGGGTATATATATATATATATTTGAATTCCAAAAGTAGTGTGTTGTGTTTTGCCTTTCACGAAGTGATCATCTCTCTTAATGCACACCAAGCTTAATGTTTAAAACTGTTTTTAATAATATGATATCATATATAGGTAATAAAGTGTGCATCTTGTGACCTAGGGGTGACCATATTACACCAGCTTTGAAATCTCTCCACTGGCTGCCAGTTAGTTTCCGGGCGAAGTACAAAGTGTTGGTCATTACCTTTAAAGCCCTACATGGTTTGGGTACAGGTTACTTGCGTAATCGCCTTCTACCATACAATCCGCCCTGCACGCTTAGGTCCTCTGAGAAGAATTTATTACAGTCAACAAAAACTAGACTGACAACTGTTACCCAGAGGACCTTCTCTTCTGCTCCCAGATTATGGAATGACCTGCCGGGAGAGATCTGTGAACTTACCAGTCTTCAGGAATTTAAACGATCTATAAAGACTGAGCTCTTCCGGCAGGCCTACTCAGATGAATTTTAAGTGTTTTATTGGTGTTTTATTGGTATTTTAATGATATATTGGTTTTATGTATTTTTAATCAGTTTTATGTGTTTTATGATGATGTTGTTCCCCGCCTCTATCCGGAGGGAGAGGCGGGTAATAAATAAATATATTATTATTATTATTATTATTATTATTATTGTTCATACTCAAGGTTTGTAAGGAATGTCACCACAATGTATCAGATGCAAAAATCCAAGTACCAGCACCTTGCGCTCTCTCTCTCTCTCTCTCTCTCTCTCTCTCATTATCAAGAGTACATAAGATTTTTTTTCATTTTACAGTACAGTACAAACAGTAAACCCTCCCCCATATGCCCCCATTCCCTCCCCTTTAGCCCCCCTCCTTCATATCATCCGAGTAAAGTTTTATGTATATAAATAGTTGCATAGAAAAAATAAATTAGAAACGTAAAATTAAAATAAATAAAAGGGCAGTATCAAACACTTATCTTGCCTACATTGGTTTTGCAATGCATCCTCTCCCCCTCTTTCTCTGTCAGTCTCTCTCTCTCTCTCTCAGTTGTTTTGCACAATTATCAGAAGTTGAGGTAAAGACTAAAAGAAGTTGATGACAGCATCTCCCCTCCCCCAAACCTGGTAGCCTCCAGATTCTTTTGACCACAGCCCATATCAGCCCTGATCATTGGTCATGTTGGTGGTGGCTGATAGAAGTTGTTGCCCACCTTAACTGGAGGGCACCAGGATGGGGAAGTCTGTATGAGAAGGTGGGGTATCCTCCCCCTCCAAGGAGCCTCCTCCTATCTTGATGATCTGGGGCAACTAAGTGAGGGGATGTGAGTGTGTAATTTCTTGGTAAAAGATGAACACCTCCCTGAAAGCTCAGCTTTCTGTAGCATGTGCTAACTTTTCTTCTAGATTCCAGTGTTTACCAGAAGCTTAACATAGTGCATGTTGGCAAAGTTGTTGTTGGCAAGGGATGAGTTTTTACAAGTGATGAACACACTGAACAATCGTATGCTGGTGAAAGTGAGTTCTATACCAATTGTTAATACTGCGGTAATTATGTAATGCTGGGCATGTGAGATATGCCATCCACTTCCGGGTGCACATGCATACACCCTAAAAAACTGTTAAATGCTAAGCTTGCCCATATGGGGTTTCTGTCACCTGGGTTTACCAGGCTACTAGACATTGATCCAGGTATTCAAGGCGTGTGGTCAGAAGCATAACTCCATTCTTTCTTCCCATTTTTGATATCTGTCTTGGCTTTGAGCTCTGTGATTTTAGAGTAGTGAATTCTTGGTACCATATGTTAATACAAATTAAGTCTTTCTTTGTTACTTTGGGTACATTTGTTATATTA
This sequence comes from Anniella stebbinsi, assembly GCA_029215795.1. Lineage (NCBI taxonomy): Eukaryota > Metazoa > Chordata > Lepidosauria > Squamata > Anniellidae > Anniella > Anniella stebbinsi. Next base: position 126,534,818 of record JARDYH010000003.1, on the reverse strand, counting down.
ATGATCATCCTGTTACCATTAACATATATTATATTACTTTGAGAGGGTTTCTTGGTGGGAGGTTGGGGGGTGAACTTAATAAGCCTTACTGGTAACTGCAATCTCCTAATCTTTTCACCTGTGCACACTGCAGGCCAGTAAACCTAACAGCAGACCAAACACCATAAACTGTAAAACAAGAAGTGCTGTTAATTCTAATCCTTCTAGCTGTCTCAAACCAGTATTACGTTTTATTTCTAGGAACTTGTCAACTGAACATTCAGTACTGCTGCAAATCTGCCCATCTCCCTCTGAAACCCATCCCACTCCTCATTTATGATGATTAGCTTGTGTATATTAAGACTTTCTTTGGTCTCTCTCCCCCCCCACCCAACTTATTGGTATTCCAGCCATGCACTATTGGTTTGTTTGTTGAGACTCAGTATAGTATATTAAAAGTCCCATCTTCATGCAACACCACATGAGGAAGATTTGTTGACTTTACTGAGACTTGCTCTGCTAAAGCACTTTGACAGCTGGGCTGTGAGAAAGCCAATACAGTTGCTGGCATGCCAGGAGTTGTTTGGGTTTGACAGGCTTAGAGGAGGCAAACTTTGATTCTGTAAAAGGCATGTGGGTATACCTGTCACTGCAGCTGTATACACGCTAGCACAGAATGCTATCTAGATAAAACATGGCCACATTGCACATTTCTTAAGGTTATTCGAGTCTTCCATACACCCATTTTAGGGCCAGATTTGTATTATGCTACACAAACTTACCTCATATGATCAGATTGCATACTAAAATTGGTGCCGTTCCAGAAGGGAAGCTTCATTTATGCCAATTTCGGGGCTGGTGTAAATATCACTTGATGTTAGGGGCACATCTGGGAAATTGGATGGCTTTAGACCTGCTCCCCCAATCCACCTATGTCATGCCTTGATCCACCTCCAATGTTGGGGAGGCAAGTGCTGGGGAAGTTTCTATGGGGCTGAGAAGGGGTATCGAAATGGACACTCCTCCAGGGACCACAGGATTGCAACCTGAATACATGAAACATGCATATCTTTTTTTTAAAAAAATTGTAGCCGTAATGTATAGAATATCTCTTTATCTCTGGAAACTAATCTTAGAGCAAGTTTCCCTCCTCCTCCTCCAGATTAAAATAGATTTGGGATTGGACCTGGCCTGTGAGAACAAGATGCTTCTTGCTGATCTAGATTAATGATACTGTGATTTATTTATTTATGTATTTATTTATTTTATTCCATTTATATACCGCCCCATAGCCGAAGCTCTCTGGGCGGTTTACAAAAATTAAAAACATTGAACATTAAAAACACCGATGTACAAAATTTTAAACCATAAAAAGCATAAAAACAAGTTAGAATTGCAATATCCTTTAAAAACAACCATTCTGGGTCAAAGCACAACATCATCAACAACAACAACAACAGAAAACCCTCATCATATGCTGTTAAATGCCTGGGAGAAGAGGAAAGTCTTGACCTGGCGTCAAAAAGATGACAATGTTGGCGCCAGGCAAGCCTCGTCAGGGAGATCATTCCATTATTGGGGGGGCCACCACTGAAAAGACCCCCCTCCTCTTAAAGAATTATTATATTCAGATGAAAACGTGAGGCAATATCAGTTTATGTCCACTTCTATCCATCCTTCAACAGATTTGGGGAGGTGGAAGAATGGGAAATCCTGTTGTATGAACAGAAGTCTGTTGACGTAACGTTCAATGCCAGCCACACAAAACAATTATATAAATAATTTTCATCAAGTTGCAGAAGCAATTGCTTTAGTAGACTCCCTGATTATACTCTTTTTTCAAACAAATATCTTTAAAATAGCTTTAGCTTAAGAATTGAAAACAATGCTTATTTCTAAGAAATAATTTCTTCCCTGTTTATTAAAATTGCCTGTTACTAAAAATGGAAAGTAAATGTGTAATGCTTGAGGAATTTATGACAGACCTTTAAAAAATCCAATATGCCAGCATTAGTGCAAACTACTCCTGGTCATTATGGATATGATATATCTTGGGAGAGAGGCAACATAGATTCCACTTTGGTAGTGGTGGGAGACACTTGATCCTGATCACTGATGTCTTCACTGGTATGCTGTCAACAGCAATGCAAATCAAGGCAAAGGAGAGTGACAGCTGGGACCCACACAGAAAAAAATGTAGAGAAATGTGCTTGGTAACTACCTAAGGCAGTGTTGTTCTGTGTCTTGGTAACCAGGGGCCAAGACTGTGTTTGGGTAGGTTTCAGAAAAGGTCTATAGAGACTACTTAAGTCTTTCTGGTATTTCAGCTGACGTGTAAATGGGCCACACTGTCATTATTATTCAGTTTTACAAATGTACATCTTACAATTGTGAAGGGAACAAGGGGACAGGGAAGAGGAGTATAGTGTGGGAGGGTGCATGCTCTTGCGATTATCAGTACATTTCACTTCAGATGGTCCACAGTATTTAGTGTCCATACTTATACATGTCCAGTCAAGGCTGTTTGTCTTTTTAAATGAGAATGTGCTTTTGTAAATTAACAATTTTTACCTTTCTAGTTCTTAACTGGATTAATGGCAATCAATATAGAGAGTTGGATCCAAATATTAGGTAAGCAGAAGGGCATTTGTGTCCTGAAAAGCTTCTCTAATGTTCAGGGGGCTCCTGAATAGCGGGGCGTACATTGCAGGGAACTGCAGTGAGAGAGGGGAATTGTCTCAAGCTTTTTGAGGAGTGCAAGGGGCAGCAGTGGGAAGGTAGGGGTGAGAAAGATGCTGAATCCAAACCATAGGGTTTTGTCATGTATAGGTCTGAGCAAGGTCTTGCTGGTTGTAGTTAGATTTATTAGAATTAGTTTGGAATGTCAGAATCTGTGCAAACTTATCTCTGTTAGAAATCTCAGAGAAAGAGTGGAAGGGAGTAACTTCACCACTCCCTCCCTCAGCCTTGAGTTTGTAGCTCCTCTCTTTGCTCCAGTTTATAAAGGGAGGTGTGGGCCTGTTCAAAACCACTTGACAGAAAGCGGTTCTGGCCCATAAGTCACTCCCCTGTCCAAACAGGGCAGCACTGCTCAAACCATCAAGGTGATGCTACAAACTGAGTGACTCGTTCAGCAAGGTCCCACACCTTTCTAAAGACTCTATCAGTTTCCCAGAGAAGTCAAGGCCAAGGAAGGGGAAGATACTGCCTTCTACTCTTTCTCTGAGAACTCTGACAGAGATAAGTTTGCACAGATTCTGACATTCCAAACTAGGTCTAATAAATTTAACTATAACCAGCAAGGCCTTGCTGAGACCTATACAAGACAGGTTTAAATCTTCAAGGGCAAGGGGGAACAGGTCTAAAGGTGCAACCCTCTTGGCTCAGAAGAAAGGATATTTGGAGAATCATGTAAAGCAGGGGTCGCCAATCTTTCTAGACAGGTGGAGATACACATTTAGAATTTTGAGAAAGTATTGTGGAAGCTCTCACAAATAGCTGCCATGGGAGGGTGGGGGCTTGCCCTTTCCCAAAATACCTCCCATAAAACATTTCCCACAAGGCAAACGGGTGAGAATGAAAGAAAAGTAACTTGCCCAAGAACCTAAGTACAAGACAGAAATGGAGTCTGAGCTCTGAAAAAAGCCACTGTTCTGAACCATAAAAAATGGTAGTGAGAGCACACTTCACTTTGCAGCATCCCAGCTTCCCAGTTATTTTTTTTTAATTCAGGGCAGTGCATTGTTAAACTATGGTATTTGCTACCACAAGATGGCCACCAATTTGGATGGCTTTAAAAGGGGGGTAGATAAATTCCTAGAGGAGAAAGCTATCAATGGCAAAGTGCTACCTCCAGTAGCAGAAGCAGTAAGCTTATATATACCAGTTGCTGGGGAACATGGGCAGGAGGGTGCTGTTGCACCCATGTCCTGCTTGTGGATCCCTGGTCAACAGCTGGTTGGCCACTGTGTGAACAGAGTACTGGCCTAGACGGACCTGTGGTCTGATCCAGCAGGGCTCTTCTTATGTTCTTACATTCTTAACAGGGAGCCTGGTGGGGTCCAAGAGAGGTGCCCAGGGACACATTGGTGCCCATGGTTAGCATGTTGGATACCCATAGGTGTAACATTAAGAATTTAGCACATATCTCCTCTACTCATCCTACATATCTATATGCAGAACATTTGAAAATGGAGTTGTAATATGCTGTGCCATATTTTTCCAGAATTCTTAAGGAAGAACACAGTACAGCATATTACAATATGAGCAAGTGCTGTTTGCTGGTCTCATTTGCTGCAGTTTATGACTATGGGGTTGAACTGGGGAAGAAGGGGATTCTTATTTAGGGCCTTTAGGCCATTATAAGTAAATCGTTTTTAATTTGTTTAGCAAATCTTTTTGCTAGCATATTGTAATTTACAGAAGCAAAAACTTGTGCTACAAATATTGTCCTAATAAATAAATAAAATTTACAAACTAGTAATACTCTGAATAGAAAAATAAGAGCAAGCAAAATTGGTTGCTGTGTTCAGTCTTTGGGTAATTGGGAGAAAAAAGTCTCCAAAAGCAAGAGCAATCTCTCCTACAACACCATATCTTGCAGAAATTGAGAGGTTTGGTCTCCAGCAGCCACAGATCAGACTTCATAGCAAGATGCCTGCAGAGGAAAGCTTGCACACCTGTTAGGCTGTCTGTGCAACTCCAGCAGGGAGCCTTGCTATTCTGAATTTAAGCACCTTTGGCTTTGGGAAAGGAGGTTGAAGTGAGATCTGATCTAGAGGAACTCTAGAGATGATAATCCTGGATCTAATTTTACATCTTGGGAAGGGTTGTTTATATGCTGCTCTCAACAGAACGGAGGGGGGGGGAGGGGGAATTAGATGGTAGTCATATATTTCCTATTGGAGGAGTCGCGCTTAGAGTTTTGACGCTGAAGTTCAGGAGCTTCACCATCGGCTGCTTCATATGTTAAGAATAGATTAAACTCATGGGAGTGCTCCTGTGTTGTTGTTTTCCTGTGACAGAAACATGTGGGACTTATTATCACTTACATCTACCTTAGGAAGAAGACATGAGATCTGCCAAGCTGCTTCCAGATTATTTATATCATGATCTGTAAAGCAGATGGTTTGATTATCTTTCCCACTAAATTTTAAAGGAGACATAGGGCTAAAAGGCTGGTTCAGGTGTAATAGTAAACAATAATTTAGAGTTGCAAAAACATAGGTAAGCAGTATGGTTGAAAGGAGGACCTTGGAAACTTTTGTTTCCATTTTTTTAACCTCAGCTTGATGTGTCATCTGAACCCGACACACTGTAGTTAATCTTAACTATTGTTTGTTGAAACAAGCCAGTTTTAAACTACAATGTATCAGAAACTATTGTTAAGAATAATCGTTGTTGAGTGTTTCTATATGGTACTAAACCGTAGCTAATGTAAAACGAATGCAGAAGCTTCTGATCTCCTTGTGGCCATACTAGCAGAGGAAAGGGGAGCCCAAAGCTCGCTAACACATCTTTGTAATGTGTTAGCGAGCTTACCATTATGTGTGAAGCCTCCCAGAGACATAAGAAAAGCCGTACTAGATTAAACCAAAGGCCTATCTAATCCAACATTTGTTTTGAACAATGACTAACCAAATGACTATGCAGAGCCTACGGCAGGACATGAATGCAATCACCCTCCTGTTCATGTTCCCCAGCAACTGGTATACAGAGACATACTGCCTGTGATACTAGAGAAAATATATAGCCATAATGACTAGTAGTCATTGATAGTCCCATCTTCCATGAATTTGTCTAATCCTCATTTATTTGTTTGTTTGTTTGCATTTATACCCCACCCCTCATAAAACCCCAGGGCAAGTGGTAACAGTATTAAAAATAACTTGCAATAAAATATAAAAAATAAACTTCTAATAAAACCAAAAAATAGGAAATAAAAATAATCAACAATTAATGAGTCCTTATTCATTGCAGGCTTATTCATTTATTTACCAGGCTTATAAATGCTCAGGTAAACAAATTGGTCTTAGCTTCTGCTAAAATGTTATTAAAATTGGTGGTAGGTTTATCTCCTTGGGAGATGACATTCTAGCATCAAGTGCGGCCATAGAGAAGGCCTTATCTTGTGTTACCATTCGATGTACCTCCTCCTGTGGTGGGGCAATGAAACAGTCCTCCCCCACAGATCTAAGAGCTCAGGAAGGCTGGTACAGGGAGTGGTATTCCCTCAGAAACCCAATTCCTAAGTATTTTAAGGCTTCATAGGTCCACACCAGCACATTGGAATCAGATAGGCAACCAATGCAATTCTTTCAGGATTGGTGTTATATGATCCCTGACAGTTGTTTCTGTCAGCATCCTACCACCCACATTTTGTACCAACTATAATTTCTGAATCATCTTTAAGGTCAGCTCTACATAATTCAATTAAAAGGTTACCAGAGCCTGTGTCACTGTGGCTATCTCTGGCCAGGAATGGCTATAGCTGGCATACCAGCCAAAGCTGGGCAAAGGTCACCTGGGCCTCCAGTGGCAAAGCTGGGCAAGGAGTGCCACCAGACTACGCACCTGTTCTTTCAGGGAAAGTGCAACTCCATTCAGATCAGGCCTCCTGCCTAATTTTCAGACAGAAGAACTGCCATCCAGAGGACTGCCATCTTGTCAGGATTCAGTGTAATTTCCTTGACATTGCTTGTAAGAAAGCAAGGCCACAAGCCTTTATATGTCTGCTCTGTATGTAGGCCTCTGTATGTAGTTTGGTTCTTGTAAATGAACTGCATGATGGGATTGGAATGATGTATATGCCTGAATGTGCTGTAATGCAGAAATGCTTAATTGGAATTTGTAACTGGCAAGACCTTTTTGATACAGTACAAGACAAATAAGCTAGTTTGATAAGGAGGACTGACCATCCAGGTCAATCTGACATTGCTAGAAGAGTTATGTGCCACCTGATGATAAGGTAGAATGAAGTAAGTTTCCTTTGATCTGGCTTTGTTTTGCTTTAGAATTTTGCTAACTGCTAACTAGGTAAAATGCTGCTATGTATAAATATACCTGCTTTTCACACTGTCAGTTGAGAAGTTCTTCGTCTGTAGGACTCTCTCCATACAGCTGTATTATGCTCAAGAAAACAGAGGTGCCTTACAACCAAAGTGGATTTTTATCCTTGATACTTTTTAACTATGCTGGTGGCCTCTTGAACTTTGCTGGCATTCCTGACCCTGTGGCCTTCAGGCTTCGGTCTGGATTTTTTTCTAAAACAAGACCAAACCCAGTACTAAATCCAAAAAAATGGGTGGCATACCTTGGAGACCATAGAAAAGAACTTAAAGTTAACAGACATCAAACAGCTGCAATAGTTTGTCTCTTACTTAGAAGGACACCTTCTTATCAATCATCTTCTCTGCTCCAATCCCTCTTTAACTCAAAGGAAAAATCTCTTCCTTTTTGAAGTTCTACAACTGAGTATTATGTTGAGGATTAATATAAAGGAAATTGGCTCTTCCATTTCCTTCTTCCATATACATGCCCATTGGACTGATGAAACCATTAGTGTGTTCTAACTTTGCTTCATCTGGCAAGAAATTGATTTTTACAATATGTGCCGTTAAAACACACAATGCAGTACCCCATAAGTTTTCTTTTATCCACCCCCCCCTTTTCGTCTTGGTAACCCAACCAGCTTACGGATTCTCTTCAATTACTGGGAAGAACATGTGTTTTTTTTTAAAAGGAGCTGAATGTGAAGATTGTTATAATCAAAGTCTTAGCATGCGTTGTAAGAACATCACTTTATTTTTATCTTATATGTATAATTCAATGTCAGGAGTTAATTGGCCATCCCTTTTTGACTGCCTTCCCGTTGACCGATTCTCATGAAACACACTTCATTGGAAAGCTCTTGACATGCAGATTCCACAAATAATAACAGTTTTCACTATAATTCAAAGCCAGGGGTTTATTTATGTCCATAAATCTTTTAAAAAAGAAAAGAATTAGAAATCCAACGCCTGGAACAGTGTCACAAAATTCCAGCTTACTTGCAACATACACATCCTGGAGAGTGAGTCTGAATTTGCAGCCTTATTTCTGACTCTTGTTAATGGTACAGTGGAAGAGTTCCCAGCTGTTGGAGAAGACATGATCAAAATCTCAGGCTCATGCATTGTTAACAAGGACATTGTCGCTGCTGTGTATGGGACTGACTTTAGAGAGGCAGCTGTACGTACTAATGCAGGCAAGGTCATTCTGTGTTCGAAGAATGAGCACTCCCATCAACCAGATGGTATTGGACAAAGTGAAAGGTGAAGGAAGGACCTACTTGAGCACAGACGAAGTCACTGGCAATGGCAGGCTCAAAGTGCAATACCTTTTAGAGTTCCTAAACACTCTCAACCCAAGTGGTTTGCCACCAAGCAAATTGACTCTGAAGGAGGGCACTGTGGTCATCCTGCTAAGGAACCTGAATGTGGCTCAAGATCTTATAAATTGCACAAGGTTCATTGTGCCTGCCATGTACAACAATTGTCTGCATCAGGAAGCCCCCACTAGACAGGCTAAGGAGAAACAGATCTTCCTGCCAAGGAGCAGCCTTGCACTCTCCAACTCTTCTCTCCCCTTCCAGTTCAAGAATCGCCAGTTCCATATTCATCTGGCCTTTTGCCATTAGCAGCCAGGGAAAGATTGTGGACCAAGTTGGCATCTATCTGCCTACACCTGTCTTCTGCCATGGACAACTCTACGTTGCACGGTCCATGTGCGCTCATCGGCAGACCTCAAGATTCAGGTTGTTGTGGACCAGAAGAAGGACGTTACAATGGCTGTCCTGGAGTTTTCCCAAAAAGCAATGTATTTAAGGAAGTTTTATAAAGATAAAATATGTAACACTTTGAATGTTTCAATAAATGCAGTTAGTTAAGCTAATCCTTTAGTTAGATTTGATTTTTCTCTATGAACTGTGTTCACAGGTAACCAACTTGTAATAATAAATAATGATTAAAATTATCAATTGATTGATCTAAAATCTATAACACCCTTCACCAAAATAGGTTCATTAGCAGGTTAAACAGTTAAAATGTTACAACAGTAGAAATAAATAATAAAATCGTTCTGAGAACATTGTGTCTTTTTACCAAAGCATCAATAGTGGTTGGATGGCATAGTTTCTAACTGAATTTATCTAAACACAGAGGTAATGATTGCACATTAGTATAGAAATATCAGAAGATTTCAAGAGGGTTAAAAAAAATTGGAAAATCATAAAACCAATTAAAAAAACGTAATAAAACAAAATCTCATTAAACTAAACAGGGGAAGCTGGCTATGCTAGCACCACTGTGGAAAAGGCCCTCCTCCATACTATGGCCAAACAACCATAAATAGGTGGTAAGCAAGGCCTCTGCCTCAGAACATAAAGACCGCTGAAGTAGTCTATATGGGAGAGGGCGGCTGGGTTCATGAGAACAATGCTCAGGAATGCTGGGAGTTGTAGTCCAAAACATCTGAAGAAGTGACCTACAGAGTAGGGCTATTTGCATTGTTGGTCCTGTGCTGTTCCAGGAACCACTAGATAAACTACACAATCATCTCAAATAGTAGCTACAAAATACTGTTTTTAAAAATGTATGCCTCTGACATGTTATTCTTCATTGGCCGTATAAAGAATTTGACCTCAGAGTTGCATGTGGTGAGAAGCATGAATGCTAGCCCATCTCTGTGGCCTTTTTGTTCAGGAGTCTTATTCACCACTTGGGATGACCTTAATTTCCAGGGAAGTCTGTGCTGGAAGAGATGATCCATTATGTGTCCAAGTCCCAGACTATTTAGAGTCCTGTTATTGGGAGCAGGCTCTTAGACTCCTACAGTGTAGTGACCCTCACTGTAAAAAGAACCTTACAATTACATGCATGTAAAACATAGGACCTCTTAGTCTTTCTATTTTGGTTCTAATTGTGGTGATGGGAGTAGGTGAGTGAACCCACAAATTTGAGATCGGCTTTCAGTCTCATCCCACAGGCCAAGTAACATCTAAACAGGCCCTGTGTACTCCCTTTCTTTGTAAGCATATTCTAGCAGCCTAATTTGAAGGTAAATTCCACTCCTCAAATTGGCCATGTGGTTATTTTATTGGAATGCTGTTGGGCTGCTGTTTCTATAGCCTGAGACTTCCAGCAGTTTCTGAAACATGAAAGAAAAACAAACTATTGAGTGCCACTGTGCAGAAAAGGATGAAAAATGTTGACTTTGTAGTGACAGCTGTTGTACAAAGTTTATTTTTAACCCACTTCCTTACCCACTGAGTATTCTATCTTCAAGGAGAGATGGGACACAGTGACCACAAGATTGCTGGCAAACTGCCAGTGTAATTATCTGGAGACAATATCTGTCTGAGAGTATAATAATCCTAATAATTCAATTAATCAAAACAATAAACAAGGGATAAATGTAGGGACTCTGAAAGAAAAATAACTGACATACTTGCTCTCATGGAAGCTGAATAGTTGCACAGAAAGCCAATCCTCATTTGTGTTTTCCCATCTGCCCAAGTCTGAATATCAGTGATATGAGCAATTGGGCATTTTTTGCTTTTAATCTTTATAAAGGAAAAACTGCTTTGCTTTTCTAGCATTTGTAGTTCTTGTAAATTCTCCATCTGTCATTGTTGCACAATCACAGGTAACAAAGAACAGAAGTGGTCAATAAGAAATGTGTGTTTTAATATATTTTTTCATAATCTTTTGACTTAACATCTCAAGTAAAGGGCCAATTTTATACAGAGCAGTTCTTTAATTTCCATTATTGCAGCTCTGAAATCGCTTTTCCATAACCATTGCTAGCTTTGCTTTGGGAAAAGGGTGTCAGGGTCAGGTTGTAAAATGATGGGCAGAGAACATAGCAAAATAATATGGACAGGGCACATGACAAAATGTATGGTGGAAAAATAAAGTTTTAGTTTTGAGGTTGAATGTGTGACTTGCGCCATTGCATGCGAACTCACTTCATTTCCCTGACTTTATGGTGTATTCAATCCTTACAGTTTTCACTTTGGAATAACTTCTTCTAAGCATTTATAATTTTGCTCAGAAGATTGTTATTATGTCTTCTATGTTAGCAAAATTAAGCTAACTTTGTGTGTGTGTGTTTGGACAAGGGTATGTATTATTTTGTTGCATGAATCTGCCTCCATTTTTAATTACATAGAATTTGAAGCAAAATTACTTTAAAATGCTGCATTCTATTTAATACTATACAATATTAAGAAAGTTTATAGTTGCGAACATGATACATGTTGGAGATGTGGCTCCCAAGGTGGTGATTATATGCATGTATTTTTGCATTGTATGAAATTAGATCTTATTGGAATTTGGTCTTTGTTTATATTGAACAGATAACAGGATATAGGCTTATGTAAGATCCTCTTACGATATTTCTTAGTTTTATATAGTATTATGTGGGGGGGGAAAGAGGATTTAGGGTTGATTATTAATTTCTTAACGACATTAAAAATCTCAATTGCTTCATTTTGGATGACGGTAATTGCTCCTCCCTTGTCTGATTGGGGTTTCTTTTTAGGATCAGGGATCTTGCAAAACTGATGAAGTTAATTTATCATGTAAAAGTGAGTGAAGACTAAATGTTTTGATACAGATTTATTGATATATATATGGAATGATAAATTTGGTAGTAATGTCTGTTCTTATTCTTCTCTTTTATCTGAATTTCTATCAAAGGATATGTGAATTTGATATCGCTGTAAAAAGAGAGAGAGAGAATAATCTAATATAAACCAGGGCAAGAACTGGTATAATAAACCCCACCTGCACCAATTGAGTGTGATGGGAGGGGGGGAAAGGATGGCCAAAATCTTCCCTCATCCCTCTCCAGCAATGCCGAACCTGGAATGGCAGAGCTCTGGATGCAGCACATCTTGGAATCCAATCACCGAGTACACCCACCCACCAGTATATAAACTCCACATGGTCAGATCATGTGGTGTGGGGCTTTATTTCTTTCACCCATGTCTTGCACACTTTCAGCTCACAAGGAGGAACCCTGGTGATGGGGCTTAAGGAGAACCACACTTTGCACACTTGCACAATGCAGAGGAGCACTTCACTCAGTGGACTTTGCAACAAAATCTTCTTCACCACACAAGTGGGGAGTGTACCTGCTCTGCTAACACCTTTCTGCTTAGAACCCCTACACATCAGCATACCAAGGACAGCAGGCATGAACAGATGAGTCCTGTTCACCACACTGTAGTTGTCTCAAGGCCCACATCATACTGCAGCCCCACTCTGCATGAGCCAGTCTGCTCTTTCGTTCGGGGATTGTCCAAGGCACAGGAGCCCTGCTGTAGAGAGAACTTGACAACCATCCACTTATTCAACTTTCCTACATCATTTTCACTGCTGCTGAATAAAGACCACATCTTTATTTGCAGTCAGAGCCTAGCAAGGGTGGGATCCCCCTGATCAGCCCTCCATTCTGGCCAGAGCTATCTATATCCAGCAGAATCCTTATGTCTTAGGAGCACATTTTGCAGCATCATGCACTTGAGCATGGTCTTTGACACTATGGGGGATTTCCTCTCCCCACTTCTGCCACCACCTATAGGGAAACTGCTCCTTCACTGGGCAGCAAATGCTAATATTTCTGGCCTAAGCAACTCTTTGCCACTATAACTCAGAGTTCCACAAGCTGACCCTTTCCTGCTGCCACTAATTGCTATACTACTTTAAAACCTCCTAATAGCTGGCATAAGAGGTTTAGGCATGAGAAGGGCAACGATACTAAACACACATTGTTTGCTTGCATAACCTTCCTCTAGCAACGTCTTATGGCAGCATAACACATCCACCTGCTCCTTTCACCTGATCTTCACCAGCAGCGTATGGTTATACCCCAGAGAAGGAATAGTTTAACACTAAGGCCTTAGCTATTCCCTTCCCCTCAGCTTTCTCTTAGTCTTTCTAAAACACCACACACCAACCATTTGGGTAGCGATCCTATACCCACTTACCTGGGAGTGAGCCCCCTTGAACTCTATGGGACATTACTGTATAAACATGTAAGAGTGCACTGTTAGTGAAACTTACTTCAAAGGGAATATTATTAGGGTTGGCTTATTATTCGGGTTCAGAACTTTGCCCGAGCAAGAGCCTGCAATTGGCAGGCAGAACACCATTTTTCAATGAGATAAAAAGTCAATCACCATGTTGGTTATTAAATGTATAATTTGAGAACTGAACACATTGCAGAGCTCAGGAAGTTAGCATAAAATAGAAATTTAGCACCATGCAGGTGGGATCTTTGGGTGAACTTTCTCAGAGAGCAACTCCCCCCACTTTTGCAGTGAGTTGTTCATCTAATTAGAATACTCTCTTTCCTTTCATCTGTTTTCAGTCGTGGGGATTTTCTTTCATTTTGTGGGCCAAGCACCTATGGCGCATTGGGTCTTCTCAAATGTATGTGATTAAATCTTTTGCATTAAATACAGAATTTAATTGAAGCATATTTTTTATGAGATGGATTAATTTTAAAGTAGGGTTTAATTTTTTTTATTTTAGATTTCATTTTAAGCCATCAACAAAGGTTTTTTTAGAGACATCATACTTGACATATTTACTGAAAAATCATTTTTAATACACCCTGTTTGAAATGACTGATATCCTCCTCTTCCTAGTAGTGGGGTAATATAAAATTTGTATTGTTTATTATTTATTTTTCCTTGCAGCCCTCTTCAGAGCTTTTTCTCTGTTCTCTAATCTTACAGTGCCATTGTTTCTTTACTGCCCAGCTCATCCATGTATCTTTCACTTTTTTTGTTTTATGCACATAGGCCCTTGAAACTAATATTTAAATTTATTGGTAAGACATTGAAAAGAGAGGCAGACTATTGCTGTGAGTTCCAATCTTTATTCGAGTCTGTAGATATCATACTACAGATAATACCTGCTTATAAATACATTGTTTTGCTCTCTCAGGAACATAATTCTTTGTGGGTTCTGAAGAAAAGAATTTGTGGTGGCAATCTATCAGAGAGTGAGTGTGCTACCATTCACCCAAATTATGATTTTTTTAAAAAAAATCACCCACCCACCCCGAACTTCAATTTTCAAGGCTTGTATCATGTCTGATTCTCTGAATTCCACAGTTTTCAGTAATGCAGCGCCGGTCCTATCGTTAGGCAAAGTGAGGCAGCTGCCTTAGGTAGAAGATGCTGGGAGGAGGAGCAAAGTGTTGAAAGATATAACTGTGTGTGCCAGGCACCTGTCCTGCATCCTCTAATCTCGGTTATTGCTCTCAGGTGCAGTGGAGTCCCACACAGTCCCATCCTGTCGAAGTCTTCTGTACATGGATTGCGGCAGGGGCACTTTTTTGTCTTTTGCCTCTGGCAGCAAACTGTCTTGGGCCATCCCTGCAGTATTGATTCTAAGGGTGAAGTCAGCAGTCTCTATTTAGATTTTGGTCCAAAAAGAGCCTAAACCCATTGAAGCAAGAATCATTGCTCTTTCTTTCCTGTTTTGTGGTTACCAGATGTCAATTATCCAAATTAACATGAATACCAAGTCTTGTGGCACCTTAAGAGATTGGCAGATGTAATTGTTATATAACCCACTTCATTAGATGAATAGAATGTGATCCTCAAGTTTTCATATTAAGAAGGTTCATAGGTCTCTTGTTTTACTTCATAAATTAGGGAATATTAGGTTTTATATACATGACCACTTTAAGATAAATATTTGTTCCTTTCAGTGTTCAAGTATTGCAAAATTACTGCCAGCAGATATAGTAATTACTCTGATGCAAAGGGAAGGTTGGGTATTGAACAGCTTCATAAAGGCAGTTAAATACCACTGGTGCTGAACCAGCAATGCCCTTAATCACACCTGTTTTTTCAAAAATGATTCTGGTAATTAGTATTGCTTTGGTAGGTAGGAGTTGTGACCTCAAGCATGAGGTAGGAATAGTCAGAAAACAGGCAATACTCAAAGGCACAGAATTATCAGGTTGGAGGGAGAAGTCCAAGAGAGAGGTCTGATGTGCAGGCAAAGTCAAAGCACAAGTCAGCCCAACACAAACATATTCAAAGAGCAGAGTCAAGCAGAGGTCTAAAGGTGAGAGGATCAGTCACAAAGCAAGGTCAGTGCAACAAGAAACTGAAGCTAGTAGAAAGACATCAGGCTGGTTCTCACATCATGATAAGGAGCCCTGAAAATAAGCCACAGTGAGTTGGTTGTCCGCATGCTAACACACGTTACCCCCGACAGATGATCTGGCGCTGTCCTTCTGCCTGCTCCCGGCACATAGCCCATGGTCTTTGTGGCACATTAGCAGAATAGAGTTTATTTTGTAGATTTTTTAAAAACCATCAGGAGATTTGTGCATATTTAATGTTATTTTTTCCAGGTTTGGGAAGATTTGCACTTATTTAACTTTAAAAAAAATGCAGGGAGATTTATGCAAATTCCCTAAAGCACAGTAGTTACTGTAAATAAGCACAGTGGTGACATGGAATTTGTGCAAATCTCCACAAAAGCTTTAAAAAAGTTGAATTTGTGCAAATCTCCCTAAAGGTGGGGAAAATGACATTTATACCAACTGATTGCTGATATAGCCAGAGCCCTATCCAAATGCTCAGCTTCAGGTCCTCTGCACTTTGGTAAGAGTCTTACTTATGAGGACTACCCTTACTCCTGAATAGATCTTTATTCATGGGAATCCTTTCCTCATATTTTCAATCTTGAGTTATGCATTTTGCCTGTGCCTGCATCTTCTGGCACCAAAGATCTTATGCTGGGCAGATGCTCAGCTCCTTCTCTGACACCACGGGTGACACACATTTCTTAGAGCCCATGTCCATAGGTTTATCAGGATCCACTACTGTTGAAGGACCCAGTGTAACTTCCCTACAGATGCAGGAGGGGCCTGGGGTCGCACTAGCATCAAGGATTTCCATCTGGTCTTCAGGATCCGCAATCTCAGGCTTTTCATCTGAAGAGTCTTCCTTGCTTGGTTCTGAGTCAGGCGTGACTAGCGCAGAGAGAAATGTCTGTATTCAGGCCTTGAATGTGCTTTGCAAATATTGTGTTAAGACTTAGCCATACCAACAAAACAGCATAAAAATGAACAATGCAATTATCATTGAAATATTTTCTACATTAGAAACCATTATGGGTATGTGCTTTTTCAAAACATATTCTCTGATACTGATGCCACCACGTTATAAATAAATATGGCCCTTGTCACTGTTAAGAAAATTGCTCTTCTTTATTATTGGACAATATTAATGTTCCCTAAATAGGAATGGAGAGTAATTTATTCCCAATGTCCTGATATGCAAACAAAATAAATAATCTAAAATATCCAGTATCTTTTCACCACAGAGACATGAGATCAATTTTAGATTTAAATCAAAAGCAAGGAGTTACCAAGAGTATGCACACTCCTTTCCTCTGCATGAAGCACTACATTTCATGTAGAGTCGTTGGCTGAGATGTTTGAACTGGACACTCTTCAAATTCATTTTCAAATTAGGCTCTATTAGGTCCAATTTGAATGTCATGACATATGATACTTTGTGAAAATTAGGAAGTGGAGGAGGGGGCCTATATGCAAGAAAGGGGAGTGCTAGTCTTCTTGTGTGGGGTGGGGGGGGGAGAGTGTCTGAATATGAGCCAATTTCTTTCCCCGAGTGACCGTTACATATAGCAATATTCCAACAGAATAGTTTCCACTCCTTTGGAAGTGCAAAGCAGAAAAAACATCCCTCAAAGTATGGTTTGCAATGTGATTCTTCCAAACCAGGACATTACTGGATGCCGTTGAGCCATGGAGAGAATCTGGAGGTACAGATATCAGCCCTCCCATTTTTAACCTGAATTTTGGTTTCTTCATATCCCAACTTGACTATAAATTTCAGAGAAAACATAGTAATTTATAGTATCACTGGAGCACCAAGCATTTGCTTTTCAATAGATATTGCAGATTTATTTTAGAAGATACATTTTATCTATAGCCAGTTTTTTATATATATATATATATATATATATATATATATATATATATCAGTGATACAGAGTTGAAGAAAGGGACATTATTTCTTACACTTGTATCCCAAACTTACTTAAAGAAGCTCAGGAAAATAAACACAGGATTTTAATTTTATCCTCACAAATTCACCTTATGACTAAGCTTAGGCTATAAGACAGTGACCTGGTTTGCTGATATGCTATCCCATGGTTTATTTACAACATTGCTTGTTGCTCTACCCAAAGCGTGTGTGGCAGATGATCAAACAAATGGCAGTTTGTTTTCTCAGTCCCTAGGTTATTTGTTTCCTTCCCTCCCTGTATTCCAACTGCCTTTGTTGCACTAATACTGGTATGTAGAGAAACTGCCTTTTTTAACCCCTCTTTCCTGCTATCTCTGTAGCCTGGAGAAAGAACTCATGAACAACCCACAGTTCTGGGTTCACACATAACGACACCCTATAGTTTAAACAACACAGAGTCCACAAGCCAACAACAAACCATGAGTTCTCTTATGGTTAACAAATCATGATTTGTTAGCATGGCTGGGTTTGCGCAACCCAGAATTCCATGAACCATACTATGGATGTGCAAACATTTAACGCTGGCATTTCTGAGATGAGATGAGCATGCATGTCACGTGATTATCACTTCTGTTTTCAAATAAAAACACAGGAATGTCCTGTTGTTTTGTGATACATGAATCCAGAAACTCTGGATTGTTTATGGCATAAACAACCCAAATTTAACCCAACAGTTGTCCATGGTTTATTGTTGGGGTTAACTCAGGGCACATCACAAAACTGGAACAACATGCTTTTTAGGTTTTAAAAACAAAGGGTCCTGAAAAATGAAACTGTTACCTCTACCCTTTTCCCTTAAAACTTCCGAAGAATAACCCTCTTCCTGCCATATACTATGACTTGAGCCCTACTTTTTTTGTTAAAAGAAATATAAATTAACATTTAAATTGGAAGTTAATACATATGCAGTACATTCTTTGTGTCTGGTTGAGAAAGACACCACAGTTGTGTGTGGTGAATTGTTCTGGCAGTCAACTGTCAGAAGACTTATAGCCTAGATCTACTTGTATAACTATTATGGCAAAAACGAATAATCTTACAGGAGAAGTTCCATTTCCAAAAACTATTTGTACATTCTGACTCCACTCAGCGTAATAGGATTACATATTTCTTATCACATCCACAAACTGGATGCATGCCAACTATATGTAGGAATATCACTTGAGGCAATTTCTTTCTGTCTCTCTCCTTGCCTCCTCGTCCTTTTTCCTCGTATTTTTATTCATAGTAAAGAAAAAATATCAGCACATGTGACTATGTATTTATAACTTATCACTTAAAACGTCAATATGGATTGGCACACACAAGGAAAACCACTCAGCCTGCTGGAAACTCGCATTTTAGATAAAGACACTGTATTAGGTAAGGCAGAAAGCCTTACAATGGAGAATACAAATATTTAAATTCTAAATTTAGGAGAGAGGTGCCATTTTAGGCCAACGTCGGGGCAAATAAACATGGTTTCTGAAAACCCTTTTCAGCTATAGTAAGCACTCTAGAAAGTACTGCATTGCCTCATGCTCCAAAGTAATATCCAGTTTTCACACTCTTTTTTAAATTCATCATTTCCACATGCTATTTAGTTTTGGTCTGCTAGTTGCGCGTGGAGAAGGAAGCATGGAATAAAAATACAGACACCAGAACTTGGGATAAACTAGGGCTTCTTTATTTAAACAATAAGGGAGATTCAACCCCTCCCCGGATCTGCATGTGAAAGTGCGGGAATCTATATATCCTTGATCTCAGGCTACTAGCCTGGCTTTATGGGCGAGCCACTCTCTTAAGCCAGGAGTCGGGTAAACCCGGCCCCTCTCTTATGCGACACTTGGGGAGACCACCCTGTGTCACCCTCCCTCAGTGCCATAAAACTCCAAGTAGATGCATTTGCAACTGAGACAGAAGGTGAAAATCTCAAACGAATGCTACACGTATCTTGCGATCAAAAAACAATATACACACACAGTGGTAAAAACTATTAGGTAAGGCAGAAAGCCTTACAATGGAGAATACAAATATTTAAATTCTAAATTTAGGAGAGAGGTGCCATTTTAGGCCAACGTCTCCAAAGGCATATCATATCCTGACATAGGAGCCCTAAAGCTCCCTAGGAGCAGGTCCTCTGGACATACCAATCACCAAAAGGTGCCAAAGTGATCACCATCCCTATTCTAATACAGCCAATTCCCGCTTATCCCAAATCAACCTATTTATCTACCCTTCTCATTATAGCCTCCAGTATGGAATAGGCAAAACCCTTTCCGCCATTCAGTGGGAGGAAAAAATTCTACTCAACCCTCTCCCCCAAAGGGAGTGACTGACTAAATCCTATACTAGAAGAAGGCTAGATCTCTGAGAGACTGCATGACAGAAATAAATCAGTAAATGGTATCTAAAGTTTTTACCACTGTGTGTGTATATTGTTTTTTGATCGCAAGATACGTGTAGCATTAGTTTGAGATGTTCACCTTCTGTCTCAGTTGCAAATGCATTATTTAAACAAGAAGAAAGTAATCCTATATGCTTATAGACATGATTATATTCAACACTAATAGCTAACTTTTTGTCATGTTATTCTCCACACAAAACTACAGTGTCTTTCTAACCAGATACAAAGGATTACTTTCTTACCAAAGTAAAGACATTTTCTTTGTGCCTGCAAAAGTTTGTCACATCCCAATTTCTCTGCTGGCTTCTTTTATTAACCAAAAGGAAAATATTATTAAACATTTAGGTAGTGCACTGATCACTCTCTACAATAGATATAGAACACAAGTTATTAACCCTCTTCTCTACCCAGGTCAGTGGTTTTGGCCCGCCTACAGGTGGTTTGAGAGAGCAAGAGGATTTCCTACCCTTTGCATGCCACACTAGCAGGGAAATATGCTCGACTTATGGAGATGAGACAGGCCCAGCATAATCGATGAATTTCAATTTCAGCTCATCAAGCCCAGAATCCTCTTCCACCAATGACATGACCCAGATTTCAGCTCAAGTATACCAATGGCTCTGTTTCAGGTGGCTGCATTGGAGGCGGACTCTTCCCTACAAGTGAACTGGCATTTAAGTCCTATATCCCTTTCCACTAATGACTGCATGGCACAAGGGAGTATACTGCACCATGCATTGCAGGTTGGCCAGGTTGGCACCAATGGGACCTCGTGGTTAACCTGGTTGGGGCTCGCCGCTGGCTTGGCATTTCTCTGGTCAGTTGGTACTTCGAGTCCAATGAAGCTGAGAGCTCATGGGTTGAGCCCATATTAGCAGTGTGCCCAATAGAGGTGGTCTGCTGCTGGTACCCTTTCAGCACTGTTTCACCAGCCGACCATGAGCCCATGCTATTCATGTTTGTGGCTGCTAGGGCACCCACTCCTTTGGCTGGTATCACATTTATCTCAGACAGACTTGGGATCTGAGATATCACCCTCCTGTGCTGATCCCTATGCCTTAGTCAACGCATCTGCAGTACCGTACGAGCAGTATCTATACCTTTGGTATGACTTGCTGCTTGCCACCGAAAACAGGATCAGAAGGGAATACATCGGTGTATTTCCCATACTTGTAGGGTGGTTAAACGCTAGGATAATAGCAAGGATTGGGAACTTGACTTGCCGGATACATAATTTGTGGGTATAGCCCAGCAAAAGCACCCAGACAGAGGGACAGGGCTAACCAAGACCAGGTGCTATTCAGGATATCTTTGGGCTGCCTTTCTGAGATGAGGAGGGCCTTTATAGCACCAAGTGGCTTGCACTTCTGAATTAAAGTGCGATGTGAAGGGACATGAGTTTAGCTTCAATTCATGTCCCCTGGTCAGTCACGGGAGAGGACGCCGACAGCACTTATTCTGTCCTCCGCCAGTATGGGCTCTCACTAGGGAGGAAGGTTCTCCACCTGCTTTGGCTGGGAGTTTTGCTCTTAGGTGTTTGCACCAGGGTTCTTTGTAATCTCTGGCTTGTATGTTCCATACGCTATAACCCCCATCCATCCTTAGGATGCTCAAAGGTTAGGGGACCCAGGGGCCACATTCAGTGCATAAGCTTGATACTCACCCCCTTTTTCATCAAAGGGCTCCAGCCCAATTAAGCTGATGTTTAGCCCTTTCTTTTGCCAATTACCCATATCGGGAAGACACATTCTTAGTTATGCCCCCACACACACACACAGTTTAGAACACTTTCTCAAAGGTCCTAGTCCCACCTTTTTGGCCTAGAACTAGGCCTGCATCCTTGTATGGAGTACCGGGTCCAGAACTAAGTTAAGGTTGTAAAGGCCAGCCTTGTTTTAGGTACATTCCTTATCCCCAATTGCACATCTCAAAGTGTTCCTATGGTTTTAATCCCAAAGAATGCCCCTTATTCCTTACTGGGTTTTAGCACTCATCGAGCCTTTATTAGATGTTAATAATAATAATAATAATAATAATTTATTTCTTACCCGCCTCTCCGTTTGGATTGAGGTGGGGAACAACAGTAAATATAAAATATGATAAAATACATAAACTTGATTAAAACATGGCACACATTATTAAGACTGCATTAAATCATCATAAAAAACATCCTAAAAACATTCTAAAATTCCACTGGATATGCCTGCCGGAAGAGAACAGTCATTATAGCTTTCTTAAATTCTAAAAGACTGTTAAGTTGACGAGTCTCCTCCGGCAGGTCATTCCATAGTCTGGGAACGGCAGAAGAAAAGATGCCATTATGGGGCTAGTCACCATTATCACTGCAGAAATGTTAAGGTCTCAGTCTGGGTCAGAAGCTGAGATATTGAGATTTGTCATTCCTGGAGATCTTTCCTTTTGCAGTAGTGATTGGGCTTTGGGCCAAAAAAATCTTATTAGCCTTTGTTTAACTTGGCCTGGCTGCTGGCCACTGTTCATGTAGTTACCTCCTTGTCACCTCAGGAACCTCAGGAATGGGGCTGGTCAGGGCCATAAATCCTGGTTGCCCTCAATTCCTCTCCATTTTGCCTGTCATATTTGGGCAGGATTATGAAGTTGGCGACATCTGTCAGCCAGAAGTCCATGTTCCTGTAGTTGGCCCTTGCGGCTGGACAGTGCCAAGATCCTACACCTGATGTGCTTGGGGATCTGGGAGAGGCCATGACCCAAGCCATGCGACCATGGCCCTTTGGCATTGGGGCATTATACCAGTGAGTAGACAGGGAATTTAGTTTTTTCAGAACAGAGAGGAGCTTCAGGCCTTGTGGCCTATCCTAGTTGAATTCCTGTTGGAATTCTGGGTGATTCTATACCACGGGGGACTATCCATAGGAATCTTAGGAGGTAAGCTGACCCATCCATCCTGCTGCCATGGGGAAAGTGGTTGCAGGCAGCATGGCAAACATCCATGTTTGAAGGATGCTGGTGGGCAGGCAGGATTGTGGGGGCAGCTGGTAGCGCTTTTCAATTTTTCTGATGCTCAGTTAATTACAGAGCAGTTCTGCTCCTGGCCGAGGAGCAGTGGCACCATGGTAACGCCGGTAGCAGCCTGGAGTGATGGGATATGCCTGTCAGCAGTCTGAACTTTTACTTTGCCCTTCAGGGCAAAGAACTTGGGTCTCTGTTTACCACAGGATGGGTTTGCTCCTTAACCGCTACCATTTATATGGTAGCCGAGAAACCCTTTCAGACATCAAGCCTACAGAATTATTCAACTTGGAGGGCCCATTCAGAATGGGGCTGCTGTGCAGTAGCTGGGACATGCCAAGATCGGAGCCATAGAGAGATGGCTGTCTTGGGCATGCATTATGAAAGGTGATGGGTGTAGTTACTGAAGATTCTATGTGGATAATTGTGTTCCTTTGACATATTGGTGGAGGAGACCACGGACCATGTGGGGTCCTTCTGAGATGGTGTGGTATCTGGGCCAGCTTGAGAGCGACATGAGCAATTGTTGGCACGCAGTTTGGGCTCAGTCAGTTGACCTCCATCCAATGGGGTGGCAGGCAAGGCATGCTGTGGTGGCGTCTCCTCCATAAAACAGTTTCTGCCCTGCCGCAGGTAAGGTGCCCACCTGAAGGGCATGGGGTTCCTGGAGCGGAAGTCACCTACTTTACAGGCTAGGGCAAATCTGGAAATATCTGGATGTCAAGATGTTTGTACTGTGTAATCAAACATGCTTCCTCTGAGCTAGAGGCATGAGGGTGGGGAAGCCCATAGCTTAAATAGGGCAATGACAAAAAGTCAATAGGTAAATCCATATGTCTTCCGGAGGGGAATTTTACAGGGCAGACGGAGTTCATCTCTCCAACGCAGGGAACAATATTTTCCTGCAGGATAGGTGGGGGAAGGGATGTGTGGGAATTTGCTATACCAGAATAGGGATGGTGAGCACTCTGGCACTTTCTGGTGATTGGCCTATCCGGAGGACCTGCTCCTAGGGAGTTTTACGGCTCCAGTGTCAGGATATGGTATGCATTTGGAGATGCGCCTGCCTCATCTGCTCGGAGTTTTATGGCTGTGGGGGGGTGGATGTTGCAGGGCGGTCTCCCCACACTTACAAAATGTCGCATAAGACATTTTGGTTTACCCAACTCCTGGCTTAGGACAGTGACTCGCTCTTAACGGCAGGAAAGTTGCCTGAGATAAGGACATAGATTCCCGCACTTTCACATGCAGATCCAGGGAGGGGTTGAATCTCCCTTATTGTGTAATAAAGAGGCCCTAGTTTATTCCAAGTTCTGGTGTCTGTGTCTTTATTCCATTCTTCTCCACTCGCAAAACATTTTAAGGTGTCACTTAAGCCATGAAAGGAATCTGTCACACACAAGTGCCAAAAGCAAATGGAAATTTATAATTTTCGTTGTCACCACTCATAGCTTTTAAAAGTTAGAAAATTCCACTCCAGCATTTGCTTTGAATTCTCCTTTTAAATGGAATGGAAAGAAGGTATCCCAAAGAACAGTACATATAATCCCTGTTAAAAGGCTAAAGAAATAACCCAAGAACAGATATGCGAAGAGTATTGACCAAAAACATTGTGTTTTGGGAAACTCCCCTTGAAGTTCTTTAGAAAAACAAAAGCAATTTTTACTTTGCTCCTGAGACACATTTATAGCTACTTTTCCACTGTGTGCTGGAAAAAAGGATCTCTGTTTACTATAACTTCTAGTCTGAAAGACGTCAACAAGTTGGTTTAGAATGCATCTGACTCAGTGTCAGAGTAAGGAGTAACAGTTACTTTATCCAGAAAATATGACATGGCGAAGATCCAGCATGGCTAACGCCCAGGTGGAACAACATCTGTAAGTTTAGTGAATTGGGGAAGCCTGCAGATGAAGACTAGTTACTTATGCAGAAGAATTATCAATTATGAGTTCTGCTTGCTTGAGTAGAATTGGTTACTGTAGATCTTTATAGAAATAGTAGATCAGTGAAGGAACTACACTTAGCGTATTCAGAGTGAATGGAGATAATCAAAGCGACTGAAGAGAAATGCATAGTTTCTGTAAGGTTTCATTGACCTAATTATGAAAAAAAATGGTGCATGTCCCTTGCCTAGAGCCATCTTTGCTGGGAAGAAATACTTTCGTTCAGTTCCATCCAGTCTTTTGGCTCCATGTAGGGATTGCCCAAAAGGAGCTAATTATTGCTATGATGTAGGCCTCTATATAGATTTCCATTGTGGATATGCTCATTTGGATCACAACTAGGGCTCTCAATCTTGTCTTGTAGGTCTGATATTTAAGTGTTTCATAAGCTGTAGTACCAGTTCCCTTTACTTTACTCTGCCAGCTTTACGATTTCTGTTTAATTTTTTAAACTTGGTTTCCCTAATGTGTCATCTCCTCATGAAAACTGGGTGAACAAGCTTCAGTGGAATATCTATAAAACATAATTTTCCTAAGTGAACAAAAACAGACGTTAAACTTCAGTCTTCATCTATGGCTTCCCATTAGATTGATTAATTGGTTAGGCTATTACATTAAAATAATCTTTTAAAAAGGTGCTTTGATTGGTTAGTTGATCAGGAATTCTAGAAAAAGTACAGGGTTGGATCCTTCATTAGTCATACTTAAAATAGACCAACTGAAGTCAATGGGACTTAATTCATGACTAACAGGCTCTGTACTCTGTGACTAAGGCTGGATCCAACCTAATAATTTTAATACAAGTACTGTTAAAAGCTGCGGAGTCCAACTGCCATCATAAGAGGCATTCCACTGTTTTTTCCACATAGGAAGGAATGCCTCTTCTACAATACGTGCTACAACACATGCATACTTTACGTAAAAACAAACTTTGCTCCTTGCTTAAGAACTGTTACTCTTACCCATATGTCAGTTGATACTTATATAATCAACTAAAACTCATCTGATTAATTGAACTAACATTTCTTTAATCATGTTGCAAGACTACTCTGAATGTAACTGAAAGAAAGAAGGGCTGTAGGTAAATGTTAAGAGGGCAGCAAGTGCTCTGGCTGAGAACAATGCTTTTGCCCTCAAAATAGTACAAACCTGGCAGGAGCTCACCAAGGAATGAAAGATTACTTGCAATGCAAGAGGAACGGAAACATATTCTCTTGCATTCCATGGCTTCATATTTGTATTCTTTTAAACAAGGTAACAAAAAACAACCCTATTTTATTCCACAATATTTTGAAGGGAACAATATCAGTTATGGTAAAGTGATACTGAATTTGGATTGTCAGTGTAGTGTTAGGGCCCACTTCAGAGCTTTCATCCGTAAACCCCCACCACATGCAGTAAACTGACCTTTACTGTGTACTTGAGAACAACCAAGCTTTGAAAACACTTCTCTAACTAGCACACCTGAGTCTACTCCCGATATGTCCTTCAGCTTCTACCTAAGAAGTGAACATTAATATTGTTCCGAAGAGATGCATTAAAAACGATGCAAGATACTCAGAATAAAGAACAGGCAATTTTACTTTATGTGTCTATGAAAGTCTCAGACTCCGTTCAGTGTCATTATAGATGCCTCACTACTTAGAAATCCTCTCACACATTGTACGAAGGGATGGAATTTTCCGTTGTCCAAAATGACAAGAGACCGTAATGCACAAAAGCAATAAACACAGGTTCTGCTAGCAATCAGATAACACACACTGTAATAAAATTGCTTAAACCATTGTTTACATTTAAAATAGGTAGCACTACTTTCTTAAAAGGATTTGTTTATTCTTTTTTTTTAGCTGTTGACAGAGCTTCCAACTGCTAGCTGAGCTAGGCCTGTAACTAGGATAATTTCTAAAGAGGTCAATTTGAAATTGTTATCAAATGCCATTATTCTAACAGAGGGGTGTGAAGTGTTTGGGGATCTCTGCAGACTTCAGACCTTCTATAGCCCAGTTATTAAGTGTTAGTGTTCCTGCAGCTATGCTATGGTTGTGTTTATCAGGTGAGTGCAGCCAGCAATGCTTGAAGGGCAGTGTGTGGGTGTATGTAACAATTATCCTGTGAATACAGCAAGTGGTGAGATCCTTGTGATCCACCTAGGAAGCCAAACTGAGAGCTCATCTAAACATCCCTCTCAGCCATATTGTACATATGGTACATATTGTATTAAAAAAAGTGGAGATCACTGCAGCCTTAATTCTAGTTCTGAAATCACTTTTTAAATGTCTCATTTTGTTCTGTCAGAATTCACAAGAAGTTCAGGTGTGTGTGTGTGTGTGTGTGTGTGTAACTTAAAATATCTGGGCCAATAAGCCCAGCTCTGTTAAAACTACACAACCATTCACAGTATTACAAATATTTAGAAGCCCAGGACAGACAAAAGGCCCTGCTGCATGATAAAAAAGGAGAGAGACGTGGTTCTCGGAATGCTGAAATGCTTTAATATTATTATTTTTACTTTAGTGGATGTTCTCCTCCCTTTGGCTTTTCCCTGCTGCATGATAGACTCTCTGCCTGAGTTTGCAAATCTAGTTCATGACATGACACTGAGCTTGAAACGCTGGAGAGTGAGGATAGGAGGCAGGTCCTGGCACTGAAACTGGGGAGGGGAGCCAGATCATTACCTTCTGAAGGAACAACCTTGAGCTCTGTTACCACTTTATAAGATCAGCAAGGAACATCCTTAAATTTTACTATCACTTCACCAAGTTAGAATTTAAGGGAGCATGCAGGGATATGGGACATTCCTCACCTGTGGAATACTCTTCTCTTTAAAGCAGAGGAGGGCAACTTGTGGCCTACAACTCCCATCAGCTCTACACAGCAAGCCAGTAGTGAAACATTATGGGAGTTGTAGACCAAAACATCTCGAGGACCATATGTTGCTCACCCCTGTTTTAACAGTTTCTACAGGCTTGTATATGAACAGTCTTCTAAATGTATAGAAAACTCTTTTTAAAATTTCAGTTGATATTTAGTGTCCAGAATTAGGGAGGTAATAATAATAATAATTTTATTTCTTACCCACCTCTCTGTTTATTCTGGAAGACAACTTATCGTAAGGTTAGAGCATGTATGGCTCACATCAAAAACTTTGAGTGGAATGCAGTGAGTGCCGATTCCCTTACACTTCGCAAGTTCCTGTCCACAAGTGGGACCCACCGCTTGTGGAAGGAAAATATAGCACTTCCGAAACAACCGGAAATGAGCAAAACGTTTGCTTCTAGAATGAAGCAAGTCAAAGGAACACATATAAGGGAGCTCCACTGATCTGCCCCAAATAAGAAATGAACTTTTTTGTTCTTTGCCGGGCTTCTCCTAGGAAGTATTAAATCACTGTTGTGCAAGCAGTAGATCCTGCTCGTGCAATGGAATTGACAGTACCAGCCCCTTGTGCAACAGAATCAATGGGTCACTACACAATTGGGATTCTGCCTGGTGGCTCAACATCTTCTCCTCCCTAACTACTAATAGTAACAAATGTGTAATATGATGTAATTGTACTTCAGATTTCCTTATAGCTCCACTTGTAGGGCCAGGAAAATCCAGAGCATGGTGATGTCAATGAGCACTCTACTTAACTGTTACTAAGTAGAGTAACAATTAAACTTACTTGCATATTAGAAACCTGTATTTATGTAGATCTATACTTACTTTTTTGTTATAAAACTTCACCTAATACAAAAATAATAAGATACAAGACAAGCTAATGAAATGTTCAGTCTGAAGATTTGAATGTGCTAGCTAGAATACACAAAAGATATAACTCACTGCAATTATAACTCAGTCTTCCTTGGCAGATGAAAGTCTTTGTGTTTCAGTATTTTCTGTGAAATCTATCGCTTAATATACACGTAGTATGACAGAGTTACAGTTACTTGGGGAACTATAACTTTCAAATCCAAGACTTTTTAACATTATTTTTTTTTTAACATTCCACTCCCCTTAACTTAAAAATATGGGAATAAAGATAGCAGTTGGTCATACCAATACACTGCAGTAAATACCCATTAATCTTATTGAATTTCATGGTGGGACTTTGGTAACATCTACATTTATCCAAAACTCAAATGAATCTTTATCTTTAGAACCGTGTAGCAAATGTACAACCTGGACAGACATTCAGAGTGTATGGATTTCATTATGGCTATATGGGAGATAGTGTATTAGTCAGTTGGACTGAATATCCACTGTGTGTGTGTGTGTGTGTGTGTGTGTGCATGTATGTGTGATTCTGTCTTTTGGAAAGCAGCCTAACACAACTACCTAAAACCATTGGTGTTTATCAGAACTACATTTCCAAGAGAAGATTGACTGTGAACTCTAGTAAGAGGCCCTATAATTTTTTCAGCCCTGGACCTATTTTGTCTTGCGAACGGCCCCCAGGTTGTTATTGTGGCTACATACAAGTAAACTAAACATTTAATTTCTAAGCCTTAAAGGACAGCTTGTGGGTAGATCATACGAATGCTATTCATGTCATGCCTTCTTTAGGGGCCAATATATACAGCAATTTAATGCAGAGGGGAAGCAGTTTGGGGTCATTTGTAACATGTGACATTTTGGGCAATCTGCTTCAAACCTGCTGATTCCCTCAGGAAAGGGCACATTTTCACAGAGTATTTTTAATCCATCCCCCCCTTTTAATAGGGCTCCCTGCTGCTGTTCAGCATTTACCCTCCAAAGTAAAAGATCTGGGTTGAGCTGTTTAATTTTCCAAAATCACTAAATCTCCAAGTCTCTAAATCACTAAACCTCCAAAATCATTAAATTGCTAAATTACTAAATTGCTATATTATAAAGTCAACATACAGCTAAATCATTATAGTGCTAAAGTTCCAAACCAACACCTGGGGTTTTCTTCCACAGCTCCCTTGTCTGCTCTTCATTTGTACCCTGCACTGTTTATTTTTAGGGGCCTAATTACTCCTCCTACCTCACCTTCCCTGTTACCACTTTCAATGGTACTGTTGTGTTTCAA
Organism: Anniella stebbinsi; assembly: GCA_029215795.1. Classification (NCBI taxonomy): domain Eukaryota; kingdom Metazoa; phylum Chordata; class Lepidosauria; order Squamata; family Anniellidae; genus Anniella; species Anniella stebbinsi. The sequence goes on along the minus strand of JARDYH010000003.1, from coordinate 126,505,365 downwards.
GGATGCCATTTAAGAATGTCCAGGTCTGAGGTCAGCAATCCAGTCCATCAATCAAAAGCCAAAGTTGCCATTTAAAGTCCAGATAACAGTATTGTAATCATAAGACATTGAAGCGTAGTCAGGAAGCTGGTTCACAGCATCAGGATACGTTCGGGCAAGTCCAAGGTTTCAGGAACATGCAGGAGAATAGTCAAGTCACAATCCAGTGGTCAAAATCAAAAGCACAGACATCCAAGACAGTTGTTGCTTTCAGCACTTTGGCTGAGTTCTGGCCAGACTTTTATGGGACAGGGATTAATGAGCCATTAGCGTCAGCTGGCCTGAAGCCCAGCTGGTCTCCACCAGCTTCTATGAAACACTCCCAGCTCAGCTGTTCCTTATCTCTATCATAACTGACTCACAACAGGCAGTAGCAGAGTTGGGATGTAGGGTAACTTCCAGACAAAAGGCTCTGCTCATTTTCTCTGGATGCCTGATATCCCTTACAATACATAATGGCCTGTTTTGGACAACATGATAATCAACGGAGGGGGGAAGAGGCAACTGTAAGTTTTGTTGCTTATTGTGTCATGTGGAGGGCAACACACAACACACACACAACATTATTTTGGGCAATTAAACAATGGAGAAAAACAACGGGCTTGCACGTTTTTTATCCCGAAATCCATTGTTTAACGTGTTGTGTGGAGGGAACCCCCCTCTCTCCGTGTGTTACTCAACTTGGTTATAGAGTTCGCTGGCTGGAGCAGCCAAAAAACCCTGGCTGCTCTGATAAAGCCGGCAGAAGTTGCGGTGAATGATGGGATACAGCTGGAGGACTGAGGGAGGGAGGGAGGAGACAAAGCAGCCTAGAAGGGTGCTGGAACTTTCAGCCACGCGACAGGGGGAGGGGCATTTTGTGTGGAGAGCACCGGCAAAATAACGCACGGTGAGTGTGTTATTTACTTCTCCGTTGCCTAAAATGTCGGTCGAATGCTGCCTTCCTTCCCCTGAGCAGGGAAAAGAGGAAGCAGGGACCAAGCCTCTCATATATGGTTGATGATGATCATTTTGACTGATCTGTCCACCCCACCCCAAAGTAAGGTGGATTAGAGTGCAGTGTGACCTGTGAAAGTGGTTGGTTTGGGAGAGATAAAGTCCGCTTTTTTCAGCTTAGTGTGCTGTTGATGGACCAAAGCCGATTTCAGGAAAAAGGGGAGAAAAGCTGAAAGCGATTCTCAATGAGTTTCCATGAAGATGGCCCCTAGGATGTTAATTTCTCCATCTATCATGTCTACAATACTGCATTTATTTTGTAGGTATGAGTCTCATTGCAGCTTCTTATAGGAAATGCCAACTTAAAGATGGTGTAAACCCAGTGCTTCCCATCTCTTCAGCATAGCTGAAGGATCAGCAATGGACTTCGGGATTGAGTGTCTTGAACAGGATGCATGGAATTCTCATGCCTAGCAACTAGAGTAAGGAAGTAGGATCTGCAGCAAGCTGTTGCAATGGGGAGTGATTCCGTCTGGCTTCCAGCCAGCCACGCCCTTTTCCGGGATACTCCATTCCCTAACACACAGCTTGCTCACAGTAGAGTCTTAGTGTTCTATGCTTGGTCTTCATTGAGCTTTTTTGTACTTTAGAAAATATTGGGGTTCCACCAAGCCTGTTGATACCTTCCTGTTGTGCTTGGATGGTGCCTTTTTGGCTATATAAGGATTCATGGGGAATTAATTCCTGTTAGTAGAGGATTGTGCCTTGTCATATGTCACTATTTTGATTGGGAACTGCAAAATTATTCTGGGTTAGTCGCTTACTGGCCACTAATGTCATGTCTTAAACTCTCTCAAGGAGCAAAGTTCAGTCGGCTTTCACTCCTAAGAGCATTACCGGTATATAATACTGGTACTTTGTAAGTACTGTCTGTGATCTGTCACCATAGTATAGACTTTAGTTGATGTAAACAACCCCTGGTATAACATCTACGAACATCTTAAGAAACGGATACAATCAAGGTGGGAAGACGCTCATCTCCAGACAAAAATATGGATCGCTAAACAAAGGTTTCTGTTGAGCTTTTAGTGGGTTCTGGGACACCCATTTATTGTCCCTCAGTAGAAATGAATGTGAAAGACCTAGGTTCAAATCCTGCTCAGCCACATACTAGTTGTCGTGAAGGCAAGTTACAGATCTGTAGACGATGCTCCTGATGTGTAACGCTGGAATAATAGCGACCTTTAGTTCAAAATTGCTGTGCGGTGAAAGCAAGATGGATTGTGATTTAAGAATTACCTGATAGGTCACATTTCAATATGTTAAGCCTTTGCAGTATGAAGGGAATGTTTATTTAGATACTTCGTAGTGGATGTGGGTGGAGGTAATGGACAGAATAAAGTCTGATGCATTTGCAGCCTCCTTACTTAAAACAAATAACCGGAGAATGTTTCTATATGCTACAAACTTTTCTCAGGGAAAAAAGACGTGGCTCTCTCCAGGCTATTATGCCACTCATGCTACCGAGAGAGGGAATGCTTTTACCCTTTTCATCTGTGTTTTTCTGTAACGTTACCTTTTCATCTTGCACTGGCTCCCTTAACCTGCTTCTGAATTGCCAGAAAGTATAAGTCTCTCTCAAATTTTATATATAGACTTTTCTCCCTGCTGCCACTGTGCACTAGTATCAGTCAAGTGAAACTGGCTAAGATCCTGATCTCTGGAGCACTGGCCTAAAGTGCTTTAGAGATTAAGATTTAAGTGTATCATCCTCACTTGCTCCCAGAGCGTAGCAATGTGACAAGAAAACACAATAGCAAGCTCCAAAGGTTCTGGCCTGGAACCTTAGCTTTTAGTCCCCAGAGCTTTTCATTGAGTATGTTTCATTATTGTTTGTCACCCTTTTTGAGGCATTTCCTAACAAATAGGTGTGGGAAGGAAGGAGATGTGGGGATGTTTTTGCTTTTTGGCTGTCTCCTTTATGCTTTTTCATTATTGTTAGGAAATGTTATACTAAAAAGTTGCCTTTGAGTATTATTTTAATAAACCATGTCCATCTGCCAGTCTTTAGTTTTTTGCTATTTTACTCTAATAATTTTCTTGTTCTGTGGGTCACTTCTCATGGTGCTACTTGTACTCTATAAAGAACAGAAAAGACTGAGTCCCTAATAACAATTTCAAAATAAACACTCCAAGTGTAAGAAACTTGATAACACTGTACTAGACCAGTGAATTATTATTAGTTTTACAAAATTTATAATATTTGATGGTACAGTTATGCCAGTTAGTTTTACAAAGCAATAATATAACGTTGACAGTAAGTCAGTTTTTCAAGAACAACAATATCAGTTCTATCTGGCAGTCAATTTTATAAGGGCAACTGAATCAGTTGTATCTTATAGTCTTCGGGCTCCTGTGTGATTCTTTTCCGACTGTGAAAGTCTTCCTCAGGTACTTCGTTAGACAGAACACATTCTAATGACAATTTACAGAAACTGATAATAGTGGAAAAATAGTTTTACTTTTCTGTGTGGCTGAATTCTTTCATTTGTCTACCAGTTGGTAAATGTAAAATAGTAACAACTTGCAGAAACTGAAAATGTTGTGAGTTAAACCACAAACTTATTAGGCTATTTTGCCTTTACTGATCAGTAGACTACTGAAAGAATTTAGCCACTCAGAAAAGTGAAATGAATGCTGTTCTTGACTTTATCATCTGTCCCTTCACAGATTATCTGATAACATGTTTACTTATTACTTCTGCTTTGATGAATACTCAAAATGGGATTAGGTCCATATTTACACTCAGTGACTTCCACTCACACTGGAGGAAGGGGGCAGGGTGGTATTTTTTTACTGGTTTCTCCTTTGATTTATTTTTCTGATTTCTCCTTTGCTATTGAAAAGCTGCTCCAGACAGTTGAGGTTCCCTCTGGAAAAGGTGGGAGGTGGCTCTCAGGGCTGTAGAAGGGAAGGAAGATTTGGTGAAAATTGCTACCCGCTTCCTTCCTCCAACAGGAAGCCTTCACTAGATCCTGGTTCCCTCCATGAGTTGAAGCATACCATCTGTTTATGGACAGCTAAATGTGAATCCAACCCAGTGTGCTGAGTTGTTTAACTGGTATAACATAGTGGCTAAAAGACATCAAATCAGGAAGTCCCTGGACCCTATCTCTCCTTTTGCCCTTAGGAGCCCTTAGGTAAACCCTTCTCTTTCAACCTCCTGCAATATGGAGAAAATAAAGACCTACATCATTATTATTATTATTATTATTATTATTATTATTATTTATATCCCACCTTTTCCCCAGGGCTGGGACTCTAAAACATGTACAATTAAAACATATAAATATAAGTTTATAAAAGTTAAAATAGAATTAAACCTACAGTAAAATTAAAACATTTTAAAAAATTAAAAGCAGTAAGAAATTTTAAAAACAAAACAAAACCATACATTAACTTCAGGCCAGAGTATTTCAAAAAGCCTGCTGGAATAACTCCGGACAACCTCTCCAACGTGTATATGCTAAATAGCATGGGGAACAAAACGGACTCCACAGGCCAATGGCCAAGGAGTTGAACAGGAATCCCCCAGCACCACCTTCTGGGTTTGCCCCCCAGGAAGGAACGGAGCCACTGTAAAACAGTGCCTCCAGGACCCATCCCAGCAAGGCAACCAAGAAGGATACCATGGTCGATGGTATTGAACACCCCTGGATACACTCCCCTTGTCCAGTTCCCAGCATAGGTCATCCACCAAGGCAACCAAAGCCGTTTCTGTTCCATTACCAGGTCTGAAGCCAGATTGAAATGGATCTAGATAATCCGTCTCATGCAGGAATCCCTGGAGTTGGGAAGCCACCACACGCTCTAATACGTTTCCCAAAAGTGGAATACTGGAGACTGGCCAGTAATTATCCAATATGGTGGGATTCAAGGAGGACTTTTTCAGTGTGGGTCTTACCACTGCCTCCTTCAAGCAGGCTGGTACTCTGACTTGACAAAGGGAGACATTGACCACTGCACTCACCCACTCAGCCAGACCCCCTCTGGCTGCTTTTATAAACCAGGAAGGGCAAGGATCTAGTACACACGTGGTGGCTCTCACCTCTCCAAGGATCCTGTCCACATCATCGGGCTGTACAAATTGAAAAGTATCCAATAATACTAGACAAGCAGATGCCAGAGTTACATCCACTGGGTCTGCATCAACTATAGCATCCAAGTCAGAGCGAATTCGAGCGATTTTGTCTGCAAAGTGCTGAGCAAATTGGTCACAGCGGGCTGTTGAAAGGTCTAAATTCTCCTCTTGGGGGCCAGTATGTAAAATGCCCCTGACCACCCGAAACAGCTCCGCTGGACGGCTTTTTGCAGACACAATAGTGGCAGAAAAAAGGGTTTTTTGCTGCCCGTATTGCCACAGAATAGGCCTTCAAATAGACTCCAGCCCGTGTTCGATTGGATTCGCTCCGAGTTTTCAGCCAATGTCGTTCTAGTCTCCATCTCAGTTGTTTCATTGCCGCCAGCTCCCTAAAAAAACAGGGGGCTGGTGTGGCTCCACTTCATGAGAGAGAACGCTCAGGAGCAATCATGTCCATCGCCCTGGTCATTTCTCCATTCCAGAGATTGACCAGGGCTTCGACAGAATCACCTGCCGAGGCAACAGGAAAATCCCCAAGAGCCATCAGGAAACCATTCAGATCGATCAGCCTCCTGGGGCGGACCATCTTAATTGGTCCTCCACTCCTGCAGAGGCTCTGAGTGCCAGCAAGTCTAAACCCTACCAGGTAGTGATCTGTCCATGACAACAGAATTATAGAAAGTTCCTCCACTATAGGATCACTGTCACCCCATCCAGCAGAGAAAACGAGGTCCAAAGTGTGCCTAGCAGGGCCAGATACTATTTGGGACAGCCCCATGGTTGTCATGGCAGACATGAAGTCCTGAGCCACTCCCGACAGGGCAGTCTCAGCATGGATGTTGAAGTCCTCCAGCACAACAAGCCGAGGGGACTCCAGCACCAACCCCGATACTACCCCGGCTAGCTCAGGAAGGGCGACTGTTGAGCAGCGGGGTGGTTGGTACACCAACAGAATCCCTACTCTGTCCCGGGCACCCACCTTCATATACACACACTCGAACCCCACAGACTGTGGGACAGGGCACCTGGTCAGGGGAATGGAATGTCTCATCATCCTAGCTGAGCATGAGAGCCTACAAATCTGGGGTAAATTTATTGTAGCACAAGTGGGCTTCCCCTTGCTTTCCTCCACCCTGCAGTTCATTTATGCCCCCAAACCTGCTCTAGATGGGGGGTGGGGAATCTGTTCCACCAGCCATTTGTTTTCTGTTCCCTCAGCGGTTTCTGGTGGATGGCAAGCATTAGACACAACCTCTTGACTAAATGGTGCATTTTGAACATCGGTTTTAAATGGAAAGAAAGACTCCAGTCCCCCAAAACTGTCAAATGAAATGGAAAATAGAAATGTATCTCACAGATAATTATCTAAGCTGACAAAGCATTTGGCTGGCTTGTTCATTGGGTCTATAAATCCATAATTAGAAGCCCTTTGAGATTGTGGCAGATCCCATTGAGTTTGTATTTGGATAGGGCTATTACTAATAAGTGCTAGATCCCATTGATAGTGATAGCGGAGTGAGATTTTATCCTGAGCAGTCAGAGTGGCCTCTAGTCACAGAAAGGAAATGGGGTTCACAAAGGAACTTGTGTCCTTATCTGTCTGTCAAACCTGCAGCTGTGTTTGCCATCTCTCAGTTTTCTGAATGGTTTCCAACAGGGGATGGAATCAGCTACCATTTAGAAAATACTAGAAATTACACATCTGACTCAGTAGAATCAGTTGAGGCAGGCTGTCTTCAGTTATTACTAAAAAAACCAACAGGGTTAGGTAGGCCTGGAGTGGGTTGGGAAGTGATGTGCTAGAATGTTCTATCTGTTGATAGAATGATCTCTTGATAGAATGATCTCTGGCAACTCTTTCTGCCAAGTTTCCTTCAGAAGTATCTGACTACAAAATCTTAAGTAATAATGGGTTTATAAAGCATAGAATGCAACACAGAAGTGAGAATCCCTGGAGTATCCATTGAATGGACAGTTTTTCTCATTATTTTATTGCATGTCCAGCTGACCAAACGTCCTAGAATTTCTAGCAGTCTGGGTGTGCTGCAGACCAAATCATCTATTTTGTAATTTTTTTTCTGACTTATGAAGGAAGTGGCCCCACTGTCTGGGAAATATTTGAGAAACTTTACATTTGTGGAGTTGCATTTCAATTAAAATGTCCACATAGAAAGCTATTCAGAGATCTCTTATTTTATTAGACAGAGCTTACTGTCCTTAGGAAAGGAAGCTAATCAGCTAGGATAGCAGTCTGTGAGATTGGTTGGTTTCCCCTAAGATGTTATGGGTTTTAGTGCTGTTCAGACACCACACAAATCCATGGCGTCGTCTAAACATAGTTTAGAACCTAGAGAATGGTTTGAGCTTCGAAATGTACAACAGGAAAATTATTGTTCAGAACTAATGGACTGCTTCCACTATCCATTCATGCAGCTTCACAAGTTCAATCCTGCCTCCATGATGCAGCAACCTGTGGAGGCTGAGTGATGGCCATAACTGTTTTGTCAATTCAAACACCACAGCAAAGCTTCCTTAACCCTTAATTGTAGATGTAAGATACATGTTTGCTGGATACCATAGTTTATCATATTCATATATTACATTTTTCAGTGTACACCTTAAAAGCATAATTTGTAAAGTGTGTTGGTATATCCGCAAGTTTATTTATATTCACATTTCTAATCTGAGTCCCGTCCTTTGGGAATTTTATCTAGAGCTGCTCCAAGAATTTGCTTGCAAACAGTTTTGATTAAAAAATTACCATACTCAAGCAAACTCCACTAGCCCCTTCTTCCTCCCCCCCTTTTTTGGGGGGGGATGTCATTGTTTGCAATCACTGTGTCCCTCTCCTTGCTGCTCCTTTGGTCCCATTTTACAGGGCTACTGCTTTCTCACTATGTGATTCCAGCTAATCAGGGATCACATAGTGATACAGTGACATTACATCAATGAAATTAAGGCAATTTAGAGCAAGGGTAATGTTTCCTGAAGTGCATTGCCTTCATTCTGAATAGGTGTTGGAGAAAGGCATAGAGTACAATAGTTGCCGGTAAGGTTGGGTGTTGGAGGAGCATGGACAATGCAAATGAGAGAGAGAAGTGAACCTCCAGCAGCTGAAGACTGATTTGTTTGAAAACAATTTTTGTGTGGTGCCTCCCATGTTTCAAGCACTCACTCTTCATCAGAGACAAATAAAAACAATACACAATATAACTATTTAAATTACCTGGACAATTCCAACCAGATGAATATTTTGCCCCATTTTGAAGGTTGCATCCCACCTGTGTTTGGCTGCCAGCAGAATAGACGTCACTGGTGGACATGATTCATCCATATCCTTGCACACACGCTTGCACACACGCACACCAGTATGCCCTACAAATCTCCTCTGAAGTGTTGGAGGACCCTCTGGAACAGATCTGATGAGTGCCCAGAGGGATGTAAAGTGTGCTTGAGTGATATTAGATGGAACCCTGAGTCTCCATCTGTTTGTTTGTTTTTTTAAATCTGGTAAAAGTGTTTATAAAAGCATTCACCATTTCAGTCAAATCTTCTTTTCATCTGTTGGAATCACTGGGGACTGGTACATGAACAATGGGGTGGAATAGCCTTTTATAGGTGAAGTTGGTTCTTCTTTCAGCATTCTGTTGGACTAAACGGTCAAAACTTTAATAAGTAGTGACAGTTATTTATTTATTTATTCATTTTATTTATTTATTTTATTCAATTTATATACCGCCCCATAGCCGAAGCTCTCTGGGCGGTTTACAAAAATTAAAAACATTGAACAATTAAAACACCAATATACAAAATGTAAAAACATAAAGCATAAAAACAAGTTAAAATTACAATATCCTTCTGGGTCAAAGCACAGCAACAACACAAAAACACAAAAACCCCTCATCATATGCTGTGAAATGCCTGGGAGAAGAGGAAAGTCTTGACCTGGCGCTGAAAAGATAATGTTGGCGCCAGGCGAGCCTCGTCAGGGAGATCATTCCATAATTGGGGGGCCACCACTGAAAAGGCCCTTTCCCTTGTTGCCACCCTCCGTGCCTCCCTTGGAGTAGGCAACCGGAGGAGGACCTTTGATGTGGATCGCAGTGTACGGGTAGGTTCGTGTCGGGAGAGGCGTTTCATCAGGTATTGTGGTCCCAAGCCGTGTAAGGCTTTATAGGTTAAAAGCAGCACCTTAAATTGAGCTCGGAAACGTATAGGCAGCCAGTGCAAGCGGGCCAGAGTAGGTCTTATATGCTCAAACCTTCTGGTTCCTGTTATCACTCTGGCCGCTGCATTTTGCACAAGCTGCAGCTTCTGAACCGTCTTCAAAGGCAGCCCCACGTAGAGTGCATTGCAGTAATCCAATTTAGAGATTACCAGAGCATAGACAACTGAAGCCAGGTTATCCCTGTCCAGATAGGAGCGTAGCTGGACCACCAACCGAAGTTGGTAGAAGGCACTCCGTGCCACTGAGGCCACCTGCGCCTCAAGTGACAGAGATGGTTCTAGGAGAACCCCCAAGCTATGAACCCGCTCCTTCAGGGGGAGTGCAACCCCATCCAGAACAGGTCAGCAGAACCACCCACTAACAGCATCTCAGTCTTGTCTGGATTGAGTTTCAGTTTGTTAGCCCTCATCCAGTCCATTGTCGCAGCCAAGCACCGGTTCAGCACATCCACAGCCTCACCTGATGAAGATGAAAAGGAGAAATAGAGTTGTGTGTCATCAGCGTACTGATGACAACGCACCCCAAAACTCCGGATGACCTCTCCCAACGGTTTCATGTAAATGTTGAACAGCATTGGGGACAAGATTGACCCCTGAGGAACCCCCTACTGGAGAATCCACAGGGCCGAGCAATGTCCCCCAAGCACCACCTTTTGGAGCCGCCCCGCCAAGTAGGAGAGCAGTGAAGGAGTTATTGAGCAGTGAAGGAGTTTAATCCTCATTGCTGTTCAGGATGCATTGTAAGTTTGCGTAAATTGCAGTGGCTAAACATCAGATATATTTACAAATGCATTGTCATCTCTGTGCGTGCCTGCTCTTTAGATGCTGTATTTGAATGCAGGATTTGAGTGAAGTTTTATCTGATGTCCCTCTCTCTCTCTGTCTCTCTCTCTCTCTCTCTAGTCTGCAAGTAATCGTTATCATGTGTTATTGATTGTTATCTAGTATACATTGTTTTAAAAATATGTCGTAAACTGAATCAGAAAGACAGAATACATTTTCTTAATAAATAAATAAGCACAAGGGGGGCAGGTAGAGTGCAATCTTTAAGCCCAATTATCCACTGAGTTTGCGTATTTGTCCAAATGGTGAGATTGGCTTTATGTAGTTTAGATGAGCTGCAAAATGCAGATCGCCCTGTCTAATTAAAAGATAGACAATTAGAGCAATAACCAGTTGTTGCTCTCTGTGGAAAGGGTTAAGAACGTTCCTTTCAATATGAGCTGCTATGTATAGTTGGCCTGCATTGCATAAATATTATCCAGTGTACGAAAATGTGAGGGGTTAGATATTCTCAGGCTTGGCCTTCTATGTGAGATAGGCTTTGTGCTGTCTCTAGCTTAACCTTTCTGAGGAACACTTGCCTGTCTCTGCTAAATTTGGAGCAATGAAGACCATTACTACTTTGATTTAAAGAAGGAGAAAAAATAATGTTAGTTAGAGCTTGTTGTCATTGGGGGTGGGAAACAGTTTTGGTCTAAATTGTTGAGCTTTGCCTTTTCCTACAATTTAAGAGAAACATTCAGCTATTGTTGAAAGGAAAATGATAATTACATGGCAAAATTGTTTCTGTTCTCTGGAAAGACAAAGAAAAAACTAGTAGAACAGATGGGATTTGGCAGACCTGTAGTGTTCAAGACTAATTACTGTCCCCAATGCAAGGTACTATTTTGCTATAATTTCAGTTTGACTTTCCTTGCATACTTTCTGGAGTACAGTGCTTTTTGATAAGCTACTCTACATCAAACTACTCTATATTTTCTTGGCAAGATAAATCTCTCCCCCCTCCCCCTCACATACTCATATCCTGGTATTGCCCCCCCCCCCCCGTGTTTTAACAGAAGAAGAATGGAAATGTATGGTGACTGAGGAATTTTAACATCTATGTATGCCACAAATGGAGTTAGATATCCTGTAGAATATGCTTGTGTGCAGCATATTGTATGTATGCAGATGAACATCTGTGGAATGACAGCCTAACAACTTCCTACTGACATTAGAAAGGTACTATAATACCATTTTTAAGGGTTTTTAAAAATGCATTTCCTGCCAGTTCAATCGATAAAATGTTGTAGTTGCCAAGGAGTTGGTTGGACCTTGAAATTAAAACTGTAACTCAGAGTGCTAAACCTTGATCAATGAGGACCACGAATCCTGAGTTGTAGGAGGGTGTGTGTGTGTTCGCGCATGCATGTGGTGTGTGTATTTATATACTATGTATACAGACTTCTGTGAAGGTGGATTTGTTGTAAAAATTTTTACTATTCCTGTCTCACCCCCTTCTAATATATTCCTTTGATTTATTTTCTTCTCTTCTGTAATAAGATAAAGAATATTGCATTTTATATAAGTGACTGCTACACCTTTGCAGCCTCAAGAGAAAACAATGGATATACCTTTGTTTGTGTGTTCCTGATAGATGCAGATAATGGCTTCAAAGGTGTCTTGGTGTTTTCTTCATTTGTTTTTTCTTACCTTATGTATTAAATAGGGAATAAGGAAATACATTTTTTGAAAAAGCATTACCCAGTGAAGGAGCAGGCAACCTTGTGCTTTTCATCTATTTTGGACTACAAGCCCCATAATCGTTGTTCATTGGCCATGTTGGTGGCACGTAAGGGAACTGTAGTCCAAAACATCTGGACAGCACTGGGTCACTGGCCACTGACCTAGGATATGATTACTGGTGATAATGCTAAGCATTAATTCAGCACTTTGGAGTATTCAGTGAATGCCTTGTATGCGTTCTCTCAGTAATCCTTACAACAGCCCTATAAATGTTATCCCCATTTTGCAGATGGAGCTAAGTCTAAGAGAGGTTTGCTTTAGGCCCTAAGACCACTTAGTGTGTTCATGGCTGATATGAAATTAGAACCGGCAACTTCCAGTTCACAGTCTGTCAACTATACACCACCGGCTTTTAAGGAATCCCGTTAACTTACATGCTTCGATCTTTATCTTAGATTTTCGTCGTTGTAAATAAGTTCAGAAATATTACAGATAGTAATATATGCACAGGAATTACTATATTATAACAATGTTTACCTCTAAGGCTGTGGTTCAGGCCCCATTTATGTAGAGTAGCATTATTGCTTGCCTCCATGGCTACTGCCATCTGGCTGTCAGCAGAAAGAGTACAGCATAGTCCTAAGTATGTTTTGTTGAATTTGAGCGAACCTGCTTTGACTGCAGCCCTGATCTTTCAATATTTTTCAAAATGAGAAGGTAAGGACTTCTAAGAGTCCACTTCTTGAATACCCTACACATATGAATAGTAACTTGGAAAAAGTATGAGATTAAGTTCTTCCTGGACTATAACATTTCAGAGTGATTTATTTATAAATAAATAAATAAATAAATTGTGAGGACTGCATGTTTGAATGCCCCCTATATATGTGTGTGTGTGTGTATGTCCTCTGAACAAAAAAAGTAGCTTGAAAACCTTTTTGAAATACTAAGTGGTCAAATCCAGGAAAGCCTGCACCATATGCTATTTTTGCAAGTCTAAATTAGATCTTAGTGTTCAAGAATGACGTCTTTAGATTTGTCGTGTTTTTTATATGAAAAAGCAGCAACATCTTAAGTGTTACAACCTTTCAAGGCTCAATTTAGTATTGATTTGTATAACCTTCCAAAACAGTAAGGTCCATCAGATAAGCCACTGCTTATGAAGACTTTGAAAAACGCATGCTGTCCACCCAGAGATGGCATTACATACAAACTTTGAGTAAGATAATGTAGCCATCTACTTCCTGGGGTGATATTTTAAAAAATGATTGTAGAATTCATTGGAGTATGTGTCAAATGGATATTTTAATACATTTTAAAGGAGGCCAATGTTTTGTTCTGTTTTTTGTTAATGTGGACCATTCTATATCCTGCTTCTCAAGTTCAAATTTCAACAACTCAATGCAGCTTACAAAAATTTATTTAAAATCTACCAATACAATAGCAGTAGATAAGCACAAACAAAAGCAAATTATAACAAAGAAGAGAACCAGCAGATTTTTTTTTACTTGATGGCTAAATGCCTACCTATAAATAAGAACATTTTCAGCAGGCCGCGATATGCCATTATGGATGTCCTTGGGTAAAGAATTCCACAGAGTGTGCCCCACAACTAAGAGATGTCAGATGTTCTTGCCAAACACACCTAAGATATGGGTGAGACCCATAAAGGGGGTTCTCAAGAATATAAACTCTGTTACCTAAGCTAAAGAGTACACTTTTGAGTGTTAAGCAAACATACAGTCAGAAGGAACCAGATCTATTTAGATTACCACATAATATATATAGGAGCAACAGGAATGCCAATACTGAGATTTAAGCAGCCTGGTAACAATAGTCGACAGATTTTGCTGGACACAAGACAGTACTGCACAACTGACTGTTGTTTCATGATCCCCTATGTTTGATGCTGCCTGTGGCCAAGTCTCTGTGTTTGTGTGTTTGTGTAGGCTCTTCACATCAGTCTTTGCTTGTTTATGCATACTTACGCACAGCACTGAGGAAGCAATGTTTGTGGGGGGGGGGGATGGGGAGCCTATAGGAACAAAAATGTAAATAAAACAGCAGAAGAAAGGGATCCATCTTTCTATTAAAACTATTTGTACTTTGGCCAGTATATGAGGGATTGAGGTTGCAACCGTAAAACATTCATACTAAAGCATAAGTCCCACTGAACTCTATTCTTAATAAACATGCTTAGAATTATATTGTGACTCAAATCACAAATATTTCAGCAGAATGGGTTGTATCCAACTATATCTGCCTGTAAGCGGAAAGGACATGGCTGGGGAACAGAGCCTCCCCCCCCTCCCTGCGACCCCCATGGATTTCCCCAAATCATATCTGCAACTTGGGTGACCCTCCAGAGCATATTCGGAGGTCACAGAGAAGTCCAGAGGGAAAACAAGCAAGAAGATGTCCTATTATGTGAGAGGACCTTCACTGTAACCCAGTATGCTTGGGATAGCAGCATTATGGAGAGTTTTCATATAGTAGTTGCAGTGATTGCGTGATAACTAGAACATATCTACCAGTATGTGCAAATCAACATGAATAGGTTGCTCTTGCCTCTCTCAAGTTGAGGCAAATACTCCAGCGTAGGGGCCAAATTCATAATGGTGATAGATTATGATCAGTGCCTTGTGCCACAGATGTTAGCAGTTGAATGTGAAGTTTTTCATATGGGACATAATCAACCCAGCTCTGAGGGGCAATACATTCCCTACATTCTCATCAACCTTGGGTCAAAAAGACTTGGCTACCAGTAGTGACAGTCCTTTGTGGAAATTATAGGTAAGCATTCTTTAACCACCTGAACTAAACTTTCTGTAAGTCATCAAATGAAATAATACCAATTGCATATGACATAATGGTCTGGTTCTGTTCCCTGGGCAGCTCACTGGAGTGTGGGGGCAGGACTACAAAGCTTAACTGGGATCTAAAGAAAGCAGCAGTAACTATATGATATGACTTAAGGTTAACAATGCACCTTCTTTAACAAAATATTACTGAATAAGTGGAATGCCTATATTGTATCTCCATTGGTTGTATCTCCATTTCAATAGATTATGTAGCAGTGAATTCAAAATAAAGAAATACTTCTTATTGTTGTATGTCTTGTTTGATTTTAGCACAGAATGAATACAGACAGTGATTCTGTAAACCATCAAATGTCAGGGCTTAAAGTCAGGTTTTCAAATGCATACCGAAGATATGTTAATCCTGAGAAGCCTTTATTGTTGCAACATCTTTTTGCATATTATGTATACTATTGTCTTTCCTTAAGCAGGGAGAGACACAAAGAGAGAGAGAGAGAGAGAGAGAGAGAGAGGAAGCACTCTACATTGGTGAATGTGCTCTTGTTTCTGACAGTTGGATTCTAAATTGCTACTTAAAAACACTCAAATATGAGTTTTCTACAGTGTTTTTCCATTGATTTTAGAGTGTAGTTCTATGTAAATGAGTGTGCTTTTGTCATTATATACTTAGCTTATACCCAGATTCGATATATAGGACATTAAGGCCCTTTCCACACCAGGCTTCTTGCCTCTGTTGGCCCCTGGCTGCTCCCTGTGCACCGATGGTGTGTATTAGGTACTTTCGAGATCGCCCTCCCTCCCTGTGCGCCAAAGGTGTGTATTAGGTACTTCTGGGATCGCCCTCCCTCCCTCCCTGTACACCCCTATGGTGTAGAAAGGGCCATAGTGTGACTTCCCACATATCTATATAGGATCAGAGTATACAAGGCAAGCTTTGCCAGATTCTTCCTGTTCTTGTTTCCACGTGTTACTGAGATGGGAACTTTCTCCCCATCCACTCTACGCCCTGGTCTCTTAGATAAAACACCACAAGGCTTGCATAAACCTCCCCACCAATTATCCCTTTAGGATTTAGCCATTCTATCCCACTGTACCCAAATACTGTATTTTACATAACTAGCATTAAAACCTGCTTTCTAAAAATGTTAACTGTATTTAATAACTAATTACTCTAATGATCCTTCAGAAGTGGTTGAGACCTGTTTTAGTAGTGGTGTCAATTGCAGCCATCTGCACGATGAATAAAAGGAACCATGGCCCAGCTGTAGGGTTGAAACATGTTGGCATTTTCCTAGGGGCAGCCATATGGTACTTCACGGAAACGAATTGTTCACACTGCAAACTGTTCTCCGCTCCTAATGAATGTTTACATTTTTGTCCTGGGAAATATTTTTTTTCCCACAAATGCGTGGAGTATTTTTAAAATGCCGAAAGTGTCTATAAGTGACAGGATATAAATGGAAGAGCCCTTTGGGAAATAGGCAGTGGGCTCGAGGTGGTAGCAGTAGCGGGGAACTTTCCTTTTTGCCTCGGGGGGTGTTTACCACGGCAGCCCTATTTTTAACGGCACTGTCACTTTGTGCATATATTCACAGTACCGAAATGATAAATGACTATATTTTAGTACAGGAAGGTGATAATTACAAATGTAGCTCTCATTCGCCATTAAGTGTGCCCACACTTTAAAGTAACCTGAGTTAATAACAGCTTTCTTTCATACACATTTGCATACCCAAGTGAGACAGCTGCCATCTTGATCACCGCACTAGGGGAGCTGAACCTGTGATACTAAATATGTAAGACTTTATAGCTTAAGCTGCAGGCCGTCCTCAAGCAGCACTTAGTTCTTTTCCAGCTGAGGTCTTCTGCAATATTCTGGGTGTTTTATATGACTGAATGTCTAATTTCACTATTTACCAAATGGCAGGTCCTATTCTTCTGGCTGATGAATTGCAGAAACAGCAACTCAGGCGTCTGGGGCACATACTATGGAAGCAACTTTTGATTCCTCTTCAGTTGTTGGCACTTTGTTCTCTGAAGCATGGCAAATGGGAACAAGGACAGCTCAGTATATAACCAAACTAATTAGTCTTGACCAGCTACCAATGCCTGAGGAAGCTACGACTGGCAACATATGAGGAGAGTTGGATAAATTGCTTTTTGCTTACTTGTTACCACATAAAATTTTGATAACTGTGTAATCATTTCTAGAAGGTTATTAATGTGGGATTTGAAGTAAATTCCCCGCCTCTCCACCTTCAATAAATATAGCCTAGGAAGTTCCTAAAAATAAAAGAATTTCTTAAGTAACATTCTATTACAAAAGGACTAACATCTCAATTTATTGCTACATATTATGAAAGTACAAAAGCTACAAAAGAGATAAAACCAAATATCATTTCTGTTCTCCGTTTATATCCTATATTAAATATTGTACCACTCTTTCTTGTCTACATCACTATGTCAATTTCACTATTCTAAATATAAATTTAAATTGTTATAGTTCATCAGCTCAATTAAGTTCATATTAGCTACTTCATTGTTTCTAATATATTACTGGGGGGGAGAAATCTCTAATTCATTATTTCACCTTATGATTCTCCTTTCTGTAACTTTCATCCAATATGTCAATTGAATGCATGTCACATGACCTACACTTGCCCTGGTTCCTAACCCTCGCATAAGTACACTTGACGGGTTTGCATGACATGACAACCCCTGACCGCACACACCACAGCCTCACAGTGGGTTAAATACCCCATGCTGGTCTGTCATATTGTGCAAACCAGCCCAGCGTATCTGCAAAAATTGCAGCATTTCTCTCTGAGCTTTCCATATAAGATATATGCAGTGAGGAAAGAAGAGAGTGTAGTTTTATGATTGACAGGTCTAGCTTCTAATGGCAGGGAATAATTTTACAAGGGGTCTCAATCACGGTATTTTGGAGGAGGGACATTGAACTTGGATCTAGTCTGTTTTGTGCTCTTTGCTAGTTTCCCCTTTTCTGAGCAGGAATGTTTCACAAGGAGATGTGGTCAAGTTTTGGGAGATGTTGGTTTTTGTTTCTTACCTAAAGCAGTTCTCTTCCTTATTTCAGCCAATCCTAAAATCCTTTCCTATCCAAGAGTCCTATCCTAAAAACCTTATCTTTTCCTAAAATCCATTTCTTTTTGTGCCCTCCTTCAAGCAGAGATAATGGACCAGACCCAAACAATTAGGGCGACCATAAAACACGTGGTGCATAGATGGATGGAAATTAGGGCGATGGATGGAAATTAGGGTGACCATGAAACATGTGGTGCATAGATGGATGGGCACCAACTCACCTGCAGTTGCATGGTGACAGATGGTGTATGTGGGGGTTCAACATGCTGAAGGTGGTGCGTGATGGTGGGCTTGTGAGCATCTGCTGCATCACTTGCACATTATTTCCTTGCCTGTCTTCCTGGTGCTAGAGTAGTGTAGCAGGACCTGGTGATCATTAAGTTGAATGTGGAAAATCACAGGCCTGAGGTATACTTGCACCTGTCATTCATGCACACACACACTGCTGCTTCTGCCTTCCTCTGCCTGCCACCACTTCTACCGGTTTGTCTGCCTGCTTCAGTGCAATGCCTCAACTCTGAACTTTAAGCATACTTTAGCGTTTCCTGTACTAGCACAGGGAATTGTGCCAACCTGGTAAAGATGTTTCAATTACCTGACTTGCCCACCAGCCTCCTCCGCTAATTTTGCATGCTGCTTTGAGTCTCTGTGTAGTACCTTAAGTCTAAATGTGATACATTCTGCTACTCTGACATGGTGCCCCTTCAGTAATATGGGGCCTTAGTTCAGAGTGCCTACTGCTGGTAAAGATGCATTTAAGGGCTCATCTACACCTTCAGCCCTTTCGAGAGGAAGGACGGATGAGTGTGAAGTTTCCCACCTCCGCGATCGTTGCTCACGGGGCACACGCGAGGGAATTTTTCTGCGAGTAAAGGAGAGCTGTTGTGGAAGGACGTGTGCCCTGTGATGGCGGTTTTGATGTGTATTAGCAGAAGTGGACAGCACAAGCGCAAACACACAGCAACACAGGCGGGATAGGTACTTTGTCGAAATTGTGCTATAGTGCATCAATATGTTTATATATAAAAAAGAGAGAGACAGTTGGCGATGAAACACGGTGATGCCCATACACACTCCCCTGACAGCAGGTTGGCTGTTCGCCGAGCCAGGAACTTGTGAAGGGGGGCCACACCAGCCAGGGACTTCAGGATTGTAGTGAGAGATGAGGAAAAGCCTCTACAAAACCAGTCTGCAATATTCCGGAAAAACTGAGCGGTCATCCCGAGATCACTGCGGGAGTAGGTGAACATCATGTGGCCCAGTAGGGGACGACGTAAGTATTATTTCGGAATAAATGGCTGGTGTAGATGGCCCCTAGGTTTCATGCCAGGAATGACTGGGAAGATGTAGCATAGAGTACTTGTTTGGAAAATGTTTGATGTTCAAGTCATTCTGCCTCTGCCCCATGTACATATCTGCCAGCTTTCCTACCAGCTTTGTACTTTCTGTGACTTTGGTGCCAGTTGAACAGAAAACAAACAAACAAAAAGCTTCAAACTGTTTTTCATTCATCATAGCTCCCTAACCCATGCATCCATCCATCTAAAGTGTCATTAGCTAATTACCTAGGGTCACCTCTATGATGTATGTATACAGATTGCCCATAAAATATTGGGAAGAAGCAAATCCCTTTTTAATCCTCCCCCAAATCAAATTTAAAGGTGCATAGTTCAACCACCCCTCATCTATTCTTCTGAAACAGCTTTATTCCCTTGTGGAACTTCCATGTTATTTATCATTTTCATACAAATTGCCCACAGAAACCGAGGCTGGATTTAGCAAGTCCTGTTTTTAAATCCCTCCCAAATGTTATGGCTGTTGTTGTACAGACCCCCTGCACCTACCTGAAATTTGGCATGCTTCATCCCCTCAGAAGAATTCCTGCAAATTTAATCCAATTCCACCAAGAAATAAAAAGGCTATCAGCAGTTGTCTTTTTTACAAAAGCCAAAATGTGAACGCTATTTGCATTCTCACCCCCGTGGTGCCTATTGGTCTGGCATTTGGGAAGATTCATCCCCTTAGAAGGGATTTTTTTGTCCAGTTTTGTTAAGAGGTAAAAAAGAAAAGGAAAAAAACCATTCATCGCCATTTGTTGTTTTCCCAATAAACAACCAAAGGGGAAACACGAAAGTTTGGATTTCTCAAAGCAAAATTCTGATTCAGATCGGAGTTGAATTGGGTGGCTACCAAAGCAATCCGGACTGACTCAGGCAGGCTGCTTTACGAATTGCCAAAGTGGGAACCAAAGCAAACTTTGTGGTTAGTTCACACCTGTAATAAAAAGAATTCCATGGGGAAATGTCAGGGCTTATCTTACTTTAAAATTAATTCGGAGTTTTCAAAGTGGATCTTATGACATCATTCTTCACCTTGTGCCACTTTTTTCCATTAATTTTTGACCATGGTAACAGATTTTAAAGCAAGATCAAATTTCTGTTCCTGAAGTAATAAAGAAGATTTTTAATCTGATTTAATCTATTATAACATAACAGGGCAGCATACTAATAATACATTAAAGTAAGAAATACTAATCTACCAAACTTTTCCCCACTAAAGCATTTTTAAAGATAACTTCCAGTCATTAGTTTCAGAATGAGACATTTCCATAGTTAGATTTTTTTAAAGGGAAAAACATGGAAGTTTTACAAAAGAAATTCTCTCAAACTAAGGAACATTCAGATTTTTCCCATGTCAAAAATCCTTCTGGATTAGTTTAAGAAATGCAACATATTTTAAGAAAATTATTTGGGTCAATTTAGGCATGAATAATTTTCTGAGATACCTAAATAATGATGATGTCTCAGAGCATCCAAACACGGCTTGTATAACTGTACATTGCAAATTTCTTGTGTAACTCTACATGTACATTGGCATGGAAGTTTCTTGGGTCTGGAGTTCCAGCTTTCTTTTTAGGTTGCTCAGAATTCTTAAATGCATCTTTATACATATATTTTCTAATTCCAAATAATTATTTCCTTGCTCAACCCCCATTACAACTACATTAGCACAAAATAATGAAGGTACCATTAGAGGTGCTTTTGCTACAAGAGTCAAATAAGAGAGAAGTGAATTTAAGACTTGGCAAGTAATCACTATATTTCTGAATTGCTTAGAAGCTTAATCCTTATTCTCTTGCATTGTTATATAGCATGTTTATAACAGTAACTTTATGCAGTAATAAATGTTCAATTGATTCTGTTTTGTCAGGCATTCTTCAGTAGAAGATGACTATTCATTTAGACAGTAGAAGATGATTATTTATTTAGACAGTAAGAACCAATCGTTCATAGATAAATAAATAAATACATAAACTCTTCTGCAGAGGTGGATTTCCTGGCAGATTAAAAGTAAAGAGAGACACGACTACTCTTCTTGCACTAGCATAAAAACTCAGCATTTTATTCAAGAAAACGATAAGACATAGCTCCCTTCAAACATCAGTACTGGTATGGAGTGTTTGTGCCATTGGAGTTGCTATTTATATTGCATCACGCCATAATCTACCTCATCTTTGCCCAATGCTTAATTTGCTCTTTTGAAGATTTATGCTGTTGCATCCTGTCTTCAAAATTAAAGGAGCAAGTGCATTATGAAGGGGGCTCATTAGGCCATGCATTTAAATTACACACTCCAACCTATGTGTGTTAGCATTTCATTTAAAGCACTTGAGACAGAAATCCATTGACTTTGACCACTGCATAAATGGAGAAGAAACAAACCCATCATTTTCAAAAGTATACAGCAACAGTTGAATGTGCTTATTGAAATGGTGTGCACCATGGGATGTCTGAATTACAGAAAATGTAGATAAGCGCACTAATTATCTAAAATGAATTTTGGCCAGATGTAAAGAGCTAATGTGATTATGGGAAACCAGGTATCAATTGCTATGCAATATGTAATTAGCACCAGGAGTTGTTTCATCTGCACATTACCATGAGGGGGGAAAGGAAGATTTGCCAGATGAAGCACCTGTACTCTTTCTGAAAGTATTTGCCTATTATTGCAGCCTAAGGCAAAGCAGCTGCCTTAAACAAGCCAGAAGGAAGTATTGTGTAGTCCCCTGTTGTCATTCTTGAGTGATGTGCATGCATCTAATATGTGTCCTCTAGATATTACCTCTCTCTAGACTTATGAGTCTAAGATATGAAAACCAAGGATACGATGCCCTTTGAAGGAGGGAAGTTAGATACCCCGTTTTATGAATTACTAGCTTACTGGCTTCACATGGGTTGGAATAGTTTGATACAGCAAAGCCTTTGAGCAAACTTGCACAGTTGTCAGAATTGGACACATTCTGCTCCTCTGTCTGAGTGAAGCTATGCCCACTGGCACCCCTAGGCACATCCCCTGCCATGGTACACCATGCCAAGTCCCGAGGGAGGGGTCTGTGCCTTGATGAGGGCTGCCCCACAGGAGGGGTCAGGGAGCAGATGTACAACTCTGACCCTCAGCCTAATAATCTCCTCTTCAAACAATTTAATCCCCAAAGCTATGAGCTAGTTAGGGAAGTCTGTCCATAGCAGCTGAAGATGTTACAACAGGATTCCATCACATGGGCACATTTTATTTAATCAAAATTAATTAATGGATTTTAAAGCCCAAATAACCTCAAGGTGCACGTCCCTAGAGTTCCCTTAGTATGTATGCCAAGTTTCAAGTCTCTAGGATTCACGTTCTTGGCATTATGGTGCAGGCGAAGGAAAGCAACTTATTTCAGAACAGCCTCTTCCCTTAGACCATTAACTTATTTTTCGCTTAACCCACTAATCTTTTGCTTCTGGTTTCATAGTCCATGTCTGCGCTGGTCTGTCAACCTTGCTTAGCTTGGGGAGTTGAGTCCCACCTTTGCATTGAATATGGGTCAAACAAAACTGATCTGCAATGGAGATGACTGTGTTTGACTGTGGCTGCACTGTGTCTGAAGCATGATTGCAACCGGATTGTCATGAGCCCTTTCCTTTCTAGATGGTTCATCCCATGGCAGCACTCCTTTTCAGTGCCAAGCTAACCATGGTTAAGAGTGTTGCCCCTGAACTTCAGGGATCCTCCCGTCCTTTAATATGTTTGTACAGAATTTAGTCAGAAAGTTCGAAGAGATATGGGGCACTGTGGCTTTGCTCTTATCCAAACTCACTGGGCTGTAGATTGGAGGCTAGTGCACCCATTTGGGTGTTTATGGATTTGGTTGCTAGCTTTCCACTACGGCTGCAGGTTTGTTTTTTGTTCTGGTTTTTTTTTAAAAAATTAACTTCTGTAGAAAGCTAATCCAAATAGAATCTGAATGGGAACTCTGAATGTTGTGCTAATTAAGCAAATGTATGTATGTATTTACTTAAATTGCTCAATTCTGTTCTGCTTCCGCAACTCATGGAAGGAGCACAAAGCTATGTAGGGCACCAAATCCCTGATTCCAAGGAGAGGAAATCTTACACCGTCCACTCACTGCACCCCTAGATTCTGAGACATCCCGCCTCCCGGCATTGTCTTACAGGTTTTCAAACTTACATTTTGTCACAGAAAACTTGTGGTACCTTGAATTTACTATGCATCTTAGAAAAAAATAAAAACAAACAGTGCCTGCTTGCCTGGCTCATTATTCAGACAGCTTTTATTCTCAAGAGTTGAATTCTCCTCTACTACTAGCAACTTGAACAGCAGCTGTGGTTTTCACTTAAACTGCAAGGAAGAAGGGGGGTTAATATTTTTGTGTACAAGGTTATAGCTCTGTGTTAATAGTTTCATATTTCATAGTTCATCAGTTCCAGAAAACAGTAACAATACCCACATCCACACCCGCCAAAAACAAACCCTGCATTCAGCTACTGAATGCTAACCTTGCTTTTCAGCTGTGGAACTGGTGAGCAAGTCTCCAAAGGCAAAACCAGGTTGCTGAGGTGATGGTCCTGGCATGGTTTCAGAGCTGAAATTCTTGTGAATTTTCAACGTAGATTGTATTGTCATACTTTTAAAATGTGCGGTTAGATATTTTGATCAAACATATAAAAGCTATGCTCTCTTGTATGAAACAGATACAAACGTCCAGCTAGAGGGAAAAAAGGGGGACAGGCAAGTCATTTATATTTAAATAAAAATACACTTAAATTTTTAAAAAAACCTCTGCTTCTAACCTTGGCCATGTCCTCAGCCAGCTGTTCTTAAACACTGCTGCTTCAGTCTGCAGGTGTGAAGTAAGGTAGTTACTTGAATTTTACAGATTTGATTTTCCCCCCTGAAATGGAAGGGCAAATTTTAAAAAGGTGAGTGGGGTTAGAATATGTCAAATATGTTTTGATGTCAAAAAGAGCTTAAGAGATCGAAGTGAGGTCACAGCTAGGATTTCAGCAAGAGGAATTAACAGGGAGGAGTTAATACAAAACTCCTTTCTTAAGACACCCAAGATGAAGATGATGCAATGAAGTAGTATCTGTATTGTGCAGAGCTTTCATTGGTGAGATGCAGCCTTGATGGGTTTTCTGGATTTATGTCCTCCAGCACCACGGCATGCCCCCCAACCCCAAAGACTCAAACACTCCTAGATACTCACTCATGTATAGTTCCAACCAAGGATCTTGTCCTTTTCGTTTTGTATAGATCCAACCTTTGTCAGATAGTAATCTTTTATATTACACTTGGTTACTCTGTATACCAGAGAGTTGTGGGCTGCATGCTAGCCCTAAAGTGATTTTTTTTTTTGCCTTGTGGTAGCCCTACCAAAATATTTGCAAGCTGAAAGAAATAGAAGTAAAGTTCAACGGTAGAATCTCTCTCAGGCTTCCTTTTTCCTGCCTTACCACTTCGGTGAGAGGGTCAGCATGGCATCAAGATACACTCCTGTCCCCCAGACTGAGTGGTCCCTGAAAGTACAGGGATTGGCTGTCTGACTTGTATATGAAAACATTTGGGCACTCATGCTTGGGGCGCTCAACTGCCAGCAATATTTGGAATGTTTGAACACGCCCTGATAGTAGAAAAGTCTTGAAAACATTGGATACATTTGTAAAGCCTCTTTCCTGCAGCATGAGATGTAATGGAGGTACATGTCACAACGAGACCGCAAGCAAAGCTGCCTTTCTGATAGAATTCAGGGGAACAGGATTGTCATCTCACACTTAGCATCCCTTCAGTTGTTGTGTATGCAGGTGGGAGGCATTTATGGTAGGAGCCAGGAATGTGTTTATATTGGCAGAATACAAAAGCTAGATTTCCTATTGTTAAAAGTAGCGATCAATTTGTTCTGAAAGCATCTACCTACTGCAGGTGTTTCTATTTCCTATAAAACTTCTCTTTCCCCGCCAAACTCCCTAAGAAAATATGTTGCATCCCTTAAAACTATTAGGAAGTTTACTTCTGCACTGTGGTATAACACTTTTCTAAGGCACTGGAGATCTATCTGTCACTATTCAGTCAAATGTATCATCCACATAATCCAATTGTTGCTTTTGACATTTAATACTACTGTTTAGGCTAGTTTTCTTAAAGTGAGCATCAAGGAAAGTAAGTGATATGACAGTTAGGAACACATTTGAATGATTAGTATAGGTTAGGAATTCCCCTCACTAAAGTAAATGTGTCTGCAAAAAAGACAACTTTTCCCTGCTAAATCTTTAGATGAACAGTGCTTCAGCAATACCCTTGCCATTTCGATAAATGGAAAGCTACATTGTTTTCCTGTAGACAATCAGCGTAATGTCCAAATTGTGAAATGTACCCATTCAGGGCAGTATCCAGTGCAGGCTGTCCACAAGTGCCAAACACATGGCACTAGTGAAAATGGACATTAGTACAATGGGAAGCTAGTACTTGTTAGTGTAATCCCAGAAATGTGCCCAATTTAGCACTTCCGGAACAAGACAAACCAGAGGAGCTTCTTCTGGGAGTTCAGCTTCCTGTTGTGCTAGCAGTCATTTCTGCCAGGGCAGTGGCAGTTTTGGGTACTGACCTGCATAAAGGAAGTGAACTTGGGCCTCTCCTAGTCACTTTTCATGCTTTTCCAGATCACCTTGTGATCAAACAATGGATGTCATGATGACAAACTGGTCTCTGCTAACTTCCTTCTTCTCTTCTTCCTGCCCAAAACACTTTTCTCTAGCTGAGCTGAGCTCATTTCTTATACTAAAGACCAGCTGAGTAAAAAGTGATGTTCGAACAACACGATAACCAACGGTAGGTTAAATAGTCAACAGTGAGTTATTGCGTCATCTGTTAAGACTTTCACACCATGATTGGTCATTTGGCTGAAATAACTAATACAAATAACCAATGATGTGCAGAGTTGATTATTTGAACAAACCGTTGGTTATCATATCGTCTGTCGGGCACCGTTGACTATTTTGTTGAACACAGTTGGTCATTTTTGGCAACTACAGAGTCCCTTGGCAAGAGCAACTGGACTGGCAACTGCCACTCTAGTCCAGGTGGCAGAACTCACAGTGGCTGATGGGATACCAGTGGGAGGACTCATGGGGGGATAGATGGCGGGGATGTGTCAACAAATAGTCAACTCGACGCTGCCGTAATCCACATCATGGTTGATGTTGTGTGGGGAGTACCCCCTCAATAACCAACAGTGGAGTTGACTATTAACCCACCATTGACTATTGTGTTGTCTGAACACAGCCATGTGGAAATGTAGCTGCTGGCAGGAGCTGGGGATTCAGCACTTCTTTTTTCTTTAAATCAAGACTCCCACCTGGCTTCATGCCT